>OX419340.1:21739234-21826734 GCA_948470475.1 Galaxea fascicularis | reverse complement strand
TTTAGGCAACGTCATCGTCTTTCTGTGAGAATGGCAAAGCATTCTGTTTGGCATGAGAGTTTCCTTGTGTTTTTATAACCACTCAGTGGTTGGAAAAGCCAGGCTACCGATGCTGTCTTTGACGATCTGATCGATCGCATCGACGTTTTGTTTTTATTCTATTTATTATTATTATTATTATTATTATTATTATTATTATTATTATTATTATTATTTCGCTTTTTTTTTCTAGGTAAAAAGCAGGGGGTCCATGGACCAGGTCCATACAAGTGGTTCCTGGACCCGGTCCAGAGAAGGGGTCCATGGGCCCCTGCTCCATATTTTCTCCTTGCTCACATGCAAAAGTGAATGAACGAAGCTCTCTAGGGATGGGATCCGTCACTGTGAAAAGAATTAGTAATAGTTATTGTTTTTGAATGATGCATATGAAAGAAATCATATGTGAACTGCGGATATGAAATCAAATGAAGAATGATCGTCGCAGTTGTGATCGCAATTTTTACAATTGCGTAAAGAAGCCTGAAAAAAAATTCAGCACTTCAACGGGGCTTGAACCCATGACCTCGCGATTCCGGTGCGATGCTCTACCAACTGAGCTATGAAGCCACTGACGTTGGGAGCAGGTCAATTTTGGGTATATTTTTAACCCCCCTTTTTACACGATTTTCTTAGGTAGCTTTTACGACAGAAGGTTTTTGACGTCATGTTGACTTGGGGGCAAATACGGCTATTTTTACAGAAAATGTATGGGATTTTGGCCGACTTTGCACCGCTACAACGCCCCTACAGAGAAGCGAATTTCCCGCACTTGCTACTATTCTACATTTTTATTGATATCTTTCATCCACCACAGAGTTAAGTCACTAGAAAAAGAACGATGTCCCTAAATTGGAATTAAAAAAATTTTCTCTTCGCGACAAGATGCACAATTTGATTAGAAGACTTTGTATGAAATTTAAAAAATTCGTTTGCGGTCTTTGTATAAACCTGAATCTTTTCTTTATACTTCATTAAAATAATCTCACTACAAATATCTTTTAAAAAAGATTTTCGCTGTGGAAATCCGCCCCTTGGTAGCGGCTTGAGAGCGGTTCAATGTCGGCCAAAATCCCAACCATTTCACTGTAACTTTAGCCATATTTGTCCCCCAGTCAAAACGACGTCAGAAAACGACCGAACGATCTCGTCATTCCTTATTAGGCATGACTAAATGACGCCACGTCAGAGATTTTGCCAGATGTCACGCCTGTCACGCTGGGTTGCTTGTTCCCAAGCGAGCAGTCGCTGTGAAAATTCGGTAGGTAATTGATTTATAAGTGCTTAACGAGCCATTTCCCACTTCAGAAGCCCCCAGCCCAGCATCCTTAAGCTGGTTTGGGGATGAAGGCAATCCTCTGGAAGAAAACAGAGGCGAAACACGATTTCACAGCGAATGAGCCGCCGACAGTGGTTTAGCGAACCATGGCGGTTGTCGAGTGAGGTTGTCTTTCTGGTCTTTCTGAGGATGGAGTCCAGGACCTACCACTGCAATTTAACCATGTTTTGACTTCTAAATAATGCAATTGGTGCACTACTTTGCCGATAGGACTGGATGACTCGACACTTAAAAAAACATATCAAATAGAAATTGGCGGGCTTCCATGCCGCCGTTATCAACGAATTACCCAGAATTCATTTCGATCCTCCAGACCAGACGTTCCGAAAAGAGGGAATAGTTCAGATCGAAGGAGATCAATGGAAATCTATTTATTTATAAGGCAAAAATATCACTGGGGGGTTATTCTTTAACCCTTCATATTACAAACATTTAAAACCCGATTCCACTAGAACTTACCAGATATCTTAGAGAACCTTTCAATTGCTCAACGATTATATTTTTATTAAATAAATTCATCGCATTTCATAACAGTGCTATAACCCCCTTTCTTAATTTTTTCTAAAACGTAGTTATCTGTTTTAAAACCGTGGTGCATCAAACGTCCAAGCAAACTAGATGTTTTAACCCTGTTTTCACTTTGACCCTCACGACCTCACCACCACGCTCTGCCTACTGAGCTAACGGACCAGAGCGCAGGGAAGGAAAAGTAAGCCGGCATATATCAAAAACCTATTTTACGAAACTGTGGCGGTACGGACGGTCGCACGGATGTAGTCATAACCAAAACCAACATTTCTCGCAAGGATAGTTGTTCATGTGTTATTCGATAAAATGATGAACGCTTGTACTCGCGTCCAACTCGCTTTGACAGTTGCGTTTATTTAGATAATGATTTTCTTACCCGTGCGATTTTTTTGATTTTCAACTTTTTAATAATCGGTAATAAACAACCTAATGTGCGACAGGGTTAGGAAACAGCGCCGCGTCTCATGATCAGTGTGGAGAATAGTATAAATTGCTGATTTTCAAATAAAACACACCTGTTGCCTATTTAGAATTGCCCCAGCAACAAACTTAACTGTAAAATTTGGTCTTGTCGTTCATATGCGCTCGAGGAGACACTGCCGCTGCTTTAAAAATGTAAAATCGATTTGGAGAATCCGGGTATCGATCCCGGTACTTCCCGCATGCAAAGCGGGCGCTCTACCACTTGAGCTAATTCCCCGCTTATTTCCTCAGCAATGCATTTAGTGTGCTGTTGATTTCAACAACTTCTGTAAGCTGAACATTCGACGGTTTTAAGCACACAGAAATCTCCATGCGTGTTAGAGCCTCGTCTTTTCTAACTAGGGTCTCAACTACTTGGTTATGTTTTTCAAAGTTGTGGGTTGTCGTCGTTGTTGAGGTCCAGTACTTTTTGCAGTTAGGTAGGGTTGTCTCCGTGGCGCAATCGGTTAGCGCGTTCGGCTGTTAACCGAAAGGTTGGTGGTTCAAGCCCACCCGGGGACGTCATATTTTTAGGCCACGATCCTTGACAAGGAACTTGTAATATAGTGTAGTACATTAACACCTACATGACGATGCTAACACGTAGTGTAGTACATTAACAGCTAGTACACCCTTTTTGTAAAAGCCTTTGTAATCGGAACGTTGAGGCTGAGATTAACCAAAACTTTTAAGAACATACTAAGAGCATACCCAGGCTGACCTGTTTCTATCTTTCCGTGTATTTCCAAAATCCTAGAGTCATTCCTGAATACTGAGTTAGAAGCCTATGCCTAGGAAGTTGGCCTTATCCAACAACACAAGTTTGCTTATAGGGTGTTTTAAGTGGTCTTTCATGAACACGAAGAACTTTCTTTGGTACCTGCAGTAATTAAGAAAACAAATTGTGTTCTTTCTGCTTTGTTACCAGTGGCCTGTTGGTCTAGTGGTATGATTCTCGCTTAGGGTGCGAGAGGTCCCGGGTTCAACTCCCGGACAGGCCCATTTTCAATTCAACTCTTATGAGGGCCTCTCTTCCTGTTTGTTTTGCCCTTTTCTTTGGGTATGGAGCGTGACGCCACCATTTTTAACAGATTTTTCGCAGATGTTTTTTGTTGTTGTTGTCGTTGTTGCTTTCTGTAATAGCGTCTTGAAAAAGAAATCAAATAAAAATGTCACTGAATAAAGAAGACCAGCACTTTTAGTTCCAAAGACGGTTTTCGGCAGGTGAACATTTCTCGTCACGCCCTGTTGTAAATGGTCGTGGCGCCGTAGCTCAGTTGGTTAGAGCGCCTGTCTTGTAAACAGGAGGTCATGGGTTCAAATCCCATCGGTGCCTGGAATCCACCATCACCACCTTTCTTTCTGCGTCTATACTTGAATTACTTGAAAGTGGTTTTTCTACTTTTTTTTGGAAGCTCACTGGTGCAAAGTTACATACACATACAGGTATGGAAGCGAGTTGACACAACACCCGACGTCAGATCAGTTACTTCAGTCATCTCTAACACCTGTAAATAGTGCAAGATACAGGTGATACAACAAGCTAACTGGATGTTTTAAGCTGACCTTGAACATTTCATGATTTATCAGCAATCAAACGTTTTGATCGAGGACTGTTGACAAATTTCAAAACAACAGATATCGAGTATCTTTCATGCTAACGTAACGGAGGTTAACTAACAAATACGAAAACGTCATTTTGATAAACTCATAAGTGATGTTAGATTATAATCTTGTTCCAAGATTCATAAGTGTATTAAGTTGATAATGATTCAATTCATATAAGCAGTCTTAAAAAGATCAGTGTTATGCTGCTGTTAATGTTCGCCTTTTTAACGTGTTGGCAGTTGTACCTAGTATGAGGAACTCCGACGGAGTTTTGGTCTTTAAAAGTTTTTAAGTATGGCATTTGAAAAGATAACTTCTCGTGTTGGTAACTCGTTGACGAATCTTTCAGTTTGTTTAATGTGGAAAATGCTGGCGAACTCCCCAGTACAGTTACAGTCCAGTTACAATGCCGAAAAACGTCAAAACAAGGAAAAGAAAGAAAAGGTTTGCCGGCATTGCCTCACGGTCTCAAGCAAACATAAAATTTGTCCATTTTACGCCATTATTTTGCAGAGGCCGGATGGCAAAGAAATTGTACCCAAATTAAAAAATCAAACGCACCTGCAGAGTGATTGTATTTGCTTATAGGCGGTTACCAACATTCTTAAGCTTGCAATTGCAAGCATTCATACAGATTCTAATGAAAAAACCTTAAAAGAGAGTCAGAGGGAAAAGAGACGAAACTGTTCCTGGTCCGTGTGAGGGTCGAACTCACGACCTTGGCGTTATCAGCACCACGCTCTGCCTACTGAGCTAACGGACCAGAGCGCAGGGAAGGAAAAGTAAGCCGGCATATATCAAAAACCTATTTTACGAAACTGTGGCGGTACGGACGGTCGCACGGATGTAGTCATAACCAAAACCAACATTTCTCGCAAGGATAGTTGTTCATGTGTTATTCGATAAAATGATGAACGCTTGTACTCGCGTCCAACTCGCTTTGACAGTTGCGTTTATTTAGATAATGATTTTCTTACCCGTGCGATTTTTTTGATTTTCAACTTTTTAATAATCGGTAATAAACAACCTAATGTGCGACAGGGTTAGGAAACAGCGCCGCGTCTCATGATCAGTGTGGAGAATAGTATAAATTGCTGATTTTCAAATAAAACACACCTGTTGCCTATTTAGAATTGCCCCAGCAACAAACTTAACTGTAAAATTTGGTCTTGTCGTTCATATGCGCTCGAGGAGACACTGCCGCTGCTTTAAAAATGTAAAATCGATTTGGAGAATCCGGGTATCGATCCCGGTACTTCCCGCATGCAAAGCGGGCGCTCTACCACTTGAGCTAATTCCCCGCTTATTTCCTCAGCAATGCATTTAGTGTGCTGTTGATTTCAACAACTTCTGTAAGCTGAACATTCGACGGTTTTAAGCACACAGAAATCTCCATGCGTGTTAGAGCCTCGTCTTTTCTAACTAGGGTCTCAACTACTTGGTTATGTTTTTCAAAGTTGTGGGTTGTCGTCGTTGTTGAGGTCCAGTACTTTTTGCAGTTAGGTAGGGTTGTCTCCGTGGCGCAATCGGTTAGCGCGTTCGGCTGTTAACCGAAAGGTTGGTGGTTCAAGCCCACCCGGGGACGTCATATTTTTAGGCCACGATCCTTGACAAGGAACTTGTAATATAGTGTAGTACATTAACACCTACATGACGATGCTAACACGTAGTGTAGTACATTAACAGCTAGTACACCCTTTTTGTAAAAGCCTTTGTAATCGGAACGTTGAGGCTGAGATTAACCAAAACTTTTAAGAACATACTAAGAGCATACCCAGGCTGACCTGTTTCTATCTTTCCGTGTATTTCCAAAATCCTAGAGTCATTCCTGAATACTGAGTTAGAAGCCTATGCCTAGGAAGTTGGCCTTATCCAACAACACAAGTTTGCTTATAGGGTGTTTTAAGTGGTCTTTCATGAACACGAAGAACTTTCTTTGGTACCTGCAGTAATTAAGAAAACAAATTGTGTTCTTTCTGCTTTGTTACCAGTGGCCTGTTGGTCTAGTGGTATGATTCTCGCTTAGGGTGCGAGAGGTCCCGGGTTCAACTCCCGGACAGGCCCATTTTCAATTCAACTCTTATGAGGGCCTCTCTTCCTGTTTGTTTTGCCCTTTTCTTTGGGTATGGAGCGTGACGCCACCATTTTTAACAGATTTTTCGCAGATGTTTTTTGTTGTTGTTGTCGTTGTTGCTTTCTGTAATAGCGTCTTGAAAAAGAAATCAAATAAAAATGTCACTGAATAAAGAAGACCAGCACTTTTAGTTCCAAAGACGGTTTTCGGCAGGTGAACATTTCTCGTCACGCCCTGTTGTAAATGGTCGTGGCGCCGTAGCTCAGTTGGTTAGAGCGCCTGTCTTGTAAACAGGAGGTCATGGGTTCAAATCCCATCGGTGCCTGGAATCCACCATCACCACCTTTCTTTCTGCGTCTATACTTGAATTACTTGAAAGTGGTTTTTCTACTTTTTTTTGGAAGCTCACTGGTGCAAAGTTACATACACATACAGGTATGGAAGCGAGTTGACACAACACCCGACGTCAGATCAGTTACTTCAGTCATCTCTAACACCTGTAAATAGTGCAAGATACAGGTGATACAACAAGCTAACTGGATGTTTTAAGCTGACCTTGAACATTTCATGATTTATCAGCAATCAAACGTTTTGATCGAGGACTGTTGACAAATTTCAAAACAACAGATATCGAGTATCTTTCATGCTAACGTAACGGAGGTTAACTAACAAATACGAAAACGTCATTTTGATAAACTCATAAGTGATGTTAGATTATAATCTTGTTCCAAGATTCATAAGTGTATTAAGTTGATAATGATTCAATTCATATAAGCAGTCTTAAAAAGATCAGTGTTATGCTGCTGTTAATGTTCGCCTTTTTAACGTGTTGGCAGTTGTACCTAGTATGAGGAACTCCGACGGAGTTTTGGTCTTTAAAAGTTTTTAAGTATGGCATTTGAAAAGATAACTTCTCGTGTTGGTAACTCGTTGACGAATCTTTCAGTTTGTTTAATGTGGAAAATGCTGGCGAACTCCCCAGTACAGTTACAGTCCAGTTACAATGCCGAAAAACGTCAAAACAAGGAAAAGAAAGAAAAGGTTTGCCGGCATTGCCTCACGGTCTCAAGCAAACATAAAATTTGTCCATTTTACGCCATTATTTTGCAGAGGCCGGATGGCAAAGAAATTGTACCCAAATTAAAAAATCAAACGCACCTGCAGAGTGATTGTATTTGCTTATAGGCGGTTACCAACATTCTTAAGCTTGCAATTGCAAGCATTCATACAGATTCTAATGAAAAAACCTTAAAAGAGAGTCAGAGGGAAAAGAGACGAAACTGTTCCTGGTCCGTGTGAGGGTCGAACTCACGACCTTGGCGTTATCAGCACCACGCTCTGCCTACTGAGCTAACGGACCAGAGCGCAGGGAAGGAAAAGTAAGCCGGCATATATCAAAAACCTATTTTACGAAACTGTGGCGGTACGGACGGTCGCACGGATGTAGTCATAACCAAAACCAACATTTCTCGCAAGGATAGTTGTTCATGTGTTATTCGATAAAATGATGAACGCTTGTACTCGCGTCCAACTCGCTTTGACAGTTGCGTTTATTTAGATAATGATTTTCTTACCCGTGCGATTTTTTTGATTTTCAACTTTTTAATAATCGGTAATAAACAACCTAATGTGCGACAGGGTTAGGAAACAGCGCCGCGTCTCATGATCAGTGTGGAGAATAGTATAAATTGCTGATTTTCAAATAAAACACACCTGTTGCCTATTTAGAATTGCCCCAGCAACAAACTTAACTGTAAAATTTGGTCTTGTCGTTCATATGCGCTCGAGGAGACACTGCCGCTGCTTTAAAAATGTAAAATCGATTTGGAGAATCCGGGTATCGATCCCGGTACTTCCCGCATGCAAAGCGGGCGCTCTACCACTTGAGCTAATTCCCCGCTTATTTCCTCAGCAATGCATTTAGTGTGCTGTTGATTTCAACAACTTCTGTAAGCTGAACATTCGACGGTTTTAAGCACACAGAAATCTCCATGCGTGTTAGAGCCTCGTCTTTTCTAACTAGGGTCTCAACTACTTGGTTATGTTTTTCAAAGTTGTGGGTTGTCGTCGTTGTTGAGGTCCAGTACTTTTTGCAGTTAGGTAGGGTTGTCTCCGTGGCGCAATCGGTTAGCGCGTTCGGCTGTTAACCGAAAGGTTGGTGGTTCAAGCCCACCCGGGGACGTCATATTTTTAGGCCACGATCCTTGACAAGGAACTTGTAATATAGTGTAGTACATTAACACCTACATGACGATGCTAACACGTAGTGTAGTACATTAACAGCTAGTACACCCTTTTTGTAAAAGCCTTTGTAATCGGAACGTTGAGGCTGAGATTAACCAAAACTTTTAAGAACATACTAAGAGCATACCCAGGCTGACCTGTTTCTATCTTTCCGTGTATTTCCAAAATCCTAGAGTCATTCCTGAATACTGAGTTAGAAGCCTATGCCTAGGAAGTTGGCCTTATCCAACAACACAAGTTTGCTTATAGGGTGTTTTAAGTGGTCTTTCATGAACACGAAGAACTTTCTTTGGTACCTGCAGTAATTAAGAAAACAAATTGTGTTCTTTCTGCTTTGTTACCAGTGGCCTGTTGGTCTAGTGGTATGATTCTCGCTTAGGGTGCGAGAGGTCCCGGGTTCAACTCCCGGACAGGCCCATTTTCAATTCAACTCTTATGAGGGCCTCTCTTCCTGTTTGTTTTGCCCTTTTCTTTGGGTATGGAGCGTGACGCCACCATTTTTAACAGATTTTTCGCAGATGTTTTTTGTTGTTGTTGTCGTTGTTGCTTTCTGTAATAGCGTCTTGAAAAAGAAATCAAATAAAAATGTCACTGAATAAAGAAGACCAGCACTTTTAGTTCCAAAGACGGTTTTCGGCAGGTGAACATTTCTCGTCACGCCCTGTTGTAAATGGTCGTGGCGCCGTAGCTCAGTTGGTTAGAGCGCCTGTCTTGTAAACAGGAGGTCATGGGTTCAAATCCCATCGGTGCCTGGAATCCACCATCACCACCTTTCTTTCTGCGTCTATACTTGAATTACTTGAAAGTGGTTTTTCTACTTTTTTTTGGAAGCTCACTGGTGCAAAGTTACATACACATACAGGTATGGAAGCGAGTTGACACAACACCCGACGTCAGATCAGTTACTTCAGTCATCTCTAACACCTGTAAATAGTGCAAGATACAGGTGATACAACAAGCTAACTGGATGTTTTAAGCTGACCTTGAACATTTCATGATTTATCAGCAATCAAACGTTTTGATCGAGGACTGTTGACAAATTTCAAAACAACAGATATCGAGTATCTTTCATGCTAACGTAACGGAGGTTAACTAACAAATACGAAAACGTCATTTTGATAAACTCATAAGTGATGTTAGATTATAATCTTGTTCCAAGATTCATAAGTGTATTAAGTTGATAATGATTCAATTCATATAAGCAGTCTTAAAAAGATCAGTGTTATGCTGCTGTTAATGTTCGCCTTTTTAACGTGTTGGCAGTTGTACCTAGTATGAGGAACTCCGACGGAGTTTTGGTCTTTAAAAGTTTTTAAGTATGGCATTTGAAAAGATAACTTCTCGTGTTGGTAACTCGTTGACGAATCTTTCAGTTTGTTTAATGTGGAAAATGCTGGCGAACTCCCCAGTACAGTTACAGTCCAGTTACAATGCCGAAAAACGTCAAAACAAGGAAAAGAAAGAAAAGGTTTGCCGGCATTGCCTCACGGTCTCAAGCAAACATAAAATTTGTCCATTTTACGCCATTATTTTGCAGAGGCCGGATGGCAAAGAAATTGTACCCAAATTAAAAAATCAAACGCACCTGCAGAGTGATTGTATTTGCTTATAGGCGGTTACCAACATTCTTAAGCTTGCAATTGCAAGCATTCATACAGATTCTAATGAAAAAACCTTAAAAGAGAGTCAGAGGGAAAAGAGACGAAACTGTTCCTGGTCCGTGTGAGGGTCGAACTCACGACCTTGGCGTTATCAGCACCACGCTCTGCCTACTGAGCTAACGGACCAGAGCGCAGGGAAGGAAAAGTAAGCCGGCATATATCAAAAACCTATTTTACGAAACTGTGGCGGTACGGACGGTCGCACGGATGTAGTCATAACCAAAACCAACATTTCTCGCAAGGATAGTTGTTCATGTGTTATTCGATAAAATGATGAACGCTTGTACTCGCGTCCAACTCGCTTTGACAGTTGCGTTTATTTAGATAATGATTTTCTTACCCGTGCGATTTTTTTGATTTTCAACTTTTTAATAATCGGTAATAAACAACCTAATGTGCGACAGGGTTAGGAAACAGCGCCGCGTCTCATGATCAGTGTGGAGAATAGTATAAATTGCTGATTTTCAAATAAAACACACCTGTTGCCTATTTAGAATTGCCCCAGCAACAAACTTAACTGTAAAATTTGGTCTTGTCGTTCATATGCGCTCGAGGAGACACTGCCGCTGCTTTAAAAATGTAAAATCGATTTGGAGAATCCGGGTATCGATCCCGGTACTTCCCGCATGCAAAGCGGGCGCTCTACCACTTGAGCTAATTCCCCGCTTATTTCCTCAGCAATGCATTTAGTGTGCTGTTGATTTCAACAACTTCTGTAAGCTGAACATTCGACGGTTTTAAGCACACAGAAATCTCCATGCGTGTTAGAGCCTCGTCTTTTCTAACTAGGGTCTCAACTACTTGGTTATGTTTTTCAAAGTTGTGGGTTGTCGTCGTTGTTGAGGTCCAGTACTTTTTGCAGTTAGGTAGGGTTGTCTCCGTGGCGCAATCGGTTAGCGCGTTCGGCTGTTAACCGAAAGGTTGGTGGTTCAAGCCCACCCGGGGACGTCATATTTTTAGGCCACGATCCTTGACAAGGAACTTGTAATATAGTGTAGTACATTAACACCTACATGACGATGCTAACACGTAGTGTAGTACATTAACAGCTAGTACACCCTTTTTGTAAAAGCCTTTGTAATCGGAACGTTGAGGCTGAGATTAACCAAAACTTTTAAGAACATACTAAGAGCATACCCAGGCTGACCTGTTTCTATCTTTCCGTGTATTTCCAAAATCCTAGAGTCATTCCTGAATACTGAGTTAGAAGCCTATGCCTAGGAAGTTGGCCTTATCCAACAACACAAGTTTGCTTATAGGGTGTTTTAAGTGGTCTTTCATGAACACGAAGAACTTTCTTTGGTACCTGCAGTAATTAAGAAAACAAATTGTGTTCTTTCTGCTTTGTTACCAGTGGCCTGTTGGTCTAGTGGTATGATTCTCGCTTAGGGTGCGAGAGGTCCCGGGTTCAACTCCCGGACAGGCCCATTTTCAATTCAACTCTTATGAGGGCCTCTCTTCCTGTTTGTTTTGCCCTTTTCTTTGGGTATGGAGCGTGACGCCACCATTTTTAACAGATTTTTCGCAGATGTTTTTTGTTGTTGTTGTCGTTGTTGCTTTCTGTAATAGCGTCTTGAAAAAGAAATCAAATAAAAATGTCACTGAATAAAGAAGACCAGCACTTTTAGTTCCAAAGACGGTTTTCGGCAGGTGAACATTTCTCGTCACGCCCTGTTGTAAATGGTCGTGGCGCCGTAGCTCAGTTGGTTAGAGCGCCTGTCTTGTAAACAGGAGGTCATGGGTTCAAATCCCATCGGTGCCTGGAATCCACCATCACCACCTTTCTTTCTGCGTCTATACTTGAATTACTTGAAAGTGGTTTTTCTACTTTTTTTTGGAAGCTCACTGGTGCAAAGTTACATACACATACAGGTATGGAAGCGAGTTGACACAACACCCGACGTCAGATCAGTTACTTCAGTCATCTCTAACACCTGTAAATAGTGCAAGATACAGGTGATACAACAAGCTAACTGGATGTTTTAAGCTGACCTTGAACATTTCATGATTTATCAGCAATCAAACGTTTTGATCGAGGACTGTTGACAAATTTCAAAACAACAGATATCGAGTATCTTTCATGCTAACGTAACGGAGGTTAACTAACAAATACGAAAACGTCATTTTGATAAACTCATAAGTGATGTTAGATTATAATCTTGTTCCAAGATTCATAAGTGTATTAAGTTGATAATGATTCAATTCATATAAGCAGTCTTAAAAAGATCAGTGTTATGCTGCTGTTAATGTTCGCCTTTTTAACGTGTTGGCAGTTGTACCTAGTATGAGGAACTCCGACGGAGTTTTGGTCTTTAAAAGTTTTTAAGTATGGCATTTGAAAAGATAACTTCTCGTGTTGGTAACTCGTTGACGAATCTTTCAGTTTGTTTAATGTGGAAAATGCTGGCGAACTCCCCAGTACAGTTACAGTCCAGTTACAATGCCGAAAAACGTCAAAACAAGGAAAAGAAAGAAAAGGTTTGCCGGCATTGCCTCACGGTCTCAAGCAAACGTAAAATTTGTCCATTTTACGCCATTATTTTGCAGAGGCCGGATGGCAAAGAAATTGTACCCAAATTAAAAAATCAAACGCACCTGCAGAGTGATTGTATTTGCTTATAGGCGGTTACCAACATTCTTAAGCTTGCAATTGCAAGCATTCATACAGATTCTAATGAAAAAACCTTAAAAGAGAGTCAGAGGGAAAAGAGACGAAACTGTTCCTGGTCCGTGTGAGGGTCGAACTCACGACCTTGGCGTTATCAGCACCACGCTCTGCCTACTGAGCTAACGGACCAGAGCGCAGGGAAGGAAAAGTAAGCCGGCATATATCAAAAACCTATTTTACGAAACTGTGGCGGTACGGACGGTCGCACGGATGTAGTCATAACCAAAACCAACATTTCTCGCAAGGATAGTTGTTCATGTGTTATTCGATAAAATGATGAACGCTTGTACTCGCGTCCAACTCGCTTTGACAGTTGCGTTTATTTAGATAATGATTTTCTTACCCGTGCGATTTTTTTGATTTTCAACTTTTTAATAATCGGTAATAAACAACCTAATGTGCGACAGGGTTAGGAAACAGCGCCGCGTCTCATGATCAGTGTGGAGAATAGTATAAATTGCTGATTTTCAAATAAAACACACCTGTTGCCTATTTAGAATTGCCCCAGCAACAAACTTAACTGTAAAATTTGGTCTTGTCGTTCATATGCGCTCGAGGAGACACTGCCGCTGCTTTAAAAATGTAAAATCGATTTGGAGAATCCGGGTATCGATCCCGGTACTTCCCGCATGCAAAGCGGGCGCTCTACCACTTGAGCTAATTCCCCGCTTATTTCCTCAGCAATGCATTTAGTGTGCTGTTGATTTCAACAACTTCTGTAAGCTGAACATTCGACGGTTTTAAGCACACAGAAATCTCCATGCGTGTTAGAGCCTCGTCTTTTCTAACTAGGGTCTCAACTACTTGGTTATGTTTTTCAAAGTTGTGGGTTGTCGTCGTTGTTGAGGTCCAGTACTTTTTGCAGTTAGGTAGGGTTGTCTCCGTGGCGCAATCGGTTAGCGCGTTCGGCTGTTAACCGAAAGGTTGGTGGTTCAAGCCCACCCGGGGACGTCATATTTTTAGGCCACGATCCTTGACAAGGAACTTGTAATATAGTGTAGTACATTAACACCTACATGACGATGCTAACACGTAGTGTAGTACATTAACAGCTAGTACACCCTTTTTTGTAAAAGCCTTTGTAATCGGAACGTTGAGGCTGAGATTAACCAAAACTTTTAAGAACATACTAAGAGCATACCCAGGCTGACCTGTTTCTATCTTTCCGTGTATTTCCAAAATCCTAGAGTCATTCCTGAATACTGAGTTAGAAGCCTATGCCTAGGAAGTTGGCCTTATCCAACAACACAAGTTTGCTTATAGGGTGTTTTAAGTGGTCTTTCATGAACACGAAGAACTTTCTTTGGTACCTGCAGTAATTAAGAAAACAAATTGTGTTCTTTCTGCTTTGTTACCAGTGGCCTGTTGGTCTAGTGGTATGATTCTCGCTTAGGGTGCGAGAGGTCCCGGGTTCAACTCCCGGACAGGCCCATTTTCAATTCAACTCTTATGAGGGCCTCTCTTCCTGTTTGTTTTGCCCTTTTCTTTGGGTATGGAGCGTGACGCCACCATTTTTAACAGATTTTTCGCAGATGTTTTTTGTTGTTGTTGTCGTTGTTGCTTTCTGTAATAGCGTCTTGAAAAAGAAATCAAATAAAAATGTCACTGAATAAAGAAGACCAGCACTTTTAGTTCCAAAGACGGTTTTCGGCAGGTGAACATTTCTCGTCACGCCCTGTTGTAAATGGTCGTGGCGCCGTAGCTCAGTTGGTTAGAGCGCCTGTCTTGTAAACAGGAGGTCATGGGTTCAAATCCCATCGGTGCCTGGAATCCACCATCACCACCTTTCTTTCTGCGTCTATACTTGAATTACTTGAAAGTGGTTTTTCTACTTTTTTTTGGAAGCTCACTGGTGCAAAGTTACATACACATACAGGTATGGAAGCGAGTTGACACAACACCCGACGTCAGATCAGTTACTTCAGTCATCTCTAACACCTGTAAATAGTGCAAGATACAGGTGATACAACAAGCTAACTGGATGTTTTAAGCTGACCTTGAACATTTCATGATTTATCAGCAATCAAACGTTTTGATCGAGGACTGTTGACAAATTTCAAAACAACAGATATCGAGTATCTTTCATGCTAACGTAACGGAGGTTAACTAACAAATACGAAAACGTCATTTTGATAAACTCATAAGTGATGTTAGATTATAATCTTGTTCCAAGATTCATAAGTGTATTAAGTTGATAATGATTCAATTCATATAAGCAGTCTTAAAAAGATCAGTGTTATGCTGCTGTTAATGTTCGCCTTTTTAACGTGTTGGCAGTTGTACCTAGTATGAGGAACTCCGACGGAGTTTTGGTCTTTAAAAGTTTTTAAGTATGGCATTTGAAAAGATAACTTCTCGTGTTGGTAACTCGTTGACGAATCTTTCAGTTTGTTTAATGTGGAAAATGCTGGCGAACTCCCCAGTACAGTTACAGTCCAGTTACAATGCCGAAAAACGTCAAAACAAGGAAAAGAAAGAAAAGGTTTGCCGGCATTGCCTCACGGTCTCAAGCAAACATAAAATTTGTCCATTTTACGCCATTATTTTGCAGAGGCCGGATGGCAAAGAAATTGTACCCAAATTAAAAAATCAAACGCACCTGCAGAGTGATTGTATTTGCTTATAGGCGGTTACCAACATTCTTAAGCTTGCAATTGCAAGCATTCATACAGATTCTAATGAAAAAACCTTAAAAGAGAGTCAGAGGGAAAAGAGACGAAACTGTTCCTGGTCCGTGTGAGGGTCGAACTCACGACCTTGGCGTTATCAGCACCACGCTCTGCCTACTGAGCTAACGGACCAGAGCGCAGGGAAGGAAAAGTAAGCCGGCATATATCAAAAACCTATTTTACGAAACTGTGGCGGTACGGACGGTCGCACGGATGTAGTCATAACCAAAACCAACATTTCTCGCAAGGATAGTTGTTCATGTGTTATTCGATAAAATGATGAACGCTTGTACTCGCGTCCAACTCGCTTTGACAGTTGCGTTTATTTAGATAATGATTTTCTTACCCGTGCGATTTTTTTGATTTTCAACTTTTTAATAATCGGTAATAAACAACCTAATGTGCGACAGGGTTAGGAAACAGCGCCGCGTCTCATGATCAGTGTGGAGAATAGTATAAATTGCTGATTTTCAAATAAAACACACCTGTTGCCTATTTAGAATTGCCCCAGCAACAAACTTAACTGTAAAATTTGGTCTTGTCGTTCATATGCGCTCGAGGAGACACTGCCGCTGCTTTAAAAATGTAAAATCGATTTGGAGAATCCGGGTATCGATCCCGGTACTTCCCGCATGCAAAGCGGGCGCTCTACCACTTGAGCTAATTCCCCGCTTATTTCCTCAGCAATGCATTTAGTGTGCTGTTGATTTCAACAACTTCTGTAAGCTGAACATTCGACGGTTTTAAGCACACAGAAATCTCCATGCGTGTTAGAGCCTCGTCTTTTCTAACTAGGGTCTCAACTACTTGGTTATGTTTTTCAAAGTTGTGGGTTGTCGTCGTTGTTGAGGTCCAGTACTTTTTGCAGTTAGGTAGGGTTGTCTCCGTGGCGCAATCGGTTAGCGCGTTCGGCTGTTAACCGAAAGGTTGGTGGTTCAAGCCCACCCGGGGACGTCATATTTTTAGGCCACGATCCTTGACAAGGAACTTGTAATATAGTGTAGTACATTAACACCTACATGACGATGCTAACACGTAGTGTAGTACATTAACAGCTAGTACACCCTTTTTTGTAAAAGCCTTTGTAATCGGAACGTTGAGGCTGAGATTAACCAAAACTTTTAAGAACATACTAAGAGCATACCCAGGCTGACCTGTTTCTATCTTTCCGTGTATTTCCAAAATCCTAGAGTCATTCCTGAATACTGAGTTAGAAGCCTATGCCTAGGAAGTTGGCCTTATCCAACAACACAAGTTTGCTTATAGGGTGTTTTAAGTGGTCTTTCATGAACACGAAGAACTTTCTTTGGTACCTGCAGTAATTAAGAAAACAAATTGTGTTCTTTCTGCTTTGTTACCAGTGGCCTGTTGGTCTAGTGGTATGATTCTCGCTTAGGGTGCGAGAGGTCCCGGGTTCAACTCCCGGACAGGCCCATTTTCAATTCAACTCTTATGAGGGCCTCTCTTCCTGTTTGTTTTGCCCTTTTCTTTGGGTATGGAGCGTGACGCCACCATTTTTAACAGATTTTTCGCAGATGTTTTTTGTTGTTGTTGTCGTTGTTGCTTTCTGTAATAGCGTCTTGAAAAAGAAATCAAATAAAAATGTCACTGAATAAAGAAGACCAGCACTTTTAGTTCCAAAGACGGTTTTCGGCAGGTGAACATTTCTCGTCACGCCCTGTTGTAAATGGTCGTGGCGCCGTAGCTCAGTTGGTTAGAGCGCCTGTCTTGTAAACAGGAGGTCATGGGTTCAAATCCCATCGGTGCCTGGAATCCACCATCACCACCTTTCTTTCTGCGTCTATACTTGAATTACTTGAAAGTGGTTTTTCTACTTTTTTTTGGAAGCTCACTGGTGCAAAGTTACATACACATACAGGTATGGAAGCGAGTTGACACAACACCCGACGTCAGATCAGTTACTTCAGTCATCTCTAACACCTGTAAATAGTGCAAGATACAGGTGATACAACAAGCTAACTGGATGTTTTAAGCTGACCTTGAACATTTCATGATTTATCAGCAATCAAACGTTTTGATCGAGGACTGTTGACAAATTTCAAAACAACAGATATCGAGTATCTTTCATGCTAACGTAACGGAGGTTAACTAACAAATACGAAAACGTCATTTTGATAAACTCATAAGTGATGTTAGATTATAATCTTGTTCCAAGATTCATAAGTGTATTAAGTTGATAATGATTCAATTCATATAAGCAGTCTTAAAAAGATCAGTGTTATGCTGCTGTTAATGTTCGCCTTTTTAACGTGTTGGCAGTTGTACCTAGTATGAGGAACTCCGACGGAGTTTTGGTCTTTAAAAGTTTTTAAGTATGGCATTTGAAAAGATAACTTCTCGTGTTGGTAACTCGTTGACGAATCTTTCAGTTTGTTTAATGTGGAAAATGCTGGCGAACTCCCCAGTACAGTTACAGTCCAGTTACAATGCCGAAAAACGTCAAAACAAGGAAAAGAAAGAAAAGGTTTGCCGGCATTGCCTCACGGTCTCAAGCAAACATAAAATTTGTCCATTTTACGCCATTATTTTGCAGAGGCCGGATGGCAAAGAAATTGTACCCAAATTAAAAAATCAAACGCACCTGCAGAGTGATTGTATTTGCTTATAGGCGGTTACCAACATTCTTAAGCTTGCAATTGCAAGCATTCATACAGATTCTAATGAAAAAACCTTAAAAGAGAGTCAGAGGGAAAAGAGACGAAACTGTTCCTGGTCCGTGTGAGGGTCGAACTCACGACCTTGGCGTTATCAGCACCACGCTCTGCCTACTGAGCTAACGGACCAGAGCGCAGGGAAGGAAAAGTAAGCCGGCATATATCAAAAACCTATTTTACGAAACTGTGGCGGTACGGACGGTCGCACGGATGTAGTCATAACCAAAACCAACATTTCTCGCAAGGATAGTTGTTCATGTGTTATTCGATAAAATGATGAACGCTTGTACTCGCGTCCAACTCGCTTTGACAGTTGCGTTTATTTAGATAATGATTTTCTTACCCGTGCGATTTTTTTGATTTTCAACTTTTTAATAATCGGTAATAAACAACCTAATGTGCGACAGGGTTAGGAAACAGCGCCGCGTCTCATGATCAGTGTGGAGAATAGTATAAATTGCTGATTTTCAAATAAAACACACCTGTTGCCTATTTAGAATTGCCCCAGCAACAAACTTAACTGTAAAATTTGGTCTTGTCGTTCATATGCGCTCGAGGAGACACTGCCGCTGCTTTAAAAATGTAAAATCGATTTGGAGAATCCGGGTATCGATCCCGGTACTTCCCGCATGCAAAGCGGGCGCTCTACCACTTGAGCTAATTCCCCGCCTATTTCCTCAGCAATGCATTTAGTGTGCTGTTGATTTCAACAACTTCTGTAAGCTGAACATTCGACGGTTTTAAGCACACAGAAATCTCCATGCGTGTTAGAGCCTCGTCTTTTCTAACTAGGGTCTCAACTACTTGGTTATGTTTTTCAAAGTTGTGGGTTGTCGTCGTTGTTGAGGTCCAGTACTTTTTGCAGTTAGGTAGGGTTGTCTCCGTGGCGCAATCGGTTAGCGCGTTCGGCTGTTAACCGAAAGGTTGGTGGTTCAAGCCCACCCGGGGACGTCATATTTTTAGGCCACGATCCTTGACAAGGAACTTGTAATATAGTGTAGTACATTAACACCTACATGACGATGCTAACACGTAGTGTAGTACATTAACAGCTAGTACACCCTTTTTTGTAAAAGCCTTTGTAATCGGAACGTTGAGGCTGAGATTAACCAAAACTTTTAAGAACATACTAAGAGCATACCCAGGCTGACCTGTTTCTATCTTTCCGTGTATTTCCAAAATCCTAGAGTCATTCCTGAATACTGAGTTAGAAGCCTATGCCTAGGAAGTTGGCCTTATCCAACAACACAAGTTTGCTTATAGGGTGTTTTAAGTGGTCTTTCATGAACACGAAGAACTTTCTTTGGTACCTGCAGTAATTAAGAAAACAAATTGTGTTCTTTCTGCTTTGTTACCAGTGGCCTGTTGGTCTAGTGGTATGATTCTCGCTTAGGGTGCGAGAGGTCCCGGGTTCAACTCCCGGACAGGCCCATTTTCAATTCAACTCTTATGAGGGCCTCTCTTCCTGTTTGTTTTGCCCTTTTCTTTGGGTATGGAGCGTGACGCCACCATTTTTAACAGATTTTTCGCAGATGTTTTTTGTTGTTGTTGTCGTTGTTGCTTTCTGTAATAGCGTCTTGAAAAAGAAATCAAATAAAAATGTCACTGAATAAAGAAGACCAGCACTTTTAGTTCCAAAGACGGTTTTCGGCAGGTGAACATTTCTCGTCACGCCCTGTTGTAAATGGTCGTGGCGCCGTAGCTCAGTTGGTTAGAGCGCCTGTCTTGTAAACAGGAGGTCATGGGTTCAAATCCCATCGGTGCCTGGAATCCACCATCACCACCTTTCTTTCTGCGTCTATACTTGAATTACTTGAAAGTGGTTTTTCTACTTTTTTTTGGAAGCTCACTGGTGCAAAGTTACATACACATACAGGTATGGAAGCGAGTTGACACAACACCCGACGTCAGATCAGTTACTTCAGTCATCTCTAACACCTGTAAATAGTGCAAGATACAGGTGATACAACAAGCTAACTGGATGTTTTAAGCTGACCTTGAACATTTCATGATTTATCAGCAATCAAACGTTTTGATCGAGGACTGTTGACAAATTTCAAAACAACAGATATCGAGTATCTTTCATGCTAACGTAACGGAGGTTAACTAACAAATACGAAAACGTCATTTTGATAAACTCATAAGTGATGTTAGATTATAATCTTGTTCCAAGATTCATAAGTGTATTAAGTTGATAATGATTCAATTCATATAAGCAGTCTTAAAAAGATCAGTGTTATGCTGCTGTTAATGTTCGCCTTTTTAACGTGTTGGCAGTTGTACCTAGTATGAGGAACTCCGACGGAGTTTTGGTCTTTAAAAGTTTTTAAGTATGGCATTTGAAAAGATAACTTCTCGTGTTGGTAACTCGTTGACGAATCTTTCAGTTTGTTTAATGTGGAAAATGCTGGCGAACTCCCCAGTACAGTTACAGTCCAGTTACAATGCCGAAAAACGTCAAAACAAGGAAAAGAAAGAAAAGGTTTGCCGGCATTGCCTCACGGTCTCAAGCAAACATAAAATTTGTCCATTTTACGCCATTATTTTGCAGAGGCCGGATGGCAAAGAAATTGTACCCAAATTAAAAAATCAAACGCACCTGCAGAGTGATTGTATTTGCTTATAGGCGGTTACCAACATTCTTAAGCTTGCAATTGCAAGCATTCATACAGATTCTAATGAAAAAACCTTAAAAGAGAGTCAGAGGGAAAAGAGACGAAACTGTTCCTGGTCCGTGTGAGGGTCGAACTCACGACCTTGGCGTTATCAGCACCACGCTCTGCCTACTGAGCTAACGGACCAGAGCGCAGGGAAGGAAAAGTAAGCCGGCATATATCAAAAACCTATTTTACGAAACTGTGGCGGTACGGACGGTCGCACGGATGTAGTCATAACCAAAACCAACATTTCTCGCAAGGATAGTTGTTCATGTGTTATTCGATAAAATGATGAACGCTTGTACTCGCGTCCAACTCGCTTTGACAGTTGCGTTTATTTAGATAATGATTTTCTTACCCGTGCGATTTTTTTGATTTTCAACTTTTTAATAATCGGTAATAAACAACCTAATGTGCGACAGGGTTAGGAAACAGCGCCGCGTCTCATGATCAGTGTGGAGAATAGTATAAATTGCTGATTTTCAAATAAAACACACCTGTTGCCTATTTAGAATTGCCCCAGCAACAAACTTAACTGTAAAATTTGGTCTTGTCGTTCATATGCGCTCGAGGAGACACTGCCGCTGCTTTAAAAATGTAAAATCGATTTGGAGAATCCGGGTATCGATCCCGGTACTTCCCGCATGCAAAGCGGGCGCTCTACCACTTGAGCTAATTCCCCGCCTATTTCCTCAGCAATGCATTTAGTGTGCTGTTGATTTCAACAACTTCTGTAAGCTGAACATTCGACGGTTTTAAGCACACAGAAATCTCCATGCGTGTTAGAGCCTCGTCTTTTCTAACTAGGGTCTCAACTACTTGGTTATGTTTTTCAAAGTTGTGGGTTGTCGTCGTTGTTGAGGTCCAGTACTTTTTGCAGTTAGGTAGGGTTGTCTCCGTGGCGCAATCGGTTAGCGCGTTCGGCTGTTAACCGAAAGGTTGGTGGTTCAAGCCCACCCGGGGACGTCATATTTTTAGGCCACGATCCTTGACAAGGAACTTGTAATATAGTGTAGTACATTAACACCTACATGACGATGCTAACACGTAGTGTAGTACATTAACAGCTAGTACACCCTTTTTTGTAAAAGCCTTTGTAATCGGAACGTTGAGGCTGAGATTAACCAAAACTTTTAAGAACATACTAAGAGCATACCCAGGCTGACCTGTTTCTATCTTTCCGTGTATTTCCAAAATCCTAGAGTCATTCCTGAATACTGAGTTAGAAGCCTATGCCTAGGAAGTTGGCCTTATCCAACAACACAAGTTTGCTTATAGGGTGTTTTAAGTGGTCTTTCATGAACACGAAGAACTTTCTTTGGTACCTGCAGTAATTAAGAAAACAAATTGTGTTCTTTCTGCTTTGTTACCAGTGGCCTGTTGGTCTAGTGGTATGATTCTCGCTTAGGGTGCGAGAGGTCCCGGGTTCAACTCCCGGACAGGCCCATTTTCAATTCAACTCTTATGAGGGCCTCTCTTCCTGTTTGTTTTGCCCTTTTCTTTGGGTATGGAGCGTGACGCCACCATTTTTAACAGATTTTTCGCAGATGTTTTTTGTTGTTGTTGTCGTTGTTGCTTTCTGTAATAGCGTCTTGAAAAAGAAATCAAATAAAAATGTCACTGAATAAAGAAGACCAGCACTTTTAGTTCCAAAGACGGTTTTCGGCAGGTGAACATTTCTCGTCACGCCCTGTTGTAAATGGTCGTGGCGCCGTAGCTCAGTTGGTTAGAGCGCCTGTCTTGTAAACAGGAGGTCATGGGTTCAAATCCCATCGGTGCCTGGAATCCACCATCACCACCTTTCTTTCTGCGTCTATACTTGAATTACTTGAAAGTGGTTTTTCTACTTTTTTTTGGAAGCTCACTGGTGCAAAGTTACATACACATACAGGTATGGAAGCGAGTTGACACAACACCCGACGTCAGATCAGTTACTTCAGTCATCTCTAACACCTGTAAATAGTGCAAGATACAGGTGATACAACAAGCTAACTGGATGTTTTAAGCTGACCTTGAACATTTCATGATTTATCAGCAATCAAACGTTTTGATCGAGGACTGTTGACAAATTTCAAAACAACAGATATCGAGTATCTTTCATGCTAACGTAACGGAGGTTAACTAACAAATACGAAAACGTCATTTTGATAAACTCATAAGTGATGTTAGATTATAATCTTGTTCCAAGATTCATAAGTGTATTAAGTTGATAATGATTCAATTCATATAAGCAGTCTTAAAAAGATCAGTGTTATGCTGCTGTTAATGTTCGCCTTTTTAACGTGTTGGCAGTTGTACCTAGTATGAGGAACTCCGACGGAGTTTTGGTCTTTAAAAGTTTTTAAGTATGGCATTTGAAAAGATAACTTCTCGTGTTGGTAACTCGTTGACGAATCTTTCAGTTTGTTTAATGTGGAAAATGCTGGCGAACTCCCCAGTACAGTTACAGTCCAGTTACAATGCCGAAAAACGTCAAAACAAGGAAAAGAAAGAAAAGGTTTGCCGGCATTGCCTCACGGTCTCAAGCAAACATAAAATTTGTCCATTTTACGCCATTATTTTGCAGAGGCCGGATGGCAAAGAAATTGTACCCAAATTAAAAAATCAAACGCACCTGCAGAGTGATTGTATTTGCTTATAGGCGGTTACCAACATTCTTAAGCTTGCAATTGCAAGCATTCATACAGATTCTAATGAAAAAACCTTAAAAGAGAGTCAGAGGGAAAAGAGACGAAACTGTTCCTGGTCCGTGTGAGGGTCGAACTCACGACCTTGGCGTTATCAGCACCACGCTCTGCCTACTGAGCTAACGGACCAGAGCGCAGGGAAGGAAAAGTAAGCCGGCATATATCAAAAACCTATTTTACGAAACTGTGGCGGTACGGACGGTCGCACGGATGTAGTCATAACCAAAACCAACATTTCTCGCAAGGATAGTTGTTCATGTGTTATTCGATAAAATGATGAACGCTTGTACTCGCGTCCAACTCGCTTTGACAGTTGCGTTTATTTAGATAATGATTTTCTTACCCGTGCGATTTTTTTGATTTTCAACTTTTTAATAATCGGTAATAAACAACCTAATGTGCGACAGGGTTAGGAAACAGCGCCGCGTCTCATGATCAGTGTGGAGAATAGTATAAATTGCTGATTTTCAAATAAAACACACCTGTTGCCTATTTAGAATTGCCCCAGCAACAAACTTAACTGTAAAATTTGGTCTTGTCGTTCATATGCGCTCGAGGAGACACTGCCGCTGCTTTAAAAATGTAAAATCGATTTGGAGAATCCGGGTATCGATCCCGGTACTTCCCGCATGCAAAGCGGGCGCTCTACCACTTGAGCTAATTCCCCGCTTATTTCCTCAGCAATGCATTTAGTGTGCTGTTGATTTCAACAACTTCTGTAAGCTGAACATTCGACGGTTTTAAGCACACAGAAATCTCCATGCGTGTTAGAGCCTCGTCTTTTCTAACTAGGGTCTCAACTACTTGGTTATGTTTTTCAAAGTTGTGGGTTGTCGTCGTTGTTGAGGTCCAGTACTTTTTGCAGTTAGGTAGGGTTGTCTCCGTGGCGCAATCGGTTAGCGCGTTCGGCTGTTAACCGAAAGGTTGGTGGTTCAAGCCCACCCGGGGACGTCATATTTTTAGGCCACGATCCTTGACAAGGAACTTGTAATATAGTGTAGTACATTAACACCTACATGACGATGCTAACACGTAGTGTAGTACATTAACAGCTAGTACACCCTTTTTTGTAAAAGCCTTTGTAATCGGAACGTTGAGGCTGAGATTAACCAAAACTTTTAAGAACATACTAAGAGCATACCCAGGCTGACCTGTTTCTATCTTTCCGTGTATTTCCAAAATCCTAGAGTCATTCCTGAATACTGAGTTAGAAGCCTATGCCTAGGAAGTTGGCCTTATCCAACAACACAAGTTTGCTTATAGGGTGTTTTAAGTGGTCTTTCATGAACACGAAGAACTTTCTTTGGTACCTGCAGTAATTAAGAAAACAAATTGTGTTCTTTCTGCTTTGTTACCAGTGGCCTGTTGGTCTAGTGGTATGATTCTCGCTTAGGGTGCGAGAGGTCCCGGGTTCAACTCCCGGACAGGCCCATTTTCAATTCAACTCTTATGAGGGCCTCTCTTCCTGTTTGTTTTGCCCTTTTCTTTGGGTATGGAGCGTGACGCCACCATTTTTAACAGATTTTTCGCAGATGTTTTTTGTTGTTGTTGTCGTTGTTGCTTTCTGTAATAGCGTCTTGAAAAAGAAATCAAATAAAAATGTCACTGAATAAAGAAGACCAGCACTTTTAGTTCCAAAGACGGTTTTCGGCAGGTGAACATTTCTCGTCACGCCCTGTTGTAAATGGTCGTGGCGCCGTAGCTCAGTTGGTTAGAGCGCCTGTCTTGTAAACAGGAGGTCATGGGTTCAAATCCCATCGGTGCCTGGAATCCACCATCACCACCTTTCTTTCTGCGTCTATACTTGAATTACTTGAAAGTGGTTTTTCTACTTTTTTTTGGAAGCTCACTGGTGCAAAGTTACATACACATACAGGTATGGAAGCGAGTTGACACAACACCCGACGTCAGATCAGTTACTTCAGTCATCTCTAACACCTGTAAATAGTGCAAGATACAGGTGATACAACAAGCTAACTGGATGTTTTAAGCTGACCTTGAACATTTCATGATTTATCAGCAATCAAACGTTTTGATCGAGGACTGTTGACAAATTTCAAAACAACAGATATCGAGTATCTTTCATGCTAACGTAACGGAGGTTAACTAACAAATACGAAAACGTCATTTTGATAAACTCATAAGTGATGTTAGATTATAATCTTGTTCCAAGATTCATAAGTGTATTAAGTTGATAATGATTCAATTCATATAAGCAGTCTTAAAAAGATCAGTGTTATGCTGCTGTTAATGTTCGCCTTTTTAACGTGTTGGCAGTTGTACCTAGTATGAGGAACTCCGACGGAGTTTTGGTCTTTAAAAGTTTTTAAGTATGGCATTTGAAAAGATAACTTCTCGTGTTGGTAACTCGTTGACGAATCTTTCAGTTTGTTTAATGTGGAAAATGCTGGCGAACTCCCCAGTACAGTTACAGTCCAGTTACAATGCCGAAAAACGTCAAAACAAGGAAAAGAAAGAAAAGGTTTGCCGGCATTGCCTCACGGTCTCAAGCAAACATAAAATTTGTCCATTTTACGCCATTATTTTGCAGAGGCCGGATGGCAAAGAAATTGTACCCAAATTAAAAAATCAAACGCACCTGCAGAGTGATTGTATTTGCTTATAGGCGGTTACCAACATTCTTAAGCTTGCAATTGCAAGCATTCATACAGATTCTAATGAAAAAACCTTAAAAGAGAGTCAGAGGGAAAAGAGACGAAACTGTTCCTGGTCCGTGTGAGGGTCGAACTCACGACCTTGGCGTTATCAGCACCACGCTCTGCCTACTGAGCTAACGGACCAGAGCGCAGGGAAGGAAAAGTAAGCCGGCATATATCAAAAACCTATTTTACGAAACTGTGGCGGTACGGACGGTCGCACGGATGTAGTCATAACCAAAACCAACATTTCTCGCAAGGATAGTTGTTCATGTGTTATTCGATAAAATGATGAACGCTTGTACTCGCGTCCAACTCGCTTTGACAGTTGCGTTTATTTAGATAATGATTTTCTTACCCGTGCGATTTTTTTGATTTTCAACTTTTTAATAATCGGTAATAAACAACCTAATGTGCGACAGGGTTAGGAAACAGCGCCGCGTCTCATGATCAGTGTGGAGAATAGTATAAATTGCTGATTTTCAAATAAAACACACCTGTTGCCTATTTAGAATTGCCCCAGCAACAAACTTAACTGTAAAATTTGGTCTTGTCGTTCATATGCGCTCGAGGAGACACTGCCGCTGCTTTAAAAATGTAAAATCGATTTGGAGAATCCGGGTATCGATCCCGGTACTTCCCGCATGCAAAGCGGGCGCTCTACCACTTGAGCTAATTCCCCGCTTATTTCCTCAGCAATGCATTTAGTGTGCTGTTGATTTCAACAACTTCTGTAAGCTGAACATTCGACGGTTTTAAGCACACAGAAATCTCCATGCGTGTTAGAGCCTCGTCTTTTCTAACTAGGGTCTCAACTACTTGGTTATGTTTTTCAAAGTTGTGGGTTGTCGTCGTTGTTGAGGTCCAGTACTTTTTGCAGTTAGGTAGGGTTGTCTCCGTGGCGCAATCGGTTAGCGCGTTCGGCTGTTAACCGAAAGGTTGGTGGTTCAAGCCCACCCGGGGACGTCATATTTTTAGGCCACGATCCTTGACAAGGAACTTGTAATATAGTGTAGTACATTAACACCTACATGACGATGCTAACACGTAGTGTAGTACATTAACAGCTAGTACACCCTTTTTTGTAAAAGCCTTTGTAATCGGAACGTTGAGGCTGAGATTAACCAAAACTTTTAAGAACATACTAAGAGCATACCCAGGCTGACCTGTTTCTATCTTTCCGTGTATTTCCAAAATCCTAGAGTCATTCCTGAATACTGAGTTAGAAGCCTATGCCTAGGAAGTTGGCCTTATCCAACAACACAAGTTTGCTTATAGGGTGTTTTAAGTGGTCTTTCATGAACACGAAGAACTTTCTTTGGTACCTGCAGTAATTAAGAAAACAAATTGTGTTCTTTCTGCTTTGTTACCAGTGGCCTGTTGGTCTAGTGGTATGATTCTCGCTTAGGGTGCGAGAGGTCCCGGGTTCAACTCCCGGACAGGCCCATTTTCAATTCAACTCTTATGAGGGCCTCTCTTCCTGTTTGTTTTGCCCTTTTCTTTGGGTATGGAGCGTGACGCCACCATTTTTAACAGATTTTTCGCAGATGTTTTTTGTTGTTGTTGTCGTTGTTGCTTTCTGTAATAGCGTCTTGAAAAAGAAATCAAATAAAAATGTCACTGAATAAAGAAGACCAGCACTTTTAGTTCCAAAGACGGTTTTCGGCAGGTGAACATTTCTCGTCACGCCCTGTTGTAAACGGTCGTGGCGCCGTAGCTCAGTTGGTTAGAGCGCCTGTCTTGTAAACAGGAGGTCATGGGTTCAAATCCCATCGGTGCCTGGAATCCACCATCACCACCTTTCTTTCTGCGTCTATACTTGAATTACTTGAAAGTGGTTTTTCTACTTTTTTTTGGAAGCTCACTGGTGCAAAGTTACATACACATACAGGTATGGAAGCGAGTTGACACAACACCCGACGTCAGATCAGTTACTTCAGTCATCTCTAACACCTGTAAATAGTGCAAGATACAGGTGATACAACAAGCTAACTGGATGTTTTAAGCTGACCTTGAACATTTCATGATTTATCAGCAATCAAACGTTTTGATCGAGGACTGTTGACAAATTTCAAAACAACAGATATCGAGTATCTTTCATGCTAACGTAACGGAGGTTAACTAACAAATACGAAAACGTCATTTTGATAAACTCATAAGTGATGTTAGATTATAATCTTGTTCCAAGATTCATAAGTGTATTAAGTTGATAATGATTCAATTCATATAAGCAGTCTTAAAAAGATCAGTGTTATGCTGCTGTTAATGTTCGCCTTTTTAACGTGTTGGCAGTTGTACCTAGTATGAGAAACTCCGACGGAGTTTTGGTCTTTAAAAGTTTTTAAGTATGGCATTTGAAAAGATAACTTCTCGTGTTGGTAACTCGTTGACGAATCTTTCAGTTTGTTTAATGTGGAAAATGCTGGCGAACTCCCCAGTACAGTTACAGTCCAGTTACAATGCCGAAAAACGTCAAAACAAGGAAAAGAAAGAAAAGGTTTGCCGGCATTGCCTCACGGTCTCAAGCAAACATAAAATTTGTCCATTTTACGCCATTATTTTGCAGAGGCCGGATGGCAAAGAAATTGTACCCAAATTAAAAAATCAAACGCACCTGCAGAGTGATTGTATTTGCTTATAGGCGGTTACCAACATTCTTAAGCTTGCAATTGCAAGCATTCATACAGATTCTAATGAAAAAACCTTAAAAGAGAGTCAGAGGGAAAAGAGACGAAACTGTTCCTGGTCCGTGTGAGGGTCGAACTCACGACCTTGGCGTTATCAGCACCACGCTCTGCCTACTGAGCTAACGGACCAGAGCGCAGGGAAGGAAAAGTAAGCCGGCATATATCAAAAACCTATTTTACGAAACTGTGGCGGTACGGACGGTCGCACGGATGTAGTCATAACCAAAACCAACATTTCTCGCAAGGATAGTTGTTCATGTGTTATTCGATAAAATGATGAACGCTTGTACTCGCGTCCAACTCGCTTTGACAGTTGCGTTTATTTAGATAATGATTTTCTTACCCGTGCGATTTTTTTGATTTTCAACTTTTTAATAATCGGTAATAAACAACCTAATGTGCGACAGGGTTAGGAAACAGCGCCGCGTCTCATGATCAGTGTGGAGAATAGTATAAATTGCTGATTTTCAAATAAAACACACCTGTTGCCTATTTAGAATTGCCCCAGCAACAAACTTAACTGTAAAATTTGGTCTTGTCGTTCATATGCGCTCGAGGAGACACTGCCGCTGCTTTAAAAATGTAAAATCGATTTGGAGAATCCGGGTATCGATCCCGGTACTTCCCGCATGCAAAGCGGGCGCTCTACCACTTGAGCTAATTCCCCGCTTATTTCCTCAGCAATGCATTTAGTGTGCTGTTGATTTCAACAACTTCTGTAAGCTGAACATTCGACGGTTTTAAGCACACAGAAATCTCCATGCGTGTTAGAGCCTCGTCTTTTCTAACTAGGGTCTCAACTACTTGGTTATGTTTTTCAAAGTTGTGGGTTGTCGTCGTTGTTGAGGTCCAGTACTTTTTGCAGTTAGGTAGGGTTGTCTCCGTGGCGCAATCGGTTAGCGCGTTCGGCTGTTAACCGAAAGGTTGGTGGTTCAAGCCCACCCGGGGACGTCATATTTTTAGGCCACGATCCTTGACAAGGAACTTGTAATATAGTGTAGTACATTAACACCTACATGACGATGCTAACACGTAGTGTAGTACATTAACAGCTAGTACACCCTTTTTTGTAAAAGCCTTTGTAATCGGAACGTTGAGGCTGAGATTAACCAAAACTTTTAAGAACATACTAAGAGCATACCCAGGCTGACCTGTTTCTATCTTTCCGTGTATTTCCAAAATCCTAGAGTCATTCCTGAATACTGAGTTAGAAGCCTATGCCTAGGAAGTTGGCCTTATCCAACAACACAAGTTTGCTTATAGGGTGTTTTAAGTGGTCTTTCATGAACACGAAGAACTTTCTTTGGTACCTGCAGTAATTAAGAAAACAAATTGTGTTCTTTCTGCTTTGTTACCAGTGGCCTGTTGGTCTAGTGGTATGATTCTCGCTTAGGGTGCGAGAGGTCCCGGGTTCAACTCCCGGACAGGCCCATTTTCAATTCAACTCTTATGAGGGCCTCTCTTCCTGTTTGTTTTGCCCTTTTCTTTGGGTATGGAGCGTGACGCCACCATTTTTAACAGATTTTTCGCAGATGTTTTTTGTTGTTGTTGTCGTTGTTGCTTTCTGTAATAGCGTCTTGAAAAAGAAATCAAATAAAAATGTCACTGAATAAAGAAGACCAGCACTTTTAGTTCCAAAGACGGTTTTCGGCAGGTGAACATTTCTCGTCACGCCCTGTTGTAAACGGTCGTGGCGCCGTAGCTCAGTTGGTTAGAGCGCCTGTCTTGTAAACAGGAGGTCATGGGTTCAAATCCCATCGGTGCCTGGAATCCACCATCACCACCTTTCTTTCTGCGTCTATACTTGAATTACTTGAAAGTGGTTTTTCTACTTTTTTTTGGAAGCTCACTGGTGCAAAGTTACATACACATACAGGTATGGAAGCGAGTTGACACAACACCCGACGTCAGATCAGTTACTTCAGTCATCTCTAACACCTGTAAATAGTGCAAGATACAGGTGATACAACAAGCTAACTGGATGTTTTAAGCTGACCTTGAACATTTCATGATTTATCAGCAATCAAACGTTTTGATCGAGGACTGTTGACAAATTTCAAAACAACAGATATCGAGTATCTTTCATGCTAACGTAACGGAGGTTAACTAACAAATACGAAAACGTCATTTTGATAAACTCATAAGTGATGTTAGATTATAATCTTGTTCCAAGATTCATAAGTGTATTAAGTTGATAATGATTCAATTCATATAAGCAGTCTTAAAAAGATCAGTGTTATGCTGCTGTTAATGTTCGCCTTTTTAACGTGTTGGCAGTTGTACCTAGTATGAGGAACTCCGACGGAGTTTTGGTCTTTAAAAGTTTTTAAGTATGGCATTTGAAAAGATAACTTCTCGTGTTGGTAACTCGTTGACGAATCTTTCAGTTTGTTTAATGTGGAAAATGCTGGCGAACTCCCCAGTACAGTTACAGTCCAGTTACAATGCCGAAAAACGTCAAAACAAGGAAAAGAAAGAAAAGGTTTGCCGGCATTGCCTCACGGTCTCAAGCAAACATAAAATTTGTCCATTTTACGCCATTATTTTGCAGAGGCCGGATGGCAAAGAAATTGTACCCAAATTAAAAAATCAAACGCACCTGCAGAGTGATTGTATTTGCTTATAGGCGGTTACCAACATTCTTAAGCTTGCAATTGCAAGCATTCATACAGATTCTAATGAAAAAACCTTAAAAGAGAGTCAGAGGGAAAAGAGACGAAACTGTTCCTGGTCCGTGTGAGGGTCGAACTCACGACCTTGGCGTTATCAGCACCACGCTCTGCCTACTGAGCTAACGGACCAGAGCGCAGGGAAGGAAAAGTAAGCCGGCATATATCAAAAACCTATTTTACGAAACTGTGGCGGTACGGACGGTCGCACGGATGTAGTCATAACCAAAACCAACATTTCTCGCAAGGATAGTTGTTCATGTGTTATTCGATAAAATGAGGAACGCTTGTACTCGCGTCCAACTCGCTTTGACAGTTGCGTTTATTTAGATAATGATTTTCTTACCCGTGCGATTTTTTTGATTTTCAACTTTTTAATAATCGGTAATAAACAACCTAATGTGCGACAGGGTTAGGAAACAGCGCCGCGTCTCATGATCAGTGTGGAGAATAGTATAAATTGCTGATTTTCAAATAAAACACACCTGTTGCCTATTTAGAATTGCCCCAGCAACAAACTTAACTGTAAAATTTGGTCTTGTCGTTCATATGCGCTCGAGGAGACACTGCCGCTGCTTTAAAAATGTAAAATCGATTTGGAGAATCCGGGTATCGATCCCGGTACTTCCCGCATGCAAAGCGGGCGCTCTACCACTTGAGCTAATTCCCCGCTTATTTCCTCAGCAATGCATTTAGTGTGCTGTTGATTTCAACAACTTCTGTAAGCTGAACATTCGACGGTTTTAAGCACACAGAAATCTCCATGCGTGTTAGAGCCTCGTCTTTTCTAACTAGGGTCTCAACTACTTGGTTATGTTTTTCAAAGTTGTGGGTTGTCGTCGTTGTTGAGGTCCAGTACTTTTTGCAGTTAGGTAGGGTTGTCTCCGTGGCGCAATCGGTTAGCGCGTTCGGCTGTTAACCGAAAGGTTGGTGGTTCAAGCCCACCCGGGGACGTCATATTTTTAGGCCACGATCCTTGACAAGGAACTTGTAATATAGTGTAGTACATTAACACCTACATGACGATGCTAACACGTAGTGTAGTACATTAACAGCTAGTACACCCTTTTTTGTAAAAGCCTTTGTAATCGGAACGTTGAGGCTGAGATTAACCAAAACTTTTAAGAACATACTAAGAGCATACCCAGGCTGACCTGTTTCTATCTTTCCGTGTATTTCCAAAATCCTAGAGTCATTCCTGAATACTGAGTTAGAAGCCTATGCCTAGGAAGTTGGCCTTATCCAACAACACAAGTTTGCTTATAGGGTGTTTTAAGTGGTCTTTCATGAACACGAAGAACTTTCTTTGGTACCTGCAGTAATTAAGAAAACAAATTGTGTTCTTTCTGCTTTGTTACCAGTGGCCTGTTGGTCTAGTGGTATGATTCTCGCTTAGGGTGCGAGAGGTCCCGGGTTCAACTCCCGGACAGGCCCATTTTCAATTCAACTCTTATGAGGGCCTCTCTTCCTGTTTGTTTTGCCCTTTTCTTTGGGTATGGAGCGTGACGCCACCATTTTTAACAGATTTTTCGCAGATGTTTTTTGTTGTTGTTGTCGTTGTTGCTTTCTGTAATAGCGTCTTGAAAAAGAAATCAAATAAAAATGTCACTGAATAAAGAAGACCAGCACTTTTAGTTCCAAAGACGGTTTTCGGCAGGTGAACATTTCTCGTCACGCCCTGTTGTAAATGGTCGTGGCGCCGTAGCTCAGTTGGTTAGAGCGCCTGTCTTGTAAACAGGAGGTCATGGGTTCAAATCCCATCGGTGCCTGGAATCCACCATCACCACCTTTCTTTCTGCGTCTATACTTGAATTACTTGAAAGTGGTTTTTCTACTTTTTTTTGGAAGCTCACTGGTGCAAAGTTACATACACATACAGGTATGGAAGCGAGTTGACACAACACCCGACGTCAGATCAGTTACTTCAGTCATCTCTAACACCTGTAAATAGTGCAAGATACAGGTGATACAACAAGCTAACTGGATGTTTTAAGCTGACCTTGAACATTTCATGATTTATCAGCAATCAAACGTTTTGATCGAGGACTGTTGACAAATTTCAAAACAACAGATATCGAGTATCTTTCATGCTAACGTAACGGAGGTTAACTAACAAATACGAAAACGTCATTTTGATAAACTCATAAGTGATGTTAGATTATAATCTTGTTCCAAGATTCATAAGTGTATTAAGTTGATAATGATTCAATTCATATAAGCAGTCTTAAAAAGATCAGTGTTATGCTGCTGTTAATGTTCGCCTTTTTAACGTGTTGGCAGTTGTACCTAGTATGAGGAACTCCGACGGAGTTTTGGTCTTTAAAAGTTTTTAAGTATGGCATTTGAAAAGATAACTTCTCGTGTTGGTAACTCGTTGACGAATCTTTCAGTTTGTTTAATGTGGAAAATGCTGGCGAACTCCCCAGTACAGTTACAGTCCAGTTACAATGCCGAAAAACGTCAAAACAAGGAAAAGAAAGAAAAGGTTTGCCGGCATTGCCTCACGGTCTCAAGCAAACATAAAATTTGTCCATTTTACGCCATTATTTTGCAGAGGCCGGATGGCAAAGAAATTGTACCCAAATTAAAAAATCAAACGCACCTGCAGAGTGATTGTATTTGCTTATAGGCGGTTACCAACATTCTTAAGCTTGCAATTGCAAGCATTCATACAGATTCTAATGAAAAAACCTTAAAAGAGAGTCAGAGGGAAAAGAGACGAAACTGTTCCTGGTCCGTGTGAGGGTCGAACTCACGACCTTGGCGTTATCAGCACCACGCTCTGCCTACTGAGCTAACGGACCAGAGCGCAGGGAAGGAAAAGTAAGCCGGCATATATCAAAAACCTATTTTACGAAACTGTGGCGGTACGGACGGTCGCACGGATGTAGTCATAACCAAAACCAACATTTCTCGCAAGGATAGTTGTTCATGTGTTATTCGATAAAATGATGAACGCTTGTACTCGCGTCCAACTCGATTTGACAGTTGCGTTTATTTAGATAAAGATTTTCTTACCCGTGCGATTTTTTTGATTTTCAACTTTTTAATAATCGGTAATAAACAACTTAATGTGCGACAGGGTTAGGAAACAACGCCGCGTCTCAAGATCAGTGTGGAGAATAGTATAAATTGCTGATTTTCAAATAAAACACACCTGTTGCCTATTAAGAATTGCCCCAGCAACAAACTCAACTGTAAAATTTGGTCTTGTCGTTCATATGCGCTCGAGGAGACACTGCCGCTGCTTTAAAAATGTAAAATAGAGTTGGAGAATCCGGGTATCGATCCCGGTACCTCCCGCATGCAAAGCGGGCGCTCTACCACTTGAGCTAATTCCCCGCTTATTTCCTCGGCAATGCATTTAGTGTGCTGTTGATTTCAAAAACTTCTGTAAGTTGAACATTTGACGGTTTTAAGCACACAGAAATCTCCATGCGTGTTAGAGCCTCGTCTTTTCTAACTAGGGTCTCAACTAAATGTTTATGTTTTTCAAAGTTGTGGGTTGTCGTCGTTGGTGAAGTCCAGTACTTTTTGCAGTTAGGTAGGGTTGTCTCGTGGCGCAATCGGTTAGCGCGTTCGGCTGTTAACCGAAAGGTTGGTGGTTCAAGCCCACCCGGGGACGTCATATTTTTAGGCCACGATCCTTGACAAGGAACTTGTAGTATAGTGTAGTACATTAACACCTACATGACGATGCTAACATGTAGTGTAGTACATTAACAGCTAGTACACCCTTTTTTGTAAAAGCCTTTTTAATCGGAACGTTGAGGCTGAGATTAACCAAACTTTTAAGAACATACTAAGAGCATACCCAGGCTGACCTGTTTCTATCTTTCCGTGTATTTAGAAGCCTATGCCTAGGAAGTTGGCCGTATCCAACAACACAAGTTTGCTTATAGGGTGTTTTAAGTGGTCTTTCATGAACACGAAGAACTTTCTTTGGTACCTGCAGTAATTAAGAAAACAAATGGTATTCTTTCTGCCTTGTTACCAGTGGCCTGTTGGTCTAGTGGTATGATTCTCGCTTAGGGTGCGAGAGGTCCCGGGTTCAACTCCCGGACAGGCCCATTTTCAACTCTTATGAGGGCCTCTCTTCCTGTTCCTGTTTGTTTGGGTATGGAGCGTGACGCCACCATTTTTAACAGATTTTTCGCAGATCTTTTTTGTTGTTGTTGTCGTTGTTGTTTTCTGTAATAGCGTCTTGAAAAAGAAATCAAATGAAAATGTCACTGAATAAAGAAGACCAGCACTTTTAGTTCCAAAGGCGGTTTTCGGCAGGTGAACATTTCTCGTCACGTCCTGTTGTAAACGGTCGTGGCGCCGTAGCTCAGTTGGTTAGAGCGCCTGTCTTGTAAACAGGAGGTCATGGGTTCAAATCCCATCGGTGCCTGGAATCCACCATCACCTTTCTTTCTGCGTCTATACTTGAATCACTTGAAAGTGGTTTTTCTACTTTATTTTGGAAGCTCACTGGTGCAAAGTTACATACACATACAGGTATGGAAGCGAGTTGACACAACACCCGACGTCAGATCAGTTACCTCAGTCATCTCTAAGACCTGTAAATAGTGCAAGATACAGGTGATACAACAAGCTAACTGGATGTTTTAAGCTGACCTTGAACATTTGATGATTTATCAGCAATCAAACGTTTTGATCGAGGACTGTTGACAAATTTCAAAACAACAGATATCGAGTATCTTTCATGCTAACGTAACGAGGTTAACTAACAAATACGAAAACGTCATTTTGATAAATTCATAAGTGATGTTAGATTATAATCTTGTTCTAAGATTCATAAATGTATTAAGTTGATAATTATTCAATTCATATAAGCAGTCTTAAAAAGATCAGTGTTATGCTGCTGTTAATGTTCGCCTTTTTAACGTGTTGGCAGTTGTACCTAGTATGAGGAACTCCGACGGTCTTTTGGTCTTTAAAAGTTTTAAAGTATGGCATTTTAAAAGATAACTTCTCGTGTTCGTAACTGGTTGACGAATCTTTCAGTTTGTTTAATGTGGAAAATGCTGGCGAACTCCCCAGTACAGTTACAGTCCAGTTACAATGCCGAAAAACGTCAAAACAAGGAAAAGAAAGAAAAGGTTTGCCGGCATTGCCTCACGGTCTCAAGCAAACATAAAATTTGTTCATTTTACGCCGTTATTTTGCAGAGGCCGGATGGCAAAGAAATTGTACCCAAATTAAAAAATCAAACGCACCTGCAGAGTGATTGTATTTGCTTATAGGTGGCTACCAACATTCTTAAGCTTGCAATTGCAAGCATTCATACAGATTCTAATGAAAAAACCTTAAAAGAGAGTCAGAGGGAAAAGAGACGAAACTGTTCCTGGTCCGTGTGAGGGTCGAACTCACGACCTTGGCGTTATCAGCACCACGCTCTGCCTACTGAGCTAACGGACCAGAGCGCAGGGAAGGAAAAGTAAGCCGGCATATATCAAAAACCTATTTTACGAAACTGTGGCGGTACGGACGGTCGCACGGATGTAGTCATAACCAAAACCAACATTTCTCGCAAGGATAGTTGTTCATGTGTTATTCGATAAAATGATGAACGCTTGTACTCGCGTTCCACTCGCTTTGACAGTTGCGTTTATTTAGGTAATGATTTTCTTACTTCAACCCACTGTTTCCCGCGCGATTTTTTTGATTTTCAATTTTTTAATAATCGGTAATAAACAACTTAATGTGCGACAGGGTTAGGAAACAACGCCGCGTCTCAAGATCAGTGTGGAGAATAGTATAAATTGCTGATTTTCAAATAAAACACACCTGTTGCCTATTAAGAATTGCCCCAGCAACAAACTCAACTGTAAAATTTGGTCTTGTCGTTCATATGCGCTCGAGGAGACACTGCCGCTGCTTTAAAAATGTAAAATAGAGTTGGAGAATCCGGGTATCGATCCCGGTACCTCCCGCATGCAAAGCGGGCGCTCTACCACTTGAGCTAATTCCCCGCTTATTTCCTCGGCAATGCATTTAGTGTGCTGTTGATTTCAAAAACTTCTGTAAGTTGAACATTTGACGGTTTTAAGCACACAGAAATCTCCATGCGTGTTAGAGCCTCGTCTTTTCTAACTAGGGTCTCAACTACTTGTTTATGTTTTTCAAAGTTGTGGGTTGTCGTCGTTGGTGAAGTCCAGTACTTTTTGCAGTTAGGTAGGGTTGTCTCCGTGGCGCAATCGGTTAGCGCGTTCGGCTGTTAACCGAAAGGTTGGTGGTTCAAGCCCACCCGGGGACGTCATATTTTTAGGCCACGATCCTTGACAAGGAACTTGTAGTATAGTGTAGTACATTAACACCTACATGACGATGCTAACACGTAGTGTAGTACATTAACAGCTAGTACACCCTTTTTTGTAAAAGCCTTTTTAATCGGAACGTTGAGGCTGAGATTAACCAAACTTTTAAGAACATACTAAGAGCATACCCAGGCTGACCTGTTTCTATCTTTCCGTGTATTTAGAAGCCTATGCCTAGGAAGTTGGCCGTATCCAACAACACAAGTTTGCTTATAGGGTGTTTTAAGTGGTCTTTCATGAACACGAAGAACTTTCTTTGGTACCTGCAGTAATTAAGAAAACAAATGGTATTCTTTCTGCCTTGTTACCAGTGGCCTGTTGGTCTAGTGGTATGATTCTCGCTTAGGGTGCGAGAGGTCCCGGGTTCAACTCCCGGACAGGCCCATTTTCAACTCTTATGAGGGCCTCTCTTCCTGTTCCAGTTTGTTTTGCCTGTTTGTTTGGGTATGGAGCGTGACGCCACCATTTTTAACAGATTTTTCGCAGATCTTTTTTGTTGTTGTTGTCGTTGTTGTTTTCTGTAATAGCGTCTTGAAAAAGAAATCAAATGAAAATGTCACTGAATAAAGAAGACCAGCACTTTTAGTTCCAAAGGCGGTTTTCGGCAGGTGAACATTTCTCGTCACGTCCTGTTGTAAACGGTCGTGGCGCCGTAGCTCAGTTGGTTAGAGCGCCTGTCTTGTAAACAGGAGGTCATGGGTTCAAATCCCATCGGTGCCTGGAATCCACCATCACCTTTCTTTCTGCGTCTATACTTGAATCACTTGAAAGTGGTTTTTCTACTTTATTTTGGAAGCTCACTGGTGCAAAGTTACATACACATACAGGTATGGAAGCGAGTTGACACAACACCCGACGTCAGATCAGTTACCTCAGTCATCTCTAAGACCTGTAAATAGTGCAAGATACAGGTGATACAACAAGCTAACTGGATGTTTTAAGCTGACCTTGAACATTTGATGATTTATCAGCAATCAAACGTTTTGATCGAGGACTGTTGACAAATTTCAAAACAACAGATATCGAGTATCTTTCATGCTAACGTAACGAGGTTAACTAACAAATACGAAAACGTCATTTTGATAAATTCATAAGTGATGTTAGATTATAATCTTGTTCTAAGATTCATAAATGTATTAAGTTGATAATTATTCAATTCATATAAGCAGTCTTAAAAAGATCAGTGTTATGCTGCTGTTAATGTTCGCCTTTTTAACGTGTTGGCAGTTGTACCTAGTATGAGGAACTCCGACGGTCTTTTGGTCTTTAAAAGTTTTAAAGTATGGCATTTTAAAAGATAACTTCTCGTGTTCGTAACTGGTTGACGAATCTTTCAGTTTGTTTAATGTGGAAAATGCTGGCGAACTCTCCAGTACAGTTACAGTCCAGTTACAATGCCGAAAAACGTCAAAACAAGGAAAAGAAAGAAAAGGTTTGCCGGCATTGCCTCACGGTCTCAAGCAAACATAAAATTTGTTCATTTTACGCCGTTATTTTGCAGAGGCCGGATGGCAAAGAAATTGTACCCAAATTAAAAAATCAAACGCACCTGCAGAGTGATTGTATTTGCTTATAGGTGGCTACCAACATTCTTAAGCTTGCAATTGCAAGCATTCATACAGATTCTAATGAAAAAACCTTAAAAGAGAGTCAGAGGGAAAAGAGACGAAACTGTTCCTGGTCCGTGTGAGGGTCGAACTCACGACCTTGGCGTTATCAGCACCACGCTCTGCCTACTGAGCTAACGGACCAGAGCGCAGGGAAGGAAAAGTAAGCCGGCATATATCAAAAACCTATTTTACGAAACTGTGGCGGTACGGACGGTCGCACGGATGTAGTCATAACCAAAACCAACATTTCTCGCAAGGATAGTTGTTCATGTGTTATTCGATAAAATGATGAACGCTTGTACTCGCGTTCCACTCGCTTTGACAGTTGCGTTTATTTAGGTAATGATTTTCTTACTTCAACCCACTGTTTCCCGCGCGATTTTTTTGATTTTCAATTTTTTAATAATCGGTAATAAACAACTTAATGTGCGACAGGGTTAGGAAACAACGCCGCGTCTCAAGATCAGTGTGGAGAATAGTATAAATTGCTGATTTTCAAATAAAACACACCTGTTGCCTATTAAGAATTGCCCCAGCAACAAACTCAACTGTAAAATTTGGTCTTGTCGTTCATATGCGCTCGAGGAGACACTGCCGCTGCTTTAAAAATGTAAAATAGAGTTGGAGAATCCGGGTATCGATCCCGGTACCTCCCGCATGCAAAGCGGGCGCTCTACCACTTGAGCTAATTCCCCGCTTATTTCCTCGCCAATGCATTTAGTGTGCTGTTGATTTCAAAAACTTCTGTAAGTTGAACATTTGACGGTTTTAAGCACACAGAAATCTCCATGCGTGTTAGAGCCTCGTCTTTTCTAACTAGGGTCTCAACTACTTGTTTATGTTTTTCAAAGTTGTGGGTTGTCGTCGTTGGTGAAGTCCAGTACTTTTTGCAGTTAGGTAGGGTTGTCTCCGTGGCGCAATCGGTTAGCGCGTTCGGCTGTTAACCGAAAGGTTGGTGGTTCAAGCCCACCCGGGGACGTCATATTTTTAGGCCACGATCCTTGACAAGGAACTTGTAGTATAGTGTAGTACATTAACACCTACATGGCGATGCTAACATGTAGTGTAGTACATTAACAGCTAGTACACCCTTTTTTGTAAAAGCCTTTTTAATCGGAACGTTGAGGCTGAGATTAACCAAACTTTTAAGAACATACTAAGAGCATACCCAGGCTGACCTGTTTCTATCTTTCCGTGTATTTAGAAGCCTATGCCTAGGAAGTTGGCCGTATCCAACAACACAAGTTTGCTTATAGGGTGTTTTAAGTGGTCTTTCATGAACACGAAGAACTTTCTTTGGTACCTGCAGTAATTAAGAAAACAAATGGTGTTCTTTCTGCCTTGTTACCAGTGGCCTGTTGGTCTAGTGGTATGATTCTCGCTTAGGGTGCGAGAGGTCCCGGGTTCAACTCCCGGACAGGCCCATTTTCAACTCTTATGAGGGCCTCTCTTCCTGTTTGTTTTGCCTGTTTGTTTGGGTATGGAGCGTGACGCCACCATTTTTAACAGATTTTTCGCAGATCTTTTTTGTTGTTGTTGTCGTTGTTGTTTTCTGTATAGCGTCTTGAAAAAGAAATCAAATGAAAATGTCACTGAATAAAGAAGACCAGCACTTTTAGTTCCAAAGGCGGTTTTCGGCAGGTGAACATTTCTCGTCACGTCCTGTTGTAAACGGTCGTGGCGCCGTAGCTCAGTTGGTTAGAGCGCCTGTCTTGTAAACAGGAGGTCATGGGTTCAAATCCCATCGGTGCCTGGAATCCACCATCACCTTTCTTTCTGCGTCTATACTTGAATCACTTGAAAGTGGTTTTTCTACTTTATTTTGGAAGCTCACTGGTGCAAAGTTACATACACATACAGGTATGGAAGCGAGTTGACACAACACCCGACGTCAGATCAGTTACCTCAGTCATCTCTAAGACCTGTAAATAGTGCAAGATACAGGTGATACAACAAGCTAACTGGATGTTTTAAGCTGACCTTGAACATTTGATGATTTATCAGCAATCAAACGTTTTGATCGAGGACTGTTGACAAATTTCAAAACAACAGATATCGAGTATCTTTCATGCTAACGTAACGAGGTTAACTAACAAATACGAAAACGTCATTTTGATAAATTCATAAGTGATGTTAGATTATAATCTTGTTCTAAGATTCATAAATGTATTAAGTTGATAATTATTCAATTCATATAAGCAGTCTTAAAAAGATCAGTGTTATGCTGCTGTTAATGTTCGCCTTTTTAACGTGTTGGCAGTTGTACCTAGTATGAGGAACTCCGACGGTCTTTTGGTCTTTAAAAGTTTTAAAGTATGGCATTTTAAAAGATAACTTCTCGTGTTCGTAACTGGTTGACGAATCTTTCAGTTTGTTTAATGTGGAAAATGCTGGCGAACTCTCCAGTACAGTTACAGTCCAGTTACAATGCCGAAAAACGTCAAAACAAGGAAAAGAAAGAAAAGGTTTGCCGGCATTGCCTCACGGTCTCAAGCAAACATAAAATTTGTTCATTTTACGCCGTTATTTTGCAGAGGCCGGATGGCAAAGAAATTGTACCCAAATTAAAAAATCAAACGCACCTGCAGAGTGATTGTATTTGCTTATAGGTGGCTACCAACATTCTTAAGCTTGCAATTGCAAGCATTCATACAGATTCTAATGAAAAAACCTTAAAAGAGAGTCAGAGGGAAAAGAGACGAAACTGTTCCTGGTCCGTGTGAGGGTCGAACTCACGACCTTGGCGTTATCAGCACCACGCTCTGCCTACTGAGCTAACGGACCAGAGCGCAGGGAAGGAAAAGTAAGCCGGCATATATCAAAAACCTATTTTACGAAACTGTGGCGGTACGGACGGTCGCACGGATGTAACATTTCTCGCAAGGATAGTTGTTCATGTGTTATTCGATAAAATGAGGAACGCTTGTACTCGCGTTCCACTCGCTTTGACAGTTGCGTTTATTTAGGTAATGATTTTCTTACTTCAACCCACTGTTTCCCGCGCGATTTTTTTGATTTTCAATTTTTTAATAATCGGTAATAAACAACTTAATGTGCGACAGGGTTAGGAAACAACGCCGCGTCTCAAGATCAGTGTGGAGAATAGTATAAATTGCTGATTTTCAAATAAAACACACCTGTTGCCTATTAAGAATTGCCCCAGCAACAAACTCAACTGTAAAATTTGGTCTTGTCGTTCATATGCGCTCGAGGAGACACTGCCGCTGCTTTAAAAATGTAAAATAGAGTTGGAGAATCCGGGTATCGATCCCGGTACCTCCCGCATGCAAAGCGGGCGCTCTACCACTTGAGCTAATTCCCCGCTTATTTCCTCGGCAACGCATTTAGTGTGCTGTTGATTTCAACAACTTCTGTAAGTTGAACATTTGACGGTTTTAAGCACACAGAAATCTCCATGCGTGTTAGAGCCTCGTCTTTTCTAACTAGGGTCTCAACTACTTGTTTATGTTTTTCAAAGTTGTGGGTTGTCGTCGTTGGTGAAGTCCAGTTTAAGCTGGGTGCTAGAGAACTATCAGGGCCTCTGACAGCACTATACAATTCATGTATAACATTGGGTGAGTGGCCTGCGGTGTGGAAGAAAGGAGAGTGGACACCAGTATTTAAGAAAGAGGACCCCCATGAGAAAGAGAACTATAGGCCCATAACTGTACAAGTTACTATAAATAAGATTTTTGAACAGTTACTTAGTAAACAGCTTAATTATAGTTTCAATGATAAATTATGTGATAAACTGACAGCCTACAGGAAAAATCATAGCTGCGAAACAGCTCTACTGGCTATGACAGAGAATTGGAAGATATCTTTAGATGAACATAAAGTGGTAGGTGTTCTTTCTACGGACATGAGTAAAGCCTTTGATTCCCTCTACTATCCACTCACACTTGCTAAATTAAAGGCTTATGGTATTCGGGGTAACAGTCTAAAATTGTTGGACTCCTACTTCACTGATCGGTACAATAGGGTGAAGTTGGGATCCACAGTGAGTGAGTGGGAGAGGGGGTCAAGGGGATGTCCACAGGGCTCCGCATTTGGACCATTGATATGGAACATGTTCCAAAATGATCTGACATACAGTGTAAATTCTAATTCTAATATCAATATGTATGCAGACGACCACCAGTTCCATGCTGCAGGCAGTAATGTTACTGAAGTGTATGATAAGTTAATAGCAAGTGCCGAATTAGCCTCCAGATGGTATAGATCGAATTTCTTAAAAGGGAACTATGACAAGTATCAGACAATGACACTTGGGAACAAAAATAATGATATGGATAGTATTATAATTGATGACAATGAAGTTAAATCTACCAAGTGTTTAAAACTTCTTGGGGTATATATAGACAATAGGCTTCAATTTGATGAACACATTGCTAACATTTGTAAGAGGAGTAGCCAGCGTGTTGGAGTCCTGATGAGGCTCAGGAATATGATACCAACAGACACCAAGCTGAAGTTGTTTAAGGCAGCCATTCTTCCTTATTTAACATACAGCCATCTTGTCTGGCATTTTTGTAGGGCGAGTGATACTAGAAAATTGGAACGTATTCAAGAAAGGGCACTTAGGGCAGTTTACTGTGATAAGGGGAGTAGTTATGATAAATTATTAGACATGGCTAACCTAAGTACACTGCAGAACAGAAGATTACAGGATATAGCCATTCTTATGTATAAGGTAAAGAACAATTTATCTCCTAATTACATATGTAGCCTTTTTCAAATTCCACAACTTAAGTACACACTGCGTAATAATGATTTTGGTATACCTAGATTTAATACTGTTACTTTTGGAAAACATTCGCTTAGATATATGGGACCCAAAATATGGGCAATTGTACCAAGAAATGTAAGAGAACTGACATCCATATCATCTTTTAAATGTAACATACGTAGAATAGACCTTGTTTCTAAATTGACTGATAGTAAATGTGAAAACTGCCTTTTATGTAAGACTTAGGTTAGATTTTAAATTGTACATATATATTGTTTTATTTTTAAATTTCTTAAAAAATTTTAGGTACTATTTAGTGTCCCCAGTTAGTGGTTGTATAACTGCTATTTTAGATTTGACACATAAATAAAGGTTGTTGTTGTTGTTGTTGTTGTTGTTGTTGTTGTCCAGTACTTTTTGCAGTTAGGTAGGGTTGTCTCCGTGGCGCAATCGGTTAGCGCGTTCGGCTGTTAACCGAAAGGTTGGTGGTTCAAGCCCACCCGGGGACGTCATATTTTTAGGCCACGATCCTTGACAAGGAACTTGTAGTATAGTGTAGTACATTAACACCTACATGGCGATGCTAACATGTAGTGTAGTACATTAACAGCTAGTACACCCTTTTTTGTAAAAGCCTTTTTAATCGGAACGTTGAGGCTGAGATTAACCAAACTTTTAAGAACATACTAAGAGCATACCCAGGCTGACCTGTTTCTATCTTTCCGTGTATTTAGAAGCCTATGCCTAGGAAGTTGGCCGTATCCAACAACACAAGTTTGCTTATAGGGTGTTTTAAGTGGTCTTTCATGAACACGAAGAACTTTCTTTGGTACCTGCAGTAATTAAGAAAACAAATGGTGTTCTTTCTGCCTTGTTACCAGTGGCCTGTTGGTCTAGTGGTATGATTCTCGCTTAGGGTGCGAGAGGTCCCGGGTTCAACTCCCGGACAGGCCCATTTTCAACTCTTATGAGGGCCTCTCTTCCTGTTTGTTTTGCCTGTTTGTTTGGGTATGGAGCGTGACGCCACCATTTTTAACAGATTTTTCGCAGATCTTTTTTGTTGTTGTTGTCGTTGTTGTTTTCTGTAATAGCGTCTTGAAAAAGAAATCAAATGAAAATGTCACTGAATAAAGAAGACCAGCACTTTTAGTTCCAAAGGCGGTTTTCGGCAGGTGAACATTTCTCGTCACGTCCTGTTGTAAACGGTCGTGGCGCCGTAGCTCAGTTGGTTAGAGCGCCTGTCTTGTAAACAGGAGGTCATGGGTTCAAATCCCATCGGTGCCTGGAATCCACCATCACCTTTCTTTCTGCGTCTATACTTGAATCACTTGAAAGTGGTTTTTCTACTTTATTTTGGAAGCTCACTGGTGCAAAGTTACATACACATACAGGTATGGAAGCGAGTTGACACAACACCCGACGTCAGATCAGTTACCTCAGTCATCTCTAAGACCTGTAAATAGTGCAAGATACAGGTGATACAACAAGCTAACTGGATGTTTTAAGCTGACCTTGAACATTTGATGATTTATCAGCAATCAAACGTTTTGATCGAGGACTGTTGACAAATTTCAAAACAACAGATATCGAGTATCTTTCATGCTAACGTAACGAGGTTAACTAACAAATACGAAAACGTCATTTTGATAAATTCATAAGTGATGTTAGATTATAATCTTGTTCTAAGATTCATAAATGTATTAAGTTGATAATTATTCAATTCATATAAGCAGTCTTAAAAAGATCAGTGTTATGCTGCTGTTAATGTTCGCCTTTTTAACGTGTTGGCAGTTGTACCTAGTATGAGGAACTCCGACGGTCTTTTGGTCTTTAAAAGTTTTAAAGTATGGCATTTTAAAAGATAACTTCTCGTGTTCGTAACTGGTTGACGAATCTTTCAGTTTGTTTAATGTGGAAAATGCTGGCGAACTCTCCAGTACAGTTACAGTCCAGTTACAATGCCGAAAAACGTCAAAACAAGGAAAAGAAAGAAAAGGTTTGCCGGCATTGCCTCACGGTCTCAAGCAAACATAAAATTTGTTCATTTTACGCCGTTATTTTGCAGAGGCCGGATGGCAAAGAAATTGTACCCAAATTAAAAAATCAAACGCACCTGCAGAGTGATTGTATTTGCTTATAGGTGGCTACCAACATTCTTAAGCTTGCAATTGCAAGCATTCATACAGATTCTAATGAAAAAACCTTAAAAGAGAGTCAGAGGGAAAAGAGACGAAACTGTTCCTGGTCCGTGTGAGGGTCGAACTCACGACCTTGGCGTTATCAGCACCACGCTCTGCCTACTGAGCTAACGGACCAGAGCGCAGGGAAGGAAAAGTAAGCCGGCATATATCAAAAACCTATTTTACGAAACTGTGGCGGTACGGACGGTCGCACGGATGTAGTCATAACCAAAACCAACATTTCTCGCAAGGATAGTTGTTCATGTGTTATTCGATAAAATGAGGAACGCTTGTACTCGCGTTCCACTCGCTTTGACAGTTGCGTTTATTTAGGTAATGATTTTCTTACTTCAACCCACTGTTTCCCGCGCGATTTTTTTGATTTTCAATTTTTTAATAATCGGTAATAAACAACTTAATGTGCGACAGGGTTAGGAAACAACGCCGCGTCTCATGATCAGTGTGGAGAATAGTATAAATTGCTGATTTTCAAATAAAACACACCTGTTGCCTATTAAGAATTGCCCCAGCAACAAACTCAACTGTAAAATTTGGTCTTGTCGTTCATATGCGCTCGAGGAGACACTGCCGCTGCTTTAAAAATGTAAAATAGAGTTGGAGAATCCGGGTATCGATCCCGGTACCTCCCGCATGCAAAGCGGGCGCTCTACCACTTGAGCTAATTCCCCGCTTATTTCCTCGGCAATGCATTTAGTGTGCTGTTGATTTCAACAACTTCTGTAAGTTGAACATTTGACGGTTTTAAGCACACAGAAATCTCCATGCGTGTTAGAGCCTCGTCTTTTCTAACTAGGGTCTCAACTACTTGTTTATGTTTTTCAAAGTTGTGGGTTGTCGTCGTTGGTGAAGTCCAGTACTTTTTGCAGTTAGGTAGGGTTGTCTCCGTGGCGCAATCGGTTAGCGCGTTCGGCTGTTAACCGAAAGGTTGGTGGTTCAAGCCCACCCGGGGACGTCATATTTTTAGGCCACGATCCTTGACAAGGAACTTGTAGTATAGTGTAGTACATTAACACCTACATGGCGATGCTAACATGTAGTGTAGTACATTAACAGCTAGTACACCCTTTTTTGTAAAAGCCTTTTTAATCGGAACGTTGAGGCTGAGATTAACCAAACTTTTAAGAACATACTAAGAGCATACCCAGGCTGACCTGTTTCTATCTTTCCGTGTATTTAGAAGCCTATGCCTAGGAAGTTGGCCGTATCCAACAACACAAGTTTGCTTATAGGGTGTTTTAAGTGGTCTTTCATGAACACGAAGAACTTTCTTTGGTACCTGCAGTAATTAAGAAAACAAATGGTGTTCTTTCTGCCTTGTTACCAGTGGCCTGTTGGTCTAGTGGTATGATTCTCGCTTAGGGTGCGAGAGGTCCCGGGTTCAACTCCCGGACAGGCCCATTTTCAACTCTTATGAGGGCCTCTCTTCCTGTTTGTTTTGCCTGTTTGTTTGGGTATGGAGCGTGACGCCACCATTTTTAACAGATTTTTCGCAGATCTTTTTTGTTGTTGTTGTCGTTGTTGTTTTCTGTAATAGCGTCTTGAAAAAGAAATCAAATGAAAATGTCACTGAATAAAGAAGACCAGCACTTTTAGTTCCAAAGGCGGTTTTCGGCAGGTGAACATTTCTCGTCACGTCCTGTTGTAAACGGTCGTGGCGCCGTAGCTCAGTTGGTTAGAGCGCCTGTCTTGTAAACAGGAGGTCATGGGTTCAAATCCCATCGGTGCCTGGAATCCACCATCACCTTTCTTTCTGCGTCTATACTTGAATCACTTGAAAGTGGTTTTTCTACTTTATTTTGGAAGCTCACTGGTGCAAAGTTACATACACATACAGGTATGGAAGCGAGTTGACACAACACCCGACGTCAGATCAGTTACCTCAGTCATCTCTAAGACCTGTAAATAGTGCAAGATACAGGTGATACAACAAGCTAACTGGATGTTTTAAGCTGACCTTGAACATTTGATGATTTATCAGCAATCAAACGTTTTGATCGAGGACTGTTGACAAATTTCAAAACAACAGATATCGAGTATCTTTCATGCTAACGTAACGAGGTTAACTAACAAATACGAAAACGTCATTTTGATAAATTCATAAGTGATGTTAGATTATAATCTTGTTCTAAGATTCATAAATGTATTAAGTTGATAATTATTCAATTCATATAAGCAGTCTTAAAAAGATCAGTGTTATGCTGCTGTTAATGTTCGCCTTTTTAACGTGTTGGCAGTTGTACCTAGTATGAGGAACTCCGACGGTCTTTTGGTCTTTAAAAGTTTTAAAGTATGGCATTTTAAAAGATAACTTCTCGTGTTCGTAACTGGTTGACGAATCTTTCAGTTTGTTTAATGTGGAAAATGCTGGCGAACTCCCCAGTACAGTTACAGTCCAGTTACAATGCCGAAAAACGTCAAAACAAGGAAAAGAAAGAAAAGGTTTGCCGGCATTGCCTCACGGTCTCAAGCAAACATAAAATTTGTTCATTTTACGCCGTTATTTTGCAGAGGCCGGATGGCAAAGAAATTGTACCCAAATTAAAAAATCAAACGCACCTGCAGAGTGATTGTATTTGCTTATAGGTGGCTACCAACATTCTTAAGCTTGCAATTGCAAGCATTCATACAGATTCTAATGAAAAAACCTTAAAAGAGAGTCAGAGGGAAAAGAGACGAAACTGTTCCTGGTCCGTGTGAGGGTCGAACTCACGACCTTGGCGTTATCAGCACCACGCTCTGCCTACTGAGCTAACGGACCAGAGCGCAGGGAAGGAAAAGTAAGCCGGCATATATCAAAAACCTATTTTACGAAACTGTGGCGGTACGGACGGTCGCACGGATGTAGTCATAACCAAAACCAACATTTCTCGCAAGGATAGTTGTTCATGTGTTATTCGATAAAATGAGGAACGCTTGTACTCGCGTTCCACTCGCTTTGACAGTTGCGTTTATTTAGGTAATGATTTTCTTACTTCAACCCACTGTTTCCCGCGCGATTTTTTTGATTTTCAATTTTTTAATAATCGGTAATAAACAACTTAATGTGCGACAGGGTTAGGAAACAACGCCGCGTCTCATGATCAGTGTGGAGAATAGTATAAATTGCTGATTTTCAAATAAAACACACCTGTTGCCTATTAAGAATTGCCCCAGCAACAAACTCAACTGTAAAATTTGGTCTTGTCGTTCATATGCGCTCGAGGAGACACTGCCGCTGCTTTAAAAATGTAAAATAGAGTTGGAGAATCCGGGTATCGATCCCGGTACCTCCCGCATGCAAAGCGGGCGCTCTACCACTTGAGCTAATTCCCCGCTTATTTCCTCGGCAATGCATTTAGTGTGCTGTTGATTTCAACAACTTCTGTAAGTTGAACATTTGACGGTTTTAAGCACACAGAAATCTCCATGCGTGTTAGAGCCTCGTCTTTTCTAACTAGGGTCTCAACTACTTGTTTATGTTTTTCAAAGTTGTGGGTTGTCGTCGTTGGTGAAGTCCAGTACTTTTTGCAGTTAGGTAGGGTTGTCTCCGTGGCGCAATCGGTTAGCGCGTTCGGCTGTTAACCGAAAGGTTGGTGGTTCAAGCCCACCCGGGGACGTCATATTTTTAGGCCACGATCCTTGACAAGGAACTTGTAGTATAGTGTAGTACATTAACACCTACATGGCGATGCTAACATGTAGTGTAGTACATTAACAGCTAGTACACCCTTTTTTGTAAAAGCCTTTTTAATCGGAACGTTGAGGCTGAGATTAACCAAACTTTTAAGAACATACTAAGAGCATACCCAGGCTGACCTGTTTCTATCTTTCCGTGTATTTAGAAGCCTATGCCTAGGAAGTTGGCCGTATCCAACAACACAAGTTTGCTTATAGGGTGTTTTAAGTGGTCTTTCATGAACACGAAGAACTTTCTTTGGTACCTGCAGTAATTAAGAAAACAAATGGTGTTCTTTCTGCCTTGTTACCAGTGGCCTGTTGGTCTAGTGGTATGATTCTCGCTTAGGGTGCGAGAGGTCCCGGGTTCAACTCCCGGACAGGCCCATTTTCAACTCTTATGAGGGCCTCTCTTCCTGTTTGTTTGGGTATGGAGCGTGACGCCACCATTTTTAACAGATTTTTCGCAGATCTTTTTTGTTGTTGTTGTCGTTGTTGTTTTCTGTAATAGCGTCTTGAAAAAGAAATCAAATGAAAATGTCACTGAATAAAGAAGACCAGCACTTTTAGTTCCAAAGGCGGTTTTCGGCAGGTGAACATTTCTCGTCACGTCCTGTTGTAAACGGTCGTGGCGCCGTAGCTCAGTTGGTTAGAGCGCCTGTCTTGTAAACAGGAGGTCATGGGTTCAAATCCCATCGGTGCCTGGAATCCACCATCACCTTTCTTTCTGCGTCTATACTTGAATCACTTGAAAGTGGTTTTTCTACTTTATTTTGGAAGCTCACTGGTGCAAAGTTACATACACATACAGGTATGGAAGCGAGTTGACACAACACCCGACGTCAGATCAGTTACCTCAGTCATCTCTAAGACCTGTAAATAGTGCAAGATACAGGTGATACAACAAGCTAACTGGATGTTTTAAGCTGACCTTGAACATTTGATGATTTATCAGCAATCAAACGTTTTGATCGAGGACTGTTGACAAATTTCAAAACAACAGATATCGAGTATCTTTCATGCTAACGTAACGAGGTTAACTAACAAATACGAAAACGTCATTTTGATAAATTCATAAGTGATGTTAGATTATAATCTTGTTCTAAGATTCATAAATGTATTAAGTTGATAATTATTCAATTCATATAAGCAGTCTTAAAAAGATCAGTGTTATGCTGCTGTTAATGTTCGCCTTTTTAACGTGTTGGCAGTTGTACCTAGTATGAGGAACTCCGACGGTCTTTTGGTCTTTAAAAGTTTTAAAGTATGGCATTTTAAAAGATAACTTCTCGTGTTCGTAACTGGTTGACGAATCTTTCAGTTTGTTTAATGTGGAAAATGCTGGCGAACTCTCCAGTACAGTTACAGTCCAGTTACAATGCCGAAAAACGTCAAAACAAGGAAAAGAAAGAAAAGGTTTGCCGGCATTGCCTCACGGTCTCAAGCAAACATAAAATTTGTTCATTTTACGCCGTTATTTTGCAGAGGCCGGATGGCAAAGAAATTGTACCCAAATTAAAAAATCAAACGCACCTGCAGAGTGATTGTATTTGCTTATAGGTGGCTACCAACATTCTTAAGCTTGCAATTGCAAGCATTCATACAGATTCTAATGAAAAAACCTTAAAAGAGAGTCAGAGGGAAAAGAGACGAAACTGTTCCTGGTCCGTGTGAGGGTCGAACTCACGACCTTGGCGTTATCAGCACCACGCTCTGCCTACTGAGCTAACGGACCAGAGCGCAGGGAAGGAAAAGTAAGCCGGCATATATCAAAAACCTATTTTACGAAACTGTGGCGGTACGGACGGTCGCACGGATGTAGTCATAACCAAAACCAACATTTCTCGCAAGGATAGTTGTTCATGTGTTATTCGATAAAATGAGGAACGCTTGTACTCGCGTTCCACTCGCTTTGACAGTTGCGTTTATTTAGGTAATGATTTTCTTACTTCAACCCACTGTTTCCCGCGCGATTTTTTTGATTTTCAATTTTTTAATAATCGGTAATAAACAACTTAATGTGCGACAGGGTTAGGAAACAACGCCGCGTCTCATGATCAGTGTGGAGAATAGTATAAATTGCTGATTTTCAAATAAAACACACCTGTTGCCTATTAAGAATTGCCCCAGCAACAAACTCAACTGTAAAATTTGGTCTTGTCGTTCATATGCGCTCGAGGAGACACTGCCGCTGCTTTAAAAATGTAAAATAGAGTTGGAGAATCCGGGTATCGATCCCGGTACCTCCCGCATGCAAAGCGGGCGCTCTACCACTTGAGCTAATTCCCCGCTTATTTCCTCGGCAATGCATTTAGTGTGCTGTTGATTTCAACAACTTCTGTAAGTTGAACATTTGACGGTTTTAAGCACACAGAAATCTCCATGCGTGTTAGAGCCTCGTCTTTTCTAACTAGGGTCTCAACTACTTGTTTATGTTTTTCAAAGTTGTGGGTTGTCGTCGTTGGTGAAGTCCAGTACTTTTTGCAGTTAGGTAGGGTTGTCTCCGTGGCGCAATCGGTTAGCGCGTTCGGCTGTTAACCGAAAGGTTGGTGGTTCAAGCCCACCCGGGGACGTCATATTTTTAGGCCACGATCCTTGACAAGGAACTTGTAGTATAGTGTAGTACATTAACACCTACATGGCGATGCTAACATGTAGTGTAGTACATTAACAGCTAGTACACCCTTTTTTGTAAAAGCCTTTTTAATCGGAACGTTGAGGCTGAGATTAACCAAACTTTTAAGAACATACTAAGAGCATACCCAGGCTGACCTGTTTCTATCTTTCCGTGTATTTAGAAGCCTATGCCTAGGAAGTTGGCCGTATCCAACAACACAAGTTTGCTTATAGGGTGTTTTAAGTGGTCTTTCATGAACACGAAGAACTTTCTTTGGTACCTGCAGTAATTAAGAAAACAAATGGTGTTCTTTCTGCCTTGTTACCAGTGGCCTGTTGGTCTAGTGGTATGATTCTCGCTTAGGGTGCGAGAGGTCCCGGGTTCAACTCCCGGACAGGCCCATTTTCAACTCTTATGAGGGCCTCTCTTCCTGTTTGTCTGGGTATGGAGCGTGACGCCACCATTTTTAACAGATTTTTCGCAGATGTTTTTCGTTGTTGTTGTCGTTGTTGTTTTCTGTAATAGCGTCTTGAAAAAGAAATCAAATGAAAATGTCACTGAATAAAGAAGACCAGCACTTTTAGTTCCAAAGACGGTTTTCGGCAGGTGAACATTTCTCGTCACGTCCTGTTGTAAACGGTCGTGGCGCCGTAGCTCAGTTGGTTAGAGCGCCTGTCTTGTAAACAGGAGGTCATGGGTTCAAATCCCATCGGTGCCTGGAATCCACCATCACCACCTTTCTTTCTGCCTCTATACTTGAATCACTTGAAAGTGGTTTTTCTACTTTATTTTGGAAGCTCACTGGTGCAAAGTTACATACACATACAGCTATGGAAGTGAGTTGACACAACACCCGACGTCAGATCAGTTACTTCAGTCATCTCTAAGACCTGTAAATAGTGCAAGATACAGGTGATACAACAAGCTAACTGGATGTTTTAAGCTGACCTTGAACATTTGATGATTTATCAGCAATCAAACGTTTTGATCGAGGACTGTTGACAAATTTCAAAACAACAGATATCGAGTATCTTTCATGCTAACGTAACGGAGGTTAACTAACAAATACGAAAACGTCATTTTGATAAATTCATAAGTGATGTTAGATTATAATCTTGTTCTAAGATTCATAAATGTATTAAGTTGATAATTATTCAATTCATATAAGCAGTCTTAAAAAGATCAGTGTTATACTTCTGTTAATGTTCGCCTTTTTAACGTGTTGGCAGTTGTACCTAGTATGAGGAACTCCGACGGTCTTTTGGTCTTTAAAAGTTTTAAAGTATGGCATTTTAAAAGATAACTTCTCGTGTTCGTAACTCGTTGACGAATCTTTCAGTTTGTTTAATGTGGAAAATGCTTTCGAACTCCCCAGTGCAGTTACAGTCCAGTTACAATGCCGAAAAACGTCAAAACAAGGAAAAGAAAGAAAAGGTTTGCCGGCATTGCCTCACGGTCTCAAGCAAACATAACTGATTTGTTCATTTTACGCCGTTATTTTGCAGAGGCCGGATGGCAAAGAAATTGTACCCAAATTAAAAAATCAAACGCACCTGCAGAGTGATTGTATTTGCTTATAGGCGGTTACCAACATTCTTAAGCTTGCAATTGCAAGCATTCATACAGATTCTAATGAAAAAACCTTAAAAGAGAGTCAGAGGGAAAAGAGACGAAACTGTTCCTGGTCCGTGTGAGGGTCGAACTCACGACCTTGGCGTTATCAGCACCACGCTCTGCCTACTGAGCTAACGGACCAGAGCGCAGGGAAGGAAAAGTAAGCCGGCATATATCAAAAACCTATTTTACGAAACTGTGGCGGTACGGACGGTCGCACGGATGTAGTCATAACCAAAACCAACATTTCTCGCAAGGATAGTTTTTCATGTGTTATTCAATAAAACGAGGAACGCTTGTACTCGCGTTCCACTCGCTTTGACAGTTGCGTTTATTTAGATAATGATTTTCTTACTTCAACCCACTGTTTCCCGCGCGATTTTTTTGATTTTCAACTTTTTAATAATCGGTAATAAACAACCTAATGTGCCACAGGGTTAGGAAACAACGCCGCGTCTCATGATCAGTGTGGAGAATAGTATAAATTGCTGATTTTCAAATAAAACACACCTGTTGCCTATTTAGAATTGCCCCAGCAACAAACTTAACTGTAAAATTTGGTCTTGTCGTTCATATGCGCTCGAGGAGACACTGCCGCTGCTTTAAAAATGTAAAATAGATTTGGAGAATCCGGGTATCGATCCGGTACCTCCCGCATGCTAAGCGGGCGCTCTACCACTTGAGCTAATTCCCCGCTTATTTCCTCAGCAATGCATTTAGTGTGCTGTTGATTTCAACAACTTCTGTAAGTTGAACATTCGACGGTTTTAAGCACACAGAAATCTCCATGCGTGTTAGAGCCTCGTCTTTTCTAACTAGGGTCTCAACTACTTGTTTATGTTTTTCAAAGTTGTGGGTTGTCGTCGTTGTTGAGGTCCAGTACCTTTTGCAGTTAGGTAGGGTTGTCTCCGTGGCGCAATCGGTTAGCGCGTTCGGCTGTTAACCGAAAGGTTGGTGGTTCAAGCCCACCTGGGGACGTCACATTTTTAGGCCACGATCCTTGACAAGGAACTTGTAATATAGTGTAGTACATTAACACCTACATGACGATGCTAACACGTAGTGTAGTACATTAACAGCTAGTACACCCTTTTTTGTAAAAGCCTTTTTAATCGGAACGTTGAGGCTGAGATTAACCAAACTTTTAAGAACATACTAAGAGCATACCCAGGCTGGCCTGTTTCTATCTTTCTGTGTATTTCCAAAATCCTAGAGTCATTTCTGAATACTGAGTTAGAAGCCTTTGCCTAGGAAGTTGGCCTTATCCAACAACACAAGTTTGCTTATAGGGTGTTTTAAGTGGTCTTTCATGAACACGAAGAACTTTCTTTGGTACCTGCAGTAATTAAGAAAACAAATGGTGTTCTTTCTGTCTTGTTACCAGTGGCCTGTTGGTCTAGTGGTATGATTCTCGCTTAGGGTGCGAGAGGTCCCGGGTTCAACTCCCGGACAGGCCCATTTTCAATTCAACTCTTATGAGGGCCTTTCTCTTGTTTGGGAATGGAGCGTGACGCCACCATTTTTAACAGATTTTTCGCAGATGTTTTTTGTTGTTGTTGTCGTTGTTGTTTTCTGTAATAGCGTCTTGAAAAAGAAATCAAATGAAAATGTCACTGAATAAAGAAGACCAGCACTTTTAGTTCCAAAGACGGTTTTCGGCAGGTGAACATTTCTCGTCACGTCCTGTTGTAAATGGTCGTGGCGCCGTAGCTCAGTTGGTTAGAGCGCCTGTCTTGTAAACAGGAGGTCATGGGTTCAAATCCCATCGGTGCCTGGAATCCACCATCACCACCTTTCTTTCTGCGTCTATACTTGAATCACTTGAAAGTGGTTTTTCTACTTTATTTTGGAAGCTCACTGGTGCAAAGTTACATACACATACAGCTATGGAAGTGAGTTGACACAACACCCGACGTCAGATCAGTTACTTCAGTCATCTCTAAGACCTGTAAATAGTGCAAGATACAGGTGATACAACAAGCTAACTGGATGTTTTAAGCTGACCTTGAACATTTGATGATTTATCAGCAATCAAACGTTTTGATCGAGGACTGTTGACAAATTTCAAAACAACAGATATCGAGTATCTTTCATGCTAACGTAACGGAGGTTAACTAACAAATACGAAAACGTCATTTTGATAAATTCATAAGTGATGTTAGATTATAATCTTGTTCTAAGATTCATAAATGTATTAAGTTGATAATTATTCAATTCATATAAGCAGTCTTAAAAAGATCAGTGTTATACTGCTGTTAATGTTCGCCTTTTTAACGTGTTGGCAGTTGTACCTAGTATGAGGAACTCCGACGGTCTTTTGGTCTTTAAAAGTTTGAAAGTATGGCATTTTAAAAGATAACTTCTCGTGTTCGTAACTCGTTGACGAATCTTTCAGTTTGTTTAATGTGGAAAATGCTTTCGAATTCCCCAGTGCAGTTACAGTCCAGTTACAATGCCGAAAAACGTCAAAACAAGGAAAAGAAAGAAAAGGTTTGCCGGCATTGCCTCACGGTCTCAAGCAAACATAACTGATTTGTTCATTTTACGCCGTTATTTTGCAGAGGCCGGATGGCAAAGAAATTGTACCCAAATTAAAAAATCAAACGCACCTGCAGAGTGATTGTATTTGCTTATAGGCGGTTACCAACATTCTTAAGCTTGCAATTGCAAGCATTCATACAGATTCTAATGAAAAAACCTTAAAAGAGAGTCAGAGGGAAAAGAGACGAAACTGTTCCTGGTCCGTGTGAGGGTCGAACTCACGACCTTGGCGTTATCAGCACCACGCTCTGCCTACTGAGCTAACGGACCAGAGCGCAGGGAAGGAAAAGTAAGCCGGCATATATCAAAAACCTATTTTACGAAACTGTGGCGGTACGGACGGTCGCACGGATGTAGTCATAACCAAAACCAACATTTCTCGCAAGGATAGTTGTTCATGTGTTATTCGATAAAACGAGGAACGCTTGTACTCGCGTTCCACTCGCTTTGACAGTTGCGTTTATTTAGATAATGATTTTCTTACTTCAACCCACTGTTTCCCGCGCGATTTTTTTGATTTTCAACTTTTTAATAATCGGTAATAAACAACCTAATGTGCCACAGGGTTAGGAAACAACGCCGCGTCTCATGATCAGTGTGGAGAATAGTATAAATTGCTGATTTTCAAATAAAACACACCTGTTGCCTATTTAGAATTGCCCCAGCAACAAACTTAACTGTAAAATTTGGTCTTGTCGTTCATATGCGCTCGAGGAGACACTGCCGCTGCTTTAAAAATGTAAAATAGATTTGGAGAATCCGGGTATCGATCCCGGTACCTCCCGCATGCTAAGCGGGCGCTCTACCACTTGAGCTAATTCCCCGCTTATTTCCTCAGCAATGCATTTAGTGTGCTGTTGATTTCAACAACTTCTGTAAGTTGAACATTCGACGGTTTTAAGCACACAGAAATCTCCATGCGTGTTAGAGCCTCGTCTTTTCTAACTAGGGTCTCAACTACTTGTTTATGTTTTTCAAAGTTGTGGGTTGTCGTCGTTGTTGAGGTCCAGTACCTTTTGCAGTTAGGTAGGGTTGTCTCCGTGGCGCAATCGGTTAGCGCGTTCGGCTGTTAACCGAAAGGTTGGTGGTTCAAGCCCACCTGGGGACGTCACATTTTTAGGCCACGATCCTTGACAAGGAACTTGTAATATAGTGTAGTACATTAACACCTACATGACGATGCTAACACGTAGTGTAGTACATTAACAGCTAGTACACCCTTTTTTGTAAAAGCCTTTTTAATCGGAACGTTGAGGCTGAGATTAACCAAACTTTTAAGAACATACTAAGAGCATACCCAGGCTGGCCTGTTTCTATCTTTCTGTGTATTTCCAAAATCCTAGAGTCATTTCTGAATACTGAGTTAGAAGCCTTTGCCTAGGAAGTTGGCCTTATCCAACAACACAAGTTTGCTTATAGGGTGTTTTAAGTGGTCTTTCATGAACACGAAGAACTTTCTTTGGTACCTGCAGTAATTAAGAAAACAAATGGTGTTCTTTCTGTCTTGTTACCAGTGGCCTGTTGGTCTAGTGGTATGATTCTCGCTTAGGGTGCGAGAGGTCCCGGGTTCAACTCCCGGACAGGCCCATTTTCAATTCAACTCTTATGAGGGCCTTTCTCTTGTTTGGGAATGGAGCGTGACGCCACCATTTTTAACAGATTTTTCGCAGATGTTTTTTGTTGTTGTTGTCGTTGTTGTTTTCTGTAATAGCGTCTTGAAAAAGAAATCAAATGAAAATGTCACTGAATAAAGAAGACCAGCACTTTTAGTTCCAAAGACGGTTTTCGGCAGGTGAACATTTCTCGTCACGTCCTGTTGTAAATGGTCGTGGCGCCGTAGCTCAGTTGGTTAGAGCGCCTGTCTTGTAAACAGGAGGTCATGGGTTCAAATCCCATCGGTGCCTGGAATCCACCATCACCACCTTTCTTTCTGCGTCTATACTTGAATCACTTGAAAGTGGTTTTTCTACTTTATTTTGGAAGCTCACTGGTGCAAAGTTATGACATACACATACAGCTATGGAAGTGAGTTGACACAACACCCGACGTCAGATCAGTTACTTCAGTCATCTCTAAGACCTGTAAATAGTGCAAGATACAGGTGATACAACAAGCTAACTGGATGTTTTAAGCTGACCTTGAACATTTGATGATTTATCAGCAATCAAACGTTTTGATCGAGGACTGTTGACAAATTTCAAAACAACAGATATCGAGTATCTTTCATGCTAACGTAACGGAGGTTAACTAACAAATACGAAAACGTCATTTTGATAAATTCATAAGTGATGTTAGATTATAATCTTGTTCTAAGATTCATAAATGTATTAAGTTGATAATTATTCAATTCATATAAGCAGTCTTAAAAAGATCAGTGTTATACTGCTGTTAATGTTCGCCTTTTTAACGTGTTGGCAGTTGTACCTAGTATGAGGAACTCCGACGGTCTTTTGGTCTTTAAAAGTTTGAAAGTATGGCATTTTAAAAGATAACTTCTCGTGTTCGTAACTCGTTGACGAATCTTTCAGTTTGTTTAATGTGGAAAATGCTTTCGAATTCCCCAGTGCAGTTACAGTCCAGTTACAATGCCGAAAAACGTCAAAACAAGGAAAAGAAAGAAAAGGTTTGCCGGCATTGCCTCACGGTCTCAAGCAAACATAACTGATTTGTTCATTTTACGCCGTTATTTTGCAGAGGCCGGATGGCAAAGAAATTGTACCCAAATTAAAAAATCAAACGCACCTGCAGAGTGATTGTATTTGCTTATAGGCGGTTACCAACATTCTTAAGCTTGCAATTGCAAGCATTCATACAGATTCTAATGAAAAAACCTTAAAAGAGAGTCAGAGGGAAAAGAGACGAAACTGTTCCTGGTCCGTGTGAGGGTCGAACTCACGACCTTGGCGTTATCAGCACCACGCTCTGCCTACTGAGCTAACGGACCAGAGCGCAGGGAAGGAAAAGTAAGCCGGCATATATCAAAAACCTATTTTACGAAACTGTGGCGGTACGGACGGTCGCACGGATGTAGTCATAACCAAAACCAACATTTCTCGCAAGGATAGTTGTTCATGTGTTATTCGATAAAACGAGGAACGCTTGTACTCGCGTTCCACTCGCTTTGACAGTTGCGTTTATTTAGATAATGATTTTCTTACTTCAACCCACTGTTTCCCGCGCGATTTTTTTGATTTTCAACTTTTTAATAATCGGTAATAAACAACCTAATGTGCCACAGGGTTAGGAAACAACGCCGCGTCTCATGATCAGTGTGGAGAATAGTATAAATTGCTGATTTTCAAATAAAACACACCTGTTGCCTATTTAGAATTGCCCCAGCAACAAACTTAACTGTAAAATTTGGTCTTGTCGTTCATATGCGCTCGAGGAGACACTGCCGCTGCTTTAAAAATGTAAAATAGATTTGGAGAATCCGGGTATCGATCCCGGTACCTCCCGCATGCTAAGCGGGCGCTCTACCACTTGAGCTAATTCCCCGCTTATTTCCTCAGCAATGCATTTAGTGTGCTGTTGATTTCAACAACTTCTGTAAGTTGAACATTCGACGGTTTTAAGCACACAGAAATCTCCATGCGTGTTAGAGCCTCGTCTTTTCTAACTAGGGTCTCAACTACTTGTTTATGTTTTTCAAAGTTGTGGGTTGTCGTCGTTGTTGAGGTCCAGTACCTTTTGCAGTTAGGTAGGGTTGTCTCCGTGGCGCAATCGGTTAGCGCGTTCGGCTGTTAACCGAAAGGTTGGTGGTTCAAGCCCACCTGGGGACGTCACATTTTTAGGCCACGATCCTTGACAAGGAACTTGTAATATAGTGTAGTACATTAACACCTACATGACGATGCTAACACGTAGTGTAGTACATTAACAGCTAGTACACCCTTTTTTGTAAAAGCCTTTTTAATCGGAACGTTGAGGCTGAGATTAACCAAACTTTTAAGAACATACTAAGAGCATACCCAGGCTGGCCTGTTTCTATCTTTCTGTGTATTTCCAAAATCCTAGAGTCATTTCTGAATACTGAGTTAGAAGCCTTTGCCTAGGAAGTTGGCCTTATCCAACAACACAAGTTTGCTTATAGGGTGTTTTAAGTGGTCTTTCATGAACACGAAGAACTTTCTTTGGTACCTGCAGTAATTAAGAAAACAAATGGTGTTCTTTCTGTCTTGTTACCAGTGGCCTGTTGGTCTAGTGGTATGATTCTCGCTTAGGGTGCGAGAGGTCCCGGGTTCAACTCCCGGACAGGCCCATTTTCAATTCAACTCTTATGAGGGCCTTTCTCTTGTTTGGGAATGGAGCGTGACGCCACCATTTTTAACAGATTTTTCGCAGATGTTTTTTGTTGTTGTTGTCGTTGTTGTTTTCTGTAATAGCGTCTTGAAAAAGAAATCAAATGAAAATGTCACTGAATAAAGAAGACCAGCACTTTTAGTTCCAAAGACGGTTTTCGGCAGGTGAACATTTCTCGTCACGTCCTGTTGTAAATGGTCGTGGCGCCGTAGCTCAGTTGGTTAGAGCGCCTGTCTTGTAAACAGGAGGTCATGGGTTCAAATCCCATCGGTGCCTGGAATCCACCATCACCACCTTTCTTTCTGCGTCTATACTTGAATCACTTGAAAGTGGTTTTTCTACTTTATTTTGGAAGCTCACTGGTGCAAAGTTATGACATACACATACAGCTATGGAAGTGAGTTGACACAACACCCGACGTCAGATCAGTTACTTCAGTCATCTCTAAGACCTGTAAATAGTGCAAGATACAGGTGATACAACAAGCTAACTGGATGTTTTAAGCTGACCTTGAACATTTGATGATTTATCAGCAATCAAACGTTTTGATCGAGGACTGTTGACAAATTTCAAAACAACAGATATCGAGTATCTTTCATGCTAACGTAACGGAGGTTAACTAACAAATACGAAAACGTCATTTTGATAAATTCATAAGTGATGTTAGATTATAATCTTGTTCTAAGATTCATAAATGTATTAAGTTGATAATTATTCAATTCATATAAGCAGTCTTAAAAAGATCAGTGTTATACTGCTGTTAATGTTCGCCTTTTTAACGTGTTGGCAGTTGTACCTAGTATGAGGAACTCCGACGGTCTTTTGGTCTTTAAAAGTTTGAAAGTATGGCATTTTAAAAGAAAGTTTCTATCTTTCTGTGTATTTCCAAAATCCTAGAGTCATTTCTGAATACTGAGTTAGAAGCCTTTGCCTAGGAAGTTGGCCTTATCCAACAACACAAGTTTGCTTATAGGGTGTTTTAAGTGGTCTTTCATGAACACGAAGAACTTTCTTTGGTACCTGCAGTAATTAAGAAAACAAATGGTGTTCTTTCTGTCTTGTTACCAGTGGCCTGTTGGTCTAGTGGTATGATTCTCGCTTAGGGTGCGAGAGGTCCCGGGTTCAACTCCCGGACAGGCCCATTTTCAATTCAACTCTTATGAGGGCCTCTCTTCCTGTTTGTTTTGCCCTTTCTCTTGTTTGGGAATGGAGCGTGACGCCACCATTTTTAACAGATTTTTCGCAGATGTTTTTTGTTGTTGTTGTCGTTGTTGTTTTCTGTAATAGCGTCTTGAAAAAGAAATCAAATGAAAATGTCACTGAATAAAGAAGACCAGCACTTTTAGTTCCAAAGACGGTTTTCGGCAGGTGAACATTTCTCGTCACGTCCTGTTGTAAATGGTCGTGGCGCCGTAGCTCAGTTGGTTAGAGCGCCTGTCTTGTAAACAGGAGGTCATGGGTTCAAATCCCATCGGTGCCTGGAATCCACCATCACCACCTTTCTTTCTGCCTCTATACTTGAATCACTTGAAAGTGGTTTTTCTACTTTATTTTGGAAGCTCACTGGTGCAAAGTTACATACACATACAGCTATGGAAGTGAGTTGACACAACACCCGACGTCAGATCAGTTACTTCAGTCATCTCTAAGACCTGTAAATAGTGCAAGATACAGGTGATACAACAAGCTAACTGGATGTTTTAAGCTGACCTTGAACATTTGATGATTTATCAGCAATCAAACGTTTTGATCGAGGACTGTTGACAAATTTCAAAACAACAGATATCGAGTATCTTTCATGCTAACGTAACGGAGGTTAACTAACAAATACGAAAACGTCATTTTGATAAATTCATAAGTGATGTTAGATTATAATCTTGTTCTAAGATTCATAAATGTATTAAGTTGATAATTATTCAATTCATATAAGCAGTCTTAAAAAGATCAGTGTTATACTGCTGTTAATGTTCGCCTTTTTAACGTGTTGGCAGTTGTACCTAGTATGAGGAACTCCGACGGTCTTTTGGTCTTTAAAAGTTTGAAAGTATGGCATTTTAAAAGATAACTTCTCGTGTTCGTAACTCGTTGACGAATCTTTCAGTTTGTTTAATGTGGAAAATGCTTTCGAACTCCCCAGTGCAGTTACAGTCCAGTTACAATGCCGAAAAACGTCAAAACAAGGAAAAGAAAGAAAAGGTTTGCCGGCATTGCCTCACGGTCTCAAGCAAACATAACTGATTTGTTCATTTTACGCCGTTATTTTGCAGAGGCCGGATGGCAAAGAAATTGTACCCAAATTAAAAAATCAAACGCACCTGCAGAGTGATTGTATTTGCTTATAGGCGGTTACCAACATTCTTAAGCTTGCAATTGCAAGCATTAATACAGATTCTAATGAAAACACCTTAAAAGAGAGTCAGAGGGAAAAGAGACGAAACTGTTCCTGGTCCGTGTGAGGGTCGAACTCACGACCTTGGCGTTATCAGCACCACGCTCTGCCTACTGAGCTAACGGACCAGAGCGCAGGGAAGGAAAAGTAAGCCGGCATATATCAAAAACCTATTTTACGAAACTGTGGCGGTACGGACGGTCGCACGGATGTAGTCATAACCAAAACCAACATTTCTCGCAAGGATAGTTGTTCATGTGTTATTCGATAAAATGAGGAACGCTTGTACTCGCGTTCCACTCGCTTTGACAGTTGCGTTTATTTAGATAATGATTTTCTTACTTCAACCCACTGTTTCCCGCGCGATTTTTTTGATTTTCAACTTTTTAATAATCGGTAATAAACAACCTAATGTGCCACAGGGTTAGGAAACAACGCCGCGTCTCATGATCAGTGTGGAGAATAGTATAAATTGCTGATTTTCAAATAAAACACACCTGTTGCCTATTTAGAATTGCCCCAGCAACAAACTTAACTGTAAAATTTGGTCTTGTCGTTCATATGCGCTCGAGGAGACACTGCCGCTGCTTTAAAAATGTAAAATAGATTTGGAGAATCCGGGTATCGATCCCGGTACCTCCCGCATGCAAAGCGGGCGCTCTACCACTTGAGCTAATTCCCCGCTCATTTCCTCGGCAATGCATTTAGTGTGCTGTTGATTTCAACAACTTCTGTAAGTTGAACATTCGACGGTTTTAAGCACACAGAAATCTCCATGTGTGTTAGAGCCTCGTCTTTTCTAACTAGGGTCTCAACTACTTGTTTATGTTTTTCAAAGTTGTGGGTTGTCGTCGTTGTTGAGGTCCAGTACCTTTTGCAGTTAGGTAGGGTTGTCTCCGTGGCGCAATCGGTTAGCGCGTTCGGCTGTTAACCGAAAGGTTGGTGGTTCAAGCCCACCCGGGGACGTCACCTTTTTAGGCCACGATCCTTGACAAGGAACTTGTAATATAGTGTAGTACATTAACACCTACATGACGATGCTAACACGTAGTGTAGTACATTAACAGCTAGTACACCCTTTTTTGTAAAAGCCTTTTTAATCGGAACGTTGAGGCTGAGATTAACCAAACTTTTAAGAACATACTAAGAGCATACCCAGGCTGGCCTGTTTCTATCTTTCTGTGTATTTCCAAAATCCTAGAGTCATTTCTGAATACTGAGTTAGAAGCCTTTGCCTAGGAAGTTGGCCTTATCCAACAACACAAGTTTGCTTATAGGGTGTTTTAAGTGGTCTTTCATGAACACGAAGAACTTTCTTTGGTACCTGCAGTAATTAAGAAAACAAATGGTGTTCTTTCTGCCTTGTTACCAGTGGCCTGTTGGTCTAGTGGTATGATTCTCGCTTAGGGTGCGAGAGGTCCCAGGTTCAACTCCCGGACAGGCCCATTTTCAATTCAACTCTTATGAGGGCCTCTCTTCCTGTTTGTTTTGCCCTTTCTCTTGTTTGGGAATGGAGCGTGACGCCACCATTTTTAACAGATTTTTCGCAGATGTTTTTTGTTGTTGTTGTCGTTGTTGTTTTCTGTAATAGCGTCTTGAAAAAGAAATCAAATGAAAATGTCACTGAATAAAGAAGACCAGCACTTTTAGTTCCAAAGACGGTTTTCGGCAGGTGAACATTTCTCGTCACGTCCTGTTGTAAATGGTCGTGGCGCCGTAGCTCAGTTGGTTAGAGCGCCTGTCTTGTAAACAGGAGGTCATGGGTTCAAATCCCATCGGTGCCTGGAATCCACCATCACCACCTTTCTTTCTGCCTCTATACTTGAATCACTTGAAAGTGGTTTTTCTACTTTATTTTGGAAGCTCACTGGTGCAAAGTTATGACATACACATACAGCTATGGAAGTGAGTTGACACAACACCCGACGTCAGATCAGTTACTTCAGTCATCTCTAAGACCTGTAAATAGTGCAAGATACAGGTGATACAACAAGCTAACTGGATGTTTTAAGCTGACCTTGAACATTTGATGATTTATCAGCAATCAAACGTTTTGATCGAGGACTGTTGACAAATTTCAAAACAACAGATATCGAGTATCTTTCATGCTAACGTAACGGAGGTTAACTAACAAATACGAAAACGTCATTTTGATAAATTCATAAGTGATGTTAGATTATAATCTTGTTCTAAGATTCATAAATGTATTAAGTTGATAATTATTCAATTCATATAAGCAGTCTTAAAAAGATCAGTGTTATACTGCTGTTAATGTTCGCCTTTTTAACGTGTTGGCAGTTGTACCTAGTATGAGGAACTCCGACGGTCTTTTGGTCTTTAAAAGTTTGAAAGTATGGCATTTTAAAAGATAACTTCTCGTGTTCGTAACTCGTTGACGAATCTTTCAGTTTGTTTAATGTGGAAAATGCTTTCGAACTCCCCAGTGCAGTTACAGTCCAGTTACAATGCCGAAAAACGTCAAAACAAGGAAAAGAAAGAAAAGGTTTGCCGGCATTGCCTCACGGTCTCAAGCAAACATAACTGATTTGTTCATTTTACGCCGTTATTTTGCAGAGGCCGGATGGCAAAGAAATTGTACCCAAATTAAAAAATCAAACGCACCTGCAGAGTGATTGTATTTGCTTATAGGCGGTTACCAACATTCTTAAGCTTGCAATTGCAAGCATTCATACAGATTCTAATGAAAAAACCTTAAAAGAGAGTCAGAGGGAAAAGAGACGAAACTGTTCCTGGTCCGTGTGAGGGTCGAACTCACGACCTTGGCGTTATCAGCACCACGCTCTGCCTACTGAGCTAACGGACCAGAGCGCAGGGAAGGAAAAGTAAGCCGGCATATATCAAAAACCTATTTTACGAAACTGTGGCGGTACGGACGGTCGCACGGATGTAGTCATAACCAAAACCAACATTTCTCGCAAGGATAGTTGTTCATGTGTTATTCGATAAAATGAGGAACGCTTGTACTCGCGTTCCACTCGCTTTGACAGTTGCGTTTATTTAGATAATGATTTTCTTACTTCAACCCACTGTTTCCCGCGCGATTTTTTTGATTTTCAACTTTTTAATAATCGGTAATAAACAACCTAATGTGCCACAGGGTTAGGAAACAACGCCGCGTCTCATGATCAGTGTGGAGAATAGTATAAATTGCTGATTTTCAAATAAAACACACCTGTTGCCTATTTAGAATTGCCCCAGCAACAAACTTAACTGTAAAATTTGGTCTTGTCGTTCATATGCGCTCGAGGAGACACTGCCGCTGCTTTAAAAATGTAAAATAGATTTGGAGAATCCGGGTATCGATCCCGGTACCTCCCGCATGCTAAGCGGGCGCTCTACCACTTGAGCTAATTCCCCGCTTATTTCCTCAGCAATGCATTTAGTGTGCTGTTGATTTCAACAACTTCTGTAAGTTGAACATTCGACGGTTTTAAGCACACAGAAATCTCCATGCGTGTTAGAGCCTCGTCTTTTCTAACTAGGGTCTCAACTACTTGTTTATGTTTTTCAAAGTTGTGGGTTGTCGTCGTTGTTGAGGTCCAGTACCTCTTGCAGTTAGGTAGGGTTGTCTCCGTGGCGCAATCGGTTAGCGCGTTCGGCTGTTAACCGAAAGGTTGGTGGTTCAAGCCCACCCGGGGACGTCACCTTTTTAGGCCACGATCCTTGACAAGGAACTTGTAATATAGTGTAGTACATTAACACCTACATGACGATGCTAACACGTAGTGTAGTACATTAACAGCTAGTACACCCTTTTTTGTAAAAGCCTTTTTAATCGGAACGTTGAGGCTGAGATTAACCAAACTTTTAAGAACATACTAAGAGCATACCCAGGCTGGCCTGTTTCTATCTTTCTGTGTATTTCCAAAATCCTAGAGTCATTTCTGAATACTGAGTTAGAAGCCTTTGCCTAGGAAGTTGGCCTTATCCAACAACACAAGTTTGCTTATAGGGTGTTTTAAGTGGTCTTTCATGAACACGAAGAACTTTCTTTGGTACCTGCAGTAATTAAGAAAACAAATGGTGTTCTTTCTGCCTTGTTACCAGTGGCCTGTTGGTCTAGTGGTATGATTCTCGCTTAGGGTGCGAGAGGTCCCGGGTTCAACTCCCGGACAGGCCCATTTTCAATTCAACTCTTATGAGGGCCTCTCTTCCTGTTTGTTTTGCCCTTTCTCTTGTTTGGGAATGGAGCGTGACGCCACCATTTTTAACAGATTTTTCGCAGATGTTTTTTGTTGTTGTTGTCGTTGTTGTTTTCTGTAATAGCGTCTTGAAAAAGAAATCAAATGAAAATGTCACTGAATAAAGAAGACCAGCACTTTTAGTTCCAAAGACGGTTTTCGGCAGGTGAACATTTCTCGTCACGTCCTGTTGTAAATGGTCGTGGCGCCGTAGCTCAGTTGGTTAGAGCGCCTGTCTTGTAAACAGGAGGTCATGGGTTCAAATCCCATCGGTGCCTGGAATCCACCATCACCACCTTTCTTTCTGCCTCTATACTTGAATCACTTGAAAGTGGTTTTTCTACTTTATTTTGGAAGCTCACTGGTGCAAAGTTATGACATACACATACAGCTATGGAAGTGAGTTGACACAACACCCGACGTCAGATCAGTTACTTCAGTCATCTCTAAGACCTGTAAATAGTGCAAGATACAGGTGATACAACAAGCTAACTGGATGTTTTAAGCTGACCTTGAACATTTGATGATTTATCAGCAATCAAACGTTTTGATCGAGGACTGTTGACAAATTTCAAAACAACAGATATCGAGTATCTTTCATGCTAACGTAACGGAGGTTAACTAACAAATACGAAAACGTCATTTTGATAAATTCATAAGTGATGTTAGATTATAATCTTGTTCTAAGATTCATAAATGTATTAAGTTGATAATTATTCAATTCATATAAGCAGTCTTAAAAAGATCAGTGTTATACTGCTGTTAATGTTCGCCTTTTTAACGTGTTGGCAGTTGTACCTAGTATGAGGAACTCCGACGGTCTTTTGGTCTTTAAAAGTTTGAAAGTATGGCATTTTAAAAGATAACTTCTCGTGTTCGTAACTCGTTGACGAATCTTTCAGTTTGTTTAATGTGGAAAATGCTTTCGAACTCCCCAGTGCAGTTACAGTCCAGTTACAATGCCGAAAAACGTCAAAACAAGGAAAAGAAAGAAAAGGTTTGCCGGCATTGCCTCACGGTCTCAAGCAAACATAACTGATTTGTTCATTTTACGCCGTTATTTTGCAGAGGCCGGATGGCAAAGAAATTGTACCCAAATTAAAAAATCAAACGCACCTGCAGAGTGATTGTATTTGCTTATAGGCGGTTACCAACATTCTTAAGCTTGCAATTGCAAGCATTCATACAGATTCTAATGAAAACACCTTAAAAGAGAGTCAGAGGGAAAAGAGACGAAACTGTTCCTGGTCCGTGTGAGGGTCGAACTCACGACCTTGGCGTTATCAGCACCACGCTCTGCCTACTGAGCTAACGGACCAGAGCGCAGGGAAGGAAAAGTAAGCCGGCATATATCAAAAACCTATTTTACGAAACTGTGGCGGTACGGACGGTCGCACGGATGTAGTCATAACCAAAACCAACATTTCTCGCAAGGATAGTTGTTCATGTGTTATTCGATAAAATGAGGAACGCTTGTACTCGCGTTCCACTCGCTTTGACAGTTGCGTTTATTTAGATAATGATTTTCTTACTTCAACCCACTGTTTCCCGCGCGATTTTTTTGATTTTCAACTTTTTAATAATCGGTAATAAACAACCTAATGTGCCACAGGGTTAGGAAACAACGCCGCGTCTCATGATCAGTGTGGAGAATAGTATAAATTGCTGATTTTCAAATAAAACACACCTGTTGCCTATTTAGAATTGCCCCAGCAACAAACTTAACTGTAAAATTTGGTCTTGTCGTTCATATGCGCTCGAGGAGACACTGCCGCTGCTTTAAAAATGTAAAATAGATTTGGAGAATCCGGGTATCGATCCCGGTACCTCCCGCATGCAAAGCGGGCGCTCTACCACTTGAACTAATTCCCCGCTTATTTCCTCAGCAATGCATTTAGTGTGCTGTTGATTTCAACAACTTCTGTAAGTTGAACATTCGACGGTTTTAAGCACACAGAAATCTCCATGCGTGTTAGAGCCTCGTCTTTTCTAACTAGGGTCTCAACTACTTGTCTATGTTTTTCAAAGTTGTGGGTTGTCGTCGTTGTTGAGGTCCAGTACCTTTTGCAGTTAGGTAGGGTTGTCTCCGTGGCGCAATCGGTTAGCGCGTTCGGCTGTTAACCGAAAGGTTGGTGGTTCAAGCCCACCCGGGGACGTCACATTTTTAGGCCACGATCCTTGACAAGGAACTTGTAATATAGTGTAGTACATTAACAGCTAGTACACCCTTTTTTGTAAAAGCCTTTTTAATCGGAACGTTGAGGCTGAGATTAACCAAACTTTTAACCATCACCACCTTTCTTTCTGCCTCTATACTTGAATCACTTGAAAGTGGTTTTTCTACTTTATTTTGGAAGCTCACTGGTGCAAAGTTATGACATACACATACAGCTATGGAAGTGAGTTGACACAACACCCGACGTCAGATCAGTTACTTCAGTCATCTCTAAGACCTGTAAATAGTGCAAGATACAGGTGATACAACAAGCTAACTGGATGTTTTAAGCTGACCTTGAACATTTGATGATTTATCAGCAATCAAACGTTTTGATCGAGGACTGTTGACAAATTTCAAAACAACAGATATCGAGTATCTTTCATGCTAACGTAACGGAGGTTAACTAACAAATACGAAAACGTCATTTTGATAAATTCATAAGTGATGTTAGATTATAATCTTGTTCTAAGATTCATAAATGTATTAAGTTGATAATTATTCAATTCATATAAGCAGTCTTAAAAAGATCAGTGTTATACTGCTGTTAATGTTCGCCTTTTTAACGTGTTGGCAGTTGTACCTAGTATGAGGAACTCCGACGGTCTTTTGGTCTTTAAAAGTTTGAAAGTATGGCATTTTAAAAGATAACTTCTCGTGTTCGTAACTCGTTGACGAATCTTTCAGTTTGTTTAATGTGGAAAATGCTTTCGAACTCCCCAGTGCAGTTACAGTCCAGTTACAATGCCGAAAAACGTCAAAACAAGGAAAAGAAAGAAAAGGTTTGCCGGCATTGCCTCACGGTCTCAAGCAAACATAACTGATTTGTTCATTTTACGCCGTTATTTTGCAGAGGCCGGATGGCAAAGAAATTGTACCCAAATTAAAAAATCAAACGCACCTGCAGAGTGATTGTATTTGCTTATAGGCGGTTACCAACATTCTTAAGCTTGCAATTGCAAGCATTCATACAGATTCTAATGAAAACACCTTAAAAGAGAGTCAGAGGGAAAAGAGACGAAACTGTTCCTGGTCCGTGTGAGGGTCGAACTCACGACCTTGGCGTTATCAGCACCACGCTCTGCCTACTGAGCTAACGGACCAGAGCGCAGGGAAGGAAAAGTAAGCCGGCATATATCAAAAACCTATTTTACGAAACTGTGGCGGTACGGACGGTCGCACGGATGTAGTCATAACCAAAACCAACATTTCTCGCAAGGATAGTTGTTCATGTGTTATTCGATAAAATGAGGAACGCTTGTACTCGCGTTCCACTCGCTTTGACAGTTGCGTTTATTTAGATAATGATTTTCTTACTTCAACCCACTGTTTCCCGCGCGATTTTTTTGATTTTCAACTTTTTAATAATCGGTAATAAACAACCTAATGTGCCACAGGGTTAGGAAACAACGCCGCGTCTCATGATCAGTGTGGAGAATAGTATAAATTGCTGATTTTCAAATAAAACACACCTGTTGCCTATTTAGAATTGCCCCAGCAACAAACTTAACTGTAAAATTTGGTCTTGTCGTTCATATGCGCTCGAGGAGACACTGCCGCTGCTTTAAAAATGTAAAATAGATTTGGAGAATCCGGGTATCGATCCCGGTACCTCCCGCATGCAAAGCGGGCGCTCTACCACTTGAACTAATTCCCCGCTTATTTCCTCAGCAATGCATTTAGTGTGCTGTTGATTTCAACAACTTCTGTAAGTTGAACATTCGATGGTTTTAAGCACACAGAAATCTCCATGCGTGTTAGAGCCTCGTCTTTTCTAACTAGGGTCTCAACTACTTGTCTATGTTTTTCAAAGTTGTGGGTTGTCGTCGTTGTTGAGGTCCAGTACCTTTTGCAGTTAGGTAGGGTTGTCTCCGTGGCGCAATCGGTTAGCGCGTTCGGCTGTTAACCGAAAGGTTGGTGGTTCAAGCCCACCCGGGGACGTCACATTTTTAGGCCACGATCCTTGACAAGGAACTTGTAATATAGTGTAGTACATTAACAGCTAGTACACCCTTTTTTGTAAAAGCCTTTTTAATCGGAACGTTGAGGCTGAGATTAACCAAACTTTTAAGAACATACTAAGAGCATACCCAGGCTGGCCTGTTTCTATCTTTCTGTGTATTTCCAAAATCCTAGAGTCATTTCTGAATACTGAGTTAGAAGCCTTTGCCTAGGAAGTTGGCCTTATCCAACAACACAAGTTTGCTTATAGGGTGTTTTAAGTGGTCTTTCATGAACACGAAGAACTTTCTTTGGTACCTGCAGTAATTAAGAAAACAAATGGTGTTCTTTCTGCCTTGTTACCAGTGGCCTGTTGGTCTAGTGGTATGATTCTCGCTTAGGGTGCGAGAGGTCCCGGGTTCAACTCCCGGACAGGCCCATTTTCAATTCAACTCTTATGAGGGCCTCTCTTCCTGTTTGTTTTGCCCTTTCTCTTGTTTGGGAATGGAGCGTGACGCCACCATTTTTAACAGATTTTTCGCAGATGTTTTTTGTTGTTGTTGTCGTTGTTGTTTTCTGTAATAGCGTCTTGAAAAAGAAATCAAATGAAAATGTCACTGAATAAAGAAGACCAGCACTTTTAGTTCCAAAGACGGTTTTCGGCAGGTGAACATTTCTCGTCACGTCCTGTTGTAAATGGTCGTGGCGCCGTAGCTCAGTTGGTTAGAGCGCCTGTCTTGTAAACAGGAGGTCATGGGTTCAAATCCCATCGGTGCCTGGAATCCACCATCACCACCTTTCTTTCTGCCTCTATACTTGAATCACTTGAAAGTGGTTTTTCTACTTTATTTTGGAAGCTCACTGGTGCAAAGTTATGACATACACATACAGCTATGGAAGTGAGTTGACACAACACCCGACGTCAGATCAGTTACTTCAGTCATCTCTAAGACCTGTAAATAGTGCAAGATACAGGTGATACAACAAGCTAACTGGATGTTTTAAGCTGACCTTGAACATTTGATGATTTATCAGCAATCAAACGTTTTGATCGAGGACTGTTGACAAATTTCAAAACAACAGATATCGATTATCTTTCATGCTAACGTAACGGAGGTTAACTAACAAATACGAAAACGTCATTTTGATAAATTCATAAGTGATGTTAGATTATAATCTTGTTCTAAGATTCATAAATGTATTAAGTTGATAATTATTCAATTCATATAAGCAGTCTTAAAAAGATCAGTGTTATACTGCTGTTAATGTTCGCCTTTTTAACGTGTTGGCAGTTGTACCTAGTATGAGGAACTCCGACGGTCTTTTGGTCTTTAAAAGTTTGAAAGTATGGCATTTTAAAAGATAACTTCTCGTGTTCGTAACTCGTTGACGAATCTTTCAGTTTGTTTAATGTGGAAAATGCTTTCGAACTCCCCAGTGCAGTTACAGTCCAGTTACAATGCCGAAAAACGTCAAAACAAGGAAAAGAAAGAAAAGGTTTGCCGGCATTGCCTCACGGTCTCAAGCAAACATAACTGATTTGTTCATTTTACGCCGTTATTTTGCAGAGGCCGGATGGCAAAGAAATTGTACCCAAATTAAAAAATCAAACGCACCTGCAGAGTGATTGTATTTGCTTATAGGCGGTTACCAACATTCTTAAGCTTGCAATTGCAAGCATTCATACAGATTCTAATGAAAACACCTTAAAAGAGAGTCAGAGGGAAAAGAGACGAAACTGTTCCTGGTCCGTGTGAGGGTCGAACTCACGACCTTGGCGTTATCAGCACCACGCTCTGCCTACTGAGCTAACGGACCAGAGCGCAGGGAAGGAAAAGTAAGCCGGCATATATCAAAAACCTATTTTACGAAACTGTGGCGGTACGGACGGTCGCACGGATGTAGTCATAACCAAAACCAACATTTCTCGCAAGGATAGTTGTTCATGTGTTATTCGATAAAATGAGGAACGCTTGTACTCGCGTTCCACTCGCTTTGACAGTTGCGTTTATTTAGATAATGATTTTCTTACTTCAACCCACTGTTTCCCGCGCGATTTTTTTGATTTTCAACTTTTTAATAATCGGTAATAAACAACCTAATGTGCCACAGGGTTAGGAAACAACGCCGCGTCTCATGATCAGTGTGGAGAATAGTATAAATTGCTGATTTTCAAATAAAACACACCTGTTGCCTATTTAGAATTGCCCCAGCAACAAACTTAACTGTAAAATTTGGTCTTGTCGTTCATATGCGCTCGAGGAGACACTGCCGCTGCTTTAAAAATGTAAAATAGATTTGGAGAATCCGGGTATCGATCCCGGTACCTCCCGCATGCAAAGCGGGCGCTCTACCACTTGAGCTAATTCCCCGCTTATTTCCTCAGCAATGCATTTAGTGTGCTGTTGATTTCAACAACTTCTGTAAGTTGAACATTCGATGGTTTTAAGCACACAGAAATCTCCATGCGTGTTAGAGCCTCGTCTTTTCTAACTAGGGTCTCAACTACTTGTTTATGTTTTTCAAAGTTGTGGGTTGTCGTCGTTGTTGAGGTCCAGTACCTTTTGCAGTTAGGTAGGGTTGTCTCCGTGGCGCAATCGGTTAGCGCGTTCGGCTGTTAATCGAAAGGTTGGTGGTTCAAGCCCACCCGGGGACGTCACATTTTTAGGCCACGATCCTTGACAAGGAACTTGTAATATAGTGTAGTACATTAACAGCTAGTACACCCTTTTTTGTAAAAGCCTTTTTAATCGGAACGTTGAGGCTGAGATTAACCAAACTTTTAAGAACATACTAAGAGCATACCCAGGCTGGCCTGTTTCTATCTTTCTGTGTATTTCCAAAATCCTAGAGTCATTTCTGAATACTGAGTTAGAAGCCTTTGCCTAGGAAGTTGGCCTTATCCAACAACACAAGTTTGCTTATAGGGTGTTTTAAGTGGTCTTTCATGAACACGAAGAACTTTCTTTGGTACCTGCAGTAATTAAGAAAACAAATGGTGTTCTTTCTGCCTTGTTACCAGTGGCCTGTTGGTCTAGTGGTATGATTCTCGCTTAGGGTGCGAGAGGTCCCGGGTTCAACTCCCGGACAGGCCCATTTTCAATTCAACTCTTATGAGGGCCTCTCTTCCTGTTTGTTTTGCCCTTTCTCTTGTTTGGGAATGGAGCGTGACGCCACCATTTTTAACAGATTTTTCGCAGATGTTTTTTGTTGTTGTTGTCGTTGTTGTTTTCTGTAATAGCGTCTTGAAAAAGAAATCAAATGAAAATGTCACTGAATAAAGAAGACCAGCACTTTTAGTTCCAAAGACGGTTTTCGGCAGGTGAACATTTCTCGTCACGTCCTGTTGTAAATGGTCGTGGCGCCGTAGCTCAGTTGGTTAGAGCGCCTGTCTTGTAAACAGGAGGTCATGGGTTCAAATCCCATCGGTGCCTGGAATCCACCATCACCACCTTTCTTTCTGCCTCTATACTTGAATCACTTGAAAGTGGTTTTTCTACTTTATTTTGGAAGCTCACTGGTGCAAAGTTATGACATACACATACAGCTATGGAAGTGAGTTGACACAACACCCGACGTCAGATCAGTTACTTCAGTCATCTCTAAGACCTGTAAATAGTGCAAGATACAGGTGATACAACAAGCTAACTGGATGTTTTAAGCTGACCTTGAACATTTGATGATTTATCAGCAATCAAACGTTTTGATCGAGGACTGTTGACAAATTTCAAAACAACAGATATCGAGTATCTTTCATGCTAACGTAACGGAGGTTAACTAACAAATACGAAAACGTCATTTTGATAAATTCATAAGTGATGTTAGATTATAATCTTGTTCTAAGATTCATAAATGTATTAAGTTGATAATTATTCAATTCATATAAGCAGTCTTAAAAAGATCAGTGTTATACTGCTGTTAATGTTCGCCTTTTTAACGTGTTGGCAGTTGTACCTAGTATGAGGAACTCCGACGGTCTTTTGGTCTTTAAAAGTTTGAAAGTATGGCATTTTAAAAGATAACTTCTCGTGTTCGTAACTCGTTGACGAATCTTTCAGTTTGTTTAATGTGGAAAATGCTTTCGAACTCCCCAGTGCAGTTACAGTCCAGTTACAATGCCGAAAAACGTCAAAACAAGGAAAAGAAAGAAAAGGTTTGCCGGCATTGCCTCACGGTCTCAAGCAAACATAACTGATTTGTTCATTTTACGCCGTTATTTTGCAGAGGCCGGATGGCAAAGAAATTGTACCCAAATTAAAAAATCAAACGCACCTGCAGAGTGATTGTATTTGCTTATAGGCGGTTACCAACATTCTTAAGCTTGCAATTGCAAGCATTCATACAGATTCTAATGAAAACACCTTAAAAGAGAGTCAGAGGGAAAAGAGACGAAACTGTTCCTGGTCCGTGTGAGGGTCGAACTCACGACCTTGGCGTTATCAGCACCACGCTCTGCCTACTGAGCTAACGGACCAGAGCGCAGGGAAGGAAAAGTAAGCCGGCATATATCAAAAACCTATTTTACGAAACTGTGGCGGTACGGACGGTCGCACGGATGTAGTCATAACCAAAACCAACATTTCTCGCAAGGATAGTTGTTCATGTGTTATTCGATAAAATGAGGAACGCTTGTACTCGCGTTCCACTCGCTTTGACAGTTGCGTTTATTTAGATAATGATTTTCTTACTTCAACCCACTGTTTCCCGCGCGATTTTTTTGATTTTCAACTTTTTAATAATCGGTAATAAACAACCTAATGTGCCACAGGGTTAGGAAACAACGCCGCGTCTCATGATCAGTGTGGAGAATAGTATAAATTGCTGATTTTCAAATAAAACACACCTGTTGCCTATTTAGAATTGCCCCAGCAACAAACTTAACTGTAAAATTTGGTCTTGTCGTTCATATGCGCTCGAGGAGACACTGCCGCTGCTTTAAAAATGTAAAATAGATTTGGAGAATCCGGGTATCGATCCCGGTACCTCCCGCATGCAAAGCGGGCGCTCTACCACTTGAACTAATTCCCCGCTTATTTCCTCAGCAATGCATTTAGTGTGCTGTTGATTTCAACAACTTCTGTAAGTTGAACATTCGACGGTTTTAAGCACACAGAAATCTCCATGCGTGTTAGAGCCTCGTCTTTTCTAACTAGGGTCTCAACTACTTGTCTATGTTTTTCAAAGTTGTGGGTTGTCGTCGTTGTTGAGGTCCAGTACCTTTTGCAGTTAGGTAGGGTTGTCTCCGTGGCGCAATCGGTTAGCGCGTTCGGCTGTTAACCGAAAGGTTGGTGGTTCAAGCCCACCCGGGGACGTCACATTTTTAGGCCACGATCCTTGACAAGGAACTTGTAATATAGTGTAGTACATTAACAGCTAGTACACCCTTTTTTGTAAAAGCCTTTTTAATCGGAACGTTGAGGCTGAGATTAACCAAACTTTTAAGAACATACTAAGAGCATACCCAGGCTGGCCTGTTTCTATCTTTCTGTGTATTTCCAAAATCCTAGAGTCATTTCTGAATACTGAGTTAGAAGCCTTTGCCTAGGAAGTTGGCCTTATCCAACAACACAAGTTTGCTTATAGGGTGTTTTAAGTGGTCTTTCATGAACACGAAGAACTTTCTTTGGTACCTGCAGTAATTAAGAAAACAAATGGTGTTCTTTCTGCCTTGTTACCAGTGGCCTGTTGGTCTAGTGGTATGATTCTCGCTTAGGGTGCGAGAGGTCCCGGGTTCAACTCCCGGACAGGCCCATTTTCAATTCAACTCTTATGAGGGCCTCTCTTCCTGTTTGTTTTGCCCTTTCTCTTGTTTGGGAATGGAGCGTGACGCCACCATTTTTAATAGATTTTTCGCAGATGTTTTTTGTTGTTGTTGTCGTTGTTGTTTTCTGTAATAGCGTCTTGAAAAAGAAATCAAATGAAAATGTCACTGAATAAAGAAGACCAGCACTTTTAGTTCCAAAGACGGTTTTCGGCAGGTGAACATTTCTCGTCACGTCCTGTTGTAAATGGTCGTGGCGCCGTAGCTCAGTTGGTTAGAGCGCCTGTCTTGTAAACAGGAGGTCATGGGTTCAAATCCCATCGGTGCCTGGAATCCACCATCACCACCTTTCTTTCTGCGTCTATACTTGAATCACTTGAAAGTGGTTTTTCTACTTTATTTTGGAAGCTCACTGGTGCAAAGTTACATACACATACAGCTATGGAAGTGAGTTGACACAACACCCGACGTCAGATCAGTTACTTCAGTCATCTCTAAGACCTGTAAATAGTGCAAGATACAGGTGATACAACAAGCTAACTGGATGTTTTAAGCTGACCTTGAACATTTGATGATTTATCAGCAATCAAACGTTTTGATCGAGGACTGTTGACAAATTTCAAAACAACAGATATCGATTATCTTTCATGCTAACGTAACGGAGGTTAACTAACAAATACGAAAACGTCATTTTGATAAATTCATAAGTGATGTTAGATTATAATCTTGTTCTAAGATTCATAAATGTATTAAGTTGATAATTATTCAATTCATATAAGCAGTCTTAAAAAGATCAGTGTTATACTGCTGTTAATGTTCGCCTTTTTAACGTGTTGGCAGTTGTACCTAGTATGAGGAACTCCGACGGTCTTTTGGTCTTTAAAAGTTTGAAAGTATGGCATTTTAAAAGATAACTTCTCGTGTTCGTAACTCGTTGACGAATCTTTCAGTTTGTTTAATGTGGAAAATGCTTTCGAACTCCCCAGTGCAGTTACAGTCCAGTTACAATGCCGAAAAACGTCAAAACAAGGAAAAGAAAGAAAAGGTTTGCCGGCATTGCCTCACGGTCTCAAGCAAACATAACTGATTTGTTCATTTTACGCCGTTATTTTGCAGAGGCCGGATGGCAAAGAAATTGTACCCAAATTAAAAAATCAAACGCACCTGCAGAGTGATTGTATTTGCTTATAGGCGGTTACCAACATTCTTAAGCTTGCAATTGCAAGCATTCATACAGATTCTAATGAAAACACCTTAAAAGAGAGTCAGAGGGAAAAGAGACGAAACTGTTCCTGGTCCGTGTGAGGGTCGAACTCACGACCTTGGCGTTATCAGCACCACGCTCTGCCTACTGAGCTAACGGACCAGAGCGCAGGGAAGGAAAAGTAAGCCGGCATATATCAAAAACCTATTTTACGAAACTGTGGCGGTACGGACGGTCGCACGGATGTAGTCATAACCAAAACCAACATTTCTCGCAAGGATAGTTGTTCATGTGTTATTCGATAAAATGAGGAACGCTTGTACTCGCGTTCCACTCGCTTTGACAGTTGCGTTTATTTAGATAATGATTTTCTTACTTCAACCCACTGTTTCCCGCGCGATTTTTTTGATTTTCAACTTTTTAATAATCGGTAATAAACAACCTAATGTGCCACAGGGTTAGGAAACAACGCCGCGTCTCATGATCAGTGTGGAGAATAGTATAAATTGCTGATTTTCAAATAAAACACACCTGTTGCCTATTTAGAATTGCCCCAGCAACAAACTTAACTGTAAAATTTGGTCTTGTCGTTCATATGCGCTCGAGGAGACACTGCCGCTGCTTTAAAAATGTAAAATAGATTTGGAGAATCCGGGTATCGATCCCGGTACCTCCCGCATGCAAAGCGGGCGCTCTACCACTTGAGCTAATTCCCCGCTTATTTCCTCAGCAATGCATTTAGTGTGCTGTTGATTTCAACAACTTCTGTAAGTTGAACATTCGACGGTTTTAAGCACACAGAAATCTCCATGCGTGTTAGAGCCTCGTCTTTTCTAACTAGGGTCTCAACTACTTGTTTATGTTTTTCAAAGTTGTGGGTTGTCGTCGTTGTTGAGGTCCAGTACCTTTTGCAGTTAGGTAGGGTTGTCTCCGTGGCGCAATCGGTTAGCGCGTTCGGCTGTTAACCGAAAGGTTGGTGGTTCAAGCCCACCCGGGGACGTCACATTTTTAGGCCACGATCCTTGACAAGGAACTTGTAATATAGTGTAGTACATTAACACCTACATGACGATGCTAACACGTAGTGTAGTACATTAACAGCTAGTACACCCTTTTTTGTAAAAGCCTTTTTAATCGGAACGTTGAGGCTGAGATTAACCAAACTTTTAAGAACATACTAAGAGCATACCCAGGCTGGCCTGTTTCTATCTTTCTGTGTATTTCCAAAATCCTAGAGTCATTTCTGAATACTGAGTTAGAAGCCTTTGCCTAGGAAGTTGGCCTTATCCAACAACACAAGTTTGCTTATAGGGTGTTTTAAGTGGTCTTTCATGAACACGAAGAACTTTCTTTGGTACCTGCAGTAATTAAGAAAACAAATGGTGTTCTTTCTGCCTTGTTACCAGTGGCCTGTTGGTCTAGTGGTATGATTCTCGTTTAGGGTGCGAGAGGTCCCGGGTTCAACTCCCGGACAGGCCCATTTTCAATTCAACTCTTATGAGGGCCTCTATTCCTGTTTGTTTTGCCCTTTCTCTTGTTTGGGAATGGAGCGTGACGCCACCATTTTTAACAGATTTTTCGCAGATGTTTTTTGTTGTTGTTGTCGTTGTTGTTTTCTGTAATAGCGTCTTGAAAAAGAAATCAAATGAAAATGTCACTGAATAAAGAAGACCAGCACTTTTAGGTGGTCGAAAGACGGTTTTCGCCGGCAGGTGAACATTTCTCGTCACGTCCTGTTATAAATAGTCGTGGCGCCGTAGCTCAGTTGGTTAGAGCGCCTGTCTTGTAAACAGGAGGTCATGGATTCAAATCCCATCGGTGCCTGGAATCCACTATCACCTTTCTTTCTGCGTCCATATTTGAATCACTTGAAAGTGGTTTTTCTACTTTATTTTGGAAGCTCACAGATGCAAAGTTACATACACATACAGGTATGGAAGCGAGTTGACACAACACCCGACGTCAGATCAGTTACTTCAGTCATCTCTAAGACCTGTAAATAGTGCAAGATACAGGTGATACAACAAGCTAACTGGATGTTTTAAGCTGACCTTGAACATTTGATGATTTATCACTGAGGAATTTTCATCGAGGACTGTTGACAAATTTCAAAACAACAGATATAGAGTATCTACCAGGCCAACGTAACGGAGGTTAACTAACAAAAAGGAAAACGTCATTTTGATAAATTCATAAGTGATGTTAGATTATAATCTTGTTATAAGATTCATACATGTATTAAGTTGATATTATTCAATTCATATATATGAGCAGTCTTAAAAACATGTTATGCTGCTGTTAATGTTCGCCTTTTTGACGTGTTGGCATGCGCACTTGTACCTAGTATCTACTGAACTTATGCAGGGGGTTGTGTGAGTTTTTTAACATGATGTTGCCAGAATGTTTTAAGACGGCCCTAACCAAATATGAAGATGTCTAAATTCTTCGGAAATGTTTCTCAACTTGATCTAAATCAAGTTTCGAAGCAAATGATGATTCCAAGAGCAGACCTCGAGAGTCAGAGATTCTGAGGAAAAACAATCATTTCAGTAATTTAAATGGACTTTTCATTGTGCAATTCAGTTCTAGTTCAGTCTAAATATTATAAATTCCTCGAAAATATATCAGTTTATGCATGAAGAAGGTCAGGGGGGGTTAGGGAGCGGTCGGGGGAGGCAAGGTATTACAATGGTTGACTGTATTTGTACTGGCTTTTATCCTTTTAAGAACGTTACAAATATCCTTTTAAAGGGAAATCAAGTAATAATGGAAATAATCCTAGTAACAGTTTTATGATAATGGCAATACCATGAATAAACTTTCATATTTTCTCCATTCTTATTTTGGAGTATCCTTCATATCCTGAGCTATCCGAACAAATAAGGTTACTGCTTAACTATACCGTTTACACGGCGAAAAATAATATCATTGTTGCTTACGCTATAAACGTGAAAAGTTACTAACCTCGGTGGATCCGAGCATTGATCAACATTTTGAAGTTAAGTACCGTATCCATTCTTGGCTTACACAATGACTTCAACAGAAAACACTGGTCGTTGGTCGTAAGAAGTCGTAGCGATTTGCCGGAAAATAATTTTATTCAGTTCCAGTTTCCGCGCGGATACCTGATTTTGGAGTATCCATTCTAGTCACGACCTTTTTTAATTCAGCAGATTCAACGGATTTCGCTGGCTTTAGTACTCCCTCCAGCGCAGTTATGTGCATGTGGACAAATAAGTGCCGCGTGTAAGTAGCCGCGGTCACTAAGCCAGGGCATTAACGAATCGCGCATCATGGAGTACCCAAATTGGTCAAATTTGAGCGGTGAAGCGAGCGATTCCCCGTTCGTGTTGGTCGAATTTTCGGGCAAGTTGGCGAAGAAAGAGAGTAAATTTATCTACGTGACTGTTGCTGGTGATTTGAAGCGGAAACTCCGCTTTCTTGGAAATTTATTGGTCTTCGAACGCCGACTGGTTCGATCTCCAGTCACCGGCCTTCCCTTTATTTAGAATGGACAGTGACATCGGATGTAAAAAAGCGATGGTATTGCATTTAGACGTCCCAGAAAGTGACAAGAAACAGTAGAGTGACGGTAGGAAGGCTTTATTTGGCTAGAATATTGATATTTTCACCGCTACTTGGTTCCTTGGAATTCTAGGTTTTTAACGGTCAATTTTTTTATATCAACTTTTGATGACACGCACCACGATTGCGCTGCCTGTGTTTAGTGCGATTATCATTACAGTCCTGCACTCACTCGTTGATGGAGGTCACGTGACATCCTCAGTGTCTCAAAACCGCAGATATATCAATGGGAACTTCTTATATAGAGAATCCTAGTATTGCAGGCTATTTATCACCAGAAAATTACTCAAAAATAAGAGACATTTGGGCTTTTAAGGGTTAATTAAACAACAAATAATATTGTTCAAAATATTTAAACAATCAAGCCAGAAGAGAAAGCCAGTGATGGCCGGCGGTACAATTAGAATATTTCTTCCTTTTAAAGATCAGATAGCTGTTAATGTGGTATGCAGGCAAATGGATGATCTCAGCCATAAGATTGGCTACACTTTGCAACCTATCTTTGTGGGCGAAAAATTGGGGCAAAACCATAAGCCGAAAGAAACCAACCCTTGTACTGTAAATCTGTCTGATGCAGATTATGTCTTCATCAGTGCATTGCTGAGCACAAAAATTCGCAATTGGTAAACATTTTGTGGAAGGTCACGATGACAATAATCTTTTGAATGAGAGCCAGTTTCGTGTTTTAAGAAAGTGCCATGGGAAATTTGATTGCCTTGTTTACGGTGTTATGTTATGTTATGTTGTTCATCAAAGACCTCAAGCCTAATTTAAGTACGCAGAGTGACTCCGTCAGGGTTAAGCTCTTTTTTTAAACTTGCAACGTATTTATATTACCTCAGAGGCGGATCCAGGGGAGGGGTTGAGGGGGTTGCAACCTCCCCTTTGACAATTTTTTTTTGTTATTTTGCTTGATTCTTCATAAAATAATAATAGAATAAAATTGTTTTTACAAAGTTGTTTCACTTTTACCATTCGACTGCTTGTCAAGTTACTCGCCTTCCACACCATTGGTGTTGAAGGCTACTTCGGTAGTGTACAACCCCCCCCCCCCTTTCAGAAATTCCTGGATCCGCCCCTGTACCTACAATGGCAGTCTTAACACTAGGCTGTTAAGTAAGACTTGACAGACAAATGACCTCCTAATCTCATTAAAGTCGGAAAATTGAAACGATTCAAGAAAGTTTCAAGTGACTTGAAAACCATCCTTACAACCGACTTAGCCAACTTGCGGTTTCTTGAGCTTTGTGGCAGGTGTAGCATGTCAGTCATTCTTAATTAACTGCCTGGGAAATTAAACTCAAGTTGTTTTTGAAGTAGAAAACATCACTTGTGTGTGAAGCGTTAAGAAAGAAACATTGGTAGTCTTTACACTAGGCTGTTAAGTAAGACTTAAGAGTTGCTAAGTTCAGTTTACTTCACCAAAATATGTGTGTAAAAGCCTAAGTAAAATCTCAAGTCTCCTTACTTTGCATCTCATTAAGTCGGAAAGTTGAAACGATTCAAGAAAGTGACTTGAAAACCATCCTTACAACCGACTTAGCCAACTTGCGGTTTGTTGAGCTTTGAGGAGGACGAAGAATGTTAGTCATTCTTAATTAACTGCTTGGGAAAATAAACTTAAGTTAATCTTTGAAGTAAAAACCATCACTTGTGTGTGAATCGTTAAGTCAGAAACATTTGCTTGAAGTATCAAAAGTTTGCTTGACTTGAAATATTCCTAAGTTCAGTGTTTCTCTGGTGTAAAGACAACCAATGTTACTTTGAACTTTATATATTTATAGAATCTTATCACATTATTTCTTGACTTGATAAGGTCGAAACGTCGACCGTTTTTTGTTAAAATGATTTTAACTGTGATATTTTTTCCCAGTTGTTGTGTTGCAATGCTTTAAAAGTCGTTTCTTATTCGGTAATATTTTTAAAGAGAGACTTTTATCCGGCTCTAACAAAATTCAAATTCGTACCGAAGGACAAGAGCAATAGTTTAGTTATTCCGGATCCTCTTTTGTTCAGCACAGCTGGTCAATCTCTATGTTCCTACAAACATGTTTTAAGTCTCCCACAGATGTGCCAGTTAAAAATAGTTGTTATTACGTGCACGACGAACATATTGTGGGCCATTCGACACTAATTGCGAGGGAAGCAACAAACCTCTTTAAGTTTTTCTTTGGTTTTACATCATGCCGGTTGATAAGAAAAAGCTAGTGAAACAGGCAGAGATACTTGATGAAGTACATGGGGACGGCACCGAGGCTTTCTTGGACGAACTGGTGAATGATGAATTTTCAGACTGGCAGTTAAGCGATGCTAACAAGAAATCGCCGGTAACAAAAGCAAACGAGAACGACAATCAGTGCAAATTAAAGGAATTTTTGCCGAGTGTTACGAATAAAGATCCCAAACCAGTGCAGAGCGAGCCACAGAAGGAAAACGAACTCCTCCGCGAGGCAAAATCAAAACAAGTCAAATTTTCAACCCCACAACCGCAAAGGAAGTGGACACGATTTCCAACTCGAGAGCCAACCATTCAAGATAAGCCTTCAGATAAGCCGGTTGGGAAGGATACGTCCGCCATTAAACCAGTCAAAAATCACCGTCCACCCAAAGCAGGCAGTACTTGTCTCCTGGATATTGGGGATATCACGCAATTTTTGGACTATCTCCAGTTAGAGCCGGATGATTGGGGAGTCGGACACAAGAAAATGGAAACCTTTCTTCTTAATTTCCGATGTGACGGGAAAGAAAAAGATGTTAATATGGGTCACGAAAGAGGACGGAGGGGTTCTTCGAGTTCCTTGGAATCAACAGCTACTTCAGGTTCGTCTTCTTCTGAGGAACAAAACATTGACTATCTTTCAGCCCGTACAGAAGAAGAAATGGTCGCCTGCAAAATGGAGGACATAAAACGAAAGTTAAATAATAATATTCGTGACAACTGGATGGACGACGTAGAACTTGCGCTCTTATTGATGAAGAGGAAATCTGGAACAAGAGCTTTAAAAAGCGGTGAAATCAAATATTTATTAAAAGACATCCTACAACACAAGTAGAACGTTACGTAGAGGCTGATGTAGTAACTTGTGCCTGTTTTATGCCGTGCATTTTCACCAGCTCCGCTAGTTCGTTTCATGTATATCAGCTAAACGAGAACATTTTCACAACAATGGCCGGCAGCCGGTCAAGGTTGTAAAAACACTAAAGGACCGGCAGTCCGATATTTCCTTGACAAATTCAGAAAAACTGAGGAATTTATGATATTTTCAACAAAAGACGACATTTACAGACTTAACTATCGAAGTAACCGTCAAGAAAGCGATGCAGTTTTAGTAATATAAACTATCAAAGTACAAATCGTCTAAATGACCGGCAGCCGGTCAAAATCTTCAAGCCTAATAACAAACGTCCATATTCGTTGACTCCTAGCCCTAATCCCTAACCTAAAACACACTAAATCTCCCCAGTACCAAGTACCAAGTCTAAGGAAAACAAAGCCCTTGAAAGGGAGCCCGAATCGGATTTCCGGCCATTTAGTGTTTTTACAACCTTGACCGGCTGCCGGCCATTTAGACGGCTTTGTTAAAGAAAGGAACTATAATACTTCCAACACGTTAAAGTATATATCATAAATTCCTCGGATTGTAAACTTTTTGCTTCATTTATTTTGTTACATAATTTGCTGAAGAGGAGAATTCTCGGTTGCTCTAAAAGTAAATTACCTGTTAAATTAAGTTTGAATCAATGCAGCTGTTAAGTGTCACCAGGGTGCCAGATAAAACACCCTTGTGAGAAATAAAACATTTCATTGTCGGCGAAGTTGAGTTTTTTACTACACCTGATTTCACGTTACTGCTGAAAATTCTTGAGTGATGAAAACGTATGTCACTAGTGTGTTACTGTGACCTGAGTGCTTCAAATCACACTTTTCACCCAAAAATAATAACATATCAAGTATGTTCTAGGATGTTTTTAGTGCACATTCGGCTGAAGGTTGTTTCAAAAAATGTAAATAAAAATTGTCTCTTGCGTAATCATCAGTTTCACTTAACGTGTACAGCAGGTGACCTGCTATATCATCGTTTTCCACGTAATCTTGTTCAGTTCAATACTATTTATAAACTCGGGCTCAAGGAATAACTGTTTCCAAATAATTAATCGGGCCGAAGGCACCGAGTTGAAAATCATGATAGAATTCAGTTTTTTCCTGTGCAGCAGAATGCACAATAAGAACACGTGGCAGTGTTTCATTGGTCAATGAACAAAATAACGCACCTGGTGGTGTTTTCATTGGTCAATGCACACTAGAAAGCACGTGCCATTTACGTAGTTACTGACGATGGTAGTCTTTACACTAGGGTAAAATTAAACTTAGGAATACTTCAAGTCAAGTAAATTTTTTATGCTTCAAGCAAATGTTTGTGACTCGACGCTTCACACACAAGTGATGTTTTTTACTTCATGCAAAGATAACTTAAGTTTATTTTCCCAGACAGTTAATTTAGAAAGACTGCCATTCTTCGCCCGCATCAAAGCTCAACAAACCTCAAGTCGGTTGTAAGGATGGTTTTCAAGTCACCTGAAACTTCCTTGAATCGTTTCAACTTTCCGACTTTAATGAGATGCAAAGTAAAGTGACTTGAGATTTTACTTAGGTTTTCCCACACGTATTTTGGTACAGTAAAACTTAGCAGCTCTTAAGTCTTACTTAACAGCCTAATGTACAGACTACCGATGTATCTCAAATTTGCATAAACTTGTTTTCGTGTAATGTGAGACGTTCCACACCCTGACCCAAGTGAGCGCTCAAGGTTAAACAATCCATTTCCAACGAACTGTACACATTTACCTGCACAAATCTTTGTAAAGTTTTGATGATTTTAATCCAGTATACTTTGTCCGCGTGAAAAGGTTGGAAGGTTGGAAGCACGTGCTGTGCTCACAACTCGAACGCCGTGTGATAGTCCTACTGCACGTGCCCACTACACGTGTCCACTGCACGGGAGGTCGGTCACTGTTTTCAAGGCTCACCTTCGTTTCTTTCAATTTTTTTCTGCAAAAGATGCTTTGATGAATCATGTCAGAGGTTTCTCTTACCATATCTCGTATCCTAAATCCTTCGATAAGTGTTTCCTTTCTCAAAATCCATCGATCGGCGTGTCACCTCATTAATTCTGAGCTTCCTTGGTGTGTTGGTCGTTGTCACCATTTCAGATACAGGTCATGCCGGATTCGTCAGTTAGTAGTAGGATTTTTTTCTTTACTTTTCTTTTCTCGCTCTCTGCTTTTTTTTT
>OX419340.1:21721734-21726734 GCA_948470475.1 Galaxea fascicularis | reverse complement strand
TTCTACAAGATCAAATATAAGGCAAGTTTTCATTGGCATCATCGGCTGTATACTACACACTTATGATAAACAGCATCGAAATTTGTAAAACCCTAACAGCTCATGCTACAAAAGCCATTACACTGACCATTCATTTTATTCAAATTTTTCTGCACTGTCGCCGTGTCAGAAAGAAGTAAAGTCCTACCAAAACGACGATAAGAGTTGCGGAGAGTTGAGACTCACGCTCTTGCTACCAGTTTAGCTTGAAACTCCTAAGCACTCTTGGTGGCTCTAAACAAATCTCGCAAGCTCACATCGAAGAGTCAACGGTTTTCCCTCATTTGACTCATGCTTATCCTACACAGCGACTAGGTTCTAAGCCACGCAAGAGAAGGAGTGCTACACGACATTTTAACGTGATTATTTCCAATCAGGCCAGTATGAACTAACACTTTGACCACTTAATTAATAAGCAATGAAAATGTAAATCTTTTTGGATATGGCTTAGAGTAACAAGAATACCTCACAAATTAATGAGCCTGACAAAGCTGAAAACAGAATAATGACATCGTGCGAGAAAGGTTTTTTTTCTTACACTTATGGATGCCATTAGTTGGTCCTACTTTTTTAAATAAACGAAAACTCAAAACCTAGAAAACTTTAAATCGTTTCTTGAAGTTTAACAGAACGGTTATTTTTTAAAATGACATGGAATTACGCATTATTACATGTAGGAAAGGATATTACCTGAAGAATAGTGTCATATATTCGAACAAGGTCCTCAGGTTTAGAAAGTTTTCTTCCTGCAGAACCCGGTTCTGCAGTTACTTCTTCTATGGAATTTTGCAGAACAGATGGTAAATTGCTCCTCATGGACTCAGCCATAAGCAAATTTCTTTCCACAGTTTTACTCAGCCGAATGTGAGTGATGTACACATGAAGGAATTGCATGTTCCCGATTTGTGTCTCAGTCTTTTGTGAACGGGTCTTACCAGATCCCTGCAGAACAAACAAAGATGCTAATCTAAGTTTCTGAGGCCAAAAAATTTAAAAACAACTTTGGTACCTCACTTTTTAAATAACAATATAGTAATGTTACTACAGGAAACAGAAGCGTTTACATCATTTCATCCGACATTTTCCATCGTTTGTTGGTATTTGTCATCTAGACCAGCTCCGTGTATTTCTTTCTGTTAAAGGGCTTCTCAGAAAATTATTACAAATCGAGTGTCTGGTCAAGAACAGTTTTCAATATAATAGTTATTCAGATAAACAAATTTTATTATTCATACGTTCTGAGAAACACACCAGTTTGTGAAGTACAGGATTGTGGCAAACAACGAGAACCTATCCCATAATATTTCTGGATGATTGTAACCCATGTCCAGCAAACTCAATAAAGGATTTAGTGAGCACTTACTGGATCTCCCTTCAACTCATCCTTAACAGCTTGCAGAGCATCTTTACATTCCATCAGTAAGCTGTCATACAAGCTCAGTTTGCTTTCCAGTGTCTCAGCTCGTTCTAATTCTCTGGCACTTTGCTGAGCATGCAATATGAATGAGCGAACTTTCTCATTCTTCACCGGAACAGTGTGGTCACGCCAGGTCACCTCTGTCATGCTGGCTGCTTCTTTATCTCGAGTTTGAGCAATGACTTCCTAAAGAGGAAAAATACAGAAAAATACAGGCGATGTTTTCTACAGTGATCACTCGCCCTCACTCGCACCACTCAAAAATTGACACCTGTGTTTGAAATGGGGAGGCTTCTGCAAGACTGAAACAACAACAGTTAAGTTCCATGACCCGAGTTGTGGGAGAAGTACACGTCATCTTCAAAACTTAATACTTACTGTGTACGAACTAGACTGTAAGCAGTCTTTCTTTTGCTCTGAAATCTTCGGAACGAACGCGATATGCCAGCGGTGAATCCGCAAGCTGGTAGTTTTCTGGGCGCCAGTTACAAGCGAAAATAGTACTCATACTATATATCATATTATATTATATCGTACCATATTTTCGCTTGTACTGGCACCCATGAAACTACCGGCTTGCGGATTCGCCGATTGTATATCACGTTTGTTCCATAGATTTTAGAGCAAAAGAGAGACTGTTCGCAGTCTTTGTAGGAACAAGAGCTGAAAACTCCTGAAAATTCCGGAAAAAGTCTAAAAATTCTTTGATACCATATCACTGGAAAGTTTAATAGTTTGTTTCAGGATGCTTTCAATGCTCTCGTTATTGCGTTTGCTATTACGCTTTTTGTATGTAATAAATTGTTTTACTTTACATTCATTTTTGAATGTCACTAACTTCTTAAAGGGGTTTCAATGAGTTTTGAAATAGCCGTCTGAGCTTACTAAAGACGTGGCGACCTGGTTAATTTTTTTAATCATTTTAGTGAAATCTAGACAAAGTAGGCGGCGGTGAGAGGTAAATTCTGACAAACTAGGCGGTGATTTTCGCCGGTTGCCGGCTTCTTATGAAACCCCTGTTCTTAGACAAAACACTACTGCAAAGCCTTTTAGTTTTTCCATCATATCCGGCCCTAACTGATACATATCATGTCTAAACACATCAACCACCACCACCCAAACCAATATTTATGTGACAACTCAAAACACATTGGTATATGGAGTTTATAGCATCCATTTTGTGCGCATGCACATTGTATTATTCCATTCGGAAACTACATTTACGAAAAGCCAAGTGATACAGTTTACACCCTTGGTAGCCTGAACTCCTATAACAAACCACCAAGTTGATAGGTCATAGTTCATAGCAATTTTCTTGGATAATTTTGAATGGGTTCTTTATCATCCCCATATAAGAAAGGGGTCTGTGGTTTACAGTGTATAGTCTTCATCTAAGAAGAAAGGACTAGCATGTTAAACCATTTACAGATGTCACTGCAAAGGCAGCACACGAATTCCCTTCAACTCATTAACCTTTGCTTTAAAAGTCTTACACTGTAGAGGACTTCAAGTGTTGGTCTGGTTGAATTCTCAACCTCCCGCATGTCAGTTCAGTGCATTTTGACTAGTCATTTTAGGTGGTTGCTTCTGGGAAGTGCAACCTAATGTATAAAACAATATAGAATCTTTCTACTTGTTACTGGGCAGTTATTAATATTTATTGGCTTACATCAATCTTGGCTGTTAACACTGGATCGTGGGTGCCTCCAGCAGCAGTTGCACTCAGTCGCAGCTGCATCAGATCATTTATATCTGTGGTTCCCTCTTTAAGATTGTATGCACAATAGCTGATGTTGGGTGTGATTTCTTCAACCCTCTGTAAATACATGCCTTGCTGCTCCTCCGAAAATGCACCAGCTAATTTCTCATAGATTGTCCTGCATCATATGAAAAAATAATTAAAGCAATGTACCAGTCTGAGCACTTTATAGAGTTTGTTTCAAACCACATACAAGTGGCATGTAAAGGTACAGTGACGATAACTGATTGCCTTACTTGGCTTGACGAAACAATTCAAGAGCCTCTTTCCAGTTCTGTAATTCAAAGCTCACACTGCCTTTCATAAAGGAGGCATATGCCTGTTTAAACAATAAAAAAATGTCATTGAATGATAGCCTCTAAAGAATACACTGTATGTTTTACTTTGTTTTTACCAGAAAATAATAATACCGGTAATTATTATGATGTCCATGATATCTGAATTTGCCTAGATGATTGCTTGTGACTATTTAACAATTATTCCCCGAGCCCAAATCGGCTCCGAGTCAATAGCCCATGAGGCCGAAGGCCAAATGGGCTATTGACTCAGAGGCCATGAGGGCAAGAGGAATAATTGTTTTATTTGCCGCCAAAACAAAGACGATACAAATAGTAGTTGCAAAAGGAGTCAAATTTACGGTAACATTTGTCAACAGTTCAAATCTATTTTGTGCATTCCTACCGTTAAATATCTTCATTCCATATTTAATTGACTTCTTTGTAGATTTTGGTATAGATTTATGTAATAATGAGCTCAAATACTCGTCCGAAACTTCAGCAAAACACTATTCAGCCGCCATTGTTCTGGTTTTCAAAGCCGGCACTTTTCGCTACTAGTGGGCTATAACAAATAGCCTACTAGTAGCTCAACCAATCAGAACGCAGCATTGATAATAGACCACTAGTTGGATTTTACTAATAAATTGTAGCCTTATAGTAGAGATTCACTTTTCATTAGCAAGCAAAAACACAACAAACACAATAGTAGTCAATAGTAAATAGTAGTCAGTGTTAACACAGTAGTAAGTAGTAACACAGTAGTCAATGCTGTTCAAAGAAAATTAATATATGTAGCTTTTTACTAATGGTGACAAATTTGTTTCTGTCCAACTTGTAAATGTACATTAAAGTCTCACAATCAGAGACATTGAGCACTGATGTTAACAAAGCAAACAAAAATTCCTTCTTACATCATCCACAAAACCTTACATTTTTGTCATAGAGCATAAACAAAACACCTCTTTTCATTCAATATTCTTGCATCAGTTTGATTAACAATGTAATTCATGTAATTAATTTGATAAATGTGTACCTGAGCTTCCAGTTTAGTCCTTGCATCGCATGTTTCACCATAACACAGTTCTTCCAGCTGGCCTGCATGGCTTGCAGCCTTACGCAGTCTTCTGATGTAATGAAACTTTTTGCGCAGTTCAGTGTTAGCAAGGAGTTTCAACTCCATGGCATGGCTCCAAGCTCTCTCGGCATCCATTAGAGGAATGTGTAGGTATCTAGGTGAAAAAAGATGAACAACTCAAAAATAAGGTCAGCCAGGATAAAGATGTTTTAATTAAGATGGCTGGTACATGCACCAGTTTTCAGTATTTTCAAAGATTAAACATCAACAGAAAAAAACAAAAAAGCAAACTCAGGCCATAAGATCAAATTATACACTTAGCTGTTGACCAAAAATTACTATTATTTCATCTTCAGCCGTTACCAAGGAACTGATATTTCAGGGTTATTTAGAAATATCTTTTAAATTTTGGCTCTGGTAATTTGAAAGTTT
>OX419340.1:21681734-21714234 GCA_948470475.1 Galaxea fascicularis | reverse complement strand
CAACAACATCCCTAACTACAGGCTGCATTTGTGAACAGCATGTGGGTTCTATCAGGCCACAGATATTTTAAACTAGTGTTATGAAATGGGACCTATGGTTGATCGTTCTTACCCGAGAAGACTAGGACTCGGAAGTTTCACCGTTAATTTTTACAGATGTCATTACAAAGACAGCGCTCTCTCCTCAATTATTTACAAACCTGGAGTGTTGGTCCATTCAGGGTTATGACCCACAGCCTCCCACACAGTTATCCAGAACTCAACCAACTGGTACAACCAGCCAGCACTTTATTTTGGAGGAAAGATCCAGGCTGTGGTCACAAGAAACTAGTATGAACTCTCAGCAGTACATCTTCAGTCAGAAACTAATGGTCACTAATACTGATGCTTGTTTCTGTTCATGTGAACCTTGTCAGAAAATCGTTTCAGAAACAAAATTAATGACTCAGGCAAGTCAGGCCTGATGTTCTTGATTTCAAAGGGCATTTTGTATTTAAGATTATGATACAGTTTACAGTGTTTTCAGTGTGGTGAATAAAGGCAGTCACTCAGTCTTTTTGTTGCCTACCGGTATGTCTCATTACTGAAGCATTGCAATGTATATCACAATGAACCTCAAGACAGTGCAGTGTGAGGATGACCACTTACATGCAAGACGAAAAACAAAAACCGTATCATTTCAGATCCAGACCTGATAGATACCACATGACATGGATTCACGGTTTTAACAAAGTTATGAGCTGACGTCTCCTACATCGAACACACTCAATATTTTGCAGATCAACCAGCATGTTGTTTTCTGCCAGTTATGAAATACGTACCATATAATTAAAACAAAATCATCCTTTTAGTCTCTCCTATTTTATGAAGTCCTGCGGCCCGTTCAAAAATGCTGACCAATAGAGAATGATTCGAATGAACTTCATAATCTTAATTAATAATAAGCTAATACATGGTGAAAGAACAGAAAGGGACGAGAATTAGCCAAGGACTACAATACAAGCATGCGTAAAAGCAAAATAAACAATAAGGATACTTTCTAAAGTCAATGCAGTCTGTTGATGCTCATCTTCCTTTGGTATTTCGTTCGCATTTGTTTCCATTTCGTCCTCCACTCGTTCGCTCTCCAAGGCCGCCATGTTGAAATGAAACGCGTGCTTGGTACGCTGGGAAAACAGCTGTCCTTAGCCTCCTCCTGATTGGGATTGTTGCCTGTGCCCTTGTGCCCTCCCGTCCCCAAACATCTGACACCAAGCCTTGTGTTTGACGCCTGGCTACCAAGGGAGGCGACACCATAGCATCGCAAAACAAATATGCCGTTTTTCAAAAGAAGCAACAAACCTCCTAAAAGAAGACTTGATGCAGGAAATACAACTTTGAGTAAATCAAATTTAAGTCTAGCCGGTACCGGAGAGTTGGCAGAATCGGTAAATAATGCTCTTGTTAAATTGAAATTGGGTCGACATGAGTTGATGTTCCAAGATGGAGAGTGGATAGCAGGTGAGATAGAGAAGCAGCTTCGTGCTCCCAACCTAATCAGCGTGTTCTGTGAAAAATTTAAGGATAGATTCCCCCAATCCTGAACAATTTGTGTTTTCAATTTAAGCTTTCAACGTTGAAATAATATCCACTGGATTCCAATTATGCAGCTCTGATACCAAATAAGATCAAAACACATGAAGCGGCTTAACTGCAAGTATCAACAACTTGTGGAAGTTATTTTATCAGATCGTTTGCGTTTTGGCTGTGAAAACGTTTTAGCTTAACCCTTCTAATACCTAAGACCGCTTTCCAAATTATTTGGGAAACTTTATTGCCATTAAACTTACAAACCGTGAACACCGAAAGTAGGGCGACCCTAAAAGCCGGAACCGCGGAAAATCACCCCAAATCCTAAAACACGGAACTATGAATATTCAGTAAATAGATGAAATATAAATACAATAAGTATTTGAGTAGAGGCACAGAGACTTTGCGACTACGTGACAAAAGATAAAGACACAAAAACACGTTATGGAACATGATAATGATTATTAATGATGGTAAGGTGTAATATGCCCGTGAGAATGATGATATGCTAGTTGCTTGGCAACGGGCGAAAGGACAACTGAAAAGAATAGAGTTTGAGTCACAAAGTGCATTTATAATAATATGTATTGATCTATGTGGCTGGTTGGAAATCGTGCCATTTAGTGACCTATGACTAATGAAAAACCATTTATTTCTACAGTTCCTTGTATTTGTAGATCTTGCATGCAATAAGCTACTTTTGAAAAATCAAAATTCAGCATGATAGCGAGGCCCAGAGGACAACAGAAAAGGAAAATGAAAGTTATATTAGTTATCTTTTACATTCCTTGCAATTTGTTTCTATTGATTTTGTCCTCTGGGCCTCAGTGGCTATCAAGCTGAATCTTGATATTTTAAGAGTATCCTATTGGTGAGAACAGTGTTCAAGGTTTTGCAAGTTTGAAAGTAAGCCTCTGACAACGATATGATCTTCACTCTGCATTACACAGTTCAAATTAACAAAAATCTCCTGTCCGCATTAAAATTGAGAATGTCCACTTGATCTAGATTCCCCTTCTTTCAGAATTAGGTTCCCAAAATAGCTCCAAAGATGGAGCTGAAATGAACAGACTGCAGAAACTAAACATGCAACTGAAGGAGGAGAACAACTTTCTCAAATATAAAATTGAAGTTTTGCTGGACATGGTGAGTCTTTTGTATTATAATTTCATTAAAATAAAATATTGCTTACCTCTTTTTGTAGCTGAGAACAGCATTTTTATTACAGTCTTTCCCGTAAAACCGTGAACACCAGAAATATCTATGGAATGTTATTGTATTTCAAGTAAAAAGCCAATCGTGCGTGAGAAAACTGAACCTCAAACCTTAACGGTAATTAGGTTGTGGTTTCATGTTGCTTCTGATTGGTCGCGAAACAATGAACATTTCAGAAATTTTTTTGTGGCGTTCACGGTTTTACGGGAAAGACTGTAAGTTAATGTTGCATCAATTTGACTACTTTTGTTGTTTCTTTAAAATTCTGAAAATGTTATCAGCAGAGATTGTTTGTTTGTATTATTTGTTCCTCTGAACACTGTTGTTCATATGATGGGAAGGTTTAACCTGGGAATTTTGCTTTCACTGAAACTCTGAGGATACAAAGGAGCTCAAGTTTACTTTGATTGATGTATTTATTACATGTACGCCACTCTTCTTGTAACAAAACAGAATAAGAGTGCAACCTTTAAGCCTTCATTTAGCATAGTCATTATTACACTGTATGTGTTGATTCTAGTTTGTGCCCATGTCTCACACATTAGAGCTCCAATGACTTGTTTCTAACTTTAGCTTTGGCAGCATGATGCTATTTGCAAAGCATAAGAATTTTCTTTTTTTCAAAGATGGCTACCAGTACTGCAGACTGTAATGTGATGGAGAAAGAGCTTGATGCATTACAAAGTCAAAAGCAAAGTCGCAGAGTAGCAAGATAGCATCTGCAACCCACTCTTAAACCTGTAAATTTGATATTATGATAATCTGCATTTGACTTACGGTATCTAACAGTTCTTTTCATTGAAATTTTGTTTTATCTCTGTAAAGGCTAGTCACTGTGAGGAAATAGTTATTTGCAAGCACAGTTTTGTAAATAGGCACAAACAAATAAACCAGTAAGTAAAAAGTAATCACAAATAAAGGATTGTCAACTGGGCTTGACTCTGACTTATAAACATGGCCTGTGACTACCAATTATTCATTTAAATTTGTTTTAAATTTCAACAGTTTTGTAGCTGATATAAATTTTGCACACCCATGGATGCATTTATTCTGACCATGTGAATAGTACCCTTTCCCCTCTTCTCTCGTACATAATCAAAGTGGCCACGAGGCACTGAACTTAGAAAGTCAATTATAAGCCATTATTGATTCTTAAAGTTCACTTAAAGATTTTGGTCTCTTGACCCTGTTTAAGACACAAATCTCTGATTTCCCTGTCTTGTTTAAGACAGAATTTAGATTTTTCAGACCCCATCCAAGACAAATAAACAAAGACAACGTTTTGCAATTACCACGTATCTTTTTTGTAGTGTAATAAGCTGTAATTATCAAAGTCAAGGGAAGCCCACCAATAACTGGCGGCCTTGTGAAAAGGCTTCTAACAAACAAGCTTATCCTGTTTAAGCCATTTGATCACGTAGAGATACCCTGTAAAATGATGAAATCAATACCCTGTTCAAGACAAAACACCCTGAAACCCATACCCTATCGGGCCGCACGTCCCCGTTAATCCCATGTAAGGGAGTACCCCCCTCTCCCTGGATTGTATGCGAAGTATGCGTCGTACTTCTTTTCAATTATTGGAAAAGGTTTTGGTACCTGAAAATATTCGTTGTGTGTTAGCTATCGATTGCTGGTAGCAAGCGTTCGAGAAGAGTACGCATCGATGTATTCTATCGCATTGGCGCATCGGCGAATGGTTGGCTGAGTTGGTAGACTGCCGTGCTACTTAAATTGCTGTATATGATTATGGTATCCATTAAATTACAACTCAGGGTCTTAAAAATAACTGAGGAGAAACGTGCTTCATTTGCAATGGCATCTGCAAATGGTTAGACTTTCTAGTCTTCTCGGATAAGGACGATAAACCACAATTAATTCTCTGGGACGCTAAAGAACCACTAGGGACGTAACAAACCCTGGCTGTGACCACCCCCAGTGCTGACCTGCGGACAGGCACCTCGCATGGGACCTATGGGCAGGTCTGCTTTCCAGTAAAAGCTGGTAAATAAATATTATGCTTGCAATTTTCTCAACGTCTTCCCCTTTAAAATTAATCAAATTGAATCCATGGACGTGGCACAAAACATTGGAGAACGAAGGCAAAGTCCGTTTGGTTCTGACGAGTCGCTCTTATGCCAGGCATGTTGGTGGCCCTAAAATTCCTAAAAATCCGTACATATTTTCACTTGCCCTAAAAAACCCTACTTTTTCAGCTTTTTTTCGATTTCCCCCTAAAAATCCCTACTTTTTTTCCTTTCTATGATGGTTGAGCGCGACTGATGTCATTGAAAATGCTTGGCGTGTGCTCTACATTTGCCCTACCTGGTGAAACTGCAAGTTTCTTTGTGCTGGGGTTGTCCGGTGTGGAAATATGAAGCATGGGAGGATCCATGCCAAGCATTTTCAAGACGCGATGTGCATGATCCCTTTCCTGTCTAAGTCATAAATGCTATAAACTAGTATTTTATTTGAGTTAGTATCTTTCTGTTTGGATAAGGTAAGTTGAATTCTTCATTCTTTGCTAAATAAAAGCCCTAAAATAGCCCTACTTTTTAACCATTTATCCCTAAAAATCCCTACTTCTCAGGGAAAAAATCTCTAATTTCCCCCTTAAATATTGTCACAAGGTGGCCAACATGCCTGTTATGCCCAAAACCCATTAGCCTTCTCCTCTCGTTGGGATTGCCTTCCAACCGAGATGCAGAACAAATTCCTCCTGGAGAAAGAAGAGGCAGGAGATGCCATCTAATGGGGCGCAGCTAACGGGATTGGAATAGCGTACACCAACAGTTGAACGACCTGCTTTGCTGCAGGTCCCACGGCACTGTACATCTATTACTTCTTTCATTGATATTACGTAAGTAGTGAGCATGTCCAAGGATGAACCGGCTCGTGCCCACGCATGGGATTTAATATAATTGTTAGCTTTTCACCTCTTTCTTTTCAGGCATTTCCTCCCAAAAAAAACAGGTTTTCCTAAGTGACGCAAATCATAGACCCACCTGATTTCGAGCCCGTTCTTGTCACCGTGCTAACAGTTAGATGCGCTTGTCTTGGTAGCACGGTGACAAGAACGGGCTCGAAATCAGGTGGGTCTATGATTTGCGTCACTTAGGTTCTAACTCGGTCATTTTATATTGCCCCAGATTGTTTTTTTTTTTTCTTTCTTCTCCAAACTATGAACCGCACGGGTCGTTGCTTGAAATGTGACCGACTTATCATGAATCACCATACCCATCAATTCCGTCCCTGTTCTATCGAATGCCCAACCTGTTTGAAGCCCGTTTATCGTGGTGGTGGTGCCCCGAAAAATGCTTTCTTTGAGTAAGTTTTTTTCTTTTTCTTTCGCATTTGGTGCTTTCACCTGTGACCCCTCCGGAAGACTTTTCCACCCGCCTCTTTTGTCAGGGCAGCGGTGGTGGTGTCACCTTTGACTTGTCCCGAGGAAGTCTCTTTTTGCTTGTTAGATCGTCCCGGGTCGCAATGTGACTTTCAATGGGTCCTCATCAAAAGCGCCGTTCCCGCGGGCACCTCGAGCTTGTGCTGGCACGTCATCGAAGTGACCGTGTTATACGAGACCTCGTTTGTCGTCCCGGCCTCTTGGTGCTTATTCCCTGGGTCTCAATTGCTTTATTTCAAAGTAAGCTTCGGTTTTTATCAAAACCAAACACAGTCCAGCTTTTTGTTACGGATGCCTTTGGACAATCACGCCGATTTTTTCAATGTCTCTTTCATTATCATCAGATTGTACCCCGTATCTCCGACTCCGTAAGACTCTCCACTCTTCGATTTCTTCCCTGGACGGGAAGAAGAGAGACCCTGGGAACGAGGTTGCTAACTACCCGCTTGGTTGATCATGCGTTCACACAAAACTGATGATACACGGGACAAGTATGTTATTCAGGCCCTCGTTGAGTTCGGCGAAAGCCGGAACATCATTCCTGTTACTGGATTGACGCTTTCAAACGCCTTTCCAGCAATGAAGCAAGCATTTTCCTTAGACAATTAATTAACTCAAAAGATGCATAAATCATTAAAGACACTGAATGTTACTTTGCTGTCTCATTTATTTTCTTATTAGTGATGTTTTTTACAACACTCAAATAGACCTTCACTGGTAGGCGGGGACAAGCAAGGACATTGGAACGAAAACATTGCCCTGGGGGCGGGAACATTGGCTTACTTTCGCCAGTCCTTTTGTCCAATTCCCCGCCTATTCCCAGGTTGGGGGGGGGGGGCGGGGATTTACATTGACTGGTGCATAAGTACGTTGTTCCGACTCTCGAGTTCAGATTTGCATCCAGTAGCCACTAGACATCAACTACTATTATCGGTGCCAGTGCATTAGTTATCGGTGCAGTAGTGCACCAGTGCTTGAGACCTGTTACAAATAAATTCATTTTTTTCCTTTGCACTTTGCACTTTTCTTTGTTAAATATGACGTGTTTTTATAAAATTAATATAGAAAAGTTTGTTTTCTTTACACAACAGAAGTCATGATTCCTCTTAGTTATGGAATTTATGTCTAGCGGAGACGGCTGGACTCGCAAGTAGACGCAAGTTGAAAACTTGGGTCTACTTGCGACTCCGTTTGGCCAGGGCCTTAACTTCGTCTTTAGGAACGATTTCAAAGTAATATGGAGTCAATAGCTCCCGTCTGAAAAATGTTTCTTAGCTCCGGACTTCGTTGAAAGAACCAAAACAGCTGCTTTTAAAAAATTCTCGAACTTTTGCGGTCTATAGTTTAGCCTCACTCTTTTTTAAGTTCTTTACAGTTCCTCCGTAACTTTGAGGATATAAGAGTAATAAATATGTCAAAACTAGTTTTCTAACTTATCACTTTGACTCCGCTTTACTTTTCGGGACTGTTCATCAGGGAACTCAAGTTTGAATATACTAAAGTTCACGTACATGGTCAGGTGAAACTGAGAGACTTTGGTATTTCAAATATCCTAACTGTCTCAAAAAGCTGTCAAGAAAATGTCACGCTTCATTAAAAAAATATATTCGTTTAAAGACTGTAGACAACAAAAACTGGTAAGTGGTGTTTTGTTTGTTTGTTGTTGTTTTGTTTTTTTAAACCAGTACGAATCAACGTTTGGTTGTTAAGAACTGCGAAATAGATTAGCAAGCTTTGCTATATTATAGTGTACCGCATCGCGAGGTGACGGGTTCAAACCCCGATGAAGTCCTGAGTTTTTTTCAGGCTTCTTTACGTAATTGCATAAATTGCGTTTACAACTGCGAGGATCATCCTTCTCTTGGATGATGTTTCTCCTCTAAAGATCCTTGATATATACCTGTTTCGATTTCATCTTTTTTCAAGGGAAATCTAAAAAGTACAGTTAGTGAAAAAGTAAACCGGACACTTCAAGGATATTTCAATTTTAAGTAAATCAGCCACGGCTGCAGTTGAATGAAGTCAACTCTGAGCATGAAGAACCAGATAAAGAGAGGGAAGGGGGGAACACTGCTCAAGGCGAGCTGAGGTTGTGGTCTGTTGTGGTCATGTATTCTTCAAAGATGTTGAACAGTTTCCAATCCACGTTTACAAATCCAATCCAATTAAAATTTATGTTAATATGCACAATATCAGTTTGAGGGAGTGGAGCAGGGGAATGTGTTTGACCCTGCGGAAAGACAGGTAAGAAAAAGCAAAAACTTCTGTTTGACTTAGTGAAGTGAGGAAACGTTTATTTTTTATAAACAAACGAATAAGGCTATTCCATTTATTTCGAAAAGACAGTTGCTGAAAACGCTGAATTAACTGTTTTCATTGACATCCCTACCCCACTCGGGATGAACATTTACGTGGCCTCCCATCATTCGATTTCAATATGGCGGAGGATTTGTTGCTTGTTGGGAAGATCTTCCTCTTGCCTTGTCTTGTCTTGTCTAGCAAGAAAACAACGCTTGCAGACAAGCGGTCATGATTTGGGACAAATATCCTATTTTTGCCGTTCTTGGAGGGATTCTGGTGTCAATTTCTGGATCTACGTGGTTTGGCGGCAAGTAAGCTCTGGTTAATTTTACAAAGTGTCTCATGTCCGGCAGCCGAACAGAATTTTTCAAAATATTCGGTGTCCAGCAGTCTGATCTTCTTCGCTTTCAGGGTAGATTATGCCAATTAGGTTAGGGATTAGGGCTAGGAGACAAGAAATATGGATGTTTATGTTAGGTAATCACTGATATTAAAATCATAACACGAGAAAATTTCGACTGCCTGACACCGAGTATTTGGAAATTCTGTCCGGCTGCCGGACATTTACACAGAGGCTTAATTTTAATACTGCCCTAACAAATATTAAAGCTTAAGCCTACTGCCATGAAGAGCAGGAAATGTCCCAAACGTTTGTTCTATTTGCAAGAGATATTTCATGGCTCTCCTTCAGGAGACTGCGATGCCTGGCCTGGTTATTTTAACAAGCATTCAGTGGCGTACTATGACTAACTCTTACTCTTTGCAGGGCAGCTATTTCTTTCTTAGTGGTATTTATTTTTTTCTTTGAGTGTAGTGTAGTCAAACATCCATCACTTCAATTTAATCCCACCCAAGCATGTACTACCCCACTCGCTCCTGGACTCTAGCTAGCTTTTCATTCCAAGGAAAAAAAATTTCAACACCAAACCCACGTAAAATTGTTGCCATAAAAAATAGAATCATTGCTTCACTGTGATATAACTGAGGCATGAAAAGCTTAGGATGGGCCCTTGTGCTCGCTATAGCCTGCGTTATAGTGTTGGTACCAAAAGGGGTGTGTCAAAAACGAAGACCCAAGACCCACTGGTCTAAAACGAAGACCCACTGGTCTAAAACGAAAGCCCCCTGGTCTAAAGCGAAGACCCACTTGTCTAAAACGAAGACCCTGTGGTCTAAAACGAAGACCCACTGGTTTTTAGCTCATGGAGAGCTATCGGGGATGGCTGTGAATCAGGATGTCAGGCGTAAGCAATAGACAATTTGTAATTGATTTCCGATCGTCTCAAATTTGGCAGGCGCGTTCATGCATTCGTTAAATGGTCGTTAAGAATAATACTCTTATTCGGCTACCAATGAACATTATCTTACTCACTCCACGAGCTTACCACAGGATGCCTTTAATTGTTTTGGGAAAGACTATACACAAAGTCAAATTACTCTCATTTCTGTAGTGCATAAATTAAAATATCATCTGAGCGCACAACAAACTTGACAGTTACTTTATCTCAGTCGGTACAACACGTGTCAAGTTGTGTAACGCAATAAATTCAAGAGTATAGAAATATACATTTTAGTGACAATTTTAGTATATTTTGTCATCATGAATATTCTATGTTTCAAATGTATATTGAGTAAATTACGATGAGGTGACTTCATTACTTTGCTATACTGTCCTTATCATTTAACTGAAAGGCACAAAGGTCAACTGTGCGTGACTTGCAAATTTATTCACCACGTGCTACAGGAATTTGATTTTCCCGGGAAAACACATTATCGCTTTCACATGTATCCCTGCGTTGAGAATGTTGTTTTTTCGTTATTTCAAGATCCCCCAAATCTTAAAAAGGCAACAATCTACTGCGGAAAGTATCGCAAACATAAAAGCCTTTGATTGTAACGCTCTTCAAGTCAAAAAGCGGCTTGGGCAAGGTGCCTTTGGTGATGTGCACACCACAGAATATGGAACTGAGGGAAATGTCAAAACAGTGGTTGCCCGTACGGAACCAGCAGATCTGCAGACTGGTCTTTTTTAAGTCTGTTACTTCGCATTCAGCAGGCCTGCAGATCACTTGTCTGAAACGTCTGCAGTATGTATGCAGGTGATCTGCACGAGGCCTTCAGTTCGATTTTATTCAGTCACGGAAAGGTGAACACATTAAGACAACCTGTTGTATAATAACACCTTTGACAACTGCAACCTGCAAGCGAAAAGGTAAACTGCAGATCTTTTTGTTGGCTTTTGGTCTGCAGGTTGTCTGCAGTGTAATGGCAATTTGGTCACGGTTAAGTGAACAATTGTATTAAATATCATGCTAAAAATACACGAAATGCAATAACATAATGGAGCAAACAAAAAGATGACCTACAGCAGTAGGCCTGTTTATTCAAGAAATAGTGTTGATTGAGTAACATAATTAATGTTCGCATGCTGTGCATACAATAGCTGTTTTCCTTATCATTATCAACATTCTGTTTTTTTACGTTGTGTGCAAGAAAGACATCACCCATCAGTCCTTTTTTAATACAACAATCAAGAAACTTTAAAACGACACTAATAATGAATCCTATATTACCTTTGCTGAATATGTAATATTGCACATGAGTCCACTGTGATTTACTATGAAAGTGCTATCAAAAGATTTTCACAGGCTAGTTATCTAAAACATTATACTTGCTTGACAGCCATGTCGCATTCTTGATATAATTGAGCCGTTGGGAAAGCTAGACTTGCAGGCGGCTTTTCCGTTTTGTGCGGTGTCAGAAGAAATAAAGACATGGAGTCACCTCACGTGAAAACAGGATCTGAAATTACATCATCTGTAAGTTTTTTTGGTGACACATGGCTCAAGGAAATATCTGTCACATATTAGCCAAAAACGTATGACTATGATAGAAAATCAATTTGAAACTTATGTACATGTAGTTTAGTTTTTTTTTTTTTGTTAATAAAGGGCCTACCTCAAAGGCATGTCCATGTTCAACACTATTTGGAATACATGTATGATAATCCATTTCTGATAAAAACAGTGGCGAAAAAGCGTTGATCTCTCTCCAAAGTCGTTGATTTGGACGTCGAAACAACTCTTCGCCATACATTTTCTTCTAGCGATTGGCAATGGTTGCCCCCTGGCGATCCCAGAATCCTATGCGCATAAGACAGGGATCCGATTACTGGCAACTCATTCATTGGCACTCTGAGCCTAATGCGTAAGTTGTCAAGACCAGAATTGTTCCAAATGTCAATCACATCTAAGCTAAACAAACAGCATTCATATATTGTTATTATTGCTGATACATGTAGGGTAAAAGGGTCCTTATCTCTCGTTCTATTGTTGCCTGTTTAAGATTTTTGTTTTTGCACTCATAGTTCGTCGAGGAAACTGGTTATGAAAGCCGGTGAACTTGAGAGGGCGAACTCTTTCTTATGATTTTTACGCTGTCACGTCATCTTGCCCGTACGCAAAGCATACATGTAGACCTTTATAAAAAGCGATTCCCTCATGGACCAATGGACTGCTCGATCATTAATGTTCAATATAATCCTTATCAACCCAGGCGCAGCAATTTACCGGATGAAAGCAGATGTGTCATTCAGCTTTCATCTTAAGGACGTTCGCGCCCAAAAACTTCCCACGCACAGATTTTTTTAAAACTTTGACTGCAGGTAGAAAGTGATAAGATTAGATTACAAACGTAAAAAAAATCGGGGGTCACCGAACTCGTTTTGAAGATAAGGCGCAGCTCAGACCATAGCATTTCTAGTATTTCCAGTCATTCGAGGCAATTCTGGCCGGATTCATTACTATCGGCATATATTTAAGTTGAAGAATCGTATCTCAGTTATGTGTGTTTAAAACAGCATATATAGGCCTATTTGATAGATCTTTGCTACATATGTCATTAAATCAGCTAGAATTAGCCTTAAGAAATACAACTTCTAGGTTACGCACACCTGTATTTCACACACCAATTCGACCCCATTTGAATAGTATATGAGAAATAATTAAAACTTCCCACGTACAGATTTTTTTTGTTTTTTAGTATAATGGAAAGAATCAGAAAAGGAAATGATCTGCCGACAAAAAAGTGGGGGTCACCGAGCATCCAACTAAAATATTCGCACACAAAGTTAACGCAAAGGTCATCAACCCTATATTTTGTTGAGTTGTCGGCTCCGTGCGCGCGCTTGAAAATGACGTGGCACGCTCATCACCAATGAATAGCGTGCGCACTAGAGATGCGCAGTAGCAATGGGTGCGAACGTCCTTAAATTAAACATGAGCTTTTTAAGTATTCACTTAGGGTCAAATGCGTGTGACCTTGTCAAAGCAGCAACGAACGTATGCAAACACGAATGGCCACGTTCTCTAACGTTAGCTAGAATGCAGTGCAAAATAAACCAGGTTGCTTGCAGCATTGAAGGGCATCAAAATGTTTTTGTTTATGACTCGAAACTGAAACCTGTAAACGCCAGTATTCAGGTTTTATCTACTTTGGGCAAAAAATTGCTTCCTTATCAGCAAATCTTACTCGACTCATCAAAAGCAGTGGAACCTTGAACTTCTGAGAAGGATTGGCAATTGATCCAAACACTCCAGTAAACAGCGGGCAAAGTCACGCTGGGAATTTGTGGTGTCCACATTTACTGGAACCACAGACGATGAGATTGATATGCGATCATGCATTAAACTTGATATCCTTTCATAGTCTTTCATAATCACGGAAAGTTGGAAAAGGTCTGCAACAGACTTGCTGCAGACAAGTAAAAAGGTACATAGAAGTCAAAGAGGTGGTCATGATAATGCGAAGTCTGTGACAGACAGTCTGCAGACTTGCAGACATTCATTTTAGGCCAATTTGGCCTGCTGAATGACCTTAAAGATCTGGGCCAGAGCTGAGAAAGACCTGTTGCAGATCTTCCCATTTCGTACGGGTGTCAAGAAAATGTTACATGTCCTGGACCAAGACGAGAAGAAACTTTTCTTCAAAGAAGCACGTGTTCTCAATGAACTACTGCACCCCAACATTGTGAAACTGCTTGGAGTGTGCCATCAGCCTCTAGCAATGATGCTTGAATATGTTTACTTTGACTTTAAGATGTTTGGCATCAACGATTTGCATGTCAGCTCCCTTTCTGATTTCTTGCTGCAAATTAACAATTACAACTGCAAATTTAAAGATAAGTTATCTTTGGATCTACACGACAGCTTTCTCAGACAGCCATAAGCACAAGCCTTTGTAAAAAGCCAAATTAATAACATTTTTTGTTCATGTGATGAGACATTTTCAACATATATCAAAACTGCAACAGGTCTATAAAACTGTTGTTCGTTTTTTTACTTAGCCAATACAATATAATCAATTACAAATTTTCTCGGGGACATTGCATGTGCTGTATTTGATTGTAGAATTATCCATGTGGCTTTGCAAGTTGCACATAATTTACCCCTTAAAACAGACCAAAGCGCCCATCAAGTGGTAGGTACAGTCACAGTACCACTGATGCGGTATCATTGAAGTCACCTCACTGTCATTTGCTCACTGAAAAATCTTAAATGTTTGGTGACAAGGAAATGTACTAAACTCTTGGAATTTGACTGCGTTACACAATTTGAGAATAAAAAGGAGCGATATTAAAACATGACTTTTCGGCCAAGACATGTCAAATATTTTTACTTTTGGCAATGGTGACATGTCGTTACCAAAATGCCATGTGTCCTGAAATGTTTCTCTAAATCTTTTGTTACACAACTTGACACGTGTTGTACCGATTGAGATAATTAAGTAACTGTCAAGTTTGTTGTGCGCTCAGATGACATTTTAATTTATGCACTACAGAAATGAGAGCAATTCAGCTTACTGTATAGTCTTTCCCTGAAAAAAAAAACGGTGGGTCTTCGTTTTAGACCAGGGAGTCTTCATTTTAGACCACAGGGTCTTCGTTTTAGCCCAGTGGATCCTCGGTCTTTGGTTTTCGTTTTTGGGTCTTCGTTTTTGACACACCCGTAACAAAAGGGGATAAACAAAATGAAGAAATGAACATACATGTAAATAAATAAAAGTGATAACAGGAACAGTCTGTGGATGGGCATGTGACCATGATTACATGTTATATATATATTGTATATGTACATTTATACCATGCCATAGAAAATACAGCCAATCTGAAAACTGTTGTATATTTATCAGTATTTCACCCTCATTCCACCAAACTTTCCCATCATGCACTGTATTGATTATGTAGTGCCAGATATTTTCTGTGACATGGTATAAAATAGTTATACAAGGCTTTACATGGTATACCATAGAATATCCCACTTGTCACTTGTATTTTCTTTCCTAGCCTGCAAACAGGCTCTCCAGTTGGGTTATTCTGTGAGATGGTCGCGTCGACTTGCTCTTGAATGGCACGCGGCCAAAGCTTGGAGTTTGGGGCGGGCAAGAGAAGGGAGAGCCTGCTATGGTCTTTGTGAGATTTGAGTTCAGCCCCCTTTTCTGCTTGACTAATCTGTCAAATTATCGAAGTGAAATGAACCAATCAGAACGAACCAGAAATGACCTTTTGGGTCAAGGCGGCTGTCAAGAAACTTTTTTGCAACACATGCGCTTGTTCTATACGTGTAAGTTGTCATGTTATGAACTTGAATCCAGAAACTCCGAAGAATCATATCGATGAAAAACTGGAAGGAAACCACAAAGTGTCAAATCGGTTGACAAATTTGCAGAATTTGCAAGTGTTTGTCAAGGACAAAATAAGGCTCTCTGGGGTCTTTTGTGAACGTTTTCAAACCTTGTACCAGAGAGGGATTTTAAAATGTAGTTTTTGCATCTTCGTGCTTTAATGCTGGTATCACTCTTGACAAGAACACTGCTCTTTCCTTGAGAATCTGCCTTGCATGCTTCAGAAACGGTCTGCATGTACTTCAAGCTTTACAAGGCAAGAAGAAACTGAGGAAATTGTTGTCACCAAGTGGGCCGTGATATCATCGCGGGGAAGAAGCCCTTCCCTTAGATTAAGAAAGAAAGATGGTCAAAGACCAGTAGGAATTCCCTCTGCTAGAAAGCGACCTCCGGCTTCTCGTCATCATCTTCAGACCATTGACGACGACCAGCTTGCCAAGGAAAACCTTGTCAGAGTGGAGCACAATCATCCGATTCAAATCTCCTGGCACATCTCAATATAGACGACCTTCCGGACAACACCGTAAGCGTGAAAGTCTTACTTTTGTCATCAAATGGGGATGTGACAATCAGAACACCTGAAGATAAAGCTACAATTTACCTAATAAAGAATCTGGTGCTCAAGAGGTGGAAAGCAGCTGCAAATGCTTTTATTGTACACAAAGCTATCTGCACTTATCGCACTAGTTAAGACTGTAAACAAAGAGTTCAACACTACATGTATGTTGAAATGTACAGAATGTAGAGATGTTGACGAGCTTGGAGCGTTCTCGAACAAACTGATTGTGAAAGAAAATGAAGTGTATTTGCCTCTAAGGGACGCCTGCATTCATGGGTCAAGGGCATACCGCTTTGGCCAAAACAAGTACTATATCTGATATATCAGGCAACCAAGGGAGGTTTTCAAACAGTCATGTCTGGGCTTTCAAGTTCCACTGCTTTCAATCCTCAGAGAATTAGTTTCTTCTATCTGATGTGCAGTGATGTTCTTGAGGAAACAAATTACATGTACACAACCATTCGATGATCAAGCCAAGTCCAGCGATTTCACCACAGCAAAAACTTGAGACACAAAGCTTTTTCCAATACCTTTAGGCAACACAGCTAGTACATCCTTTTCATCAATGAGACTCTTAATGCCAGGTCTAGCTCTTTCTTCAGATCAATTTGCTTTAAGGATCTTAAATTCAAAGCTGAGATAGCTTCAGTGAGCCGAGAATCCCTGTTATTATCCGCGTCTACCGAAATCTCTGCTCACTTGTTTGAAATGTGCCACCCTCGAATTGGCCAATCAGCAAGTCTCAAGTCTTACAAAGACTATTGCAGGCTCTCCTCTCTTTTGCCCACCCCAATCCCCCAGCTTTGACCGCGCACCTTTCAAGAGAAAATTGATGCAACCATCTCTTGGAATAACCCAAATAGAGAGCCTGTTTGCAGGCTATTTCTTTCCACACACACTTGCCTAAAGGCTTGTGTGTATACAAAGAAAATACAAGTGACAAGTAGGATACTCTATGGTATACAACACAAAACATTACATAACTAGTGTGCCTTGTATGTTGAAATGTTGTATTTTTTAGTGGAGATGCTGAGTTTGGAAAACTTCCCAAACATCACCTACTTTTCTCAAGCATTGGGAAAGTCATTGAAATTCCTGATGGTTCCATGGATAGGTTTACAGATCTTCGACAGGAGAATGAGATTACCGTGGTTCTGTTTTATGCCCCCTGGTGTGGACAGTCATTGGCTGCTGCCAGGGAGTTTAACAGAACAGCTAAAATACTGCATAAACAGGTACAATTATACCAAGTGAATAAAGGGGGTAGTTTCTAAAGAAACTGTGGTGCTGCGTCGGTGGGGAAGTAATACACAAAGATTTTGGTATTATCAACAGAGTTGATAAATGTAAATTGACCACCGTACAGGGATTCTAAAAGCTGACGTTTCGAGCGTTAGCCCTTCGTCAGAGCGAATCGAGGAATTATGGGTTGTGTGTAGTTTTTATAGTGGAGTAGGAGCTACGCTATTGGTGGTAACATGGCAACGTGAAAATAGGAATACATTAGTTAAATGAAAAGCGTTCGTTAATACCGTGGGGATTAAGGGTGCCGATTTGGAAGATGAATTTTTGTTCCAGATTCTTGCGGCTTTCCGTCGTACCTTGATGTAGGGAAAGGCCGCAGATAGCCATGTGTTGTTTGGAGTGGTTAGGGAGATTAAAATGACGAGCGACTGGCTTAGATGCATCCTTGTCGTTCTTCTCAACATCACGAAGGTGTTCGCGGAATCGGTCGCCTAGTCGTCTTCCTGTCTCGCCAATGTATAATTTATTGCATAACGTGCAGGTTAGGCAATAAATGACATTTGCGGAGGTACATGTGAAACGATCAGTGATCTTAACAGATCGCTTAGGTCCCGATATTTTGCTAGTGTTAAGAATGAAGAGCTGTCTCAATTTTGCTAGTGTTAAGAATGAACTAGCAAAATATCGGGACCTAAGCGATCTGTTAAGATCACTGATCGTTTCACATGTACCTCCGCAAATGTCATTTATTGCCTAACCTGCACGTTATGCAATAAATTATACATTGGCGAGACAGGAAGACGACTAGGCGACCGATTCCGCGAACACCTTCGTGATGTTGAGAAGAACGACAAGGATGCATCTAAGCCAGTCGCTCGTCATTTTAATCTCCCTAACCACTCCAAACAACACATGGCTATCTGCGGCCTTTCCCTACATCAAGGTACGACGGAAAGCCGCAAGAATCTGGAACAAAAATTCATCTTCCAAATCGGCACCCTTAATCCCCACGGTATTAACGAACGCTTTTCATTTAACTAATGTATTCCTATTTTCACGTTGCCATGTTACCACCAATAGCGTAGCTCCTACTCCACTATAAAAACTACACACAACCCATAATTCCTCGATTCGCTCTGACGAAGGGCTAACGCTCGAAACGTCAGCTTTTAGAATCCCTGTACGGTGGTCAATTTACATTTATCAACTCTGTTGATAATACCAAAATCTTTGACAATTATACCAAGTTGATTATAATAATTATTATGACTCTGGTTGTTTACCATTTTCCCGAAATGTCTGCAAATTTCAAGTTGGAAATTTTCATTCAGGTACTGTAGAACATCACAGGATGTACATATAGTGGTTGACCTGGGATTGAAAACCAGTTCCAAGATGCAGCTCTGGTGTTGTTTAGAGTTATCAACTGGCAAGGAAATTCTGGTTAATTCTGACAAATTAGATGAAGTCAATATCATTGCAGCAATCTTGAGAGCCCACCTGTATATCAGTTAAGGAAAACGTGTTGCAGGTTTAAATGCAGCATACGTAGGGGAAAGTCTAAGAAACTCTCTACAAATTATGGATTGAAAAGTCTGTTTACTATTCAGATAAATGGAACAACTGTGAATCAGAAAGATTTCTAGTACTGGTGACTTTTAATGGCAACATGAACACTGGTACAAAGTTTTTGTTAGCTGAGATGAAGAGCCCACAATTTTTTATTTAGGCATAGGAGTGGAGCCATTAAAGGCCTTAAACTAGTACAAGACATGTGGAGCATGTAAATGTAACACCAACCAAGAAAACAGAACTACTTTGATTCACAGAACTTGCATCCATCTGGGCAGGAATTTTACATCCTAATCAAATATCCAAGAATTTTTGATAAAATGGTAAACAACCTCTACAATGTGCACAATAATTATGTGCCTTCAAGATACCTTTAACAGTATTCTTGTTTAAAATCCTTTTGTTTCATATTTGACATTGTCTATTTTGTTTTTGTAGGTGTCATTCATTGCTATCAACTGTTGGGTAGGCACCTGCTCCAAACAGCAAAGAGTGGACCAGTTCCCAAAAGTGGTTGCCATTCACAGTCATTTTGATGTTGTTGAATACAAAGGGTCCTTTAAAACTTCAAAGATGGTTAGCTTATAGCCTATGCAACTACCAGGGTTCTCAGTAGTAGCTGGCGACCGTGGTGTGTAGCCTGTGGTGGCTATGAAATTTGCCTTTGTGTGCCTCTGGACTGAAGTTTAGCCGCCTATAAGTATTTCTGGGCCATCTGACAAAAAAACTACTGAGAACCCTGAACTACCATTATCTTTCACATGCTCAAAAATTAGACAAACTGATTTTACATTGGATTTAGCATGGAACAGACAAGTCTAAATCTCAGAATGACTTGCGAAGTAAACTTTTTAATCCAAGGTCATCTCATATACCAATAATTTTGGTCTCATTTTGTGTGGTTAACAGGTGTAAGGGGCAGACGCCAGCGACTATCTAACAGTATGTGGTTTCTCAGTTTACCAACACCGCAACAGAGGAATGTTTATCAACAGAAACTTCAAGCATCTAACTTTCAATTCTTTAATCACCTGAAATTCCGTAAAAACTGAAAACACAATGAGCGACAAAACTAAATTACTATAAGAATCTAGGCAAAGAAACTATCTTAAACGAAGCATGTGCGGCATGCATACCAATACAGACAATACAATGAAGAACTGAATACAAAGGAACGAAAGCGTAACAAATCATCTTGAGACCAAAAACAATTAGCCTAAAAACCTAGTAAATAGGAAAATAAACAAGGTAGCATACCTAGCTCTTTCCCCACTTTACAGACTGTAACATTGCTACAATCCTTCGCTCTATCTCTGAAATCCTAGTGTGCTTAACACTTGTCTTGAACTGACTAACTGATAATAACGACAACTCGTAGGATATCACAACAAAACAAAGAAGAATAATTGTTGATCAAGCGCAATGATGATGCAAATCATGCAACTTCAGCAAAATGACATCTGTTACAACAGGCTTTGGTAAAGATTGGGGTTTTATCGATAGAGGATAAAATAATAAATTCTATATTAATTATATTTTAAGTTTTAATTCTTAATTTAGTTTAAAGTCAAGTGTTGTTTATAGTGGAGTTCCATATACCAAAGGTGCTAACCTATCAAATATGTGAAAAAGCTTGGATTTGGTTTTCACGTTTCTGCACATCTGGCCCTGGTTGTTCAAAGGTTGGATAGCACTATCCACCTGATAAGTATTGGGAAAGCTAATTGCACTATCCACTGGATAGATATTTATCCAGTGGATAGCACTATCCAGCCTTTGAACAACCAGGGCCTATTCATCCATACATCTTCTCCATGTAAGAAAATGCAAAAATGTCACACTTAAAGAGCTTCTCCAAATTTCGGAAGGTCAAATTTCCGATTGTTCGGAAGTCATATCGGAAACTCAAGTGCAACTGTTCCGATGAAGTCGGAAGATTTACACTGATGATCGGAATGAGTGGTATCAGGACTTCCGATAGATAAAAAAATATCGGAGTTCCGATATCCCATTAGCACGATGCACGGAATTTTGAAACGTGAACTGCTTCTAAAAGTCTGTGTCACGCGAGATCTACGACCCCATTTAGGCATCTATGAAATTACCGTCCAGATGAAAAGGATGCTTAACTAGTCAGCGTTTCAAGGGCATTCATGTTTAAAACGTGTTTAAAATTGTTTGAAACATGTTTGAAACGTTGCTGTTTGGATGGAGTTTGAAACTCTGTAGAAGGTGTTTATCAGTGTTTGAAACACAATCCTGTGTTATATCTGTCAACAACTCACATCATGACTGCAGAAGTAAATTCCTTTGAAAAGGTTGCTACACCTTTTGGGCATTTTGCTGTTAAGAGTCCAGGGAAAATGCGATCGTTGAAATCATCTGTGCTTTGTTTTTGTGCTTCCAGTTGCACTGAAATTTTCAAAGTTATCTTCAGTGAAAAATATTGACTCGCACAGGTGCTCGAGCGATATCGATCGAAGAACCAACAGTTATTCTTTTTTAATACCATACGAAATCGACTAAAACGATAAGTTCGAAAAACTTTAGTTCCGATTCTTTATGGAACATTAAATAGTAAGAAACGTTTAATGGCCGAACGCTCGCGGGCTGTATTTTTGAACGAAAACCCATTTGTAGTCACACAGTTAAATGGCGGGTCAAAACACGGGTCTGACGGGTCGCATTTCTCAGGTCGCTCGTTGCAGTTTTGGAACTCAATTTGGCTGACCCTAGCCCTCAGGTTGGCTTTTAGGCCTAAGGTTAGCCAAATTGAGGGTTTTGGTTACTTTCCAAAACTGCTACGAGTGACCTGTGGAATGTGACCCGTGTGTTGGAGCCGCCGTTTGATTTACTCTTTTCCGACAACTACACTGAACAATATATTTTTATTACACTGCATCACACGAAAATTCGATACAAGAGAAAGAAAACTTTTCCTCTGCCTAAATACGAGAATATATTTTTACCCAACTAGCCGCCCACAGTTTTGTGTTTGTAAAGTTTAAATGTCTGCGTGATTGGATTGTAATCTTGTAAAAAAAAGTCTCCATCATTACTTTTAATAGTATGAATTGATTTGAATTATATCCATGGATTGAATTTCAGCACTGTTCTCACGGCTTCAACTTCGCATTCCCTCGGAATACGGTCCACTTTTTGCATGACTATTATAAAATAACTTGTAAAAAATGTCCAGTCGACTGAATAATTTTCGTACAAGTTTCGCATGTGATTGATTCAGGGCCAATGCAATCTTGTCAGCGATACCTACAACATTTCAAAAATTTCCCCACGAGGCACTTTGTTTACGCCACAAATGTTCATTATTTTCCTAAGAGCTTTCGAAAACAATAGTTAATGAATAATTTCGGTTCAAACAAAGTGTCCTATGTAGAATTCGAAAGTAGAGAATTATCTTAGGGGGTGTTTACATGATACCGGCGCGACTCTCTTTCCGGGGCGAGATGAAAAGTTGCACTGTGTTTAGTATAGCCGTGTTTATTGGGGTGCGAGTCTTATAGAGTCGTAAAATTGATGAAACTTCAATGAATATGAAACGAACAGTCATACCGCGTATACATGACACCGGAATTAATTTTTCGTGCCGGGATGAAAATCTCGCTCCGGCACAACAACCGGGCTGAATTCGCGCGGGTATGACTCGCGCCATAACGACATTTTGTGGTGGTATCATGTAACCAGGGTGAATTCGCTCCGGGATGAAAGTCGCCCCGGTATCATGGAAACACCACCTTAGTGTGAGATAGATTCATTCAAGAAACGACCCTAGACCGTAGAGTTTCTCGAAGTTTGTTTGTTGGTTTTTCTTTTTTTTTTTTCATTCACACTAAAAAGAACTGACCATTATTCGGGAGTGTAACTGTGTCTGGTTTTAAGTAAGGATTCTTTTTGGCAAAAATTTGAGACATTACGCAGGTGCCTTTCTTCCACGTGCTTTCATCATTTTAGGTCATTTTAGCTTTCGCTGCCATATTACGAAAACACTGCAAATCGAAGTGTTTATTTAGCCTCCAAAAGAAATCACTGTGATTTACACTCCTAGACAACCCTGGTGAATGGGTTTTTCACTTTCTTGTTTCGTGGTCTTTCGTGACTCTCGAGCGTGGATTCCAACGAAGGCCGGGCTCGTTGTACAATCACGTCTAGACCGCCTTATGTGCTGGCATGATTGTGCGCGAAATTCTTGCACGACAAATTGCCATCAAATCGATCAGTAAAAATTCTATTAACAAAATGAATTTACCGTTACCGGCGCTTTTTTCACTGAATTATCGACAAAATTAATTGCACAGATGTCAAAAATGATCAAATCAGAAAATCACCAGCAAGACTGGTAGAATGACTTACCTTTTCTATAAAGTTCCAAGGAAACGTCTTAGGCTGTAAGGAACCTTCTTCAGTTGTAGTGCAATTCAACTAAAATTCGATTTATTTCTTCTCTCACGATCTCGCAAGTGGTTTCGTGCTCTTTCTTACCAAAAAGATTGATGTACACAAGCTAGACGAAGCACAATGCACTGAAACATCATTCATGGGAAAATAGAGTTAAGTATTAAGTTATAACAAAAAGGTATTCAGGATGTGTGCAAGCATTTTATTTCTTCATAGTACTTTTTTGTTCTTGTCTGTTTGTACAACAACCATTATGCTCCATTGTTTGCGGATGGGAACGGCATGTACTAAAACCCGAAACAACGAAACTAAACGACCGAAACGAAACAACCGAAACGACCGAAACGACTGAAATGAAACGACCGAAACAAGCGAAACAACCGAAATGAAACCACCGAAACAAGCGAAACGAACGAAACGAAGCCACGAGCCAGCAAAAGACAGAATTATCTTACATTTAGGACTTTAAGAAAGAAAATGGTTTCGTATTTTTTTATGTATTTTTAGGGCGGAGCACCGACCAAAGCAGATGGGAAAAGAAAAGAAAGGAAAATAATTGAAAAGTTAGGGAAAGAATCAAAGTATTCACTGATAACGTCTCCGTCAGTATCGCTATTTGTCTCCCTGGGACTACGTTTAAACTGTATAGTAGTGGAGGAGATTGTGAATTACAAGGACAGAATATAGGAGGCCAAAAATCCATGTAATCACATTGTTTCGGTGGTTTCGTTTCGGTCGTTTCGTTTCGTTGTTTCGGGTTTTAGTACATGCCCATGGGAACACATGTCACGATTGCTTCAAAGGCGTGACGGACATCATGGTTTTTTCGGTCGAGTAGCAGTTCATGCAAGCTGGTAATTTTGGCGGTCCATTTTAGAATGTCAAATATAACGAGTTACCACTGTTTTCCGAAACCTTGAGAGTATGTTGTGCAATATTAAAAGCCGTCCAATATTAAAACTGGGCAGCCGAAACAGTTAAAATTAATATGCTGTTGTTTTGTCGCGCGCTGTCTGATCAAGATTTTCATTTCGCAAACTACAGATTTTCATTTCGCAAACTACAGATTTTTTCATTTCGCAAACTACAGATTTTCATTTCATTTCGTTCCATTTTGTTTCGCAAACCACAGTAAGCCGATTGATGTCAGATTGCGACGCAAAACATTGCGTGCCGATATGCCATTCTAGATTGATGTCCGATTGATGTCCGATTGATGTCCGATTTTATCGGAATTTTGAAACCTCAAATCGGAAATTCTTAAGTCAAACGCAAGCAGCTATCGGAATCGGAAAATGCCGATAGCGACATCGGAAACCAAAATTTCCGATATTAATTTGGAGAAGCTCCCTAATAAGAAGTGGGCAATGCACATTTTTTTGTTGGGGGGAGGGGAATACAACAAACTGTAGACAACAAGAGAAGAATCTTGTGATCTTCATCAGTACAATGTATTGTTTCTTAAAAGCTTACACTTTATTGAAGGTAGAAACTAAAACTGGTGGAGAAGAGTCAGTAAGCATCAGGGTGGGTGTTAAGAACAGCAAAATGGGATGGCTGGCTTTGCCAATTTTATAGTGTATGGGTAACTGTATTCTGGATACAACCTCCAAATGAATTAAAACACACACCTGTGGTAAGAATGTATGTAAAAGTGTTCTCTAATTAAAGGGTTTGTAAAAACAGTCAGTCTACTGTCTTTGACAGATAACAGACATTTTATTATCCATTGAAGACAGTAGAATTACTGTTGTGAGTTCATAGTTTTTACAAACCATTTTACCATAGAACACTTTTTACACCATTGGAAACTGCATACAAAGGATGATTTATTCTCTTTCAGATTGCATTTCTTCAGTCTGTCATTAGGCCATTTAAATACATTGGTACAGATGTGGAGCTTTACCTGGCAAAGCAGTCCAACCAGGTATGAAATTTAATACCCACCTGCACGGTGGACAGTATTTAAAATATTATTGTTAATTGTTATTATAATATTTTAATAATAATAATGAGAATATACTATTTCTTTTTAAGTTGATGATTTTTTGGGATCTTCTTCACAGGAAGTGGTCATTAGTTATTTCAACCAGCCAATGAGAAGAAACAAGAACTATACTGCCTTCTTCACTTTGGCATTGCAATTTAAGGCCAAAGGTAATGCCATTCCTAACTTCTCCTCTCTCCTAATTACTGTGGCTATAATGTACTTGATTTTACTGTGGCACAAAAACCAATAAGGAATTAACAAGGCTGTGCTCTAAGAATAGTAGTTGGGCACCCAAACCTCTAAACCCTTTAAATCCAGGGCACCCAGCATATAAGTTGGTGCAAAAACTAATATTTCCTGGTCGCCCAATGGCAAAAGTAAGTCACCAGGGGCAACTGGGCGCAGCTAGAGCACAGCCCTGGGAAAAGAGAAATTTAATATTTGCTGTTCTCTCTCAACCTGTTTGATTTTTTTTTGTGGCTTGTTTTAGTCTTGTGGGTAATTGAGCCTAGGTATTAGCTATGCCTATGCCATACTGGTGAGGCCTAACACCCAGGCCTAACAAGGCCAAAACAGCCGTCCATGGCTGCTAATGCTTGGACTCAATAACTTTATTTGGTAGATTTAGGGGGTAATGCCCGCTAACACATGATCATAGTGCCAATTGAGTGGCTTCCAGCTTACCTACTAGACACAAGTCATTAGTTTGTGAGGCATTCTTGTCACTCTAAGCCACATCCCACAAGCTTCACATTTTCATTGCCTGTTTGTTATAAATTTTCCTTTGTTATTTCTACCACTTCTTTATTTGTTTATGAACTCTTATTTTGTCCTTTGCCACTGTCATTCCTCAAACTGGCATTTGCCTCTATCTTTTGTTTGGTGGTGGTCCTCCTCTCATTCTATGCTGTTCCTAGTACACAGGCATGTTTGCCATTATCATGTTTTGGGAATTGTGCACTTAACTTTTGAAATCTCTGATCACAGATTCATCTCCAATGTTTGCTGTTGTAACCAGTGCCAAACTAGCATTGAAAGCGGGAGTAGACAGTGTGTCAGGAGTAGTTTATCATCGCCTTAACCATGCTGTCCTTGTAAGTTTAATACAGTATGTTATCTTGCAAATTCCCTTCTGGATTAGCACTACTGGTAACAGTCATACTCGTCTGGTATCTAAAACACAGTCCGTGTATAAATGTTGTCCCAACCAAAACAAAATACACGTACATGTACCAAGTGCCTAAGTTAGTTTCAGTTACAGGTCATCAGACTTGGGCATCAACTCGAAATGGTACATATATGCAAGTGCACAAGATGTAGATCATCTATTAACTTTCTGCTTAATTTAGGTGGCATTCTTAGAAGTATGGAACTAAGCCAGTGGATTTCAGCTTGAAAAGTTTTGTAATGCATTGTTTCGCGGTGAGAAGTTAGAAACAGGTTTTAGAAAAAGCAAAGTCTTAGTGAAAGCAAACTAAGATAATTTTGTTTTATTAGAATATTGTGCTACGATATGTAGACATAATTATGGTAATGCAAGTGATGTGTAAAACGTTCTCCTTCCGTTTTTGGGTTTAGCGAGGTGTAAACCAGAATCCTGTATGTACCGTAATCCCTTCCATTGGCTGTTTACAGATTATAAACAGAACATTGTATTTGGGCTTATTTCAAAGACACCTTTGCCCAAATCTAAGGGAATCCATTCATGCTGCACACTTTCATGTGGTTTTGTGTACTTAATTTACTGTCCTGTGAATTTGACAGCCATACTGTTGTACAAGGATCGCCACGGGTGATGGTTGCTAATTGCTATTGAGAACACACCCCTGTTGGGCTAGGCTTCAGCGGGTTTAGGGTAGCACCTAGCAATTTTCCCTGGTACGCACAACGAAAGTGAAACAGACAAACCCCTTCCACAATCTCCCAACACACCACCATAAATAAAATTACTGATGTTTAATAAGTGGAAAAAAAGCACTCAATATTAATAGTAAGTAAAACTAATCCTAAATACAGAACTTATGTCTAGAAATAATAGCCTAAGCCACTACAACCACTAAAGTGATTAAACTTATTCAATTCCTAAATAACTTTAAGGCGAGTAACTTCAAAACTGAAACGATAACAGAACTGAGACTAACTACAAAACTAATTATTTACAGTTAAGTTCTTTGATAGTCCAGTAATTCCTTGTCCTTGATTCTCTTCCACTCACAAACAAACCGAAAACAACCCACAACCATCAACCATTCTCACAAACCTCTCTTTCTTTCTTTCTTTCTTTCTTCACCTTTGGCACCCTCCTTCTTTACATTGCTCTGGCTCTTAGCTTCCATTTTTCTCCTTTGTACTCGCTTTTTCCAACACATTCACGCTTGCCACCGCTGACAAAGGGGTTTTGTCTGAGGAACACAGCTGGCTCCTAGCAATGGCTCTTGGCAGTGGTTTCTTGAGCATCTTGGCCTTCAACCTTTCAGTTCAAACTTTCCTTCTTCTTGCTTCTCTCACACTTTCTCTCCTTCCAACTGCAGCACACTACATTTGCTTGGCTAATATTTAAACTTTTATGCTAATTTTGATTTTTTTTTTACAATTAACACTTAACCTACATACATATTGTTTAAACACGAAATGTTACACTCCTACGATAACAACACGTTACTAAATCAACACTTAAGAGCAATAAACTTACTGGCTATTCTTACAAATCCTAATTGCAAAACACCTATAATTGCAAGATCTAAACACTACAATGAATAATTAACACTAGAACAAAAAACTTGAAAATCATCATACCCACCCACTCCACCCTTGGTGGTTTTGTTTATTTACCTCATGCCAGTGTCGCATTCTGTTAGTCAGTAAACTGCTTTGGCCAAACATTGTAGTCTGTGTTAGAAATCAGTAGCTAAATGTTAACTAGTGATTGTACACCGAATCAGCTAATAATAATTGTTTTCAAATGAAGAATGGTGGTCACAGTTGTTATCACAATTTTTGCAATTGTGTAAAGAAGCCTGAAAAAAATTCAGGACTTCAACGGGGCTTGAACCCATGACCTTGCGATTCCAGTGCAATGCTCTACCAATTGAGCTATGAAGCCACTGACGTTCGGAGCTGGTCAATTTGGGGTTCATATGTTCCCATGATTGTTGCAGTTGTGATCGCAATTTTTGCAATTGTGTAAAGAAGCCTGAAAAAAATTCAGGACTTCAACGGGGCTTGAACCCATGACCTCGTGATACCGGTGCGATTTTCTACCAACTGAGCTATGAAGTCACTGATGTTAGGAGCTGGTCAATTTTATTACACATGTTTTATTATACATATTTCAACAAAAAAAATTGCCACAACAGGACACATTCAGTTACAAATCTGGACATCATTTTTCTTCTTCATGACAGCAAGCCACACAAAGTGCAAAAACTAGACATGATTACCCTTAGAAATCATGCACCACAGTCATGTACATGACATGATTACCATGCAGTGTGAGTGTCCATGGCATCATTGTTGTATAATCTGCAGCTGGATGCTGCCACAGGTCCTGATCTTGAAAATTCACTGTTTGCTTTCAGCCAGTCAAAAAAGAGATCAATGTATAATCTACTTTATTGTTTCTCATTCATTTGGATATAAGTTACAAGAGAACTTTGAATCCTGAACTCTGTAACTACAAAGGAATTGCATTAATTTTTTGTACTCCTAATATTCATCATAATCATCCTGAGCAGCTAGTCAGTGTAACAATTCACAATAATATTGTCAATTCACACATTATGAATATGATGTAAATGCCTAAGAATGCAAGGCTGTAAGTTTTGCTTCTTCCTCTTGTGCAGTGCTCTTGAAAGGTTTATTGTAATACATTTTATCACAATTCCTCTAGAGCTACCCATCAAGTAATAGCTTCACATCTCAAAATCTCACCAGCTGGATTGATGCCAATAGATTCCAGGTAACTATCAGTAAATGCAACTAGAAAATTCCCACAATTCAAATCTCTTCCAATGTTTCCAGCTCCGTTGCCAAGACTCTTACTTGTCAGGCAATTTAATTTTATGAAATACAGAGCATTTAGTTTGGCTTTACAATTTACACTCTCTTAGCTATTTGAAGCTGTGGTACTATTACTTTGCAATACCTTGGTGGGTTGTTGGCTTTTGAACCATTTAAGGCCCAATTATTGTGTGTGCTGTTAGTGATAAAGGTGTATTAAAGAGCCAAGGACATATTCACTTTTTCCCTGTTTAACATCAACTGGATATTTAGGACAGGTGGAGGGGGTAAGGTGAATCCATATTTGGACATTAGTGTACAGCATTTTTGACTAAAAGCAAAGTGTCTCATCTCAATAAAGGTTACAGCCTTGTACAGTGATTCTGGTTTTCTCTTCTGAATATTGAAGTCAGAAATAAAAAACATCAATAGGGAATAGTAGATGTCCAGGTGTTGCAGAGAACAGGTGGCAGAAAGCATAATTTGATCTACAAAAGTTTTCTCTATATTTTAAAGGCAGTAATTAAAATAGTCTTGATACCATTGATATCTTCATCTTAAGTGGACATTAAGGAGGTGGGAGGGGGTTGGACTTAATGTTCAGGAGACATTAAATGGGGGAAGAAGTAAATATGTTGACAGCCCATAATTGCCTGGTGCCTTGCTCAGAATACACAGGTAGCTCTCTACAAATATTGTGAATATTAAGTCGTAGACAATTTTAAGTGAGTTTTGCAAATTTTGATACCTGTGAAAAACAACAACAGGGTGTAGCATGGACTAAGCTTTTGCTAATCCTGACAAAAGCAGGCCCTGAATGGCCTTGAACTTAAAGATTTAAGGATGATTGCTTGTCTTTTTTAAGCTTGTTGTTCAGCTCACATTAAGCTTGGACAAGAGGGGGCATTTTGTAAGTCATCTAAACAAAGGACCAGCATTAATTCTGTTTCTCCCAATGAAACTACAGTTGAGTGAGGAAAGTCAACAGATCTTGGTCCAGGTAAGCCTATTTGACTGTCTGTATTTTTGCACCTGAGTGTACACATCTAGGTATTATACATTGTTTTATGGATATCTGTCTGTCTTCATCAGTATTCATTTTGAGTCACAGCTAATTTACAAAAAATAATTCATGTTTTTTCCTGTAATTTTTATTATGTTATGCAGAAACATTTTCAGAGCCCAGTGAGATAGAAAACCAGGGTGGAAAGACTATCTTTTAGGAAAATGTTGGCGAGGATGAAAGGTTTATTGTTTACCATTGATTTGGCAGCTAGCTAGGGCATATCAAATGCAACCCAAAGCAAGCATTAGTTTCACTAACACTCACTTGACTAATCAATCTGTTGTTATGCTAATACATACCTCTGTTTTGTTTCAGTATCTTTCCACAGCATCTCAGTACTTTAATTGCTCTTGTATCAGAACAACAGACACAAGGAACATCACCTCTCACGACTTACAAGACATTGATAGAGATAATATTGCAAAACCAATAAAAAACTTTGATTTCAAAGAACAAATGTCAGATGCTCTACAATCTATTATAACCCAAGGAGACTTGATGATTACTGGCAAAGAGTGGCATTTGCCTATGTTACAAGCACACAAGAGAAAATGCCAGTCACTGCAAATTCCAGGACAAAGTAACCTGGAGAAGAAGCACAATGTGTGTGATGTTTGTTACACTTGTGAGCGTCAAAATTGCCATCATAATATGGTCCCAGGATTGCAAAGCCTCATAACATCACTGTCATCTCTCAGAGATAGCTGCAATTGTTTCAGATCAGGGTATGACCTCTTCACAGCAGGGAGTATCTGCTGCACTGTGCAAACTGTAGAAACCAAAAATTTGTCTTCTTCAGAACAAAAGATGCCCTCTTACTTAGAGTCATTAAGGCAAGCGAGGACAAGCTTGGATGGGTTTCTTGGTGATTTATTAGCTGCCATTATTCCACCTGTTTCCAAATCTGCTTTACAAAAAGGGGTGAATGAAATGACCTCTTTGAATGTCAAGAACTCTCCTCAAAAGGGACTTTCAGTGAAGGATTATTTTGATCCCTCACCCATGATTTTTGGTGATGAAACCAATAAAAACTCATGCACAGCTACAAGTACGGTGGTTCAGTACCTTGGAGCAGGTTGCCATAGCAACAGATCAGTTAATTTCTTCATTATGGATTCTACAGAGTACTGGCATGTGGCAGAAAAACTTGGTGTCTATAACACACCTAGTGGCAAGACAGCTCTGGTTATTGCTGATTCAGAGGTCTGTTTTCTTTCTATTCAGTTATTGGACTGTCAACAGATGGATGATTGTGTTGCATTTTGACTATTTAACCATGCTGTAGTGAGTTAATGGCCAACTGTATTAAAGTGCTGAACAAGCTTTAAAAGATTGGAAAGCTACTGACCCTTAGTTGCAGCCTTGTGCAAGCTGTAGTTGTATTTCATAAGGCATCAGGAGGATGTGTGCAAGCCACCGGTCATCAACGACCCAACGCCTTGAATTAATTTTATGGAGAATAGTGAAGCTGTGATTGAAACAGTCCTTATTTGTCACCATATTCAACCAGTTTGTAGTTTATTGATCTGTTTGGAATTTGGTCTGATCTCGTTTCACTTAATGTCTTGCAAATGGTCTGGAAAGCAGCATCCAAGTAATTTAGGGAACTGGAGATGACAGACGTAGCGTCATAGAAAATCAAAACTATAGTCTTGCAAATGCTTCGATGGTTTTACTGTTCAGCCGTCAGTTACCGGTAATATCTGTAACAGTTAAGTCGTACTTTGTTAAATGTAGTTTCCCCATCATTTATGCTATTTTACTTATGCTCTTAAATGTTTCGGTTTTTAGAATGATGCTCAGTTTGTCTTGGATGAAAAAATGCAAATTACAAACAAGTCAATTGGTGAGTTAGAGCTCCCTCCCTGCTTTACTTTTTGCTGGTGCTGCCAGGCACAGAGTCAAGAAATGGGCTCTTTATTTTTCTGAGATGTATCTGAGACTACTTTGAGAAAATTTGATCAATTTGGAATTTGACCAGTCTCTAGTCATGTGATGGTGAGATAGTCGGTCCATTGTGGTTCTGTCAGTGAATTATAAAGTGTGCATGATGGCAAGAGTCACTTAAACAAGTATGCTGCTTCCACACAATTAAAAAGAAAGCAGAACAAAACTAAGAAAATGCAAAGATAGAAAAGTTTGAGCATACTCATGAAGATAATTGTTTCTTTGCCTGTGTCCAGTTGGATTTGTGATGGCTTTCATGAGAGGGAATCTATCAAGGCGGTTTAGATCCAACAGTGCAAGACCTGGGCACAAGTGTTTGTCATCACAGGCATGCGTTGTAGAGGTGGTGACGTCAAACTTTCGTGAATTAGTGCTTGATGAAACCAAGGTGGGTAAATTTCCTTACACTTACACTTTGTACTTTAATCTCGTTACAATATAAATTCATTTTGTAAATTGGCAAGCCTTTGAGGTGAGGTGATCTTCATCAATAAGTTTTATGAAATGTAGCACTCCCCCCCCCCCTTACCACCACTG
>OX419340.1:21631734-21676734 GCA_948470475.1 Galaxea fascicularis | reverse complement strand
CTAACCATTCCTTGTGAATTATACATATGAAGTAAATCATATATGAACTGCGGCAATGAAATCAATTGAAGTATGTTCCTCGCAGTTGTGAACACAATTTATGCAATTGCGTAAAGAAGCCTGAAAAAAATTCAGGACTTCAACGGGGTTTGAACCAGTGACCTCGCGATACCGATGCGTTGCTCTTACGATTCCTTCTTGTGAATACTTTCCATTAATAACCTTAAGTTCCTTGCATTCTACTTGAACCTTCAGCTAATAGGTTCCCTTTTCAGCATCTGGAGCGAGAAATTACTTTCTTAGAGTTAAACTTCTTGGTCAGAGAAAGCTGATTTCAATTGACAGTCTCCTGGCTCACAAAAAATACTATTGAAAATCCCGTCAAGCAGTTTCAAAAACGTTGAGACTCCTCACCAAAAGTCACGTTTTTCTCTTCAAAATACAGCGCTAAGTTCCGGGGCTGATCCCTCCCTCACTTTGTTTAAAATGAAATCTGAAGTTCAACAACACAGAATGGGAGGAAGTTGAGTTAAGTCCTTTTGCAGATGCTGCAATATAAAAACAATCCTTTTTTCGAAATAGAACCGTAATCCAATCACTCGTCTAGAACTTTTTGAGAGAGGTTTTCTTTGTTTTGGAATTATCTTCATGTTTGATATTTGGTGTCAATTCTCAAACAGTCTATCGCACGTCAAAGAAACAAGGCATCGCCCCTGCCACTGATGAAAAAATAATGGTCACTTGTGAAGGGAATGGCGTTTCTTTTTAATAAAACCATCCTGTTTGTTTCTGTTTTACAGGATAAACGCAGATGAAAATGATCTTCCTTGGGAGCTTGTCGTTTCTCGATATCCATCACTATTATTTTTTCCTGCATATAGGTATAGTTCTGTACCTGTATGACTTCTGTTTCACTTAATTATCGTGATTAAGACAAGTTGACTAATTGCAATGACTCGAGCTAGTGATTAGCAGTGTGAAAACTATATGGTAGTGTACCCTGGAAACAGTAGTGTGTGCTTCACTTCTGTTTAGTGAAATCTTGTAAGGCATGCTAATAGCGTTTTACATTAGACAAGTAGCTATGCCTTACCAGAATTCAATTAAGCGTAAGGATTGGTCCTCCGCTTGGCGTCTATTTCTTAACGTTGTCATTATTGGACAGTTTCATTTTGCATTTTCGGAATTCAGTTCAACGTCTACAAAGCGAGTTCTCGTGCATAGTTATTCATTTGGTAATTTCATTTCTTTGCCCGTGAAAAACTCATTTTCATGAGAGAGTGAGCACCACACCTCGGTTGTATGAAAGAATTCAAAGCAACTCGAAAGTGCCCCTCACTGACTTGTGTGGGTGGGTGTGGCGTTTGTCGTGGCATCAACCCACGACCCTCTAGATAGCGGTGTTTCGAAAGAAATACTCTTAAACTACCCTCAAGTTACTGTAATAGAATCCGAATTTTGTTCAAAGTTTATTTGAAGACGAGGATACTCTAGTAAGCTTCAAGTCTGATACATCCCCTGCTTGTTTTTTCATAGGAAGGACCTTTCGATTCGTTTTCCAGACTCACTAGAGAGAACTGTAGCTAATATAGTGCAGTTTGTTCTTGACCATGGAGTAAAGGCAGGCACAATCGTACAAGAGTTCCGCTTATCAGCAATACTGAAAGAGAAACTCGACAAATTGGAGATGTTGTTACATCAAGTAGAGGAGGAAAAAGAAATAATCGAGATGACACTCAGAGAGAGCTTTGGCGCCAAAGAGCTTTGGCAAAAGACAATTGATATGAGCTCACAAAATGGCAAGAATTATTTGGCTAATCAAGAAACAATGAGAATGCCAGGCGGAGATTTGAACAAAGTCCTGGATCAATGGCAACACCAGTTGAAAGAAAAAACCACGAAGCTGTTAAAAGGGAGCGCAGACGTTTTGAAACAATTGACAACTTATAGAGAAAAGCTGAATTGTAAGGAGAAACTAGTTAGTCAACTAATGTTTAACAACAGAAGATTTGTTTTTAATAGTAAACAGTTATATGTAAGGTTATGGAGGACAGTAATGGCCTTGCAGAAGCAGAAGAAAATTGTTTTGGAACTGCAAGAATCTGCAACGGCCATCAGACGAAGAGCGACCCAGTTAGATATTTCAAACAGCATCATTAGTACTAAACTAAAGAATTTACACGCTTGGTAACAATTATAGCAATCAAGGGCTGGATATGAGATCACAGACAGATGTACGCTATTCTCTCGATTAAAAGCCTCCAGCCTTTATTTAAAAAAATCTGCAGTTGGTCCTGGCCTTCATTTGAAGCCGGCGTTTATCAATTTTGTCCAGTGAAGGCTGCCTTGATGTTCCTATTGCAGTTCAACGGCGATTTCCTCCCTGAAAAGACTGAAACGACTTATATAAACAAACAAACAGAAGCATCGTCACGATTGCAGACTGATCTCTACAGTACAAGAAAGTGCGTCAGGAATACACGCGAACGCGAACATTGCACTATTATGGATTGATTCGTTGTACAGCATCCACCCTAGGTATGTTGTGCAGATACCTTTGCTCTGAGTATAACTTAAATTGCCAAAGCAGCACCCCCTACCAGTATGTATTGCTATTCAAGAGATCAGTTTTTTACTTCCATTTGCAAGTGAGCTCGACCGCAAATCAACACCGGGGCCTCGATCAAACGCCCTCGGCGCTTATTTAAATATAAGCCAATCAGGACTCTTAGAATTTAATTCATGGAGCTGTGGCTACACTTCCCTCCCTCTTGCATAACACCCGGGATCTGGACAGAATGGTCGTTGCATCCGCATTGTGTAAACACATTCTCCGAAGATCGTCATTGCCTGTGCATTTCATTGTGATCGTCTCGGTTGCGATCAAGTTTACCACTGACAAATTTCTCTTTTCGTGAACTTAAACTGAGTTGATTGCAATTTGGTCTGAAATCGTACACGTGATTTCACACCAACACTCCACTCTGTTACACCCATTTTGAAATCATGCAGTTTTTTGTCAAAATTAATAGTTATTTAATATCCACTTTACGAAACGCGGTTTTGAATATTGATGAATTGTAAAAACGATGCGATTTGTTCGATCTGTGAAGAAATTGGAATCTAGAGAGCCAATCAGATTGCGAGAATAACCAAATATGTCAAAATGGGTGTAATAAAACAGTTTAAGGAGACTACTTAATCTACACTCGGTGAAGATGGATGCAAAATGCCTGTAACTATTTACACTTCATGGAATATTTCATTAGGGAGTTTAAAGGGGCTATGTCACGCTATTTTAGCATATTTTTAAAGCTCAAAATATGTCTTGTGTTCAATTGAGATCCAAAAATAATGGTCTAGTTTTGTTATTTAAGACTGTTATGACACTAAAACTGTTTCATGTCGTCTGATGCTACCAATGCGGCAAGGATGGAAATGGATTGAAACTTGAAAAGGTTGGGCCAACGTTTTCAAGTTTTGATGCTATCTCGACAAAAAACACCAAAAACCTTATTATGGGTTGCTCTCTTTGATAAAATTAATTTGATATCCACCTCATAGTTTATCAGGAACATTGTTTGTATAAACAAGTAACGGTTTTTGGAAAGAATTGATCCAAAACCACAAAATCGTTCGTGACATAGCCCCTTTAAGAAACGAGGACGGCGACGAAAACGAGAACGCCACAAAACAACGGGCTTAATGAGCAAAACCAATCCTCTGCACGTACGTTTTACAGTTTTGTACATTTCTTTGCCTTCCTCAACAAAACAACAACGTGAAATGACCAAATTTTAGTTTTTTTCGAGAACGTGAGCGTATGCCGGAAAAATCTTTCTTTTTCCTTACTTCGACGTCGTTCATAGTAACGTAGTAACTGGAGAGTTTGCCAGCATCTTCCAAGTTGGACAAATTGGAATGATTGCGAAAGAGTTACAAAAACGAGAAGTTATGTTTTTAAATGACGTTCTAGTTGCCGTTGCCGTCCTCGTTTCTGAAACTGACTCCCTAATATCCCGCGCGACGACGTTATTAGCACTATACTTGTCAGTACATTTTCTGTAAAAAGATAAGCCACGAAATATTGGTGAATGTGTGAGTTGAGTTCTGGGTTCTACGATGTGGAAAGGATAAGGAATATCTTCAAGGAAAACGAAAGGCGACTTCAGTGCTCGCGGTTAGTTTTGAGTAAGGTAGCGAAGGGTATTTTCTCCTATTTCCAACTTAGGGCCAAAAAAAAGGGAAAAGCTGTCTTTCAGTTACTGGCAAGGAAATACTTGGTGCGCGGGAAACCTTTCATCTCCTCACCCAGAAGGATCGATTGGATTTTGAATTACTGTGATAGTTTGCTCGGAACGCCAACCGTATCTATGGGCAGCGTACTAAAAAAATCCTTTCCGAGTCGGAATAACTTAAGACGTTTTGAGAAACAGACGCCGCGCACCATTTCCCGCACACAGGCATTCGCTTTTTAATAGTTCACGTTGGAAAACGTTGAGTATTACACCGCTGGGCTTCAGTAGCTCAGAACACGGAAGGTCGTGAGTTCGAATCTCATCTGAAGCTCGAATGTTTTTCTGGTCTACATTTGATTACAAGATTTTACTTTGTCGACTGACCAATCGAACTTCTGACGTTTTGAAAACAAATGTTGTGGTTCACTTCATTGCCCAACACACAAAGGAAATAAAATTCAACCACAAAATGTATATCCCAAAGGAGGACGAATCACAAATCCCATAATGCATCACTTCGAACTATATTATCAAAGTGGTATGGACACGTGATCACTTCATTCAAAATGGACGCGGTGGAGGAACAAGCGTGGCAAGTGCCAATGTTTCGCAAATCAAACATGTTATATCTGTATTGCGTGGACACCGAGTATATTTTCGAACTCACAGTGCCTAGTTTACCTTTCCTTGAGCTGAAATGTTTGTTTGGACACGTGAGTTTCACTGCATCTCTTTCGGAGCGCCGAATAGTTGCCTTCCCGCACTCAAAGCGTTTGCTTGACAAAGTGAAAGATGTATCTTCCCCTTGCGTTATCAAGGTTACATCATGTGTAGAATTTCAGGTAAGAATCAGTGCCAGTCATGACAATTGTTGCCGTTTTAGTACAGTTGTTAACATATAGCGTTATATGACCGATTGATGTGATTGTGAATTGCAGATCCATCCTGATGAGGTCGAAGACGATGAAGAAATTATGCTCGTTTGGGATTTCGATGTGGATGATGTCTTTTTATCGCTGACTGCCTCTCAGTGTTCAGTTCAAGCCAAGATTCCCTCTAAGCCGACTTCGATCGCTTCTATGCCTTATTTAGATCATAAAACTCTAAATTGCAATTGTAACAGCAAGTCTGTTCAAGGGAAGGTTTGGCTTTTTTGGTTTTTGGCTGTCCTGGAAATTCATGGCAACCAGTTGGCTACATCCCTGGGGTCAAAGTTGTCAAAGTCACACAAGCTATGAACAGAAAGGAGATCTCAAACATGGAAATAAGTTTCATTAGGTATCAGTACGTGTTTGCACTCAACAGTTTCAAGTACTTTGCTATAGTCACCATTTCCAAGAAAGGCAAATGGATGAAAAACAGGGACTCATATCAATATAATGAAGCTATAATTTGACAATAACCTGTTAAAAGACATTTTTTCCAGTTCCATTCAGTTAAAGTATTCTTCAAAGATCGGTGCAATGATTTTAATTATTTTTATGGTACAAATTTCATACCGATGATTTTATATAAATCGAAAGCCATCTGGATAAGTTTGTTTTGGCTGTGTCAACATGGCAAAAATAACTAAAACAATGCTTTGTGATATCCAGTTGACCTTTTCCCAAGTTTCTCTGTGTTTTCTTCAGAATAATTATTCAGAGACTACAGATGGGGAGGCCTAAAGCCCTACAACTTTTTCCTTGTATTCATTTTTTAGGGATCTAGAAGACATTGAGAATACTTGAATTTGACCACTTGAACTAGGCCAGATGTTTTATCCCCACCACTCTGTGGTCCATGTTGTTCTTAACATCAGGATCAGTTATTTGCAACAATAATTATCACTGTTACTATTCGATTGTATATCTTGAATTTGGAATACCGGCCAACAAAACAAAACACAAAACGAATCAGTTTTTAGTCATTAGTTAGGAACAAAAGACAACAGAAGTTGTCAAACATGTATTTTGGTCCATGTTTTCCAGAAGACTAACCTAGATAAGTGACTAAAAAAATACAAGACCAAAGCAAGTTGTAACCAAAAAATAATCAAATTCTTGACTTGAAACAGCCAATTAAGCCACAAATATAGGATGTTAAGAACCCATCATATTGGAGCATTTTCTTGTTGATACAATAACAATAACTTATTATTGTAGACCACAATTGAATATAATTAATATTGAAGGCCCAGCTACACAGTCAACTCTGACTGAAATTCAGGGGGGTGGGGCAAGGTAGTTTCCCGGCCAGTGAAACGATTGTCGGATGGTCTGCCTGTGGTGAGCAGGGAGGTGGGCTCTTCCTACTACGAAGATGGAGCTGTCTTCCCTCTGATTCAGTCGCAGCCTATGGAGATGTAAGCTATGATTGTGTGCATCAGCTTCATCTTCTTCAAATTCAGGCCTTGCATCAAATGAGGGATATGCCTCTTCAGAGTAGCGTTCATTAAGCATCCAGTGATCAAATGGTAAATCTGTGTCCATCCTTTTACAAAATTCCCTGAAATGTGAATCAACTGTTTAACACTCTGAATATGTCACACAGCACCTGATAAATGTGCCAAAGACAAGGTGATGCATAGATCAAACTTGAACCAAAAGCAGAATGGGTGCATTGAGCACCTGAAGGTACATCTATTTGTGTTCCCCTTCCTATTTTACATTGAGCTGTCTAGATCTACCTTGTAAGAACTCTGTACTCATGTGTTTGAGTAAATACAGTAAGCAATTTTGAATATCATGTTCTTTGCATTATTCCTTTCCCAAAATAATTACTTGTGACACTGGTATTGGAGCATCCCATGGTTCTGCAAGAAATACCTCACTGTCACTTACCTTACACTCTTTGGCCAGTAGCCCTTGAACATCTTAAGTGTGAAGATCTGGCCCAGGTCCTGATGTGCAACACAAAAGTAGGACTCAAGGTTGTCTGTTTCGGCTGCTCGTGGGTGTTCCTCATATCCAATTTCCAGATTTTGAGTGTGTCTAAGCTCTTGGCTTTCTATGTTTGTTGTCACCTCCACAACAGTCTCCTGAGAAAATCCCCTTATCCCAGCAACAGGCCTTAAAAGGGATAACAATAACAGCTATATATCAGATATAGACCTATCCGTTTTCTTGGCCTTATGTCATGTAAGGGTTATAAATGACCTTTCACTCACAGAGGAAATACATAATTTTGTTCCAAGTTTTCAGGGGGTGGATCTAGGAGAGGGGTTACCACCCCCTTTACAGTGAAGGTCTAATCACACCATTTGGAAAATAAATGACTGCCTCTGTCATCATGAAAATAGAAAACTCTCAAAAGTCAGCTTGTTGGTGTGCTCATAAATAACACTGCAGAATATTCTGATCAGTGAATTGAATTTATAAATAACAAGCAGTAAAATATCTTGATTTGTTTGTGTTAAATGTTCTCAGCTCCAATCAATGTTTTATTGATTTCCTTTCCAGTGAGTTAGGGGATCTAACATGCCTGGCTTTATTGATGATCCGGTGACTAGCCTTTAAGCAAAAAATAATAATTATGCTTAAATTGTGCTCTGATTTTTATTGCGTTTCGAAGTAACACTTAAAGATTAAAAAAATAAAAAAATATGTAAGACTCAAAGTACCTTTTGCAAAGGGATTCCTTTCCCCTTAAAACCCAGCGTTCTTCGGGTAGGTCTAGTTCTTTCTTCGCTTTCTGGTTCAAGCACAGGAAGAACGTCTCGGGCCCTTTTCTCTTTAGGTTTGTTCGAGGTTCTGCCACTGGCAACAAAAATATGGACGTTTCTCTCGTTCATCCATGGCAGTAATAATCTAGAAATATAACAGAAAAAAGGCAACTAAGATCTAAGCAAACATCTAGTAGGAATGACTCAAAAACGACAGATAAAAAGAAAAAAACCATGGAAAACTAAAGCTGGTTCGCGTGTTTTTCCTAAAAAACATCACACCTCGCGAGCACGCGGATGACGAAAAATACCAAACTTTGTGGCCACAAAAAACATTGAAATCGCGAGGTTCTTCGAGGTTCCAAAATCAAACCACCTTCGAATTTATCTTATGTTGCTATTCTAACTATCTACGGGCCAAAATATTTGGGAAAAAACGTTTACTTACCCTGATTGTTCGAGGTCATTCAGCCATCACCCATTTGCAATTAAAATGAGGTCCGAAATATTGAACTGAAAGAATGAGAAAAACATTATTATCAGAGATAAAAACACAACTCAGAGGAGCAAAATACAACACAAATTCACAAAAAAATAAAAAACTGACCTTAAAGTGCTTTGATCAGCGTAAATTCGGCGACAGAAAAACGCTCACAAGACACTTCTTCAGCGAAAGCAGCGACGAGACGTGTGGAAGTTTAAGCGCAAAGCATCATGGGGGTCCTGATTCGTCCTCCTTTGTATATCCCATAGCACGGAATTTCGGGGTAGAAATGGTAGGCCTCATTCCACTGGAAACTCCCCGGAAATGAACGGAAATTTCTTTACCATCTCAAATTATGATCGCCCTGTCCGTTTTCAGCGCTTTGACGAGAAAAGCCCGTACGACAGTGAGCCTTCTAGTCCAACCGGCCTTTCTCAAGCAAACGATTAAAGTTCTCAGTCAGACTAGCCAAACCGTTTTTCTTGCAAAGGGTAGAGCGCGTGGGGGAAGGTTACTGATCAATTGCAGAAAACGTTGTATAAAACGAAAACAAGGAAGAAATGAAAATGACAACTGCAAAATTCAACAGATTCAAGACTTCTTTTTCCTTGACTCAATATAAACATGCGTTCAACACGTTTACTTTATTCGTGAGAGATTCAAAGTTTGGTTTTGATTACCTCAATTTCCTCGCGATTAAAGGATAATGGATAAATGATTAATATATAATGTATAACTATTATGTCATTAATAAATACTAGAACAATAATGAAAAAAATCTGGAAATAATTCCTAAATTTTACCAGCCTGGTGACGTGAATGAAGTCTGACAGATTGACACCCTCACATTTGAGTGTTGTTCCTAAAGTCTCCTTATTCTCATTACTGGAAAGAAGGGAGACGACTGATTTGAAGTTTGAAAATCGAACCACTCCTCCATCTCGTACTTATACTCAAATCTGAAGCTTTCTAATGATTAACAGATGTAATGTGAACGTCCATTTTACTAAGAGACATTTTGCTAACGTGGAATGTAACTCCCTCCCTCCGAAAAACCGGGCAAAATATAAAAGTAGTAAATTAACACAATGGCAATTTACAACTTCAACAGGAAGCGAAAATATCTCGAGGAGAACTTTAGTCTAGAGTGTATACGTTTTCGTGTGCTAGTCAATTCTTAAACTAAATCTTCGCACTTTTTGCAATATTCCACTGCTCTTTGTTCGATACAACGAGGGTCCAACAAACAGCGAACTGGGTCCGGCCAACTACACGTCGCTGCATCCGTCCTGAAATTGAATCTTCCTTACAACACCAGTGATAATTGTCATCGAACTCTTCGCCTTTTTCTCGCTTTTTTGTTCTTTGCATAGCCTTTGCCAAACCAGCCTGGCCGTTTAGCGCTTAACAGAACATCCTTTTCCATTTCTCCATGACACTTGTTATTTTCTTCGTTATTACCATTATTATGATGTTCATTGTCCTCAAATTCAGTCTTAAATGGCTGGTCTGTCGCATGTGGCGATACAGACATGTCTATGCACTTAGTGCTAAAAGTGTCCCATTCATGAGGCCTCAGAGGTGTAGCAAGAGTGAAAAGAGGATCTTTACACCTAGAATCCAGCAAGAAAATTGAATATACATGATAGCAACTCAAATTCCAAATTTACACGTTAGTGTCTCAAGTTGCAGAGGATTAGGAAATCAATGACTTTTCAACAATCAACTACCTAACTTCTCTAATCATACACACGCCATTATATACTAGCCGACACAGCCTTCGAGTGCCGCTGGTATACCATGGAATATCTCACGAATTACTTGAATTGTCTTTATACCATGCCATAAAAAATACAGCCAATCAGAATGCGAGAAAAACGTTGTGTATTGGTAGGTATTCCATCGATTATGTAATATGTACTTATTGACTGAGTGAGAGGGCCGGACGGGAAAATATTTAGCTCGAGGTCATGGCTGGTACGGACCGAGCGCAGCGAGGTCCGTGCGCCATGACCGAGAGCCAAATATTTTCCCGTCCGGCCCGACCTAACTCAGTCAATAAGCATTTTATCATATGCAAAGATTTTGGTATTATCAACAGAGTTGATAAATGTAAATTGACCACCGTACAGGGATTCTAAATTAGAATCCCTGTACGGTGGTCAATTTACATTTATCAACTCTGTTGATAATACCAAAATCTTTGTGTACTACTTCCCCACCGACGCAGCACCACAGTTTCTTTAGAAACTACCCCCTTTATTCATTTTATCATATGGCCTCCTTAGACTCTTCATGAGCACGTAAAAGATGAAGTTTTTACAAAAAAGCGACTAATTTGCACATAAAATTGATCTAATATGTTGTTTGTATTTGCTTTCTGGTTGTAAAATAAACTTACATGGTCAGAAGCGACGAAATCCTCTAAAATCGTTTCGCGCGGGGCCGTACGGCTTTTTCCGGCCCTGCTCGCGCTAATGCGTACGGCCCTCATACGGGAATTTTCTCAATAGTTTTGGAATGAAAGCGCGCGCGGGGCCGTACGGGTCATATGATAATGCCACGTATTTTCTATGACATGGTACATCTGTATAGAATAGTTATGCAAGGCTTTGACTTGGCATACCATAGAATATCCCACTCGTCACTTGTATTTTCTTTGCATACACGCTTGCCTAAAGGCTTGTGTGTATACGAAGAATACATGAAATGACTGTTTTATTGGACGTATTTGTTTGACGATATAACGCTAAACGTGAACGCAAAGGACACAAACCCTTAGCTTACCGTTTATACTCCGGGATGACTAAACCCAGCTTATCCATTACTCTTTTCATTACATCATCACATCGACCTGGGGATAGAAAATTGTCAGCCGTAAACTGAGATAATTATGTTGAAGCTTGGTGCTCAACTGAGGAAAAAGCTTTGTGTAGATAGGCCGAGAACGGGGCTTAGTTTCCTTTTGCCTGTTTACCCGCTAATGTTAAATTTGTAAATACCAGCAAGGAAATGTATGCTGTCAGATAATGGCAAAAGTGAATGCACGCACACAGGGTTGGTCCTCAGCTGGCGTCCTTTTGAAACCCATTTTCTATGTTGTAAAGGTAGATGTGTACAACGAACTCAAGATGCTGAAGCAAGTACAGTCATCATTGTCAGTACAGAGTACTCACTAATGAGACTTTCTCGTTTGGGGTATAGTATTTCAGTTGCCCAATCCAACACTGCTCGGGACAACAAGATTAGTCGTTAATACATGATAACTGATATTTAAAATGGCTAGACTGTCTTCTTACTTTATTACACACATTTTGAAATCACTCGTCATTCATGAAATCTGATTGGCTCCCCAACAGTGCAATATATTTCCAAATTGCACCATTTTTTGCTCTAAATCACATCCTTTTTTAAGCCCTCAAAATTCAAAACTGGTTTTCCTGTTCAGTGAACATGAAATGAATAATATTGACAAAAAAACTGTGTGATGTAATAAAGTTGTAATTGAACTTCGTGTCATGCAGTTTTGGTCTAAATCATACTTGTGATTTCAAATCAAACTCGCGCTGCGCACTCATTCGATTTTGAAATCATGCGTATGATTTTAGACCAAACTACACTCCACTTAGTTCAATTACCATTATAAAGTACTTTCAAACAAATTCATGCTAATACAGCAAAACATTGACCACAATTTTTCAATTAAATTATTTTCAGCTCCAAACCTGAGAGCCTTGATGGAAAGTAATTAGCTTTGTAGTTACGTGACTTACCACTAATCTTCAAAACTGCAAGGTCATCTTTTGGAGTCCACTAAAAAAACACAAAGTTTGATTAAGGAACAAATATATCCAGTGACACTTCTGTGCATTTCCTTTGCTCATCATTGAGAACAGGAAAGAATTATAACTTTCATATTCTTGTCTTCTTCTGAAGCACAAAACTTGAACCAAAAATCACCCTTTTCAGTCTTCATAGAACAGATTTACCCTGTTGCATGTTCACAAATAACCTGCCGGTCTGAGCTTTGCCTTTGAATATTTACCAATTTGAAAGTGAATTAGATAAATATTTTTAGAGTATTATGTCTAAAGTGTCATCAACCAATATTCCAGTGTTGTCCATGGGTGAGCCTCACCTGAAGATTAACAATGTACAGATTTGGTCTTCTCGTCTTGACTCTGTTCATTCCCCACAATGCATGATACCTCTTTAACACCTTTAACCAAAGAAAACAAATTAATTTACAATTAACACTGGTATGTTGCATTTGCTATCCTCCTTGCTGTTTGTCATTCTATGAGTACAGTAATGCTTATTAAAATTCAACACAGGGAATTCCTGCTCTCAAGAGAATAATATACAACTATAGATCCTAAAGGGGAGGTGAACAGCAGTGGACATTTCCACCACTATTCACCGACCCTGAGAGGGAATAGTTGTTTTAGTGTTTGCCAAATAAGCTGGATAAAAAAAGTTTTATATAGCTGGCATTTTTACTGCTACAGCACACCCATTCATTGGCTAGTTCATGGTCACACGACACCTAACAATGAAACTGTTTACCACCAAATGCCATGAGTGGGGAACATTGCAGAAACTATGATGTCAAACAGAGAAACAGTTCACTGTTACCCATGAAATGTTGACTGCTGATTTACCTTGCTGCTTCATGAATCGGTAAATACCCCCCACTAGCCACCTCCATTTTGGTGAATAATATTGTTAATTATCCAATAATTAACCACATGGTTTTGGAAGGCAAGTAGAATGGTCAACATTTCCAAAACTGTTTCTTTCTGCACACACATTTTTTTGTGTCAAATCTTCTTGTTTATCTTGCAAAATAGGACACTTCAATGATGCAGTTCAACAGAAAATCTATACCTTTCCTGTGTTAGGATATTATGAAGGGTAGGGTCTTAATTCTAAGAGAAATCTGAATCACAAAGTGTAAATTTTCAGGAGTGGATGAGAAACAAAACCAAAAGGTTTATCTGTGAGGGGTGTGGGTACCTCCTGGTACAATACATAAATGTTTCCAAAGAATTGCTTTCCTTCTTCATTAGGAATTTCTTAATAAGTGGTAAAAAGTACGCAGAGTACATTACCTTTAAACTGGATCCTAAACACAGGATGCAATCAGCCCTTTTAGCAGTCTCCAGTGCTCCTTCCCAGTTCAAAGGCCAATGCAGGTTCCCTTTCTCTCCAAAATGAACTATACTATCTCTTAATTGAGAACCACATTTCAGGCAAAATCGATTTGTCAAATGTCTCCTTAAGCAAGTATTTTCTGTCACATCAAACAGACGATAGTAGATTTCATCATTTTCCTCACATTCTGTGCAGACCTACAAAAAGAACAACTTTAATTTATTGTAACTGTGCCCTCTCTGTGAACTGTGTGCAAATTCAACTACACAATAATCCACCACTATCCTCCTCCACTTTGGTGAAACTGTTGAGGGGGGGGGGGGGGAGGGGGTAAAATTACAAACACATTTGCATTTCAATAAATTCTGAATTAACACTACTAGATCAAGCTTCCTCGGCATCCCATGATACATTCCTTCCAACTAATGTTCACAAACCTCAACAAACATGTTTCCATGAACTTCTGACAGTGCCTGAGGGGGCAGTCCACTCCTCACATGAAGTCCATCACAATTCTGTGACACCACATGTTTCACCTACAGCAATCAACAGAAACCCTTGGAATGTTCATGTCACCTATTTTCATGGACTGGTATGGGCAAAGAATTATATTTTTTAATCAATACTCTCAAAACCTCATGCAGTCTAAACACTTGAATCAGGTTCTTGGGAAGATCATAGGGCAACGTCAGGATGAATTTTATTGACTTCCTTCCAAATAATACATAAAGTTGAACCCTGTTAAATACATGTACTTCGAATTAGCATGGGTTTGAAATAACCACTTTAGCATAAAATACACCAAATATGTGCTGGTCAGCCTTTATTAGCCTAACTTTTCACTGCATTTTTGTTACTTTTCTTTCTGAGGATCAATGCATTCCCCAAAGTGCCAGTATTTAACAATTTGCTTTTTTTTGGAAAACAAAATGTAAACTGAATGGTACTGTTTTAAAATGTGTAGCTAGCTACAAATACAGGACTGGCAGATGTGGAATTCAAATTGTGTGCCAGGACAAAGACACAGTGCAACAATAATATTGTCTTTGTCTTTACCTTTGTCACCTTTTTAATCAATTTAGGTCTAATCAAGTCTAAGGGAAAAAATAAGTTCAAATTAAGTGTAGCAAACCAACTCAAAATATGGGGCAAAACCAAGGGAAATGACCATTAGTTTGAAATATCGGGGAATTCGAAATATCTGAGTTTGAAATGACAAGGTTCAACTGTATATGTATGCACATTTTAATTTCAATACTTACATGTATCTACTGTACAATCATTTTAAAAATAAGAAAAATCACTAAAAAATTTAAATATTTCTGAAAACCAAAAATCAACGATCTAGTTGAAATTGATAAATGTCACTAAAACCTTAAACTGATAGATAATAATATGTGTGCAGGGCTGAACTGGACTAATTTTTCAGCATTTTCTTTTTTTAATGTTTCCTTCAATGTTCTTACACTGCAGAGGTTACTACTTTAGGTCATGGTCCATGTTATTCTTTACTGCTATGTAATGGAAGCTTCTCTGCCCCGATGGGATGATAGAGAGGATCCACAATGGGGTTCTCAAATCATGCCTTCCCGCTCATTCTTTTCTTGTTAATCCTGCAATCCTGCCCTTCTTCATGTCCAAATCCCAATTTCACCCAATTTTGTGATAAATATTACAACAAATGTCACATAAACCTAACCTAACCTAACCTTTATGTTCAAGGTACGTATGTTCTCAAAATTGGCTTTTGTGGCTGTAACATTTACTGTCAGTCATGCCACTCAGGGCCGAGTTGCTCAAAGCATGGTAAGCGCTAACCCTTGGTTAAGTTGTATTTAAACCTATAGGTTGTCATGGTATTTAACCTGGGTTAGTGCTAACCATGCTTCGAGCAACTCGGCCCAGCAGTTGTCAAGACATTAAACGCAGTCAAAAGCTGAACTCCTATATCCTGCTACTTTTTCTTTACAATTGACATATCCTAACCCCACAAAAACAAGAAATCCACCTCCTGCTCGTAATTGAAATTCCTGCTTCCCACTCCTATTTTTAGCTTACATCCTAAATATAACCATAAAAATTAGCCAAATCCCACATCCTAACCCTATTGTGTCCAGACCCTTATTACAGTGAACAGGAGTAACCCTAATTCTTACATGTACACTGTAGTGTGACACTGACTTACTAACCATTCCTTCCTGGTAAAGTTTTGTGATACTCATGTGAGTTAAAGTTGGATCAGCATCTGCCAGGTTATATGATCTGAGAAAAGAAAAAAGGATTTCATTCTGTATAACAACAAAACTCATGAAAACACCAGTAGGTTACAATGAATCAATGTATTTGAACAATAATAATACTAGATTTAACAATAAAAACTGCCATAAAATATTTTTTATTATAGAAGCCCATGAGGACACAAGCCTCCTCAAAGAAAGCCAGTTTCGCATACTCCGAAAGTGTGAAGGAAAATTTGAATGCCTTGTCAATGAGATGCTTTTTATCAAGGAACACAAACAGTTTAAAGATACAAACTGATTCTATCCGTGTAAAACTTTTTACTTGAAGGAACATTCCAACACTTTGATTCCTTATGTGATTGTTTTATTGTTTTATCTAGTATTTATACATTTCCTTATCATCATTTTGACTTGATGATGACATTAGCTCAACATCGTCATTTTTTAAAAACTTTCTTAATATGTTTTTTAAAAAATATTTTATTGCAGTTTTTTATCTTTAAATGTTTTAAGAATCACTTCTCATTTGAATAATATTATAATCACTGAATGTAAGGTTAGAAAACAATGTAAATGCATACCCTGCATGGTAATGTTTTTCGTGTCAGAAACAAAATAACAGACAACGTTATGGCACTTTTGTTGGTGTATGTACCATCTTAATTTACAACCTGAACACAAATTTTCTTTGTCTTTACAAACAAAACATAAATTTAGACAAAACCCAATACTGTATCACACATCTGACTTCATTTCCTTCCATTTACTGTACCACAAACCCATGGTCAAAAAAAAAAGAAACATATAAGCTCTTGGTTCTTTTCAACTAAACAAAGAGGTTTGATCAGGTAACAGATTGTAGACCCTTGATTGTGTAAGAATGGTGTTAAAATTAGATTTGCCATTTAATTATTGTAATACAAAATTCACAGAAACACCTTCCCCAAAACTTGTTAAATGCATACAAGAGTGCATGTGGCTAAAACCAGGTTGGTTTCAAAATTTTCAAAGTTTGAGAAATCAAATGTAAATTTTTGAAAGGGAGAAAGGATTAGAAGTTCAAAATATCAGGAGATTCAAGAAATCTGCATGTGAACGTGATAGCCTGTGGTGCAGCCGGACATGCCACTCAAGACCTTGGTGAAAACTGAGATGTAGTCTGTCTGCAAAACAGCTCCCAAAAGCTTGTTCTGATAACCTGCAGGTTTGCTTGGATTTGCTAAATTTCTTACATGCTTTGTGATCGGACATCTGCTTATGCGGCAAATCACGCATGTCATGGCAATGCTAAAAATAATATGTGGGTGTTCTCCCTTTGACTTTCAAACAAGATCTTGGTGATTACACAAGAAAGGTGGGAAAGAGCATTCAAAGTGGTAAAAGAACAGTTTCAAATTGAAAATGGTCTATTTGAACAGAAAATTTGCAGCTAAACTGCAGAAAATCCTGCCACTTACTTGAATGTGAATAGCGTGTATTGTTATCTGTCTCTTTCTTCAAACAATGCCGCAACAAGAAGACAATGGCGTCAGGCTATTTCTGCAGTGACTCTTATTTGTGATCAATCGATCACAAAGACACATTCAGGCTCTCAACATCAGCAATTACATCACACTGTTTCCATCACTTCATTAGCAGTACTCTTTCGTGACTCTTTTCTATTACATAGCAGTATAAATTACAAGAAATGGGCAAATCATATCGCTCTTTTTACCTTTTGACAAAAGTAATTCAAGATTATAGCATTGCGAAGTTGCATGATCTGTTGCATAAGCAGATGTCCAATCAAAAAGGGCGTAACAAAATAAATCTAGCCAGTCATAAATGGATACAGAAATTCCTGCAAACCTGCGGGATAACAGTTCTAACAAGCTCTTCGGAGTCATTGTCCAGACTGTGTATACCAGTTGTATGTTCACTGTCTATGACGCAGGCTAGACTACTAATGCTAACTAATGAGATCATATGTGGGGAGAAGGCTGTCTGGGTAATTTAGTAAGGTCACATATACATGTACAGTGTGACATGTCTCCTGTACACAACCTGGGATGCAACCTATATTAATGCATTATTCAATTCCAGCAGTGCCTATGGTGTTTGTGGGGGAACACTCAAATATGACCTGCACTGCGGATTTTGCTTCCAAAGTTGACAACTTTGTAGTCAAATGACTGATGAAACAAGGATTACAGAAGTGAAGAAAAGTTTTAAAAGATGTGTGTTGTCAATTCAAATACATTGCTTCTGTTTCTGATGCATTTGAGAAGTGTGTAATAATATTATATTTTCCTCCATTGGGCCATGCGCATGTTCATAAAAATATGCCAACTGATTATTGTGATCCAGCAAGAACAATAATTATATGAAAAAATAATTATATGACCTAATTAACTATACATACATCACTGTCATACTAACCCTGTTCCAAAAACGAACAGAGTTTGAGTCACAAAATGCATGTATAATAATATTTATGTACTATATAATTATTATTTATAAATGTATGGGACTGTGTGGAAATTTTGCCAATGTTTACATTTTGGAATGCTATAGAAAAATGTGTGAACTTGCTTCCATATGATTTGCTTGAGTTGTAGCAACTTGCTTTCTGAACAGACCTGGATAGACATACATGTAAACAAATACACCAGAGCATGCAAAATAATGACAATTTATCCAATTATTAGCAGTGTTGTTTTCTGGACATGAGTGGGGGTGGGGCATTTGACTCCCTTTTTGGCTCTCACCCCACAGCATCCGACCAATGTTTTTCTCCCCACCTCCTGCAATTTGCAACTTTTTTTCAATGCTAATGCCCAGGGGTTGGCCCAAGAATTGGGTGTACATAAGTGTTGAGGTCAGTGATAAAGTGATAAGGAAAGTGTTAAAAATTAATTATCCACAGAAACAATAAAAATGTCATTACCCTAGTTTTTCTCCTCGAGACAGGCGAGTCCACACACCATCAGGACCTCTAAACAGAACATAACACGTCTTTTGTTCACAGAATAAGAGCAATTATTAAATTAAACCAGAATAAACTTAAACACTACAGGCCTTTTAAGAGAAGCTCATCATTAATTTAGTGTGTTAAAGTCAATGAACAACTGACCTATAATCAGGAATAGATGCAGCCTGAAAGGTAAATGAAGAAGAATTTATTTAACTTGTTTTAAAAACTGCATAAATGGCAAGTCGATTTTCTGTATTAAAGCTCCAGATTATGTATTCAGCTTACCGTACTAACACCAGCTCCTGTGTAAACCACAAGGCACTTGGCTTTGATTATCGCGTCAGCCAGAACATTAGCTTTTTCACCCAACACATCAGGTGGATCTAGTACCTTCATGCAAAATAAAGCAGGCGTTAACCAACACGTGGATAAACAGAACTCAAATACTTTGAAACTTTTACTCCACCTCCTCCACACGACGTTTCACTTGTTCCTGTCGCTGTACCCGCCTCTCAATTTCTTGCACAATTTCCTGTGAACTCGCGATTAACTTCAGTTCTTCTTCATTTCTCAGTGAGGGATCCTTCTTCAATATCTGTCTGATGTTGTTATAGCGTTCTTTAGTCTCGAATTTCACAAGAATTTCTGCTTTTTGCGCTAACTTCCTTTTCTCACGAAAGCCCGCGGAAGCCATTTTGGATTATTTATAAACATCATTGACCGTGATGGTGCATGGGTACCTGCATTTTCTTGTCAGGCAGTTCCAAGTGGTGAGGGGCTGGGTGGGCGCGTTAGTGCGTTCCAATGTTACGTTTCTGTTTTCCCTACCTTTTGAACCAGAAAAAGCCTAGAAGAGGGAATAGAACTCTATTCCGCCGAGTTGAAAAAGTAGCCTTGCTTGTGATTTCACTTGGTTTGGAAGGGAGCGCCGAAAACTTTTCGGGGCTATTTCGGATGCCATAATTTCCTACTTCTCTTAACGAAGACGTTTCTAGACATGAAATTTTGCAACAAATTTCCCCTTTCGTATCTTGAGATGATGGTAAAAGAACAGCTTTTTGGAATAAGTAGATAACAAGTTTAGAAAGTTTTCGGAACTTTCGAGAAACGGAAATACTCGGGCCATCGTCAGGCAATAACCGTGAGCAGGTAAGTGACACTTTTCATTCGGCCAAAATTTTGTTTGAAATTCTGGAAATTTCCGCCTCAAATACCATAACGTTTTCAAAAATCAACAAGAATGATGACGTTATATTTATTAAAGATGCAATAAATAAGAACTAACAAAAGAGTACATCTTGAAACGAAAAAAGGAGGTTAGCCCTATGACTTTTCCCTCCATCTCGGCAGACGCACAATGCAGACAGCTTTTCTCTATGAGAACTGCCTTGCTCTCAACTCCAAACTTGCAGTATCACTACTTGGCCTAAAACCGACGTGATAGGGCAAGATTGAGGTAAACAAAAAAATGGAATACTAAATTTAGAGCAAGTCCGCTGCAGTAGGTTGGGAAGGCAAACGCGTTTCATGGAGCTTCATGGCAACGACTAAATTCAACCGCCAAGTCAACCCGTGATTACTTGCCACAGCGAACAAAACCAGTCATGCCTCAAGATACCAGTGACTCCTGTCATTTCCATATGCTCTGTAAAGTAGAGGCAACAACGGCGCGCCTTCCTTACAATGGAACACGAAAGACGAAAGTGAGTAGAAAGTTGATCAGAACCGAAGAGATTAGGAAGTCAATGAGGTTGCATGTCAGCTCGAAGGTTTTAGATGAAAGAAAAGACAAACAAGTAAATCTAGTTCTCTCTTCCATGCAGTAAGAACGGTCAAGGAACATATGCGCTCTAAGATCTTAGTGTGAAAACAGATGCTTTTGTAGTTTACAGTTCCAGAGAGGAGGGACACCGCATAGCATGACATTAAAGACAAGACAAATTCTCTCTCATGGTGATCTGGATCAAGCATTTTATTAATAAGTAACAGCACGTGATTTGGTGATAATTCGACTGCATCATTAGGAAAAAATACCCAACCATATAAATGTCAGTTTTCATGGAGTTTCAGTTATGTAATGTTTAAAAAACGAGCAGGAGTGTTTATCGGGTTTAAAACCACGTGCTGCGAGTTTTTTGAACGGCTTCAAAAACATTCTTGGAAAAGCGTGCGTCAAGAGAGTTCATAACAATTATGCTTTTGTGAATGTTATAAATTAGCATACGAGAAAAACATTAGGGATTAAATTATATGCAAGAAAATCAAATCTCACACGTGTTTTGTACTTTCTTCTACTAACCGAAGAGGACATGGCGTCCTGTTCCAGAGCTTTTCGGAAGCCTAAAAATGCCAAGGAAGAGAGGAATTTAATCGAGAATGTTATCCCAAAGTCGACACGTGCAGTGACAAAGTGGTCTGTGAAACGTTTAGTAGAATGGCAGAATGGTAGGGAAAACAAAAATCCAGCAATCGCGCCTTGCGCCTTCACACTGATATAGCCACTATGACGGCTGAATCACTGAACTTTTGGCTAATTAAATTTTTCGAAGAACTGTGCAAAGAGAATGGTGAAAGGTATCCTGCAAAAGTAAATTTACTGTGTGTGAAATTTGTTGAAAGAACATTAAATATCTTCCCACCATTTGTTGTGTCAGTTTCTGTGTTGACAATTAATTAATATTCATAAGTCACGTGCAGTGCCTTTATATCTGATAAAACACCGCATACTAATAAGGATGAGGTTTATTGATATAAAGTCACTGCACGTGATGTATTATCTACCATTTGATTGGGTGATGGGCTTATGAATTATTAATGGTTTTTGAACTCTATTTTATCGCTCGCACAGTTGATTTCAGTTTAGAATAGAGCTAATACAGTAATTGGCAAAGATGCTAATAAAAAGGTAATAATTCATTGAGTATAGAGTACAATTCGGCCCATGCCTTGAACTCTGAATCCTCTGCCGAATGATATCCATTAACCTTTTCAGTACTCGTGTAATCACAGGTCATGATCAAACAGAAGCCGAGTACAACTCCACTCAGTTGTATTACCATTATTAATCGTACCGATGTCTCAGAAACTATTTGAATGCACAACACTGACGTAAGGACAATTTAACAAGTAGTGGTCACAAAAACTCACCGAGTACAAGTGAAAATCGGATAAAAAGAAAGCCAAAAATACTTGCAATTAATCTTAATAAGTCTAAAAATTGAAAAACGATTTAGCCTTATCAAGTTGATAATTGGCCACCATAAATTTACTAACAGAGCTTGCTTTTTAAGTGTTTGCCCTTTAACAGACTGAATCCCCTCTGGCGAAGAGCTAACCCACGACATGCCGGCTATTGACCGCTCTGTGGTGGCCAGTTATCAACTAAGATGAAAAAAACATATTTGAATCTGTTCCACCCGCACAACGATAAAGCGCCACACTTTTTTTTTATCGGCCTACCCTTGAATCATTTGTTAAACAGGGGTAACCAGCTTCCACAGCATGCTACAAAATAAAATAGTATTTCTAAGAATGATTCGTTGTCAAAAATACATGGTTTCTAATTATAAATTACATGTCTGTCCTGCTATCAACAACTACAAGGCTAAATTTGTTATTTCCTAGTCTTCTGCCGAAGATGTCACTTCATTTCAGAAGCAACTTTGTCCATAATTTCAAACAAAATGTCCACATGACGAGGCGAAAATGTGAGGCATGGCCTGAAGCGAATGCTGTGAGATCCCGAACCTCCGCCAAGCTCTACACCTGCAAAAGACCGGCAATATTATACAGATTAACGTCCGCCAATATTAAAGTCAATGAGACAAATGTTTAGTGACCAAACACCATCAAACATTGTGTGGTGACTAAACATATTGATGTTTAAAGCCCTGGCCATGCGGTTAAAACATGTTTGATTAAACAAAGATCAAACATCCAAACGCAATGATTTATGGGTCACAAAACGTGAAATGTATGGATACAACCGAATAAAATAGCGAAGCACGCATGCCCGTGCTAAACATGTTTACGGTAGTTAGCTGAACGATCCATTCAACACGAGAACAAAAGAAATGTTTTAAAATTGTTTGATTGAATGTTTGAAGGAGTTCAAATTTTATCAAACACGATCAAACACACACAGACAGGGACGCCAAACGGTAAAATGTTTGGTGACCAAACAATATTTGATATTTGGTCACCAAACATGTTACCGTTTGGCCAAAGCTTAAATTAATAACAGCAAATTTCAGGAGAAGCGAAAGAACCCAACAAAGAAAGAAACCAAAAACAACAACCACAATTACGAAAAACAACTACTAAACAACGATCATCTGTCCAATTTACAGTGTATCTGTAGAAACATCGAATATCAGCACACAACAGGCGCCACTGGTTCGCGTCATCGGTCCACATTTTTAATCTCACTATCGATAACTCAGCTCGCAATAGGTCTGGTGAATGATAATCATTGAAAACATGACACAAGAAGGCGAGATCACGCCCTGGACTACGGCCCGTGTTCTTTTCATAAAGTGATGTGGGTCTGTTAAAAGGTTTTCTTTTCCTACAAGAAGACTTACGAGACAAAGCAACTGCCTCAACTGAGCTACTGTTACTTTATAAAAGCTTACCTTTCGCTTTCATTCTTGAAAGAAACTCCGTTCTTGTGTCTGCATCTGCACAGTCAATTGCACAGAATGTTCCTACACCTCGAGCACGAGAAAATAAGCTGGGGTATTTGTCCTGAAGAAATAAAATGAAAAAAAATAACCATGCATGAAGCAATGAAGCATGTGACGTGCGCTAGCAAATATTGGATAAACAAGAAAACAATAATTTATCTTGTGGAAGAACACCGGAAAAAAACTGAACTTTGCATTGGGTAAAACGAGATATGACTTGCTCAATTTTTGTTTACCATTTCTTGGTTAACACGAGTCTGTTCTTTCCCTGTGCACAAGTATGAAGATCTGTGTCAAAGGGTTCTTCACCCGCAGGGAAGACGCTTTTTGTTTTCTCCTTCAAGTATACTTTTTCCACCAGGGAAATCAACTGAATGGGTACCAGTATCTTTTAGCATGTAACTTTTGTTTATGTTTTTCCTTTGTTCTGACTGATCGATCTTTTCGGAGTCTGGCCTCTCGAATTTGGATACCAAGGGAAGTATAGAGGGATGGTGCAGCTTATAGCTACGTGATTACCTGAATATTTTCCAAACCTCCCAGCAATACTCGCCCAGTCTCTTGTACCCGATCGAGCAAGCCTTCCTCCTTTATCACTTTAACGACTTCTTTCAGAAGGACAAGCTTACTTTGATCTCCCATCCAAGTGTTAAATATACGCGCTGGCTGTGAAAGAAGGAAAGTGTACCTATTTATCCAATTCAATACATATTTTAAGCTTAGTCATGAGATAAGAAGAATTTTATGTTCTGCAGGTGAATCATAGACCTGAAAGTTTTACGAGAAACGAAAATGGTGGGCCGTCATTCAATAGGCCATATTCGTATTCTCGGTATTGAACTGGATCTAGCATGAAGTGGAGGCTCTTGCAGGGGAATACATTTACATATGAAAAGATTCCCCCGCAAGAGCCTCCACTTCGTGCTAGATCCAGTTCAATACCGAGAATACGAATATGGCCTATTCATATGCGGCACAGGTATGCTGGCAAACTACTGCCTTAAATTAATTTTGGTGATCTTCGTCGACCCATAGAAAAAGATAACTGTACATACTCTGGTCGTTGTTATGGTCCTAGCAAGGTAAGACAAAACTCAAGGAGGAAACCCTGAAAGCCCCCTGTAGTTCGAATGACATGATTAATTTCTACACGCACTGTAGTACAAAATAGCAGTGAGCGGGTGGCAAGCATTGAAAAAATGATGATATACTGTCAAACGCCTTGGCCACTGCCGATTTCCAAGAGTTTTGTCTTAGTCCACTATATTAACTCCTCCTGGTGTGATAAAATAAACGACAAAAGATCATGGCCTTCAGTCTGCTTAGTCCGCTCCCGACTGAAAAGAGAATAAATGCCAGTGACTGCTTGCTGTTTCTTGTTGATGTTAATCCTGTGTTCTTGGGATAAGCCATTAAGGTGTGCAGCATTTGATAACATTACCTGCTGGACTCGAATTTCTGGCTTGTGATAGAAACCTCCAAGCAGCATCTTCTTGGAGAACGTCACAATGTCTGGGGGATCATCAAGACCCCAGTGTTCATGAGCCCTATAAAAAAACACAACAGTACAAACACCCAGTATGTTTGGCCTTGTAACAACCAAAGCTCGCCCGCGTGCATTTCTCAAAACTCCGAAACACATTTCGGGCCCAAGAAGTACCTTTCGAGTCGGTTTTCTCTATAATTTCTACGTTTTCCGGTCACTCATTACAGCATATTCTTCATGCGCACCCAAAATGCAGTAGGTACGCTCCCTAATGCTGTCAAAATACTTGACTCCTGATAACTCAAACTTTCAAGGGAAAACAGAAAAGGTTCTATTCCCCCCTAAACAAGCTGTGCAGGTATGTGCCGCCCCAAAGGGTATGGTGTTTTAGCCGTTTTGGTCTGGCAACGGGTATAGATTTTGCCGATTATGGTCTGAAATCGAGTATGGTATTCAAGGGAACCACGAGCACGTATAAACGGACCTGTCAGAACCTGTCAAAGAGGAGATGTTCACGGACGCGTGGAGAAAAATGACAAGTTTCGCCGATATGGCGAGCATTTCAACGCACGTCCGTGAACATCTCTCTTCTGACAGGTCCTCACACATCTTTAAACCCTTACAAAGCTAGGAACCTTTACGTGAATCGTTTTCTACGGATTTTTTCGAAATCCTTGCTTCTGCCTCCACTAAATTTCAACTTCAATTAAACTTAAGGAGGCCATGCACATTAACTGGGAAAAGCCTGACACTTACGCTTTTGGCTTTATTTCTCTTCACGTGTTTATTTGTTTCTTCTTCCCATGTGATCTCAGCCAATTATGTATGTTTCACCTTGTTGTAAAAGTTCCAACTTAAATATGTTATCAATTTTTGTTACTTCATCATAATTAATTATGCATGTTTCGCTTTAATAGTTGTTATTTAGTCCTAACGGTTTTTCAAACATTTTGTAACTACGATGATGTTTGCAACATCAAAACATGTCTTCTTAAAAAATGTCATCTTTTTAAGAGTTGCAGATAAAAATTCATTTTTTGGAGTTTATTTTGACTTCTTGCACTTTGGAAAAAGGATTGTAGAAAAGTGTAGACAATTATAACCTGAAGGGAAAAATAGACCACTTGAAGTTATCCAGGGTAAAATTACAGTAAATGTAAAGAGCAAATCCCGGGGAAATCAATGTTGGTTGGAGTTAACGCGAGCTTCGAGTTACAGAGAGTTCAAGTTATCGGTAGTCTCTTTTTAAGAGTTGCAGATAAAAATGCATTTTTTGGAGTTTATTTTGACTCCTTGCACTTTGGAAAAAGGATTGTAGAAAAGTGTAGACAATTATAACCTGAAGGGAAAAATAGACCACTTGAAGTTATCCAGGGTAAAATTACAGTAAATGTAAAGAGCAAATCCAGGGGAAATCAATGTTGGTTGGAGTTAACGCGAGCTTCGAGTTACAGAGAGTTCAAGTTATCGGTAGTCAACCGTATAATTAGCGCTCTGAGAAGTAAATGAACATTTTCAAGACGAGAAGAGCATATCTGACAATATCTTATACTTAGTGAGGGATTATTTTCAAGTGCGTTTTGGTGTGTAATTTTCTACAATTTGATTAATACGGAAACCGGGAGTAGCACCACTGGAGAAACCTGGCCTGCAGTAAGTGATAACGACCATAGGATAATAGAAGCGTACAAGACAATGGAAACCACTCACCAGAATTTACCAGTACTACCACAACCAGTCTGCACTTCATCCACAATCAACAGTGTGCTTTGCTGTGGATACAACGATTCAGCCGGGTACATAAAAATCAAATACCTTGTTCGTAGCACATAGATACGAAGATAACATGTGTAAAATGATGGTTAGTTGTCTCAAAAAATTGTGATTGTGTACTACGGTTTTACAGCAGAATTAAGCCAGGATTCCTATGTTTTAGACTTCAGGTTTCTAGCACTTCACGTTATCAGAATTGCTTGCAGCCTTCACTATTAAGGTAGTTTTGTTACCGAGACCAAACGACATGAAGACAGCGAAGTGAAGTACGAAACAGAATACACTGGAATGAGATTATGAAGAGATGCTTCTTGCACTCAAGGTCAACTAAATCTGCATAAAAGCCATTGACATCATCCATTCAAACTGCCACATGCTAAAAACTCAAAAACTAGCATAAACAGAGTGCCAGAAAAAGGCCTCAAGTCATGTTTAGACATAAAATGAATGGAAATGCTTTCATAAAGTTCTACCTGCATGTATTTCAACACTTTTTATTCAACTATGGACAGTTGCCATACACAGTACTCTCATTCAGTAGAACCAAAATAACTACATTTTTCAAGATTAAAATGTTCTTACCTCTTTTGCAAGCTTTCGTAGAGATCTAAAAAAGTTGGCACTTGCATGGTTATCCCCTGCAGCAAATGATAACAGAGCATGTCAACCATTACACAGCAGCCTCAGTATTTGGCTATTCTTTGGTGGGGTGGGAGCTGTGCGGAAATGGGGAAATACCGAGGATGGGCCGATACTCGGGCTTATTACACAGTGCAAAGTTGCCTTGGTTCCGTGAACGTAACTAAGTCACAGGAATGATCAGTGGCATTTTGTGTTGTGCATACTCACAGCACTTCATCATTCTGAAATCACATGCAAACAGGTTCGAGCCAATTACCCTTGGAAATTTGTTTTACTTCAATAAATCAGAAACTTTGTCAAATATGTTGAAAACTAGGCATTACAGTCTTAATAATACACTTGAAAAAATTACTCGATTGTGATTTGCTGAGGGCAGTGCAGTTCAAGTGCAACAAAGTGCAGAAAGTGTAACACGAGGGCAAATTACAACGAAGATTTCCGAAGTTAAAACGAAGAGACTCGGAGACTTCCGAAGACCAACCGATGTATTTCGAACACCGCCGAATATCGTGCGAAACCTTCCGGATATCACCCGAATGCTTCCGATGATTTCCGATGATCACCGAACACTTCCGGATATAATAGTCTATTTTTCAAGTGTATTATTATAAGTAATCACACGATTTTTGTCGTGCAATTTGGAATAAATAAGCACTTGTACATTTTTTCAAAGACCACAAATTGCACTCGCCCTACGGGCTCATGCAATTTTGTTGGTCTTTGAAAAAATTTACCCGTGCTTATTTATTCCAAATTGCACTCGGAATTATGTGATTACCTATACTTATAGTGCTTCTCACAACCGCAGTTTGCTCGTGTGCATAAATAAAGAAAATTCTCAAAACTATTATTCTGACACTTCTGATTCAAAAACGTTTTTCCCTCTTCCACTCTTTTAGACGTTATTCCTCTGTATGGGGCTCTTAAATAATCTCATCCAATTTTCTTGACTTAGAAAGAAGGAGCAAAATAATGGGGGATATTGATGACACTAACACACGGCATACAAAAGTGTTTAATTTTGAAGTTTTACCATTCAGTTCTTGATAACTTTTGTTTTGCATTATTTTTTGTCACTTTTTAAGTCTGCCTTTGCCCTCTTAAAAAGATTTGTCGTCTTCCCCATACCAGTACAAACAGAGTTCAGTAACATCGTGATGTACCAAGTACATTACCCTGACACTAGTCTCACCTCCCTCTGCTTGCACAGGTTCCACAATTATTGCTGCCACAGGTTTGCCAGCATTGTTACTTTCAATAATTGCTTGTCTGGTCTAAAAAGTTTTAAAGAAGTGAAAGTACAAAGCAGTTGCTACTTGGGCAAGCAAACATAACGATGTTCAATACTCTGAGGTCCATAAGGGGATATACAATTTAACCTTTTAACCCCTGAGAATGACCAATGTTTCATTTCTCTTTTTAATAACTCGGACTGCTCAATCAAACAAAGATTATCAACAAAAAAGAAAGTAACCAACAAGGAACAAATGTCCTGATTGTTAAACACATTCCACTCATCATTACCATAGACTATGTATGGAGAAAAGTGTCAAGAATATACACACAGTGTACATGATAACATTAGGGTTTGAAGGGTTAATATACATACAGTGTACATGATAACATTAGGGTTTGAAGGGTTAATATACACACAGTGTACATGATAACATTAGGGTTTGAAGGGTTAATATACATACAGTGTACATGATAACATTAGGGTTTGAAGGGTTAATATACACACAGTGTACATGATAATATTAGGGTTTAAAGGGTTAATATACATACAGTGTACATGATAACATTAGGGTTTCAAGGGTTAATATACATACAGTGTACATGGTAACATTAGGGTTTGAAAGGTTAATATACATACAGTGTACATGATAACATTAGGGTTTGAAGGGTTAATATACACACAGTGTACATGATAACATTAGGGTTTGAAGGGTTAATATACATACAGTGTACATGATAACATTAGGGTTTGAAGGGTTAATATACACACAGTGTACATGATAACATTAGGGTTTGAAGGGTTAATATACATACAGTGTACATGATAACATTAGGGTTTGAAGGGTTAATATACACACAGTGTACATGATAACATTAGGGTTTGAAGGGTTAATATACATACAGTGTACATGATAACATTAGGGTTTGAAGGGTTAATATAAACACAGTGTACATGATAACATTAGGGTTTGAAGGGTTAATATACACACAGTGTACATGATAACATTAGGGTTTGAAGGGTTAATATACACACAGTGTACATGATAACATTAGGGTTTGAAGGGTTAGTATACATACAGTGTACATGGTAACATTAGGGTTTAAGGGGGGACTAGCTTAACTGCAAAATTAGCTAAAATTGTTGCTATGTAAAGTTCCTAAGCCTCATATCTTGGAAAGCCTAACTTACACAGGCAAGCTGTCTGACTACATTTTTACAATCAAAAAGGTTTTTTAAGATTTTCGAGTCAGAACCATATTTGGTAAGTCACATGACCAGAACAGAAAAAAGCCTAAAACTCCAGCGGCATACACTTCTGGATACTGAAAAGGTGCCAATAATTGTCAACGATTGCCTAGATGCAAAACTCCACGTAACGATTTTTCAAAAAAAAATTTGCGGTACTGTGAGATTTATACGGTGGCCCAGAAGCGACAACGCTTCTACTTGAAAATGTAGTGTCATTCTGTAAAAATATAACAGTTATTTTTTTCGCCATTCCAAAAGGGAGATTATTGAACGCTATTTCCATCCTGGGTACAAGTATCATGTGATCATCAATTTTTTGAGAAGTAAGCACGGTATATGCATGAATGTACGAACACTTAACCGGAGACTTGTGAAATGCAAATTATCAAGAAATGAGACTTGAAGAAGTAAGGAAGAAGTAAAGAACATAATCAAGGAGGAAATGCAAGGGTCTGGTTGCCTGTCGGGTTACAGGAAAATGTGGCATTTGCTTCAAATACAGTTAAACGCATGCAAAATGGCGAGCAACGAATTACAGCCAGGTGCTAATGCCTAGTGCCCACCCAGGCCAATGTGTGCGCACAGGTTTGAACTTTCTGCAGAAGCGTTCCATTTCTACGGAAGCGCTGAAGTTCTACGGAGAGGTTATTTGGATTCGCTCTGACGAAGGGTTAACACTTGAAACATCAGCTTTTATAATCCCTGTACAGTGGTCAATTTACATTTATCAACTCTGTTGATAAAACCAAATTTTTGTGTACTACTCCCCCACCGACACAGCACCACAGTTTCTCTAGAAACTACCCCTTTGTTCTACGGAAGAGCTACATTTCTACAGAACAGCGACGGCTTATACAACAGAAGAGCTAGATTTCTACAGAAGAAGTTCGCGACTGTTTCCACAGAACAGCTGTATTTCTAAGGAACGATTGCAGAATTCTAAGGAGAGATGTTTAATTCTATTAAAGATAAAGTTATATTTTTAAATAAAAATAAATAAATAAATAAATGATATTTATTTACCCAGGAAGCTCCACTCACTGCGAAGGTGTTTTCAGGGAGGTCCTGCATCCGGATCGAATTGGAATTATTTTATTAGTGTTGGTTTTTGGGGAGAGGGGAAAACCGGAGTACCCGGAAAAAAACCTCTCGGAGCAGAGGAGAGAACCAACAACAAACTCAACCCACATATGACGTCGACTCCAGGAATCGAACCTGGGCCACATTGGTGGGAAGCGAGTGCACTTACCACTGCGCCGACCCTGCTCCCCTAAATTAACAACATTACATTTTCAAGTAGAAGCATTGTCCCTTCTGGGCCACCGTAGATTTATGACGTCATAAGCACGCAAATTCATACAATTTTGGCATTACATTGCAGTTATGTACGTGTAACTTTCGATATGGAAACTATTCTGAAAGACCGTCACTCTCAGCAAAACTCGGAATATTTCGCCTTTTATTGCCATTACAACTCCACCTACAATGACCTCCGTAAATCCCTCACCTTAGGTCTGTAAAAGTGAGATGTAGACTACAACAACTGTACTATAAACCTCTCAAACCGAGGATAAATCACTCCTTAATTTTGCCGAGATTCGACCTAGTTCCGAACAGTAAAATTTCTAGCCTGTAGTGCATGTCACTGTCCGGGCGAAGACTGGTGCCTCATGCCCAGGCCCTACATACAAAAACTAATGCGGTAGCATTAACAATATGTTAACAACAATTGCTCGCGTAGGCTTGTAAAGACGGCTGGAGTATCTCGGACTGGCAAAAAAAACCTGAACTACACTTAATTTTCTTCAAGTTTTAGGGATTTTCCTCTCTAAAGCGCGGTTATGGCCTGGGCCAAGTTGCACATGCGCAATAACAATTTATAAATTTCACATGCTCACCTTTACACATTTCACCAATATAGTGGCAAAAACACCAAAAAACAGTGTTTTACAAACACAATCCATAAAAATCCCTTGGCAACAAGTGTGTAGTTAAGTTGGTCCCCCCTTATAGGGTTAATGCTGTCAGTGTTGACCTTTCTTTTTAACCATCAGGCCCCAGTTGTTCAAATTGCAGATTAAACTTGCTATCCAGTCTATAAAATGTACCAGTTGCAATACATTTTATGTGTTACATTGTAGATAGTAAATTATCTGCTGGATCTTTAAACAACTAGGGCCTGTGGTACAAAAAGGGCAAAGTGACCAAATAATTATTCTAAGAAGCAAAGTGTTCATATGCATCTTTACTTAGAGCCCCAAATAACTCATGTTAGTTAAAGCAAAATTGAAATAACATGTTATGCAGAAATTACCAGTTCAAGGCATCTCTCTTCTTCTGCTTTGTTCTCTCTCTCATATTTATCTAGAGGATACTTCAGATAAGGAAATGGAGCCTTTGGCCAGTCAAACACTGGAATATCAACCCTTGCCATGGCTTTTGAACGGGTTGTAGAGAGTGCTCCTATAAAAACAAAAACAAAAATGGCAATGTCCTGAGCTCCAAATATAATAAGGATTCAGGGTTTCAGCCACAACACGAACCTGTCACATTTTTGCACTTCCCTACAATAAAAATTTCCAGTTGTGGTTAAAAAAGGAAAATAGGTAGAGCTTTCAAAAACCCAGGTTGTCATGAGGAGCCGGTAGCAGGCGGATTTCTATAAGAGCACTTTGCACTGGCTACTTTAAATTTGCCCAAAATGCAGGAAGTTGCCTTTGTGAGCTTCATGCTCATTGTAATCTGTAGCCACCTATAGAACTCATTCATCCATCTTCTTAAAATTCTAGTAACAACCCTGAAAGCTGTTTCTTAAGTTACAAAGTTAGAAAAGTTGAAGTGTCAGTACAAACATGAGCAAGAAATAAAAACTTTTAAATAAACTGCTGATGATTTCTTTTAAAGTCTGTTTGGTCCACCGAAATTATGGCATGTAAAATAGGCCATGTTCGTATTATTGGTATTGAACTGGATCTAGCATGAAGTGGAGGCTGTTGTGGCGGAATACGTTTACATATGTAAAGATTCTCCCGCAAGAGCCTCCACTTCATGCTAGATCCAGGTCACTGCTGCGAATATGAATATGGCCTATTCATATATCATTTTGCTTATAACTGTTTTCTGATCTTTGGATCAAGTGATTGTGAATGGAAACCTTACCTAAAGTCCTGCCATGAAATCCATTCTCAAATGCTAGAATTGCTAAATGTGGCGTCCCAGGTAGCTGACAAAAATCAAAAGAGTAAAAAACAAATCAAGTTCTGAATGAATATTGAAATGCTGTGCTCACACCAACAGCCAACACCTGTTTCTAGCACTTTATTCCTAGCAGTTGTACTTCGATGGATCATGACTAACAATCTTAATACGTTGTTACCTTCATGGACCTGTTATTAGTCCAATGATCAATCATTGGAGAAGTTAGATTACCATGGCAACAATATAATCTGTAAGCAATAATAACACAAAAGCAAAGTAAGAAGTTCAACTTTATCCATCAAAGTAAAAGTGCTGGAAAGTGCTAGAAACCTGTGTGAGTCACCAAGATGCCATTGTGAAACCAAGACAGTTTTGGCAGAGGTTTCAATAGAAGCTGGCAACTGGCAAATTTTGCTGGCTACTTTCAAATCGTCACCGCCTACTTTCCAACGGAACAAAAAGTATCCCTCACTTGGTACAGTAGTCACAGCCACCTACTGTACTAGGTGCTGCCGCCCACTTAAAAACTTAGTGAAACCCCTGTTTCTGTCAGTCATATAACCCCTGAAAAGCACCATGCAATCTCATTAACCACACAAATTCCACAAATCATGTGATTTTTGGGAATTGGATATCATGGTTAGCCATCACAATCACAGTACTCCAAGATCTAGGATGATAAAGACAACCTTTACCTGATTCAGCATGCAGCTATTTAAATCTTCAATGGAAGGCTCAGGATCACCACGATGCTTAGACTGCAACAGAATAGAAACAATGAATAATCATTCATATCACAACAAAACTTTGTCAACAGAGGTGTAAAAAGGCTCACACTGGTTTCCGGTACTTTCCAGCCCTTGTACTTTGATGGATCATGGCTATTTATCTTCATATGTTGTTATATTTATAGTGACATCAAACAAATGCACAATAATTGGTGAACAAGTTAAAAAAAAATTTCCACTCAATACAGGTAGCTTATATGAACCATAGCACCACTACAACCAGTTCGAGACACCCCAAACTTTGGCATAGAACGAAAACTCAAAAATGAGCTCTGTGAGCCCCACTTTTTATTGTTGAAAGGAATAAGCATTTCAAGACCCAACATTTTGCAAGGTTTAAAAAAATGTAGATCGGGAGCTTAAAGTCTTGACCATTTAAGATAGCTCTACATCCACTCCTACAAATATTTTTAACTTTGCTTAAGTTGTATTTTATTTTGCTTACACTGTATCACCTTCGGCTCATTTTTGAGTTATTGTCACTTGAAGCTAAAATTAGGGTGTTTCTAATAGGTCATGGTGTTTCTAAGGTTTCTCTTCTACACCAATGATTGGACATTTATTATATACAATCACAAAGGTAATAACTTAATATAAAGACTGATAGCAATGATCTATCAAATGTAAAGAGCAGGAAAGTGCTGGAAACCAGTGTTGGCCTCCTTAATATCAATACCTCTATTACGTGGCCACCAATTAAGCGGCAACCCTCCATTAACCGGCCACTTTCTTAAGTCCCGAATTATTTATCACTAAAATGCTGTATTTGATATCTCTATTCAACAGCCACCTCCATTAAGCAGCCATGGCCACCTTTTCAATGTTGCAAGGTCATTGTTTATTGCTTTTTTACCTCTATTAAGTGGCTAGCAAATTATCTTTTCAAGCGAATAGTGACAGGAAGATGACAATAAGAATAGGTGATAACTGATAACAACAAGAGCTGCAATTTAATGTCCATTGTAATGATAAATCACAAACCACAAAATGTATACTCATGGAAATGTTTCACCTCCGGTACTAAAAGCACCCACTGTTCTGTGGCATGAAAAACTACTGTATTGCAAGTCTATAAAAATCCTTGCTGCTCAAGTTTCGTTTAAAGCCATAGAATAGGGAGCTCGTCTCCTTTGAAACAATACTCACATGGGAGTTCTAAAGCGAAGTTAAACTGTATAGAGTCAGTAAATAATGTTGACCGACATTTCTGTCCATTTTATATTTTACCTCTGTTAAGAGGCCACTTTGCAAAGTCCTGAGGGTGGCCACTTAATAGAGGTCGCACTGTACTTTCAGAATTGGCAGGCCTTTTGGGTGACAACTTTCATCTGGTACAGTGAAGCCATTACTTTTACATGAGTAAAACACCCAAGTACTTGAAAACAAATATGGTAAATACAATTGCAGAATTAACTTAAGTCACTAATTCTCTCTTTCTCATCGACTCTTTGACATTCCTGTACAGTGAAAAACTAAGCAACAGGTGCTATTTTCATGCTGCTTGAAGGTACTCAGTCAGTTCTTTCTTCATGAAGATTGCTAATCATTCTGGTATTTTTGTAACTGAACCAAACTGTTCTTTTGGCAGGCAGTTCGTTTTCAGGAGGGTCATTCCTTCTGGGAATTACTAGAAAGGTCCACAAATGACTGGTACAGTATATTTGATAAACATTACTTTTAGGACGCCTACTGACGTGTCTGATCAACACCAACTTGTAGTTGTTTGTGAGACTAATATGGAGGTTATTGAAGTTGAAGGAAGGCAGAGCCTAATGTCGCGGAATCATGCCCAATGAAATTTCACTAGCTTAGAACTGAGTACGTTATTCTCATATTGTATGTTATAATGCTACTGAAACCGTTAAATTAAACATGCAATTAGATATATATAAACTGCATCTTGCCATTCAGAGCTCAGCTGACTTGAATCAGTTCATACCATAGAAAAAATACTACATGCATACCTTGTAATGCATGAATGCCAACTTAAAAGCATTCTCCACTGAGCATGTGCCACAAGCCATTGTTGTGACATCTGACAATCCTGGTGGAGCCACCTTTTCAGAAAAAAACTCCAAATAAGGCATACTGACAACAGCTTAGAATAGACCTCAGTAACCAGTAAATGGGCAGTCCACAATGTGAGATTGTGGTAGGAAGTGTGTTTTAATGAGCACAGATGAATGCAGCAAATCTCACAGGACACACATTGTGGGCATCATATTACTCCCATGGGGGTCATGGGGAAAGCAGCATAGTTAACTTTTTTTTTTTTTTTGTCATATGTACCTGTCTCGCAAGTGCCAACCATTATTGTCATACTGGCATTAGGTTGCTAGTTTCAAATGCAAATTAGTTGTTAGGCAAAAGCGCCCTGAAGTACAGTACAAATGGTCTGATTTGCAAGCTGATCGCATAGAAAGGAAAAGGAGGTCTCCTCCTAGGGCTAAAGCTGAAAAAAATCACAGTGGATTTGAATTTAGGGGAAAAAACAACTTTTTTTGTGCAGCTCATCAAGGATCCAGCCAGGTCATTGTGGCCAACCTTAACTTTGCCTTATGAAGGGTGTAACAGGGGTCATGCAAGAATGTAAAAATTGATGAATTCACACCAAAACACACAAGAGCATAAAAGAGGTGAGGCTTCTTTGTTCATTTTATTGAAAAAAGTTGAAATAGAGTACTAAAGTGATGACGTCATAAAATGAAATTTCTGAAATTATGGGATTTGTCAGGATATTCTGAAAGAATGTCCAAGAGGCCTACTTGCCAAAAATGAGCATTTGGGGACAAATTGTCTCTGAGATCGTAGCCCAGTTATGCTTACAAAATTCCATACAAACCCTTCTAAATTTTTTTTGGGTCGACCCAAAAAAAATTTAAAGTAACTTTTATCTGCAGCATGTTAGACACTCCCAAAGGTTTCACCGATGAAGTAAATAACATAATATTCGATTACATAATTATGGAAGTACAAGAATCCCAAACTCAACAACACGACTATAATCAAAAATAAGAAGGAGGGAGGACTCAATATGGTAGATTTTAAGTTATTTGATAAAGTGCTAAAGATAGTTCTGAATGTTGGCGGCAGTCTCCTTTTCCAATGTAACTACAACATTCAATATCTACCGCTAAATGAGAACCTACCAAAATTCTATCGAGATGTAATTTCCTACTAACAGAAAATTAATAACACTAACCCAAAAACAAAAGGTGACGTGTTAAATCCAATATAAACGGAATAATCAGTTTATTCGAGTAAACAAGTCATCTGTTTTCTTCCCTGGTTGGAAAAAAGTCGGTATTGAAAATCTCTCACACCTTTTCGACTACGAAAGTAACACCTTGATGACTTTCACAACTTTCATGCAGAAATAAATTATAACATCAAAGGGAATTTTCTACGGTATTATAATATTATCTGCAATACCAGGAGTGGAAAACTATGCTAAAACAGGAATGTCTTCTACCATCAAATGAATGTATTCCACAAGTTTGCAATCGAAAAACTCACATGCAAAGCAATTTACAATACTTTACTCAATCACCAGCACCTCCCTCCCCCCCCCCCCCCAACTGCAGAGGAAAGACATAAATGAACATGGCTTTATCTTTCAAGAAAGACAAAAAATCTACTCACTTCCTTTCTGTGTTACAAATGAAGTAAAACTATCCGTGTTTCAATAATTATAAAATAATTCATAATATACTCTATACAAATAAAATTTTGCATAAGATGAAAAAGAAACAGCAACCAGATTGACCTTATTGTCATGACATTGATCAAATGCCACTTCATTTATTTGTTGAATGTGCTATTGCTAAATCGTTTTGGAATAAATTTACAAAGTGGTACAACGCCACATGTGGAAAAAACATACCGGTAGCTTTGGAGCAAAACGAAATTATATACGGCGTTTTAAGATACACATCATCCAGTTTAACTCTAAATCACTTGATCATAATTGGGGAATATTTTCTTTACATTAACGCTGTACATGATGAAAAAAGACCCAAGTTCACAGATTTTGTACCTCTCGTAAGTGATAAAATGGAGTTAGAAAAATACATTGCGATTACGACAAATAAACTGCATTCTTTTAATAAGAAATGGTCCAAGTTTCAAAACAAATAATTATTGGAGGCGAGTCGTACTATCCATCTGTAAGTAAGTGGCTGTATTGTAACTTATTAGTATTGTTTTCAATAGAGTAAGTGTCACTTTGTTAATATCATCATATTCTGTTGCAAGTAGCTGTATTTCTTTAAGTCATTTTAGTACCATATTGTAAATTAGTGCTTGTAAAAGTAGTGTAAGTATTGTGTAAGTGTAAATGTATGCATAATACTAGTACTGTAAGTAATGTAAGTGTTGAATGTTGTAACTAAAATTGTGGAGGGATCGAAAAAGAATTATTTAAGAAATCAATTTTTAAACCTTGTTTAACAAAACAGCTTTTAAATAGCGGTATGTAAATTAAGCATTGATGTGAATGGGGCATTAGTTATATTCCCTAAATATAAGCCTTTGATAAAATTTTGGCTCTCAGATGCACATCTTACTCATGACCATTGTCTAACCAAGTAAAACACTTTATGATCAAGTCTGTATGCAAACAATTATTAATGAGCTTAAAACTTACACTCAATAAGGCATCTTTTATGTCTTGAATAAAAGAGACAGGTGGAAAGAGACCTAGGGCTGCACGGTTGATAAATGACGACTGTAAATAAAATACATGTGTAAATATGTCAATTAAAAATTGATAATATAAAATGCAGATAAAATTCATGGTTCACTTTATGTGTTCCACTCCAAAATGTACAATATATTAACTGAATAAAATACAAAACAAATACTTAAATTATAGTCAGCATTTGGTCTCCTCAGACATGCTTTACTGAAAGCTACTCAACAAATTATTAATCGCCATAATTCAAAGTCAACTCCATGCACTTAATTTAAGTCAAAATGGTGATGCTTCTTGATACAAATTACTGTCTTCTTGCCTGGTTTATCACAATATGAGGAAAGTGGATCTTAGCAGCCTAGGCTATAGACCTTATCACTGTAATACAACAGTCAAGTAACAAAAATTTAAGCATTATAGACAACATTATTTCAGAAAAGACTTAACTCAGTGTTCTCCTTTTCAGGCGGTAACCGGTAAAAATTACCGCCTGTTAAACACCACTTATTACCACCTAAAATCACTTTAAAGCAGACCTAATAAACATTGGCCACGGCTCCTCTACCAGTTTGAAAACCTCTTTTACCTGTTGTGCTAAAAACAAGGGAGAACACTGCTTAACTCCAAACAAGTTAAATCACCTCGTTTGAGGCATTCACTTAGTATAAAGTTACATTCACAATATTGCTTAAAATAATAATATTATAAACTAAAAATACTACATTATCTTACCACATTCTTTGGATCTTGCATAACCTTAACTAAAGCGGGATGATTATAACCTGTCAACAAATGTTAAAAACAACTTTTAGAGAAATCTCGCAGAAGCTTGTTTACATAAGGCGACCTTTGATTGTTTTTGCACTTCTGGGTGCTATTTTGTTGCATTTCTATTTCCTGTGGCAAATGTATTGATCACTACCATTGTGCCTTGTGCATCACATATACACAAACTTGTACATCCCAACATTAATTATATTAATTTTAGTGTTCGAGTCTCAAGTTGAAAGTCAGCAACTGCATTATTTTTAATAATGCTAGGTGCCAATAATATTACAATTTCATAAAATAGCATGCATATATACATACAAATTTATACCACTCCCTCAAAAGGGCTTTTCAGCAACAATATTTAAATAATAATACATGAATTAGAAATAAGTTAAAAATCGTAATGAAATAAAAGATAACATTAAAAATTAAATACGTTTCTAAAAATTATTCAAAAGGAGTTCACACACATTCTTTTTAAAAGTCTTCAGTGAAGGGATTGACTTTAGATCCAAGGGGAGTGATCAAGTTACAAACTTTTGCTCCCCGGAAGGCAAATGACCTCTGGCCAGTAAAGTCGACAATGTGGCAAACTGAGATCATTGTTATTAACAGATCAAAGCTGTCTATTTCTAAATGAAAATCAATTCTTCATGGTAAATTGTACTCAGGTCCAATCCATGTATAAGTTTTTTTTCACCTGCATGTCACTGGTCTACCACCACAAATGTTCTACTTTTGCAAAGATGCTGTAACACCAGGCTTTAATTGAGTTTTCAGTTATCATTTGATTCTTTGTAAAAACGTAGTTTTCAAATGTTAAAATAATTCAGAGGCAAATCACTGAAACAATATTTCAGTTATTGATTAACCCTTTAAACCCTAACATAAGCAAGGATAATTTCCACACAGTTCCCCATTCAAAACAAGCCAGTGACTGAACAGTGAGAGCCTGCACTGATGGCATTGGCAAATTTTAACAATTCACTAAGTCAATGTGTCAAATTATTAGCCAATAGAAATTGAGGAAAACATCAATAAACATGACAACAAATTGCACATGGGGGCTTTTAATTGACATCACATCTAAGGATGTGCTACACTGTGGATCATGCTTAAACGGCAAAAAAGATGCAAACAAAGCCTGCCAGTGTTGCAGGTTTTACATGTGTTCTTTCACCATTAAATACAGAACTGGGAGATCTGGCTGTGTGCCAACTGAGAACTTATTTGAAGTGTCAAATTGTGATGGAAGCCATGGAGAGGTATTGGCGACAATGTGTTCACTAGTTGGCATACATATCATGAAATCATCTGGTTTGTCAAGTCAAGTGTGTTACCCATGTGCTTGAAAAAAAAAAGAAAGTTATTCAGGCTTTTAAATGACAGAAGTAAAAAACACAATAAAAGGTGATTCAGATATTATTATAAACATCTCCCCTACTTGAAGTAAACATCAATTGCCAACCACAGTTTCCAGTTTCCAAGAAACCTTCTTTTAGAAGTCTCTCTTCATGGAAAGTTCTGAGATTTCAGGTTTAAGGATCCTTTGACCAAAAGGTGTTGAAAAGCTTTGAGAACAAATCCCTTATTTTGATTTCCAGATGCTGCTTATGTTTGTGTTTGATCATCAACAATGCTGGTTTAAGTCATAATGACAGGACCTGTCATTTTTTACCAATCAGAATGCTGCATTAGAAGACAAATGTGCTGTATTTGTGAAATAATGCCATCCATGTAGGCTCCCATTGTTTCACACCAGGCCGCTCACAAGCCTGTTTCTTATGGCTTCATTGCTCATACCGCATCACCTGTGAGAGCCTACTAGCATAATTTGTTTACAAATCAAGACCTAATTGTTACTTGTTAACCACTTCCCTTTTTCTTTCAACCTTTATGCTTGATTGAGCTGTATTACTATGAAGAGAAACCAAGCAGTGGTCACTCTTTAGGGGTTAAAGTCTTAAGTAAATGGTAATACAAAAAAATTTAAATACAAAAGATCCCTTTAAGTAGTTCCAGTAACCCTTATCATAATAAAAAGCATTTTTCAACAAACCTAAAGGCATTGATGCAATCTGTTGGAAAACATCTAATAAAATATTGCCATCAGCATCAACAATGTAGTTTCCTTTACTGTTTTCATAATCAGCACAGTATGTAATGCCCTTGGTCAGCTGTGGATATTTATTCCAAACACAAAAGATCATTGATAGTTTATTTTGTTGATACCATAATATTACAAGACCTATTGAGTATAATTCACCATACACCATTCAAAGTCCCAGAAATTAAACGGACAAATTCTTATTCATAAAGAATGCAATCTATTGAAAGTTGAAGCCTGAAGAAATCTGCTAGGGTTGTAAAAGCACTGGTCATGCCAGGAATGAACCTCAAAGTTGTAAAGGATGGGAAACATAAATGAAATGAGCTTGCAAAGCCCTTTTAAGAACTATATGCTTGATTGCTGTACAAGTTATTAATTATCTAACCAAGGGCATGAAGAAATACTTTTTATCTTAAAGAAGTCCTCATATATGATACGTGTAACATGTATTCTATTGGGATTATCCGCTAGATTAGCCTCTGCCATTTAGATGATCCCCACTCACTCCCTATTTAGACATTATTATCTTAATTTATTCTTTATCTTTAACGTATGTAACTATATATTTAAATTTTAATCTAGTCTGTATCCTGTGTAAGCTGAGTTGAGTTAAATAAATTATTCTATCCTATATTTTCTTGAATGAACTTGACAAATCTCGAACTGAAAAAATGAAGAGGTCTTTTGCAAGAACTGGACCTGTAATATGGAATGGACTCCCTCAATTTCTTAAGTCATTAACAAAATACTCTTAGAAATTCTTCAGAAAACAGATGACTATATTGAGGTTCCCCAAATACTTTCCAATATCAAGCAAAGAAAAACGCGATGAAATGTACTTAATTCATATTTTAATTTCCAGTTTCCCTTTAACCTCTCAATCTTATCTTTTAGTTTTAGTTGTAGTATGTGTATTTCTGTAACTCTGCAGATCAGCTTCTGTATTGTTTTGCAATTCTTTAATTTATTACCTTAATCAAACAATCTGTTCCTGCCTTGAATAGCATTTCATGCTAATTTGCAAGGCAAATGTTCTTGTATTACTTTAAGTGTGTTTTTAATAAAGTTTTTGTTCGTTTTGTTTTTGTTTGTTACTTCCCGATGAGAAAAATGTGAAAATTAAATTTATATGTACCTTATCAGAAGTGCCAACTGTTTATGTCTGAATTTTCCATAAGGCCACACTAAAACAGTGCTTCTATTTAACTAACAACAATCAAGTACTTCTGGCAGTCTTGGTAATGTACAACATGATTTTTTTCTACACTGTTTTCCTAAACACTGTATGCACTGCATTGTCCAATACGATTTAATAACTACTGTATAATGTTCTTTAGTGACACTTTACTGGCTGACTTGTCATACATGTACCATTTGAGCTTCACACCCATGTCATCAATCACAAATAAATAATTGACGATGTGGGCGTGCAACTCAATTTTGTTCCTTGTGAAGAACAAGTACCTACAAAAAACACAACATGTTCCATCCAAGTTCAATCAATGGTATTGCTAAACAACAAAAGGTGTTCCAGGTTACAGTCTTAAATGACAATTCTGAGTGATATTAGAAACACTGTAAATATTAACACAAGTCATTATCCTTTAGCTACAAGGTACATAAGTGCATTAAACATCTACCTACGTGTATTTGTGTATCTGCTAAAAAAAAAAAGGGGGAAATCAGGTGAGGTAAACACTGTGTAACTATTCTTTCTCGCAGGTTTTTTTAAAAATGAAATGTAAACAGCAGATCACTGATATTTAACTGCAGCTTACCTGAACCTTGGATAACTCATCAAGCAGTTCCTGCAATAAAACAAATAATTTGTTTAATACAATTTGGCACTGTAAACTTTGTAAGACCAGGTAAACCCCTACATGTGCATCCAGATTAAGTGAGGAAGACATACTTAAACTGAACACTTTATCAAACCAGATTTCAGCATGCAAGTACATGTGACACTTTGCAATGGAAACCATACAAAGTTACAATGCTGGAAATAATTTTTCTTCCATAGCAGGACAAAATTTGTCCTTTCAAATTTTCCTTTCGGTCAAACATTTTACAAATTTGGTCAGACATTAATTAGCATGACATAATTCAATACGGAATTTTGAAAATTGTAATTAAATTTGTTAGGTATGCACCTTATTCTTATTATTAGAATAAGGTGCATGATTTCATTATTTCAGCAAAATTACATGTCTGGACAATAAATAAATATTAAAATCAATAAATATCCTATGTATATACCCAAATTTCAAATCACTAAAGGAAATGATTGACCTGAAATATTGTACCTAGTAGTTGATAGCTGCACAAAATAATGTAGAGAGAAAATTTCAGCTTAGATGGCAGTAAATAATAGACCTTAAATGAAAACCTAGAATTTCTCTTGACCGTGAAAGGTGAAAGTTGAAAGAAGTTATATAAATTATGGGCATGGAACTTTCTGTACAAAAAAAGGTAATCTGCCAGAAAACCAGCATTGAAACATTTCTTCAGGAGTAATTCTCAGGACAATGATTAAAAACATCATCAGGACAAATACTTAGTTGCCTCCTGGTGAGCACCCCTGAAATTCTGATTGCACTGATTTACGCACATTGTATTGGTGGCCAGCTGGATGTAATTTCAAAGCCTGCCAAGACACTGATGGTCAGATTTTTCACAGTTTATCTAGGCACAAAACAGTCTGTTGACATTAGTTAATCATTTTAAGAATATCCGTTACTGGAAATATGAATAACCATGCAGACAGGTATGGAGGCAGTGCATTGCTGCTTATCAAAGTGCTAGCTCATGAGAAACAAAGACTCATCAGCTGTTCAGAGTGGGTCAAAGGAAAACAATTAACGCTGCCTTGGGAGTCCAGTTCAAAGAACACAAAAGTAGTATAAATAGACAAAAAGACAAAGAGCTTGTGTTTGCTGTTGCTGCTGGATGCCAATCTATTTTTGCGGCATGTCGTATACCTTAGAGCGTGGACCAGGAATTGGAGTTTTCACCACTGGCCTATCATACTCTTGTAGAGACTCTGAAGAGAAGCTTACCACTGTCTGCTGTCCATGAATCACTGAAGTGAATACAATATAAAATATTGATGCCTGTGAGCTCTGGCTTTCATTATAGCAAGATATCAATGATAGCCTCTTTAACACGTACATATGGGTACCAAAATTTGCTACCATGCCAAATGCAGGTGGCAAGTCAAAGGTTTACACAAGCCAGAGATAATGTCAATATTCAAACTACCCTTCACCACCCACCAGAGGTTTGTGTACCAGTCAATGAAAATCCCCTACCCACCCAACCCAGGCAATGCAGGGACATAAGCAGGGACAAAAGCCAGTATTAGACACTCAACAGTAAATTGGGTCTTGGATGGCATTTGCTTTTTCTGTATCCAAACTGGGGAATTTCTCTTCAGTATACTTTCTTCTTGTGATTGATGATATATGACTTACCTAATAATAATTGTAAATTTAAGTGATTGCAATGGCAAAAATATGTACTCTGACTAAAGCATAATAAATATTATTATTATTATTATTATTATTATTATTATTATTATTATTATAATTGGTGTATACTTCCTCCAGAAGGTGGGAAAAGCAAGGACATTTGGCATGAAATGATTGCCCTAGGGACAAG
>OX419340.1:21624234-21626734 GCA_948470475.1 Galaxea fascicularis | reverse complement strand
TTGTTATGCAATGTTTGTGTATCATTCATTAATTAATTGTGAATTGAGTGAAACTGTAATTGTAGCAAAATGCAATTTCTGAAACATCCATTTGCCACTTGGAAGACCAAAATGTTAACAGAAAGAAACAAACATGGGATTAAAATAAAAGATTACAAACTGATCAACGATCAATTAGAAAGTGTCTGGTTTCTCTTTTTCCTGCTCACAGTATTTTATGGTGTGTGCCTAAACTTAGGGTAGCTGTGCGCTTAAAGTACACCTCACCCCAAAATATTTTTTTCGCTAAATAAATCTAATTGCCCCTGTCCGGGACATATTGCGCCGTTTTGCACCTGTTTCAATCAAATATTGACTTTTTATAGGCTGTAAAAGTTACGAAATCTAGCCATCATCTGTTCCACGACCAAGCTTGAAAGGGCATGGGTCTATTCCTTACATGACGTCACAAACTGCTTTGCATGCATTTTAAGACTTAATGCAATGCAAATCAGTTTGTGACATCAAATAAGGAATAGACCCATGCCCCTTACTAGCTCGGTCGTGGGACAGATGACTCGTAACTTTTATAGCCTACAAATAGTCAAGATTTGGTTTAAAAAGGCGCAAAAAGGGTCAATGTGTTTCAAACAGGTGCAAAGATATATTTAGGCGAAAAAAATATTTTGGGGTTAGGTGCACTTTAAAATTTTAGCAGTGTGCCTAGAAATTCACATCTGGTAGCACAGGTGCTCCCAAAGACAAAACTAAACTTTGAGCCCTGATTCTAGCCAAATAAAGCCTTCCTAGCTTCACTCTACTGTTTCTTGTCACTTTCTGGGACGTCTAAATGCAATATCAGCGCTTTTTTTAATGAACAGTGACCTGGGATTAAACAAAGCGATGATATTGCATTTAGACGTCCAAGAAAGTGACAAGAAACAGTAGAGTGAAGGTGGGAAGGCTTTAATTGGCTAGAATATAAATATTTCCACCACTACTCGGTTCGTTGGAATTCTAGGTCTTCAACGGTCAATTTTTCTGTATCAACTTTTGATGGCACACACCACGATTGGGCTGTCTGTTGACTCCCCAATAGCGATGTTTCTTGTTACGTCACCTATTGTTATTAATGTGCCAACCAGAGGTTTATTGGCTGTTAAAACAATACATGCTATTGTTCGGTGGCTGGCAAATTTGAATATCAAAAGAAATTTGACGTCAATGTTTGTAAACAAGAAACATCGCTATTATTTTTCAGGCTACTCCATGGAATAGTACACCGTGTTTTGTTCTCTCCCACAAAAAGCTGAGATAAAGGTATCGTGTTTGCGTAAGATCCATTCTTTCTTAAGAATGCTACAAATTATGTTTTCTTTTCTTTTTGACGCAACATCGACGAACCGTCAAGCCACGGGTTTGAGAAATTAGATTTGAGCCGACTAAAGTGTACCGCGTATTCTGCAATTATTGCTTCACACAAACTTTCTTACCCACCTTCAGTTGCCCTGTGAAGGCACTGCAAGGTCCTCCGCAAATGTGGCGTTCTTAGCAAAGCCATTTCTCCGCATCCACTCGCTTCGAAATCGGACGGGTATTTTTTAAGAAGGTTATCAGCTTAGAAACCAGGCTCAACTTAGTAACCAAGCCTCCTAATGGATTTTGTGGCCTTGTCTTAAGTCTTCCCTAGGGAATAGAAGGGTACATTTTTGTAACCAATGAGTTCCTTATAGCGGAGCCTCTTACTAATAGAAACCCGTGAACTGCTTTTCTCGTGGTAATCATGGCTAGCAGTATTGCTTGTCTAGCTTTTTGATTGGTTCACTAGATCTCGGTTACCAGCCATTACATCCGCGTTTGACCTTTTATGGAAATGAATGCGTCAAAGGTCGCCCGGCATAAAATGTTTCACGGAAAGCCAAAAAAGCGCAAGTTTCGTCGACCAAGAAATTGGATGAAAAAAGCAGAGTCGGTGATCTCTCCACAGAGGAAATTCAAGAAATTATGGACAAGGCCGTCCTAGAAACAACAAAAAAGCAGGAGCCCATCACCCTGAAAAAAGCCACAAAGTTCGGGATGAGATTACTTGACGGTACGTATCAGTTAAGTTTCCCTTAAAAGTTGCAACATTTCCAATATTACCATAGAGATTTTACGCAGTAGTAGAGGTTACGTGACAACGACAATGTGGTTGCTTCTGTAGGTAAACCATCACAGTCTACGTCATCAGATCTTCACTAAATTCATTCTGTAACATGGCATAATTAGCCAAATCATATTGTAAAGCACATGATTGAATTACAGAAACAGATCAACAAAAAAACGTTCCCGTATACCAATCAACTATCCACAAGCAATGCCACCGTCTCCTACACACGATGCAAAGACACACGTTCACATGCCCACCTACAACCAGGTGCACACGTCTACACGTCCACACGTCCACACGTTCATACCTCCACATGTCCATGTTACAGTTATTTTTTCCCCAGTTAAATTTTATTCTTCCTTTGTTTTTTGG
>OX419340.1:21596734-21616734 GCA_948470475.1 Galaxea fascicularis | reverse complement strand
ATCACGAAAAAATGGATTTGAATATCGTTTTTCGTTTTGCTTGTTTGGCAGTAAACGGAATTCAAATTTACTCAATTGAATCGGTGTTTTTCGTATCTCTAGAATACTAAAAACGGATTTGAATTTTGTTTTTCGTTTTTCGCTTTCGTATCGCATTGGAAAACAGATTAAGATCTTTCGTTTTAATTTTTTCCGGGGTTTGAGAACCCGTTGCTTGTTTTGGCGGGAATGACAAAGAAAAATGGCGGCGTTAGAAGGTGTTCTTGATGAACTTTTTGTCCGTTGGTTTCTTATTGAGCAGAAACGTACCCACGAAGATCTTGTCGTGGAAATTAAGAATAGATATCCCAATCTAAAGGGCTGCAGTGTGCAAAGCATAAAAAGGTTTTGTGATCATCATGGAATAAGGCTGAAGAATGCCAGTTTCTGATGGAGCACTCGATACCGTAGTACGAGCCGCCGTATCAGAGGTGAGGATGTGTTCGAAATTTAGAATAACAGTCATGAATATATATGTGGGTAGCACTACTTCATCTCATGACAATTTATATTGCTGTCAATATATAATCTTTTGTATGTCCTTACTGGTGTTGTCCTCAAGTAAGTCGAAATTAATAACTTTGAAGTCGGGTGTATGGATAACTCCGGTTTTGGTTCGTTGGAAAATTGAAAGTGCATATTGAACTCGATCTCTTATCCTGAATAGTAACTGACTTCCTACGACTGTTATTCTAAATTTCGAACACATCCTCACCTCTGATACGGCGGCTCGTACTGCGATATCGAGTGCTCCATCAGAAACTGGCATTCTTTTCCTTATTCCATAATGAGCACAAAACCTTTTTACGCTTCGCACACTGCAGCCCTTTAGATTGGGATATCTATTCTTAATTTCAACGACAAGATCTTCGTGGGTACGTTTCTGCTCAATAAGAAACCAACGGACAAAAAGTTCATCAAGAACACCTTCTAACGCCGCCATTTTTCTTTGTCATTCCCGCCAAAACAAGCAACGGGTTCTCAAACCCCGGAAAAAATTAAAACGAAAGATCTTAATCTGTTTTCCAATGCGATACGAAAGCGAAAAACGAAAAACAAAATTCAAATCCGTTTTTAGTATTCTAGAGATACGAAAAACACCGATTCAATTGAGTAAATTTGAATTCCGTTTACTGCCAAACAAGCAAAACGAAAAACGATATTCAAATCCATTTTTTCGTGATAAAGAAAAACGAAAAAAAAGAAAGTATGTAGTAAATTCGAATTCCGTTTTCCTCCAAGCGAAGAAAATTGAAAAATGAAAATAAAGGTCGGATTCCGTTTTATGCAAAGAAAATTCGGCAGAAAAACGAAAAAGGAAAACGAAATTTGAATTTCATTTTCCCACGCCATTGAAAATCGGTTGGCACTAAGGTACACGGATTACAAAGCACCATGGGATTATAATGCGGCTTAGTTTTGTTTTGAATACACAGGAATGCGTGTACCTAAGTGCCAACCGTTTTTCCACGACATGGGAAAACGGAATTCGAACTTCCATTTTCGTTTTCCGTTTTCCTGCTACATTGAAAACGGAATACAGACAACTTTGGAAAATGAAATTTAAATTATTATTTCCGTTTTTCGTCTTTCGTTTTACTGAGTCGTTGAAAAACGAAATTTGAGCCACGATTTTCTTTTTTCGAATTCGGAATAGTAGTTCGAATTCCGTTTTCAATGTAGCAGGAAAACGGAAAACGAAATGGAAGTTCGAATTCCGTTTTCTCGTGTCATAGGAAAACGGAAAACGAAAATGGAAGTTCGAATTCCGTTTTCCATGTCCTAGGAAAACGGTTGGCACTTAGGTCCACGCATTCTTTGTAATAAGACGTCACGATTTATTTTTATCAAGTGATGAAAATGCTATTCCGAGAACCACCGACAAATATAAATAGCGTGGGCTAGCAGCCATAACTGAAACTAGCTTGAGAGGGATTCAAACGGCATAAAAGGAGAAAACAAGAAAACAGTTGTCGACTGCACTATAGAGGGTAAGTATTTTCTATAATTCAATATTATTTCCAGGTCGGATACCGAGCTTTTTCTACAAAGTTTCGTTATTATGGGTGATAAGGCGCGTTTCGGTTTCGAGAGGAAGTCAGTGAAAAGTGAGCTGGAGCCCGTTTCTCGAAATGCCCGAAACTTTACGGGCTATTTTCGGGTGTCATGATTCCCTCTGTATCAAAGAACGGAAGGGATTAAGTCGTCAAACGTGACGGTCAGTTTGCTATTTGTTATCTTCAAAACATGTTAAAAGATCGGCTTTCCTGAAATATGGGTTAGTAGGTTCACAAATGGCTTTTCGGGCCCGCAAAGTTTCCGGGACTTCCGAGAAACGGGCCCCTGATTTCAACATATTTCTATCAATGATTCCTGCAGTGGCTTTCGCGGTTGCATTTTCTGATTTGAGATGATTTCCTTTCATAAAACGGATAGAACTGATAGGTAGGAAGGAACTCTGATAGGTAGGAAATCCGAACAGATCAAATTTTTCTAGCTGATACAGTCTATAAATATTACAAGGAGCCTAGAAATATCCCTCAGAGGTTTTTTGCCTAATTTGCTCGTTGGATGCCCCCGTAGAATACCACACTAATGATTAAGTGGTTAGATCTTAACACTACTTCTTTATCAACTGTCCTCAGTCAAATGTGTCCTTTTCAAATCCCTGATATGAATTTTTTTTAAATACTTTTTCGACATGCATAATATGTATCCAGTGGACCGAAAGTAAAATAACATTATAAGGGAATTTCCCATGTCACTTGATAGGGTATTTATACTAGTATTGACGTTTTCATCCGAGCCAAAAGCGAAAGAGGAAAAGGGGAATTTCCCCATGCCAGGATATTTAATAATTATTCCACGAGCGCGCGTTGGATACGAGCCGAAAAAGTTCGCTGACTAGTTCTTCGAAGGTAACGTTCAGCTGGCAATTACGGAAATGAAGATTTCATTCGCTAAAATTTTCGGGCACCTCAATTTTTAAGTAGAAAATCCGAACAATTAAATTTTTCTAGCTGATAAAAACATATCCTTAAACAGTCTCCTTTACAAGGAGCCTAGAAATATCCCTCAAAGGTTTTTTTTTGCCTAATTTGCTCGTCGGATGCCCCCGAAGAATACGACACTAATGATTAGGGGTTTAGATCTTAACACTACTTCTTTATCAAAATGGCCCCAGTCAAATGTGTCCGTTTCAAATCCCTGATATATAATTTTTAAAAGAACATTTTAAGGGAAATTTCCCATGTCACTTGATAAGGTGTTTATACTAGTATTGACGTTTTCGTTCATTCCGAAAGCGAAAGAGGAGAGGGGAATTTCCCCACGTCAGAATATTTAATAATTACTTAGTCCACGAGCGCGCGGTGGATATGAAATGGTAAATAGCAAACGAGGCGTCGAATCGGCTATAACCACTCTCACATCCAACAATCACGAATGGGATAATTGTTTTAGTAAACTTCATTATTAAATTCATTTTTCAGCTTGCAATTACTTGGCGCAATCAGTTTCCATATAAGTTCGTACGGTATATTTAACAATTATTCCGAATTATTCCACGAATACGCGCTGGATATGAAGTAATAGATAACACACCGAGTTGGTTATAATCATTTTAAATCCAGCAAGCCCAAGTAAAATAATTGTTTTATTAAAAACCCCAGGGTCAACAACTCTTCCATGTAAAAGCAAAGATCACAGCTGTGGCAGCAGCAACCTATTGATGACTTACTCTCATATTTTAACTTAGATCCTATTGCTTCTAAGCAACAACTGTACGGCAATTGCAATGGCAAATATGGAAGGATTTGTCCATCTTGCTAATGGGGCCAAATGCATTCAGTGTGACAACAGCGATGCATCAAAATTTCTTCGTTACTATGATGGTGATGAGCTCCTGGGAGCGTTTTGTTTAAAGTGTGAATGTGAATACTTGACAGAAACTTTACTCGTATCACCCAGTCAAGAGACCTGCCTTGAACTCGGGAAGGAAACGTTTTACAAGAGGACGGTAGCTATTGACACAACGGATAGCAGTGTTCACATGGTACATCCAATCAGAACAGAGATAACCAATCTAAGTCTGTTCGCAGATTACCTCAAACCTAGTGACCACATCGCGTGGAGAAGGCCATACCTGATATGGCATCACGCACTGGTCACCGCTGTAGACACTGAAAGGAATAAAGTTAGAGTGATTCACTGGAGTAGTCAAAAGGGAGAGAGGGCGCAAATTACAGAGGAGTGGGTTGACTTGAAAATGCAACCTGGGGATCTCTACCGTATGGATTACGATGAAGAAGTAATAAAGGAGAATCTGCCCCGCCTTGTTTTAGCCAGAGCTCGTTCACGACTCGGTGACAAAGGCTACCACCTCTTTAGAGATAACTGCGAATCGTTTGCGACATTCTGTAAAAAGGGAGTGGAAAAAAGTCAACAGGTTCGCTGGCTACGGAAAGGGATGGTTGATCAATTAAAGAAAGCTCTCGGTTCACTTGCCGGGAAATCATTCAAGCTCCTAAGGGCGTCCATCTTTCCAAGTGTTGAGGTGGGTACCGCAGAAACAATAGAGAAAATAGCTAACAACTGCCAATGGATTGGGTTTGGTCTTGTGGTTCTCATCGAAGGTGTAATGACAATTATTGACATCAAAAAGTTGTACAAAGACAGAAAAAATGGCAATCTGACAAGAAAAGTTTTCATTGAGGAAGTCACAAAACGAGTCTCCGAGGCGATACTTGCTGGTGGACTGGCGGCAGCTGGTGGTTTGGTGGCTGGACCAGCTGGCATCTTTGTGGGGATAATTGGTGGAACTTGTGGAAAACTTGTTGGTTCCTGGCTTGGACCTTATATTGGTCGAGCAATAACGAGGTTCATAAAGACGGATGACAAAGCAGTAAAAAAAATCACGGAGTTACAAACCGGAGACCATATAGTTTTGTACCGCAACTTTGCTCATCCAAGGCATCACTGCATCGTTTTATGGCACGACGGGTTATCCAAAGTCAATGTTATACACAACACTTATCATGACGGCGTAAGGCAAGAATGGATAGACTTTGTCGATCCAGTGTACAAAGTCATCTACGACGAAAAGGACTGCCATTCAGACAATGAAGTTTTGGCAAGAGCTGTTTCTAAGCTTGGAGAAAGATCTTACGGTTTGATAACGTACAACTGCAAGCATTTTGCCGCATGGTGCAAGATGATAGCATAAACGTTTTGCAATCCACCTAACACTACCTTGAATTTTGTTAGCACTAAAGGACGCTGTGTCTTTACACCGTTGTGTGCTTTGAATACTAATTTTGATAACCATGCATGAACTTTTTTAAAAACACACAGTAAGTGTTACCTTAGCACCGTGGTATGAGTGAATGATCTGAATGATCATGATGATGAATGATACACCAAATTCGGGTTTACATGACCCAATCGAACTAAAGCAAGCCAATCGAACTGTAAAAGTGGTGCCATTGCCAATTAAAATAATTTTGGTGTTTCTTTACACCAAAAAGGTGTCCAGGTCGAACTCAAATGGTGCGAAACATCGTGCAGCTGTGCGGACAGTACTGTTTGTAGTTAGGTGGACTCATGGTTACTTGGTACTAGTAATATATAGATTTAGCCAAGCCTAAAAGCAAGGTTTCACAGTTATTTATTTGGATATGTGACCGGATTTATGAAAACCGTGTCAATACTTGAAAAAAAACCCCGCATCTTTCCCTGGAAATGGGGCACTTCTTAAATCAATCAATCAATCAATACTTTATTTGATAGAGCAGGATGGGATTACAAAAATTACCAATAAAGTAATAGTTGCATCGGCAGCTATGAGCTGATGTGGACCTGCTATGAGACTATCTAAGATATGTAAAATAGTTATAAACTAACAAAAAACAATCATAATTGCAATCACTCCAAAGCTTAGTTACAAGAAAGCTGCCATAGGTATAACTTAAAATAAATAATTAATAAATAATAGATAATAATAATAATAATAATAGACTTAAATAGGGAACTTGATGAATCCTAATATTAATAGTAAATAAAGTCATCATTCTTGTTTGAGATTACAATGGCTTCCTTATTGAAAGAAAAATTAAGAATATCTTTTGAGTGCTTCCTAATATTGCTTTAAACCCTTCTTTGCTAACATTACATGGTTTAGCTTTTTTATTTATAAAGTTCCATATATTTGGGCTTCTATATTGAAGGGAACTTCTGCCAAGTTCAGACTACACCCTAATAATATTAAATTGATTACAAAATCTTTGTGATCTGGATGATAATGAAAACATTTCTTAAATTTGGCTGGGAGCAGTCCCTGCAAAAATTTGATGCATCTTAAGTAATATACGCCTTTTATATAAATAACTAATAGGGAGCCAGTTACACTGAAGCAAACATGAGCTGCTTTCTTGTGAAGAGGGAAGACGATTAATTATACGACATGCACGAGCGTGAATATGATCTAAACTATTAAGTAATGATTGGGAACAATTTCCCCACACAGATATTCCATGAGTTATGCTTGGTATAATTGTTTTAAAATATATTTCTTCCAAAGTTGACTTAGGTAAGTATGACATTCTCCTCAGCGCACCAATTTTTTTGGAAAAAGAAGCTTTAACAGTGTCTACTTGGGAGTACCACGAGAGTTTATTATCAATTGTAACACCCAGACAGCTTGTAGAGTTGACAAGCTTCACAAAGCCAGAGCCAAATTGCAAAGGCTGCAAAGGGCCAATAAACTGCTGCTTTGCCAGAATCATAGCTTCAGTTTTTAAAGGGTGAATAGTCAATTTGTTTAGACAGCTCCACTTAGATATCTGTGACATCATAACATTCAAAGATGAGATAACTTGGTCAATACTTAAACCAATTGTGTAAAGTGTAGTATCGTCAGCATACATCATGGCGAGCCATCTTTAACTTGATTAGGGAGGTCATTGGTATAGATAGTATATAATCTTGGGCCGAGCAGGGATCCTTGAGGGACACCAAATTTAATAGGAAGAAGAGCCGACCTTTTGTTGTTTATTTCTGTAAATTGATATCTATCAAATAAATAATTCATTAGCCACTGATGTAATGGGCCAGAGATACCAACTGCATGTAGCTTTAGAGATAGGATCTCATGTGAAACAGTGTCAAAAGCTTTTTGAAAGTCTATAAAAATTGCCCCAACAATGTGACCCTTGTCCATAGCTAGCTTCCATTTTTCTGTCATAGTAAGAAGTAGGTCTTCAGTAGAGTGACCTTTTCTAAAGCCCCACTGATGTTCACTTAGTAGATTGCAAGCTTGCAAGTGACTATCAATAATAGAGCAGATTTGATTCTCCAGGAGCTTACCAGGAATGCTGAGTAAAGAAATTGGTCTGTAATTCGAAACATCAGAAAAGGAGCCTTTCTTGTAGACTGGAGTAATTTTAGCTTGTTTCCATATATCAGGAAATTTTTTCAAACTTGAAAAACAGTGAATAGGCCATCAGCAGCAGAAGATTTGATCAAGGATAAAACTTTTGATGAGATCCCATCTGGTCCAGGGGCCTTCTTGGCTTTCACCTTTTCGAGGTCTTTAGCGATTTGAGTGATACTTATTTCTATAGAATATGTAGTAGGAAAATTGCTATAGATATGATTCAGTATATCAAAGTCATCAGGAGTAGAGTGCTTCCGTGACAGATTTTCACCAATTGATGTAAAATAAGAATTGATAAAATTAGCTTTATCAATGTCATCTGATATTTCAGTATTGTTATTTTTGAGAGTCCTGATGATAGAAGATTTCTTTGTTTTATTTATATTTGTGCAGTCCTTCACTGTTTTCCAAAATTCTTTTGAGTTTCTGGATTCACAGAATTTCTCTCTCCAATACTCAGTTTCAGCTTTTCTTAGGAAGTAAGTCACTTTATTTCTTGATTCTTTGTATTTATTCCATAAATGGCTTGAGCTTTGGGGACCTGTAAAAGACTTCAGTAGCTTGAATCTTGTATTCATTTCCCTCCTGATATCTCTATTTACCCAAGGTAAGGAGTCTTGTTTAATCTTAACTTCACGCAGGGGGACATGAGAATTAACTATGTTTTTAAATGAATGGTCCCAAGCCCAGGTTGTGTCATTAATATCTTCAAAAGTAGAGCAGATCCAAGTTTGTATTTTTGAAGCTTTGAGATTTTACAAGTAGTGGTTTCTGCTTCCTTGAAGTTAAATCGAAGACAGCATAAATAAACTTGTGGTCAGCAATAGCAAAGTCTAACACACCAGCGTCTCTGACTTTAGAAGAATCTCTAACAAGAATCAAGTCCAACAAAGTATTTGTAGTTTCAGTTATGCGAGTTGGTTTCTTTATCAGGTTCTTGTAGCTGTAATAGTTCATGATCTGACGGATCTTTTTTCCGTGAATGTCTGAGTTCAAGAACACGTCGCATTGAAGTCACCAGTAATGAGAACATTCTTACGTGTTCTCCATATACGTTCGAGGGTCGAGTTAAAATGACCAAAGAAGCCATCGTAGCCAGGAGGTCTATAAACACAGCCAACGAGAAGCCGTTGCGAACGGGCTTTCACTTCCAGCCAGAGAGCTTCGATGTCTTCTCGCTCATATTTAGAAATTATTTCACAGTCGATATTCCTTTTAATATAGAAGGCGACGCCACCACCCTGCTTGTCTCTTCTATCGAGCCTCCAGAGACAATAGCCATCGATGAAAAGTTCAGAGTTGTCAACAGATTCATTTAGATGGGTTCTGTAATGGCAAAGACATCTAAATTTTGAATACTTGAGAAGAAACCTAATCTGGTTCAGGTTGCAGTGGAGACCACGGACGTTTGAATGGCCAACTGTAATTGAGCAATTCCTGTTATTCCTAAGAGGAGATAGTAGATCGAGTAGCTGGTCTTCTTGATTACACGTGGGGCCATGATTGAGCTCGATGTCACCGCAGAGTACAGAGAGTAGCGTTTTCTGGACGAACGATGTCCTCAGAAGTTGGAAAGTAGCTGTCGAGGAAGAAGACGAGTATCTGGCAATTCTCGATCTAAAGAAACTCCTTGATGATAGACCAATATGGCCGCCAGCCGGAGGTAATGTAGGAGAACAGGAGCTGTTTATGAGGCCACGTGGAAAGTAGCAGTCAGAAACATCATCTCGTTGTCTTAAGGAAGTTATCAAATATAGGTTTGCCAATATCACAGAGGTGATAATCAATCAATCAATCAATCAAAGTACACTGTCACTGCACAGCATGAACACCCACCTTGCTTGCGTGTAGCTGGCTTGGCTCAGTGTCACTTCCCACCCCTACACACTGCAGCCAGGCTAAATTAGTCTCTTCCTGCAACCAAAAATGCAGATGGTTTTGTAATGTTTACAATATGAGCGGCAGTGTTGTATCACTATTTACAAATTCGAGGCGAAGCCGAGAGTTCGTAAATGGTGATACAACACTGACGCGAATATTGTAAACGGCGTAAACCTATTTTATTACACTAAACTTGGGATTTTGGTATATTTTGACCGAGAAATTTGGACGTAAACGTGTAGCCGTGTTGTATCAGATATGCAGCCACTCATTAAACATTAATTTTCTTTGTATTTTCTTCATGAATTATAAATGAGTGTTTTAATAGTTGTCACAGACACTGCTTTCACCCACCCCACTCGATTAAATCATCCAGGCCCAACCTGGTATTGCCTGGTAGCCCAGGTCCTGCCCTCTTTGCTGAAACCTTCTTTGACGGAGCCCCCCCTCCCCCCCGCCCTGGGTTTAAGTCAGGCAGGCTAGCCTAAAGCCCGGCTAGCGCCGGGCTTCAGGCGAAAAAGTTTTGGCCAGTTTTTGAACGCGTTTTCATAAATCCAGACACATGTTGATAATTGATAATTCGAGAAACGGGCCCACGGGGCCTGAAAAGTTTCCGCACCCGGAAAGCCGAAGCAAAATCTCAAACCTTATGATTACAGAGCTGTTTTATTCATATTCTTGATATGAACAGAGGTTCTCTTCATACAAGAAGTTTCAGGCGTATACACCTCGCTGGTTTTAGACACGGATTAATTGCCTGGAGGGGGGACTCCCATATCAAAGGGGCGGGGATGCTCGTCGGAAATTTTGAATTAAATCTCTAAAGGAGACGATCTGAGCGTGGCCCAAGCTTTTTTTGGAACCCTAACAGAGACCATGTTAAAACACAGACAAATGAAAAATACAGTGACTTTTAATGATGGCAAAGACATTATTATAAAATGCTTTTACCCATATGTAGTTTTTGAAAGCAATGTCATAAATGAAATATATATTTTTATATTTCCTCGCGTGCTTTCAGGCTTTCGAGAAACGGGCCCCTCGAGAGAGTATCAGCTAAAACCACATGGCTGCCAGGTATGTACCTAACATTGACTGCATAGGGCTTTAACCTGAGAAGATGGAGAGGTGCTTGATGAATGGGCTTCTTAAGGATTGCTTCCAACGGTTTGTGATCACTTTCAACTGTAATCTCTGGTTGCCCATACAAATAATCATGAAACCGTTGACATCCAAAGATAATGGCCAGCATTTCTTTTTCGATCTACGCATAATTTTCTTGGCTTGGAGTCAGAGCTTTGGAAGCGTAAGCGACTGGGCGGTCATTCTTTAGAAGAACTGCACCAGGAGGGAGGGGGTGACTATTGTCTACCGGTATTGATTTGTGACCAACTCATCGCTGCCAGTGTGACGTCACATAGCAAAGAGTGACTAGCTTATTCAGATTAAGCATCAGTCAATTCCAGCAGTGCCCATCATCCCTCCCCCCGGACTAACCCCCGGGCATTAGCATTTTTTTTTTTCAATGGACAAATTAGGTGGGGACACATAAGCTGTCTAAATGCCCCGGAGTGGGGACGAAGGAAGAGGGCAAATGCCTCACCCCCGGGATCGTCGCGTTCCAACACCTTTGCAGTTTTTTTTTATTATTATTAATCAGTAAATAAAACGTTCCACTTTTCAGTATTTTAATGCAACGGTAAGACTTCAAGGACAACAGTACATGTTAGTTGATTAAATGATGGTGCATTCCATTTTAAGCTCGCAAGATCTGTTTGAAGATCTCATCACTTGAAGCGCAAGCCTCAAGTATTTTAAAGTGCACTCCAGGTTGACTTTCATGAATTTAAAAAATGGTAGGCTAGTTTTGAATGCAAAACGCGAAATAGTCGTGTTCACGTTGATTGTTTCCGATCTCTCGATATAAAATTGGCTAGTCCATGAGGGACTACACAAACTTGTGGATGTTTTTGAAGGTGTTTTTCTGAATTTTGGATATTTCTTCATTGCTTGTAAGCACATAAGTAAAAGCAACAACTCGAACAATATTTTGTTTATCTCGTTCCGGTGCAGAAATTGCGCCGGCTAGACCAAAATCCAGCGGTTTCTTAGAATAAGCGGGGAATTCGAAACCGGACTATTTATTCATCGGCAAAGACCAGGCATTACCGAAATGTCTCACTTTCCCTAGCAATTAAAATGACAATGAAGTAATTTCTAAGCCCAACCACGCGCTCCTTAAAACACTTGCTTCGAGTCGTGTGTATTCACTTCTTCAATTCTCCCGGCTACGGACACGTAAACAATGTCGAATCCGCGTATTCACTCAAACCTACACCTTCAATTTCTTAGAGACATTGGGTACTGTGGTGGACCACGTATCCACGTATCCGCGTATCCACTAAAACCTACACTTCCATAACATAGCAGAGATCCTCTTAGCACCGTGTATCCACGTATCCAACTATTAGAGGGGAACAGCTTCAAAGTGGCAGGGTATTCTGCAGTTACTCCACGGTAAAAAACTTCAAGGCCCGCTAAGGATTTGTATCTGCTTAGCAAATGAATACTTTTGTGTGAAATGACTGCTTCTGCTTAAGCTCTGCTAAACTGTCCGCAGGTTAGTATTCCTGTTGTGTCTTTTATATCACATATGGTGATTTGTCTCTGTGACTATGAGTTATGTTTGTTACTTGTCTTACTTTTCCAATTTCTACGAGGAACGCCGAAGAAACATTCGCCGGCATCGTTCTTTGTTTTCTTACCTTTTGTTGTTTTCATGCTGTTTGGATTAAAAAATGCTCGTCTTTTTTCCAAATGCATATTTTCTATTTAATATTTCATTTTGGATCCTAAATATCTTCGTTTTTCCTGCTGTCGCTCATATTTTGGGCAAATTATTGGTTGAAGAAAAGCCAAGCGAAGTCCGGACGGTTTATATCCTCGGCTTCGCTTTGTTGACATTATTGGAAACTCGCAAAGAGTAATCGACAACTCATTGCCAAACGTAAACACAATTTTTAACAGCTGCAGCATTGGAAATGCCAGCAATATGTTGGCCCTCAAAAGCAATTCTCGTTGTTAGTTAAAAAAATCGCAGATTTTCAAGGCTATTGAAGTAAAAACTTCGTCCTTTGTTCAATGTTTACGGCTGAAAAATGTTTTTCAGAAATCCTTAGTCAGATGTTATCATTAACAGTGATGTCAATAATAATACCACCCACGACTTGTAGTCAAGGTTTGTTGTTTGCAATATTTGTAATCGATCGAAGTCAAGAATAAAACCATTCTCAACATCACTAGATAATTGCAGTTGATCACCTGAGCTGATTCACGGCAAAAATAATAAGCTCGATCAGTCTGTCGCAGTCGCAGTCGCAGTCGCAGTCGCAGTCGCAGTCGCAGTCGCAGTCAAGTGAAATCGATTTTTGCTCAACGTTTTTCCATGTTATTGTAAAAAGGACATCGACGGCACTTTCTATCGTCTTTACTGTAATAGATCACAAGAATGACACCACGAATGTTGAAAACAAGGCGAGCAATGTACTTTTGTTCTTTTATGGGCGGTGTCGAAGAGTGCTCACTTGGGGGTTTTATCGCACTTTTGTTGTAAAATGTTTTGTTTTGATAGATTAAAATGTAAGCGATACATGTTAAAATTTGTAACTCAGCCAAAGGACATAACCGGTTGTGAAGTTGGATTTAATAGTGGGACACTAGAAGTGTTAACCTAATTTAGTGATTTTTACCACTTGTATTGAAATGTAATCAGATGTAATTAAGCTGCGATGAAGAAAAGTTTGTTAATCGTTTTTGCTAATCAGAATCCTATAGTTCCTGAGCCACAAAGGCCGATGATATTTCGAAAATCTACGTTTGCACTTGATTGAATGGTGGCTTTGGCTCTGTAGCAAAACAGTGAAAAATATATATATAAAATGACATAATAGTGGAATAATGTAATCACAATATAAAGATGCCCTTACTGGAGTCATGGCTCAAGTCCCGTGGCATCGCCATATTATATTATCTGTAAATGCTAATATTAATTAAGGAAATAAAAACTGTGGAGCTCCGCTTTTAGGCTTGCCTAAATATATATATTAATCCTGTCTAAGTAGCTAGAAATGAGTTCGGTAGGGCAACTACAGGCGGAAACGATAGGGCGACCTGGGTTGTTCGGTTTGTGAATTTTTGGCAAGAAGTAAATGCACGAAGTTCTAGGAGTTGTGATGATGAGATTAGTTGCAGTGTCCGGTAATTCTTGGTTAACTATAAGATTATGAATGGTATCTTTGACAAGTTTTTGATTTGTGGAGGTGAGATCTTTCTCGATTTTGGCATAAAACGAGGTGTCGGAAAGTTGCCGCAAAGCTTCTTTTTGGTAAAGGTCGGACCGCCAAACAACTACCGCGCCGCCTTTGTCGGTCGATTTGACAACTAAACTAATTTCAGAAACTTGATTGGCTTTCCTAGATATCAAAGTTTCTATCAGCGACAACGGTTTATGTACCAGTGTGCACAACAAGCCTACAGATTCTCACAGTTATTTGTTGTATTCATCGTCACATCCATCACATGTCAAGAACTCCATTCCTTATTCTCAATTTCTTAGACTTCGACGTCTATGTAGTGACGACTGATTTTTTCAGCAAATCAGAGGAGATGTGCCAGTTCTTCGAAAAACGTGGCTACCCTGCCTCCGTGGTCAAAGCGGGCCATCAATTTGATCGACAGTCAGCACTACAAACGTCACAAAAGGATAAGAACGACAGAATTCCATTCACCCTCACTTTCCATCTTCATAATCATGTAGTCAAAAGTATCATTCTCAATAACTTCAAATTACTCCAAAATGATCCCGAGACTGGTAGAATCTTTTTGCAACCTCCACTAATTTCATTCAAATGCGACAAAAACGTCGGCAACTTTTTAGTTAGAAGCGCATTTAAAACTAACGAGCAACCCGGCACTTTCAAATGCGCACGCTCACGATGTAAAACTTGTCAATTCATTCTTAACACTAGCAAAATATCGGCACCTAAGCTATCTGTTAAGATCACTGATTGTTTCACATGTACCTCTGCAAATGTCATTTATTTCCTAACCTGCACGTTATGCAATAAATTATACATTGGCAAGACAGGAAGACGACTAGGCGACCGATTCCGCGAACACCTTCGCGATGTTGAGAAGAATGACAAGGATGCATCTAATCCAGTCGCTCGTCATTTTAATCTCCCTAACCACTCCAAACAACACATGGCTATCTGCGGCCTTTCCCTACATCAAGGTACGACGGAAAGCCGCAAGAATCTGGAACAAAAATTCATCTTCCAAATCGGCACCCTTAATCCCCACGGTATTAACGAATGCTTTTCATTTAACTACTGTATTCCTATTTTTCACGTTGCCATGTTACCACCAATAGCATCGCTCCTACTCCACTATGAAAACTACACACAACCCATAATTCCTTGATTCACTCTGACGAAGGGCTAGCGCTCGAAACGTCAGCTTTTAGAATCCATGTACGGTGGTGAATTTACATTTATCAACTGATATTGATATTACCCAATTTTTGTGAACTAAAATTTAAAGAGATTTGAGACTTGCTCTGTAAAAAATTCGTTTATTTGTAATAGAGAGCAATATTAATATTTATTGTCATATTTTATATACATTCAAGTACAAAGCAATTCTTGCAGGGAGATGAATTTTAAATATTTATTACATGATAATTTATTTGCAATAGAGAGCAATAATATTTATTGTCATATTTTATATACAATTACAAATGCAATTTTTGTAGTGAGATGGATTTTAAATATTTAGTTCATGATAATTTGTAACAAAATCATTCTTCAAGTAGATTACTTAAAATATTAATATGGGTTTGCAAATATCAATTTTTGATGTTTATGTACAAGGCCCTCAAGCTGATCTTATTACTTAATCATGTCAGTGAAATTCCAAATAAGCTCTGTATAATAAAAAGAGAACATTGGCCATGGCCAGTTTTATTTTATCCTGTTTTTATTTGTGAGATATATTTCAGGGGCATTGCTAGGGGGGTCCTGGTTGATCCCCTTCCTGGGGAAACCATATCTTTGTGCAGTTTTGGCAACCCCTTTTTCAAATCTGACTTACCCTTGTAATTTGAGCACTCAAAATCGTAACTATTATGCCAGGTGGTAATGTTATATCCTCCATACTAGAGGGAAAATGGATAATCAAAGAGAAATAATCATAGACTGATGGTGGTTCCAGACCAAAGAATGTTGAGGTCTGATTTCCATACATGCAAGTTAAGGCATTGCCAATGATAGCACAAACAACATACATCTTCCCAATAGTACTTAGACCAATTTTAAGGTTTTTTTATAGTCCAGAAACTTAAATGAGTTGATGACATCACCGAAAATCTATTCTACAGAGGTCCATACTTTGCTCATTCTTGTATTATACAACTCCATTGCTGGTGTGAGTCTTCTCACTGCCCCAGGTCGAAATAGAGCGTGCAGGTGTGCCGTTACAGGATAGGCAGGGTCACCATATAAGCACATGACTTGACCTGCAGGCAAGTAGGCATGGGTCTCTAGATCACCAAGTAGGTAAGAATCCCCCAGCATGCCAGCATCGTGCGCCCTTCCCTCTGTTACCATAAATACAATTAACAATTTATTACTGTTGCAAAACAAATAAACAAATAAAATAATTATAATAAAATATAAATAAATAAATTCAGTATGTAATAAATAAATGGATAAATAAATAATCAATCAGCAAGGGATCTACAAATAAATAAATCTAGTAATTTTACTTTGATTACAAAATACTATTGAAGAATTTGCCAACCTCAACAGTTACAAAAAGGACATTTTAGCAAAACAAAGTAGTTCTTCAAACTACAACACCAAAAATACTCACGCTCACTTGTTTTTTATCTGCTATTAGTAACATTACTAAGTTAAACATTTTCGTGGTATTGTCAATTACAATATCTTTCCACACACACTTTTAGTCAAATTGAAGTTATTTTTCTACATAAAGACAATGCATTTTTCTCGAGAGAAAAAACTTAAGCCTAGCTACTGGGCCAAACAAATTTCCAATTAATCCAGAGGGAACCGTCATGGACTGAAATTTTATAGAATGCACTCTTTTGTGTCTGTTGAAGACAATTCTTGTAGTTCTACAGCTCTGGATATGGGCCTTACAGTTCCATCAATAAACCCAAAGCAATTAAGAGCGACTTGCTGTTAGGATCACCTATACCTATGCAAGATAGAAAAAATCGATTTTCTGAAAATTTGTCAGGACGAAGGTTTTTACTAACTTGTTTCAAAACTATAACTTTGAGGTTGTTTGAATTTTTATTTTCTTTTGCAGACGACCTTTTGTATTTTGCCCGTAAATGAGCCAAACTCGGCCCTGAAATTGCACTTTTTGCGAAGGCTAGCAAGCCAAAATATTGCGCGTGGGTGGAAATGCTAACCCATCTCATTAAAATATAATGCTTTAGTACTTAATTTGCGTTGTCAGATCCACCTGTAGTATGAACCTGAATTTTAAACAAATTTTCAAAATTATACGCGACGGCGATGTCACATCACGTCCAAATTTAGGTCAAATTCGTGGACCAAAAAGTCAATCTGGTACATGAATTTACCTCGCAAAACTATTTTTCTGGATGAAAGTAACACTTCATCTTACTTTTTATCGCAAATCTAGCTTGGGTAAATAAAACGTAAAAATTTGACAGCGTCTTGAAACCAGGCACTTAAGCTAATCGCTTGACATTTTGACCTTTCACGCCGGGATTATTATCTCGAACATTGACCCTGAAATGTTTGCCTGCGGGTCTGAATCCGGTTAAATAATTGTTTTAAGCCTCCAGATATCAGTTACAGCAATTTGAAGACAAGTTCTAGCCGCAAAGGAGCATATTCAGCAAAGGCTACAAACAAAACCACGGACACAGGAATCCCAAGGTCACATGAGAGCGTCCTTGTTTATGTATCTTAATTGTTACTATCTGTTTGTTTTGTTTGGCGCAAAACTTCTTGTGAGGAATTAATACGCCAAAGAGACAGGTTTGTTGACGAATCAAGTTAAGTTTTTTTAGTTGGCTGAGTCAACAAAACGGAAACTTGATTGAATCTTATTAACATTGTTACGAAAAATTATTGCGTGACTCGCGTTACTGTCTAGAAGTGTCTACAATCTTCTGCATATTTAATTAGTGCTGTGTCATCGTGATTTAGTAATTCTATTTTAAGTCGTTTGCGTATGTTGCTGTAAATAGTTTCTTATTGTAATGTTTCTTTATTTAACCGAGCCGGAAAGTTCTAGAATTTTATGTTGTGAGGTATATAAGCCGATCGGTGTAGCTTTAGAGTTTCTAAGAGAGTCTAAAAGTAAAGAAGTAAGTCTGAGAGTCTTAGGGTGCTTTCGATTGGGAAATCCGGATTTAGATCTTAAAATCCGGATCTTCGAATTTCCAATCGAACACAAAATCCGAAAACGGATTTCGCGACGGATTTCGTTAATTGAAATCCTTCCCCCACATGGATTTCAATTAATGAAATCCGCGGCGAAATCCGTTTTCGGATTTTGCGTTTGATTGGAAATCCGAAGATCCGGATTTTAAGATCTAAATCCGGATTTCCCAATCGAAAGCACCCTTAGAGAGAACAGAGAAGAGCTAAGAGCGTTGACGGAGGTCGTGTATACAGTTGGCGGAGGCCGTGTTTATTGAAGTGTGACAGTGGTCGTTTATACATTTGGCGGAGGCCGTGAGTACTAAAGTGAGACGGAGGTCGAGTATAATTTTATAAGCCTAGTGTGAGCTTATTGTGAAGTCTTGTGCGGAGTTTACTACTTTCGTTTGGAATAAATAACCTTGTTGCTGTTCCGACAACCCTGAGTTCTGTTTAGTCTACAAACAACCCACTTCTCACTCATCAACACAACGAACTCGTAACAAACATAGACCTCTTTCATAATGGCGGCCATATAAAATATTCTTTTGTTTTAATGCTGATAAGCCTTTCTAACCTCGCTGCTATGTGCAAAATACAAAAGAATATTCGCGCTAAAATGAGGCCAGTAAGTCTAATTAAGATAGATACAAAAGAATAATATCATCGGCGGCCATTATGAAACTGGTCTATAAAGCTCTTGGAAAATCAAATTGCAGTCTTTGAGAAACGTCTCCCTGGGCTTATAGCTAAGGAAGGAAATTTATACCAAGTTGATAGGTTTCTTAAATTTTGATGCAAAGTATGTTTGGCAAAGCTTTTTCGAAGTAAGCTAGTCATTTAGTTACAGGATCCTGCAACGGGCTTATATCGATGGAAAAGACAGGTCTCTATTGGAGGAATTATGTTCGGCTGTTAAGGGTTTTATCGGACATTTAGTAGGAACGCGCCCGATTGGTGTACACGCCTTGTTACTATTATTATTATTACTATTGTTATTATTTATTTTATTCTTTTAATTATTTTTATAAACTTCCGCGACACCACAGGAAGTAATACACCAGTGGAGTGGAATAGCTGTCTGGATGGTGAGAGTGCAATACCGCGTTCTCCTTTCACAGCCTTAGTTGGGTGTGAAAACCATGAAATTGAAGCACTACAGTTTCTTTTATTTGATCGCCATATGATACCGAAAGACTCACGATGTCCCGGACAAATTGTCAGCTGAAGATGCAAGTTGTCGATATCAAACATCCCTGTAAGATGAAAGTGAAAGACCAAAACTACCAACTGTACATGCATCATGACCTGCTATATCTACAAAATTGTGCAAGGCTAGAGAAGTTTAATTATGTACACGCTTTTCAATTACGTACCCTTTCTCTAAGGTTCCCCTTTCCCCTGCGGAGTGCGTTCTTCCTTTTCCTCTAGTTTTGGGGATCTAACATTTCTGATTATGACAGATAAAGTTGTCTTTGGCTACATACTCTGGTATACATTATGACATTCCAGACAGCTTCGTGAATTTTGCGTGACAGTCATACATAGTGGATGACAATAGTGTATGATGCGTAACAGTTGACAGGTGTATCACAGCCAGCATGCACAGCCATAAGCCACATAAATGTAATAAAACTAATGTATTAGCAACAAAACCATCAATTACCAAAAACAAACAGACAACCAAACAAATGGTAACAATTAAGATACATAAACAAGGACGCCCTCACGTGACCTTGGGATTCCTGTGTCCCTGGTTTTGTTTGTAGGCTGGCAACCGTCAGGAGAGTTTCGAACAAACCATGAAGCAGCAGTAATGTTACCACTTCTTATCATGATAGACGAGATTAAGGTAAGAAACAACTCCAAGTATTTAGTAAACCATTTATTCTTCTAGCTTTCCTTAAGATTTTTCCCGATATCGGTTTATAAACCGACATTTTTGTTGTGTGCATTGTCTGTGCTTGGGTCTGTCGAAAACGAAGACCCAAAAACGAAGACCGAAGACCGAAGACCCACTCGTCTAAAACGGAGACCCTGTAGTCTAAAACGAAGACCCACTGGTCTAAAACGAAGACCCTGTAGTCTAAAACGAAGACCCACTGGTCTAAAACGAAGATCCTGTAGTCTAAAATGAAGACCAACTGGTCTAAAACGAAGACCCT
>OX419340.1:21579234-21581734 GCA_948470475.1 Galaxea fascicularis | reverse complement strand
ACGTTGCAACTTCCCAACGTTTCGTTAACGGGGCCTTCAGTGGCTGGAATTTTCCTTGGGATATTTTCTCCATGGTTTCGTTGAACATTTTGAAGTTTTCGTGCTGAGATTCGGGGCAAACCCTTTTCACTGACCATTCACCTGGGGTCCAAGACGGATCCTGAAGTTTATGAGGTGTGGCCTGAAGGTCATCAAAACAACCACTGGGCAAATGCATGGGATGCAAGCGTTCCCTGTTAAAAACAATACAGGTGTGGTTGGACAACAACGGTGTTTAAGGAGGCTCAGAAGGGTTTTACGTTGCCGTAGTGTTTGTAAAACGATGAAAGGTTACAAGAAAAGAGCTTTGATCGTGTAGGCAAACTATAAACATCTTTTCAACTCTATTGTTGGGGAATACTTTATGGGTACTTGTGACGTCATATCCACATGGTCCACAACCAGACACTCAAATTTCAGTTTTTGTAAATTATCTGAAAAACTGTCTGTGACTTACTATTTTTATTTCTTTGTAGGAAGACTCCCGGAATTTTTTAACTTCTCAGACAGCATGACAAAAAAATTATCTAGCAGATTTTAAGATACAGCGAAAAAAGGCATTTTATGGCTTACTGAAAATTGTACTAGATAGATTTCCCCGAAACGTTTCTGTTCGAAATGCCATCATGAATGATGCAACCCAAACAATAAGATAGGTCCCCACACAAAATACAAATGTTTTCCGCAGGTTCTATTTCCGGGGTGTTGAGCGCGCATCTTTTGATAGAAATTTGATTCATTGAGCTGACGCGTTCTTTTTAGTTATGGTGCGTGCAGGTTTTTCCTATCAAAAGTCGTGCACGCAAGACGCCGGACGTGAAAATACGTCGTAAAATCGCACGAATGAATGAATGAATGAATGAAAACTTTATGAAAACTTTATTAACGTGTCAATGTATTTACCTAAAGATTAGCTAATTGGGGACACCTACCTACAATCGACACCCATTAACTAGTGTACAAAAAATGGATGAATAAATGTTAAAATAAATGTTAAATACGAACCTTAGAATGAGTGAAGGCAACTTTGACTTCTGACAAGATGAAGTGAATGAAAAGGACCCCCTGGGGACGTTTTCAGGGCTATAACTGAGACTTGTTTATAAGTAGTAGTCGTCATTATTAGCGGACGGTGCCTTTTACCCATTCTAATTGTCATCATCATCGTTATCACACCGGAAGAAGTATAAAGCCGGCACTTTGCCTTACCAAACTACATAGAAAAGTTTTCTCTCCTTTGCTGCCCTTGGGTCCTGGAAACTGTAACTATTAAGACAGTCAACAAGAAAGCCTTTATAATTACTGAAAATTTTGATTTACGGAATGTAAATAAAAAATCGGTGGGAAGAGTAACGTAATTCGCCTATCTTATAATCTGAACGATAGTTTTCAACAAAACAAATACCACTTAATTCAATTTACCTTAGTTGTCTCGTTTCTAAAAGTGGCGTTTCTGGGGACCGTAGATTCTTCTCTGGTTCTTCTTGTCTCAGCCAAGACTCGCTATCATCAATTTGCTTCTTGTGCTTCTTACGGCATGGGACACAGAGAGCTGACGTAAGCGATTACAAATTTCTCAGTTAAAGTGAAGCCCTGAGTAGCATCCATCAGGAATTTGAAAACTGACATAAAGTGTTTACTTTTGTTCTTCTTAATCAAATAAGGGGTGTTTTAGTCTGCAAATGTAATTATACTAGTTAATGAAATCATACAAACCAGTAAAACTGACCGCAAATAATTGACTGTGAACCGTACGCATGAATAAGTGTATTGCGTTGTCAGGTGGTATGATCTTCTACAAAAACATTATTAATTATCAAGAAAAGAACATTGTACATATTTCCATCTGCACGTAGATCTATATTTTTTCAACGTGATGTGTACTTAAGTACTCTTAATCTAATAAAGAGTTTCTTCTCTTTTCGAGCAGATATGTCACGAGACAAAAATAGATAACAGAAAATGTTACTGAAGATTACCTGATCCAACTGGAATAATAACTCCAAACAGCTTTTGAATGTCCTGAGACATATGCAAGGTAATTACATCTCTGCCTTGGACACGCTTCCTGACACCAGCATGACCAGGATACTGACATGTTACCTTTGCACTTCTCCAAAACTTCCCCAACGTATGGCGATGCCTATAGCAAATCCACATCTTTTGTTTATCCTCCTGAGCGAGGTGAAATAGGCCAGTCCTTGCCAAGATTAGCTCCTTTTCACTTAGGACCTCTTTAGACAGGTGGCAGCTTATCAAATGATGTTTTATTTCATCATTGCATTCAGACAACCGTACCAAACCACTTAAGCCACGCGATGAACCACAGTTTTTTCCATCTTTGCTATTCAAAAAGCATTCCTGGGACATAATAAACGTCTCGGTAACGAAGGACTTCTTCCTGTACTTGTAAATCTTTCCAACGCGATACAAGTTCGGGAGACCTAAAGGAACGCACTAT
>OX419340.1:21571734-21574234 GCA_948470475.1 Galaxea fascicularis | reverse complement strand
ACAGTGAAGCAGATGCAATTCAGAAGTATGAAAGCCAAACCAAAAATGTCATCAGTCCTTCAGGATTGTGGGTTAACCCAAAATTTCCTTTTCTTGCTTGTTCCCCTGATGGTCTTGTGGGAAAGGATGGACTCACGGAAATCAAATCTTTGAAACTATTCAAGGAACATAGCATAGATGCTGTCTGTAATGATAAGGGAGACCTGATTTCTAAAAATATTATCAACAGGCAGTGCTTTTCTCTCAAAGATAACAAGTGTACCCTTAAGAAGAGCCATAGTTACTACTATCAAATTCAAATGCAGTTGTTACTCACAGAATGAGCTTTCTGTGATTTTGTTTTGTATGCTAAGGATGGAGCAGTGTCAATAGAAGGGATCTACAGAGATGAGACCTTTATCACAGACATGTTAAAAGTCCTAACACATTTTTGGAGAAGAGTTGTAGCACCAGAGATTTTTGAGATGAGGGTCCCCAGAGACCTTTTACCATTTTTTGATGGATTGACATTACCAGCATTTGACATTCTGTCACCTACAGCTACGTGTGTAAACAATGAATGTGACCCAGAAGGCACACCCAACACTGACCTCCCACCAGCTGCAGCAAGCCCCACTAGTCCACCACATACCCTTGATAGTGAGCTGCAACTTCTTTGTTACAGTACTCTACTGATGAACGCGACATTGCAAATTTCCTTGCCACTTGTACTTCTGGACCACAGATTCCAGCTAGGATTAGAATTCTGCCTACTGATCTTGTGGTTGTACCTTGGTGTGGAACAACAAGACAAGGCATAACATTGGCTAACACCTGTCCAGTTGATATCTGGCTCATGATCTTTCAGGCACTGGTAAAATCTGGCTGAATAGATCTCGATGACCTTGCTGGTGCAGGCAAAGTGATCCGTTCAGCACTGTCTTTAATATAATTTGGAGAAGCAAAACTTGTATGTCTGCTTCCAACGCCAGCAGTGAAGAATAGAGTCATAGACCTTTATGGAAAAGAAGGTGATTATTTTCTTACAATAATTCAACCGTTCTTGGCTACTGCTGTGACCACTTGGTGTAGTCTACCTTCACGTCCCTCCATGACAAGCACCTATCTATCACATGGTATTTCAATCGGCTGTTCTATTAAAGACAACACTTTTGATGCATGCCTTCAAGAATGGCTCAATCCAGTGACGAGTCAGTGTCAGAGAAAATTTACAAACAAGCCTTCAAGTGGTATACCTTGTCACCCAGATACAACTTTTTGTGATGATGGTACACAGTTTGTGTCTTGGCACTTGTTTTTTCTGTTGATTTAATCAGTAGAAATACAAACCCGGACATCAAAGATCTACCACAAGTGATCACTTTGCACAGAACAATACTCCATCTCCAGAGCGCAACACTCTGGAATAGCAATCATATTTGTGTTTTCAACTATAAAAACACCTGGCTTATTTATGATGGACTACAGGAATCAAGAGAAAGAAACACTGGACTCTCCCTATTTGACACTCGTCCGAGGAGATTTTCAGTGAGTTATGTTCTGTACACAGTGTAGTAGTGCTTTTAATTTCACAGTTGAACACAGTACAACATGGCCGCCGGTCATGACTTTTGACCAGCGCAATATACTACCTTCTTCTACTTACCAGTGATTCGTTACATGTTTTTGATTTCTTTTATGCACTGCCTTACTGTTAAGTGATCTATTTCCAATGCGAACGCGGAACGCTAAAGCCTCTATGGATTCTACTGGAAAAGACGCTGCTTCTTCGAACACCAAGTTCGTTTCTCTAGCGACTTTGAGAGAGATGCTCCAGATGCAGGAACGGATGTTTAAGAACATGTTTGAGTCGGTCTTGTCCTCCGTAAACACGAGAATTGACAAGGTTGTTAAATCTGTCGCGGAATTGAAAGCGAGCTTAGAATATTCACAGCAAGATATCGACGACTTAATGGAAGCAGCAGACGCCATAGACGACATGGAAGACGAACTTGAGGACATCCAACATGGCTTACATAAACACGAAGAAAAACTGGAATACCTCGAGAACCAAAGCCGAAGAAACAATATCCGTATCGATGGAATTCCTGAAGAAGACAACGAGACCTGGCTGAATACTGAAACAAAGGTCAAGGAAGCGTTACATAAAAAACTAAATTTGAGCTTTGAACCGGTCATCGAACGAGCGCATCGTGTTGGAGCAAGACCAAGACCAAGTGTTGCTGATGGTATCAACAGACGCCCAAGAGCCATAGTGTGCTGCTTACGTGATTGGAAGCAAAAGGATGAGATTCTTAGAGCCGCCCGAAGGCTCAAACCGTCCGGTATATTTGTGAATGAAGACCTCGCAAATGTGACCTTGGAAAAGTGGAAAGAGCAGCTTGATAAATTCAAGGAGGCCAAGAGAGCTGGAAAGATGGCATATTTTGTGTTGGACAGACTTGTAAAAAAGGACAGACGTAGAGTAGAGTCCAGCTAAGTTCTTTTTTTTTATTTATCA
>OX419340.1:21524234-21561734 GCA_948470475.1 Galaxea fascicularis | reverse complement strand
TGTCCGAGTCTCGCGGGGGGTCCAAAAATATGCAATCTATTTTGAGACCTCGCATGCTTCACTATCGCTCGCAGGTGAATAGCACAGGATATCCAGAGTTTGAGTTGCCAATCAGCGTGCGCATTAAACGCTATCCAATGTTTTAGTACATAAAGTTTCGATATAACGCGTCCTCTGATTGGTTAAAACAGCGTACTTTATGAGAGTACAGGCCCTAGTTGTTCAAATGCTGGATAGCACTATCCACTGGATAAATCACTATCCAGTGGATAAGTATTGGGAAAGCTAATTGCACTATCTACTGGATAGATATTTATCTGGTGGATAGCACTATCCAGCCTTTGAACAACTAGGGCCAGATGTACCCAGCTTTGGTTGTCATGCCATCTACCCAAGTCAATTCCCCAATTTTTCAATTCCCTTGGTTTTTATTTTGACTCACACGTCTTGTACGACCTAGAAAACGAGTTTAAAAACGAGCTGTTAGCCTCAATGGATTTGGAAGATGCTTCTGCGGGTAACACCGCAAATAACAGCTTGAAAATTAGGGATTTTTATCACGTGATTTTGTCAGAAGTTGCTTTAATTGTCCGAGTCACTCAGCGACAAGGGCAAAACACTCAAGTGATATTAATAATTAATTACTCGGGCTTCCTGTGGAAGGCCCAAGTCTAAATCTGTCGTCTGATTTTCTTTTTTTTTTCTTCTTTTTTCGTTGTTTTCCACAATCTCGTCCTCAGAGGCCGCAATACTCTTTGACATGCATGAGGGATCGGGACCTCTGGCCAATTGGATTTCAGATCCAATTCCTATTGGTTGTTTCAAACACAATAGAACTTTAACAGCAAGTCAACATGAGCCACGGAGTAAACAAAAATGGCCGCGCCGGTAAAATCTCGGATGACGCCAACAAAAGTAGCGACTCGGGTTTGTCGAGCATGTATTGGAAATATTGTTATCAACAATCACCCGTTAGATATGTTTGGTGCAAAGGCATCTCAAGAAAACATTCCTTCTCTTCTTGAGAGTTTTTTTGAAATAAAAATTGATAAAAGTGATCGTCTTCCTTCATTCATCTGTCGATGCTGCTATCGTCAGGTCCTGAAGTAACAAGAGTTTATTAGAAAAGTAGCTCATTCAAGACACCAACAAAAGTCAGTGATAAGAGTGAAAAGAGGAAAAGCAATGGCAGACAGGCCGTCAGCAGGTTCCCCGCGAACGCACCGTGATGTGAAGAAAGGAAAAAGAACTAGCGAAGCACCCCCTTGAAAAGCCGGTCCGAAGTTACCATTCCTTTGGCCAATCCTTACTACTTTAGCAGAAAGTGAAGGGAAAAATAGGAAGGTTCTGACAGGTTGCGCGTCTGAAGAGTCCAAAAAGCCATCAAAACAAGTAGACGTTCTTCTGGAATCTGGTTTCGGTAACCCTTCGGGGAATTGTTAAATATATACCGGATTCAAGTGACCAGAAATCAGCCCTTGTAACGATAATGTAAAAGCGAACAAACTAGAAAGTGCAAATATTTTTTGACACAGTTTCTGGCCACTAAGCTTAGCCCTGATTTATACTTGCATATTCTCCTTACTGCCCTTTGAAAAAATTTCACATTCATGTACTAAATTTGTTATTTTGGTTGTTCATTTTTACAAAGGAAAGCTTAAGGTCCTTTCATTATGAGCTGATTACAAATGCATTGTGCGTTACGTTATATTACCTAAGTATTACACAGTTACACATATTTAGTTCAAGTTTATGGCATCCATAAACTGATGTTAATGAGACCTGAGAGAATATCTCAAAGACAGACACATATTTCTGCATTGTATCACTTTAATTTAGAGACTAGTAACACTACAAACCTCTTGGCACACTGCCACTAATTCCAATCTCAAAGTCCATTAGGGATCTCCAGTTGAAAATCAATCACCCCTTTTAGATTTCACAACAAACCTTTCATTTCCTAAGTAATGCCACAGTTATCTACATCTGTAAAAGACGGTGTATCAATGGTTCCAGTCATTTCTTTCACGTGTATACCTCATGCCCCTGACCTATAATCATGCTATCTCCCTCGTTGAATTCAGTCTCCCTGCTTGTGCCGATCCTTCGCCACTAAGTTTTCTTCCCTGGCGTACTTACGAAGCTCCGGTTAAAACGTTCTCTCACAATTCCGTGACCATGCCCAATCGTGGACGACGTACTCCTCGAAATCTCTCTCGGACCCGCCAAGGTCCTGCTGCAAGTGCCCTAAACACCGAACAGACCAATTATCGAGCAATGGCCACCGAAGCCCTTCGCCTCCTGCTGGCCCAACATAACCTGGTTCAGACAGGCACTCGCCAACAACTCGTCGCCCGCCTTGAAACCCACTTCAAAAACTCTCCGTCAGATGGGGCTACCGTCACCGACACGCCGTCTGCTACCAATACTCTACCACAAGAAGAACTAGCTCAGATTATCTCCTCGTTAATCGAGGAAAAACTCGCGGCACGGCAAGACGGTGGACAACAGCACAACCAGCTAGTACCCAGTCCTCAACCGAGATCCCACTTTACGGCCCCCAGTCCTCCTACGCCAAGTTCTGCCCAAGATGGCGGCCAACCACAACAACAGAGCGTCGCTACGTTGCCGCCAGCCATCCACGCCTTCGGCCCTTCCAATGGAAGTCACCAACAACAACAGAGCGTCGCTACACCCCCACCAGTTTTCCCTGCCTTCAACCCATTGGATCCAGCCAATGTCGCTGCTCTTCATCCGGATTTTCGTCAACCCTCGCTGGCTAGCCACCTGACGAAGACCACGACGACTGCCATCACGAACGGTGAGTACGTGGACTTTGCTACTCTCCTCCCCATCTCTTCCCTCCTCGAAGAGGCTCGGAACTCCCAACTCCACCTTCAAGTTGGGGCTCAAGGGGTGACTATTCCCCTCCCTGCCACCTCCAAACGGCCCAAAATTACATCCATTGAGAAATGGCTGGACGCCTTTGCCATTTTCTCCTCCGTCCTGGTTTCTATTTACCCCTCCCGCGCCGCCGCGTTAATTGCCTACCAGCAGTTAATCAGGGACGCAGCGAGGAAATTTCCCGGAATGGCATGGTACGTCTACGACGTTGAGTTTCGACGTCGTGCCTCCCACAACCTCTCCCTCAACTGGGGGGAACGGGATGTCCAGTTATACCTAGACACCTTTACAGGCCTCCCAAATTCTGGCTGCCGCACCTGTAGTAGCTCTGACCACCATGCTGACTCCTGTCCACTGTCTCCCCCTAGGTCCAGGGACTCCCCAAACCGGTCCGACCTCTGCTACAATTTCAACAACGGTCGCCCCTGTGCCCGCTCCCCATGCCCCTACAAGCACCGATGCAACCAGCCAGGATGTAATGCCACCCACTCTGGCCAAGACCACTCCAAACTCTCCCGCAGCAGAGAGGACCGCCTTAAATCATCTACGGGCTCTAGCAATTCCTCCCGCAGCCACTCCTGAGTACCTGGCTCGTCTCTCACCCCCAACCCCCATTAATATTCCCAAGCTGGCGTCCTATCTCCACGATCACCCTTATCAACCCTTTGTGCACCACCTCCTATCGGGCTTTTCCGAAGGTTTTAAAATTGGTTATGCTGGTCCCCGGGCTCCCCAAGAATTCCCCAACTTGCCCTCTGCTAAGGATAATCCTTCTGTCATTGACAGGAACATGTTAAAAGAAGTCTCACTAGGTCACACTGCTGGGCCCTTCCTTTTCCCTCCCTTCGCAAATTTTCAAGTTTACCCAATTGGGGCCATTCCTAAAAAACATTCCTCAGAATGGCGGACAATATTCCACCTATCCTACCCCAAACACCGTCTCACTAGCGTCAACGCCCACATCCCTCCTGAAGACTACTCTCTCCAGTACATTAAAGTAGATAACGCGATTGCCATTCTTCAAGATCTTGGTCAGAACTGTTTTATGTCCAAACTGGACATTAAAGCTGCCTTCCGGAACATCCCAGTCCACCCCTCTGATTGGGAACTGCTAGGGATGAAGTGGCAGGGCCTGTATTTCTTTGATATGGTTCTTCCCTTCGGTCTCCGTAGCGCCCCCTTTCTCTTTGACCAGTTCTCCTCGGCCCTTGAGTGGATCATTCAAAAGAAGCTCCACATCCCAAAGGTTATCCACATTCTGGATGATTTTTTCATCGCAGCAGCCCCACCCCGGACCCACTGTGCAACAGCCCTCTGCAATGTCCTCCACCTTTTCAATGAGTTGGACATTCCCATTGCCCCTGGCAAAACCTTTCCTCCTTCTACCTCCCTGGAATTCATGGGTATCCTCCTAGACTCCTCCACGATGGAGGCCCGCCTTCCACAAGACAAGCTCGCTCGTACCAAACAGGCCCTCCATCAGTGGTCCCTTAAAAAATCAACCACCCTCCGAGAACTTCAATCCCTGATAGGCACTCTCCAATTCGCATGCCGGGTGATTCCCCCAGGTCGCCCCTTCCTCCAGCGTATCATTCACCTTACCAGAGGTACCCAGCTCCCCCACTGGCACATAAAACTCAATGCCGGTTTCCGTAAGGACATCAAGATGTGGGTTGACTTCCTAGAACACTGGAATGGGGTAAGCATTTTTCTCGATTCTCAGGTCTCCAACCCCCATGACCTCCAACTTTTCACGGACGCCTCTGGGTCCTTAGGCTATGGAGGGTTCCTCGACGGGCTATGGTTCCAAGGTCACTGGCTACAAGAACACACCCTTAACAAAAAACGGGGCATCAGCATCGAATGGCAGGAGTTATTCCCCATCTACCTGGCATGTGTCCTGTGGGGCCCCACCTGGTCGGGGAAGCGTATCCTGATGTGGTGCGACAATCAGTCAGTCGTAGCCATCATAAACTCCAAACACTCTAAATCCCCCCGGATAATGGACCTTGTTCGCAGTATCACCCTCCTTACCCTCACTTACACCTTCACAATCAACGCTACCCACATCCCTGGGCTGGATAATGCTATTGCTGACTCCCTTTCCCGTTTTCAGATGGACCGTTTCCGGGCCCTGGCCCCCACAGCCTCTCTCACTCCCTGCGTCATCCCTTCATCAGCGATGCTCATCTGACAGCCTCTGTACAGCAACACTTCCATGCCTCTCTTGCCCCCTCCACAAGGCGAACCTACAAGGCTGGTCAAAAACATTTTTTAACCTTCAACCTTATGCATGGATTGGTAGGTCCCTCTAAACCCCTACTGCCAGCCTCTGAAATTACTCTCATTTATTTTGCCTCTCACCTAGCCCAAACAGTTTCATACGACACAGTCAAACTATATTTAGTGGCCGTTCAAGACCTCCATCGTGAGCTCAACTTTCCCCTCCACATTCAAAAAATGCACCGTCTTCAAAAAGTCCTGACCGGTATCAAACGCCTAGCCCCCTCCACAAAACGTGATCGCTTTCCTATAACAACCCAAATCCTCACCGCAATCCACAACTATCTCCGCCCTGCACTGAGTACAAATTTAGACCACATTATGCTTTGGGCAGCCTTCACCCTAGCCTTCTTTGGCTTCTTACGCGCTAGTGAGTTCACTTGTAACGGTCCCTTCAACCCTGAGGTCCATCTGACCTCACGAGATATAACCTTCCACCCAGATATGCAATCACCTTCCCTTATGCGGGTTAGGATAAAACAGTCCAAAACTGACCCTTTCCGTCAAGGATGCACCCTCACCATAGCAAAGTCCACCTCACCCATCTGTTCTGTGATGGCAATGAAAGACTACATTCTCCAAACCCAGCCTCCAGCAAACCGCCCTTTGTTTACATTCTCTCAATCTGGCTCATGGCTGACCCGCTCAAGCCTCACCAAGGAGCTCCGGTCTATTCTAGAACACTGCGGCTACCCGTCCACCAACTTCTACTCTCACAGCTTCCGCATTGGAGCCGCCACATCTGCAGCCTCAGCAGGTATCCCTTCATGGCTAATCAAAGTTCTAGGACGGTGGAGTTCAGACTGCTACGAACTATATATTAAAACTCCTCAATCTACTATTTTAGCGGTACCTAAAATGTTAGTTAACCACTGAAGCTCTCGTTCTCGATCTTCACCTAGTAAGTAATCTTAGTGTACCAACAGGGCACCTGTCTTTTGCCCAAGGGCCATGCCCCCACTTTATCTTACTGTGGGGGTATTGCGTCCCTCGCTTAAGCAAGTTCCGCAATTCGTGGCAGGGAAGTGCACCCATTAGCTGCACTTTACCCCACAGTAAGGCTCTAGCCCACTGGAGACAGGTCCGGAGAAATTACCTATTCCAAGGTGGCTACCCCCGGTACCACCTGATCTGTACTCCCCCCAGGAGGGGCTCCCCCTCCTGGTTCCCTCAGTCCCCCGGGACTGTGGGATATGGGCCTCACCCCTGGAGGCAGGTCTGGAACTTTTATTCCAGGGTGGCTACCCCCGGTACCACCTGATCTGTACTCCCCCCAGGAGGGCCCCCTTCCTGGGCCCCTACTTCCAGCCATCCTTCCCTGCCACCCATATTTTACCCACAGCCAGCGTGTTATTTCTAATTGTATTACCATAAGTGGCATCTCAGACTAGGCCTCGAAAGAGGATCATTAATGCATGATTTACTGATGCAAACACATGCACTCTGACACACTTGACTTCCTTGATTACCATGATTCAGCTAGGGTGGAGAACGCATGGAAAATTTACATTCAGGTTACTCTTAGGAATTTAAGGGCAAATTGTCAACCATCCATGTTAACAAATCTAAACATACATGTATACTAACATTAGCTTATGCCACTGCCAGCATAACTGTGTATAACTCAGTGTATGCATGTTGTGTTATTCATTTTGTAATTAATAAGTTCCTGTAATTCCACAGTCTATTATCTTCTGTGGTAAAAATAATCAAGAATAGTGTGCAGACTGCACTATTTGGTATGTATGCTTATCATTAGAAATAACAATCCTGGGCCAAATTAGCATAAAAAAGACTGTTAGACCATATATCATATAATTTGTACATATTGTTGGTGCAGTGGTGAGAACGCTCGCCTTCCACCAATGTGTCCCGGGTTCAATTCCCGGACTCGGTGTCATAAGTGGGCTGAGTTTGTTGGTTCTACTCTGCTCTGAGAGGTTTTTCCCTCTCCTCAAAAACCAACATTTAGGGGGACTGGGCTCGGCCCACAAAACATGGCGGACGCAATACGAATGAGCTCCTTGAATCTCATAACGATGGAACCCTAACAACAAATGATACAGAAAAAGCAAATATGCTAAACAATTATTTCTGCACGGTTGCTGAAAAATTGATTGGCCCCGCGGATGAAATTCAGCCATTACACGCTCATAGCAGTGAGATTGCAAACATGCTGACCACTACCAGCATTAAGATTAGTCAGAAGGAAATCGAGGAAATGATCTGTAAGTTAAAAGTGAAGAAAGCCACGGGGCCAGATGGCGTACCAGCGAGGCTCACGAGCGTGTTTGGGCATAGCGCTGAAGCCTGCAAGCCACCAGATCAGTGGAAGATAGCCAGAGTCAGTGCAGCGTTCAAAAAAGGACGTGAGGAAGACAGAACATGTTACAGACCACTATCTATGCTTAGATGAGTAGCACAGTCACCACGCCATTAAGCACTGGAGTGTCTTTACTAACTAATATCTTCGCTTAGGTTTTAACTTCAGTACTTCACACTTCCCACGATAAAAGCTTAGTTGTCTACCTTCATTTTGGTGTAAAAATAGCAGACATTACGATCAACCCATAATTTTAATAAATATATATTTTCTTAAAATGAATTCATTTTTGGATGAATCGTGTAACAGAAATGTGTCAGATTGAAGCCAAAAAAATGAAATATTTCAATACCGAACGCACACCGAGTTCCTGTCTTGCATATATTAGTAGTTTATCAACAAGCAAAACAGACAATATGATTTTTAACAAAAATGGTTTATTCTAGCGTAAGATACAAACGTGTCTTTCCCACGACGTGCAATGTAACGCTTTACCTTTTTCAAACGACCACTGTACACAAAATCAAGAATAACAAAATTTTGACCCACGCCAGGGTCATAGAAAATTACGAAACGTAATGGGCATACATCATACTGTTCACAAACCAAGTCTGAAGTCCCACCGTTGAGTAAACTGTTTTCTAGATCAAAATGAAAATAGACGTTTCGTCGACGCGGAAACACTTTCCGCCATTGCTGCTGTGTTCACGAACCGTAACGAAGGTAGGTGGCGAGGAAATATGGCGAAAAACTAGGGCAGAACGGACATTATTTGACTGCAGGGGTCAGATTTGTCTTTTTGACATCAAACTTTGATTTTAAAATGTCACCAGATTTCTCCCTTGTCAAGAGTTTCCCAAAAACTGCTTTAATCACTACTTGTGACGAGGTTAATGTGGAAGGAACTTTAATTTCTGATGGACTGCTGGCTCCAGTAGGGGTCATTGGGGATTCACTGTCACTACTGTCATAAGGAGAGAGAGTTGATAACGATTCCCCACTGTCTGTTAAATTTTGGGTAGCATTATCCTAAGCAAGACAAATGAAAACAAGTTGTTGGTGTACTCGATCATGTTAACAACAGTTACTGTCAAGCAGTGAAACAGGTCAATATTCCTAATAGCGTAATCAACTGGGTTATTGACTTCCTTTCAGGAAGATCTCAAAGAGTCAAACTTGGAAAGGACTGCGTCTCAGAGTGGGGCACAGTGCCGTCCGGAGTGCCACAGGGGACAAAATTGGGTCCCTGGCTTTTTCTTTTGATGATTAATGACTGGACTGTCCCAAGTATCTTCGACATGTGGAAATATGTTGACGATACTACGGTATCAGAGATCATACCTAAAGGTCAACAGAGCAAGTCACAAAAAGCAGTTGATGCAATTTACGATTGGTCCAAGGAAAATTTGTTCCAGCTTAACGGCGAGAAGACTAAAGAGTTAGTTATATCCTTCAGTCGTGACTCCCCTCAACTCCCTCGGGTTTGCATAGACGGAACTCCTATCAAAACCATACAGAGCACAAAGCTACTCGGCTTGACAATCAATGATACGCTAACGTGGAACAACCATATAGAAGAACTTGTAAAAAAAGTGTCTAAGAAACTGTACTTTCTTATTCAACTTAAGCGTGCGCATGTTCCTACTTCAGATCTTGTAACATATTTTTGCGCATGTATTAGGTCGACACTAGATTACGCTTGTCCTGTTTTCCATCATAGTTTACCAATGTATCTACAAGTCGAGCTAGAAAGAGTGCAAAGGAGGGCCCTATCATGCATTTTTCCTAGAGTGCACTACTCGGACGCCCTTCAGTTAGCAGGGCTTGAGTCCATCAGGGCCCACCAGGGAAAGTTAACAGAACACCTATTTAAGTCTATTGTTAATGATCCACGCAGTAAGATTACCAGCCTCCTACCCCCCGCAGTCTCTATCTCACATGAGCTGAGAAGGCAGAGGAGGTTTGCCACGCCTCTTGTAAAGACGAATAGATTTGCAAATTCATTCATAGTTAAGAGTGCGAGGGAAGCATTTAAGTAATTTCTGAGAGTAGTGGCTTCGTAATTTTATAATAGTAGTTGTTTTAAATCATTTGTTATATTCTTACTTGTAAAGAGGCGCAATTCAGTTTTTTTTTAACTGCAATGTTTTCTTAATAAACACAGTCTATCTATCTATCTATCTGACATCAATACACGAATTTGGTGATTGTGGCAACTGTTTTAGCTAAGCCACTTTTAAAACTTAAACAAGTGATACAGAAGAAGGGTGATCAGAGTTCTCAGTAGAGTCTGCCACCTTTTTTTAAAAGCTATTACCGGTGAGTAAATGTATGCTCTACAGGACCTTGATGTTACAGGTGATCTGGACTCAGTTATACACTGTAGGCTCAATTTTTCTCACTGAACAACATCTCTGCTATGGGTGTGTTTTTTAGTGCAACATGTGACTCAAATATTAATGAGGGTTAAAACAAAATAATGTGGACAAACACTAACCTGTTCTGGTGGTGTTTTATCCAAAGTACATGTAGCTCTAAATTTTTTCCCACGGCTTTGTGAAATTGCAGATGTCTTTCTTTTCACATGTTCACGTACTGGCTACAATAAATGTTATAAAAATGTTACACCTTGTTTATTGCCAGCATGACCAGGCTTGCTCTGACAGAACTCTCAAGAGAGGAAAGTCTAAAATGTATGAATAAATTTCTTATAGGTTGTTACAGGCAACCAGATTGGTACCTAAATAGCACAACCTTTTTTTATGAAAAGGGATATACATATCTCTGAGCAATTGCTTGGGAGGTAGACCTAAACAGGATTCACACTTGGAACTAAGAACAAAAATTTAATGGCTTTTAATCAAATCCCACAACCTCAAAATTGGCATATGTTGCAGACCCACTCCATGATTCAATGTTTTGATGCTTCACACAAATCTTCTCAAATTTCTCTATTTTCCAACCATCAGCTAAAACAAAATTATTGTCCCAAAACTCTGAAATTCCATAACTCTTGCAATGCTGGAAAGCAAATTTCAAGTTCCATAACTAAGGGAACCTGGCTTGAGGGCAAATTGCCTTAAATTAAATGGAGTAAATAAAAATGAAAGAAAATAGAAAAATATATAACCTTTGAACATTCATCTGCAGGCTTTGCACTTTCTGCTTCACACTTAGAACTCCCAGAATCAGAAACTTGTCCATCCTTTAAATTCCAATTAGAGATGATGATCAGTTAATTCCCCAGATGCAAATATACACCGCCCAACTGCCACTATACAAAATGTATGAACAACAAGTTAGGGCAACTCGGCAATTTCTCAAATGATCAGGTGTAAATGTATACAAGGTCAGTTTTTCAAAAAGCAAAGAAAGTGCTAAAAAGGAACCAATAGACAGCAGATGATTGATGCATGTAAGGTTTGCATCTGAATGCAGTTTTTTGTGGGGCAGGTAATTTTCTGCAATTATGCCTAAGAAAATTGTGGTGAATTCTAAATTTCACTCTTTTTCTTCAAAAGATTCATTATATAAATAAAGAAATATGATTACCACACCTGCTGTCCATTATGTTTCTTGTAACGGCGTTGTTCGTTGAAGTAGTCTTGTATATGTTGACATATTGCATCAGAAGTGAATCCAATTTCTGGAATTGAGCATTCTCCTTCAATATCTGATGCAAATGCCTTCAACTGAGTCTTCATTTCAGGAGTGTTAAACTTGGGAAAGTTTCCTGCTCCCCATTTTTGAGTTGCTAGCAAGCCAACTTTTTTACGTCTATGTGACAAAAGTTTTAAAGTTACTAATCACATATTAACCACAGAAAGATCAGTTTTTCAGTATTTGACCATCTTATTAAACCTCTGCTCCACGAATTAAAAATCCCAATATCTAGGAAGAATATTATTAGTTCTTATAAGCCAGAAGAGGGTTTCCTGTTTTATACATATACCGCATTGCATTTCACAAGAGTAGTCCTGAAATCAATTTATACTTAATATTTCTGTTTCACATCTTAAATCTCCTTTTTTCAATACTGGTCTTGGCTCTACACGTCCAAAAAGTGTTACACTGTAAATGCAAATAAACACCACCCTACAACCAACACAGACCAGTTTCATCATATTATACCAGGTTGGTCTATTTGTGACAAATTAAATTCAATAAGAAATGGTGATTCTATGAAGTGTTAAGTGTTAGCTACCATAGAGTATTGATAAAAGATCAACCTACTTTGACGGATATGGTCTTTTCATTTCTGGGTTAAAACCAGACATTTCACCCATTGTTGGTTTAAGCCGTGGACTGGAACTGAGTTCACGAACTGGACCTGTCTTTCAGAACTCTGTCTTAAATCGCACAGCTGATCCACATTTTAGTCCAAGGTTTCTGAAAATGCTTGCATCCGCTTCTCTTTTAAGAAGATCCGCAATTGCTGAGAAGTGTGTTATTTCCTCATCTAGGCGTGAAAACAAGAAAACCTTGCAACCGTACCTCGTATTCAAATAATGCATGTCTCAATGGCCGTATTTATACTAGAGAAGACCTTAGCGGGTAGACGAGCTTAGCGCACCAAAGCGGCTGAGGTCGTCTAGTATAAATTCGAGAACGAGGGGAGACGACCTTGCCGTCGGGAGTGGGGGGATAAAGTAGGCATGGAAAATTTTGTCATTCACGCACAATTGGGCAGCTTACGACTGGGATTTTTTGTGACCGTTTTTTCTATATGTTTTTTAAATCTTACAGCACAAAGAGACATTCGGAGTTCGGCGGCCATTCCGCGTTCTGCAAAACTAAGTTATGAATCGTAACAAAAATTAAAACGTACTATACGAGGCGAAAGAAGGCACAGATCGAGCGGGTCAGAAGTGTGTGGGTATCCAGAAGTGACTTAAATCTTTAAGCTTTTTTCGAACAGGGCCGCTTAAACCACTCAAACTTTCTGGGAGTTTCTTTACAAGCTTACCTTGAAACTTCTGGGCAACATCATTACCGAAGAGCTTTGTAATGCGGTCGATGATAACATCTTTTTCCTGTAACTCCTGTACTTCCGAAGACTCTGACATCCTCAACAACTTTTAAACTTGAATTTTCCGTCAATGAATATATAAACAACAGCTCAAAAGGTAACCGTCAGGACTTACTTAGACAGCCACCACCAAAAAGGAATAAATGTAAGCTTGCTTCAGCTCTGGTTCTTTCCCGCCTTTTTCGTGCAAATTATTTCATAGAATGCGATGCGCTATTGGTAGGTAACAGTGATACGTCATGATAAGAAATATACTGGCTTCTCTGATTGGCTAACGGATTGGCTTGAGGAGAATGGGTTGAATGCTTAGTAGCCCTGTCTGCGACACAAATGTCGGACTCTTCAAGCGTGAAAGCTTGGTCGAGGGAAGACATATCTGCTTGTGATTGCAGTGCAAGAACATTCAGGCATGTTCACTGCCCTTGTTTTCGGTGTCAGGGAAGTGCGACCGATAGAACTACCGAGTTAAGGTACTGGAGAGAAAACTGCCTGCTTGCTACTGTGGTTGGAAGGTTTACGGTCACTTCGTTCCACGATCAGATCGTTCCAAGTCAGTTTTTTTCAAACTTGGGGAAATGTTCCCTTTGTATTCTCAAGTCTGGGAATAACTTGGGAAAATATTACGATGTTGTGCTGAATCTGGGAATAACTTCGGGAATTGTTCCCAGTTTATTCTCAAGTCTAGGAATAACTTGGGGACATTTTCCCATTTTATTCTCAAGACTGGGAATAACTTGGGGACATTTTCCCATTTTATTCTCAAGACTGGGAATAACATGGGCAAATATTCCTTTTGTGTTCTCGCGTCTGGGAAAAACTTGGAGAACTGTTCCCAATTTATTCTCAAAGCTGGGAATAGCTGGGGGAAATGTGTCCAATTTATTCTCAAGTCTGGGAATAGATTGGGAAAATGTTCCCATTTTATTCTCAAGTCTGGGAATAACTTGGGAAATGTGTCCAATTTATTCTCAAGTCTGGGAATAGATTGGGAAAATGTTCCCATTTTATTCTCGAGTCTGGGAATAGATTGGGAAAATGTTTCCAATTTATTCTCAAGTCTGGGAATAACTTGGGGAAATGTTCCCTTTTTCTTCCCAATTTTGGGAATAACATGGGTAACCATTCACAAACTCAAACTATTGAGTGGTAGTGATAGTGGAGTTATGTTGGAAAGAAAGAAAGAAAGAAATAGTTTAATCAAACCTATTGCAGTCAGCAACTGAATTTCAGGTTAGGTGTGCTAGACACCAATACACTACACCTAACAATAATAATTTATCCAGGCTTAAACTTGATTGTTACAAATTTCCTAAATCTCTCGGTCCTGGCGGGGAGAAGATGATACTGACTACCAGATCTAAGCAAGTAATGGGCAGATACATCTATTAGTCTGCTGTTTAAAATAGGGGGTCCGAGGAATGATCCAGCACAATGTTCACAATGAACGAATTGCAGGAGCACTGATCAAGGTTTGTATATTAAGTATTTGTAAAACGTCAAAGGCCTGGCTATTCAGCGATAAATAGTACAATGGACAGGAAATTGACCATGGGCCAGACATTCTAAAGCCTGGTTTCCATATGATCGTCCAGATTGTCCCAATCGTCCCAGTCGTCTCAAAAAATAAAAATGTTCGGACGATTGGGACGATCATACGGAAACGCTACCCAAACAATAGCAAACGACCCGGACGACTGGGACGACCTTGATCGCTTGGTTAGAATTGAGTTCTATCCGGACGATCGGGACGATTGTGTAAATTTTGAAGCGATCATATGGAAACGCTCTTGGATGACTGAGACGATCGGGACGATTGAAGGCTATCCCAGAAGTCATCACTCTTATCCCACATTTCCTAGCTCACAGGTTCCATTTCAAAATGGTGGCAGAAAACACGGAGTTAAACACGTCGCTCTTTATGGAAGAAGTGCAAAAAATATCCTGCAATTACAACAAAATTTTCTAAGGACTATAAGGATGAATATCTGGAAAGCAATAGGAGAGAAATTCGGGTTGGAAGCGGCTGAAGCAGAAAAAAAATATAAGAATGTCCGAACCGTGTATGGGCATTACTTCAGAAAAAAAGTATGTTCCATCTGGCTCTGGGTGCGATGCTGTCCCCTCTCCAGCAGAATTCATTAATTTGGATTGGTTGTCAAACCAACTACCATCCACTGTTACAATCATGAAGAGTCTCGAAGAAAGCTAAGATGATGCAGATCATGGTGAAGAAGCAGAAAGCATAAACAAAGTCCAAGACTCGTTTGAATATCCAAAACCTGTGTCTTCGTGGGATTCTTCGAGCTCCTCTACGACGCAAAATCAAAAGGATAAGAAGATAACAAACCAGGAGAAACGCTCTGCGATTGATGTCCGCCATTTTGTTTCCAAATATTGCGGCAAAACTCTGTTGTCAGACCCAGGAAAATAGTGGACGACCGCGCTTCTTCAGTATTTGAAGTGATCTAGACGATACGATCATATGGAAACCAGCAATCGCCTCAGTTGTCCTGATCGTCTCGAAATTTTTGGAAACGACTGGGACGATCATATGGAAACCAGGCTTAAGAATTATTAGTTACTTAAAGAAATTATCTTAAAAACGTTCTTAGCAGTTCTCTTTTGCACATGGCAACATGATGTATGCCAAGGTTGTTCTTTGATAATCTGGACTTCAAGATCTTGGTTAACATCACACTTCAGAACCACCAGCATTCAGACATGTATTAGGTCGCCCAGTATTTAACATTTGACAGAGTACCATGTGATTATCTTGATGATTCCAAACCTCTGTCAGATGGCACACGATTTGAAAATATCGAGTACCTCCTGTCCCAAAGTGAACTTGACTTCATTGTCATAGTGGCCTGCATTCTTGCTGAATTCTTTGAATTTATGGAGCCTCTCAAATCTGCTATACCAAAGCATATTCAACACAGGGAGTGAAATGCAATGTAAATTAGCCAGAAAATCTCATCCCTGTGAAACTGTTTTCAGTCATGCATGTGTTTTGAGACATCTCCAATTTCCAAATTGGTTCTTGCAGAAAGGAGAGCAAGGGCATGTCTCCTCACAGAGTTGCCTCCAATCAGTTACATTTTTCCAAGCTACCTTTGTGACAGTTTACATGTAGGTGGAAAAACTTCAAGATAACATTGTTTACAATAACAAGTTAAACGATATTATACAGTAAACACCCGCATATAAGAACACACGATTTCAGAGGTCAGGCTGATTGGGTTCTTATTTATCGGGTGCTTGGTGACAAATCAGCCTCAAAATGTTCTTAAAATGTTCTTCAATTTTTATTTAGTAATACTATCCAAAACATGTTGCTAGGGTAATTAGCATATTTTAGGAAAAAGAAATAAATAATTATTTTGTAATTATAATTTGATTATAGTTATCTCACAGCAAACATTAACTTACATGTTTTGTAACTATGACAGTTTTTCCATTTTACAAGAACATGTTACAATTTTCAGGCTGATCTTGTTCTTATTAAAAAGGGGCTTTATTGGCCAAATTTCAGCCTGGTGTTCTTAATCCATTTGTTCTTATGTGCGGGTGTTTACTGTATATATATTACTTACCTATCTAACAATATGCATGCATGTATTAAAGTTAGCACTAACAATAATACACAGACTAACAATAAGCTTTTGACTAAAGGCAATTCATGAGCAGCCTCAAATTATTTTCTTGTTTTTAAATGAAAATGTCTGATAATTAGTGGGAATCATATTATTTCTTACAGTGTGCTTCAAAATAAGTTGAAATGTGCCTTATTTTTCAGGTATTCCGAATTCATGAAGGCACAGTCTGTTATAATTGGACTGCCAGTGCAACCTTTGAATCAGTCCAAGTATTCAGATGTTCGTCAGTACCTTGAATATGTTCAAAGGCTACTGGTTGACATCTACAAGCTGGAGGTACTGATTATTATTTCAAAAAAATCATCATTAACCATTTACCATAACTTGCACAACGTTATATACAGTCATGTATACAATATACAGTGCATAACCAACCTATATGGTGCTTTATTGGCTCCTCTTATAAATTTTGTTCAAATCAGCTGAATTTTTGCATGTGGCCTTTAATTTAATGGGATACCATTGGCCTGTATTTTTTGTGTGCCAGTTTCTGCTTCTTGATCAGTGAATAATGATCAGTGAATAATGTAACATGTAAACACTTCTGGTTGTAGAACTTTTGAAAAGCAACACACAAAAGAAGTGCAATCAAAATTTGCATAAGATGCTGTTGACAAACTGAGCTTTTGCATACAGTACATTATGAATTTATCAAAAAGAAGCAAAAATTGGTAAAACAAAATACAGGGCAATGGTATTCTATTAAAAAACTACCGGTATTTCCCTTAACCCTTTCCCTCCTAAGAGTGATTTTACTCTCTAACGGCTTACGGTATTCAGTGAAATGAAACGAAATGAAACGAAACAAGACGAAAAGGAATTTATTACACATGCAAGAGTTAACGTCAATTAATGGCACTAAGAATTATTCCCTCCAGTGGAAACTGTCCTCGCATGATCGCTTGTTTCGCAAAATACCAAAGGCGGGCGATTGGTAATCGGTGAAACAAGGCTTGCAAATTATTTTTACAAGCACCCTGCCTTCGAAAGTTATATGGTTAGATAAAGCTGATACTGGCTTACAGATGCTGCAAAAATTTTCTCTCTCTAACCATTTGTTTATCAGCAGTAAGACAGCCTTGAAAGTAACGTGTGATTGTAATCTCACATTCCCCTGCGCCTTGTGCTCCAAAGTATTCCAGCGCCCACTACGCGGGTTTAAAGGGGCTTGTATAAAACCAATAACAAGGAATATTCTGGAATATCCAACAACCTGAAGTTTTTTTAATAATACAAAATACAAAGAATGGAGATAAAAACAAATAGCCGAAAAAACGAAAGATAAACAGAAGAGCAAGTTAAATGCATTCTATACTTACAGTGTACTTCCAACAAAATATTGTTTTCTCATATTGATACCAGTTTATTTTCTTTATTGGTTTTTTTTTTCTTTTCTTGGCTATTTACCTTCATCTATTTTTTGTTTATTTACTTTTTTTATGACAATTACGATATTTTTTCATGTTCCGGAATGCTCCATATCGTGGACAGGTATAAGTAATCTTGTTAAATCAGAGCAAGCACTGGCTACTCCATTCTTGCTGGACACTTTACTTCACCGTCACAGTTCTAGCATTTCGTTAGTACCAGGTTGAAAAAAGAAATCTGCTGTAGAAAGCAGAATCTCGTCTACCAGCACATATGTACTCATGTACGTATGTACTTATTAAAACCTACAAAACCTTTGTCAATTTCTATTGGTATTTTGCAAAACAAGGGATCTGGCAAGGACGGTTTTCGTAGCAAGGGTAAATTTCTTGTGTCATCTGTAAGCCAGTATCGGTTTTTCTAACCATATAACTTTCGAAGGCAGAGCGCTTCTAAAAATAATTTGCGAGCCTTGTTTCGTCGATTACCAATCAACCGCTATTGGTATTCTGGGAAACAAGGGATCTGGCAAGAACAGTTTTCGTAGCGAGGGCAAATTTCTCGTAAGGTCTGTAAGCCAGTATTGGCTTTATCTAACCATATAACTTTCGAAGGCAGAGCACTTATAAAAATAATTTGCGAGCCTTGTTTTGTCGATTACCAATCGACTGGTATTGGTATTTTCCGAAACAAGGGATCTGGCGAGGATGGTTTTCATAGCTAGGGCAAATTTCTTGTGTCATCTGTAAGTCAGTATCAGCTTTATCAAAACATATAACTTTCAAAGAGAGAGCACTTGTAAAAATAATTTGCGACCCTTGTTTCGCCAATTACTAATTGCCTGTTATTGGTATTTTGCGAAACAAGCGATCTGGCGAGGACCGTTTCCACCGGAAGGAATAATTCTTAGTGCCATTAACTGGCATTAACTCTTGCATGTGTAATAAATTCCTTTTCGTCTTGTTTCGTTTCATTTCGCTGAATACCGTAAGCCCTGTCTAACGCCAGAGGCCACATGCAATATTCAGCTGATTTGGACCAAATTATAATTTAAAAAATAGGTACCCATGGGATACATGTGCTGGCTAAGGGTAAGTTTTTAACCTAGCAATTTTGAACTTGGTGTACTGTAAATTAAGGGAAGGAAGATTTTGTCAGAATGGATACAGGGCAAGTTTGGGTGGCGCAGTGAGAGCACAGTAGTTTGATTTGAGTAACATGAAGCGTGCCAGTTTGAAAATTTGGGGTATGCAGCACAGAAGTACAGTGGTTAAAAAAAGGAAGTTACTCGCATGACAACAATACTTGGCTTGGCAACATGTCAGCTAAACGTTTCTTTTGTACTTTACTTCACTTCAGTTTTTTGAAAGAGGACTATAGCGCGCATTTGTATAAAAGAGGAAATAGATTAGACAAGGAATGATACTGGAGTAAGACTTTACAGGAGGTTAAGTATTAAAAAAGGTAGAGTTTGCATGAAAAGCTGAAATGAGACACAGTACAAGATGCAGCAAGACGTTTAGAAGCATTCACGTGGGATGCATTGGTGATGCATGGCCAGCAAGCTAAAATTGTTACTGCGGTAGGGTTGGGAGCTTGTTGTGGCTACTGCCTCGAAGAGGCGAAGCTATATAGTCATTGGGTTGTATCTGTAAATGCGTAACTATGAACTGGAGACTCAAGAAATAAAAAACATGTGACATACAACATCACAGGGCGACATAATCTCATACCCAGATCTCACTGCTCACACCCGTGGGAGATCTGGGTACGACGTAGATGTTCGTGATTTTCGAGAGACCTCGGGAACACAAGGAACAATATACTTAGGGATTTCGGAACCAATCACTGAGCGTAATTTCCGAGAATTTATTGACTCTGCTTCGTGGTTCTTCAACAAAGTGCAGCATTTTCGGCACACACCTGCGTTTGAGGTAAGTAGAAAACTTTATTTGTAGCCCAAATTATTTACCACACTTTTCAATTATTGTCTGTAGGTAATAAAATGAAGTGTTATTCAAGTTTTAGGCCGATGCATGTGCGGCAATTCACTTTACTTGACAAGACTACAAACAAAGTGATCATTACTGATGTGGATTCCAAATAGCACTCTACTGTAACTTGCTTAAGATCACAAATGCGAATGAGCCTCTTTGGAGGAATAATGAACCTCTTAACCACTTGATTCAAGCAGACTGAATACATTTAGATGCCCACTTGGTAGTATTAAACTAATCTTCATTGACGAAATATCTATGGTTGGTAATACCACGTTTAATGTGCAAATAAGCAATACACTAACGCATATTAAACGTAGTTCTACCCTTTGGTGGTGTTAGTATTATTGCTATAGATGATTTATTCCAACTTCAACCAGGTATAGATGGATATTTTTAAAGACATGGACAATAGTGAATATGGTATTCTTTCCTCTAATCTTTTGAAAGAACTTTTTTCCATGTTTGAACTATAAGAAATTATGAGACAAAGGGAAAGTAAGCAATTTTCTCAATTGTTGAACAGACTAAGGGAAGGTAACCACACTAATGATGATATGATGAAATTGAAGAAGGGAGTGATTTTCAACACTACTGCTTCTGACTATCCAAAACATGTACCACACTTATTCCTACAATATGCTACAGCAAATGACTATAATGGCAAAGCACACCGTGCAATATCAGGTACTAAGTATTGCATTAAAGCCCATGACAGTGTCATAGAGACTGACTCACAACAACTAAAGCAGAAGATTTTAAAAGAAGTTCCGAATGATCTTCGCAAAACAAAACAGCTACATTCTGTGCTTAACTTAGCAGTTGGAGAAGGAACTGAGATCTCTTAATGCCAGAACAGATGATGGAATGACAAATGGTGCAAGTAATGTTATCAAACTAATGCAAATCGACCAGAGAGAAATGTCTTCTGGTATAATATGGGTACAGTTTGACCATATTGATGTTGGCATGAAAACCAGACATGATAATAGACAATTGTACAGACAAGGTATTGAACCAACATGGACACCTATCAAACCTGTCACTACACAGTTTGTTTATCCTGACAAGAGGTTCAGTTTTCCCCAATAGAGGCTTAGTTACTCTCAAAAGGCGCTGATCCATTCTTAGGAAAGGTTCATTCAACTCCAGAAGATGCGTGTTTGCGAGTGACGGGTTCGCCATGCTAGCTGGTTGTTCCTTTCCACTTCGTACGAAACGACTTAAACCTAGTGCAAAAGATACATAGTGGGGTTTTGTTCGGCCGACATTTATGGTTTCCTTGTCCATCCTTAGAACAGGCTCGTTTGTCTTCAGAAGATGTTGTTTGACAGCGATGGGTTCATCATGGTGGCTAGTTTGTTTATTTCACTTGGTAGGAGACGACTTAAACTTGATCCGAAATACTAATCGCTCCGTTTTATTCGGCGACAATTAATGGTGTCAATGTTGTAGTAAGTAAAGGGAGTAATTCTGATTAAAGACATTGCATTAAAACGACAATTTACTTACCAATTACGAAATCACTTGCAACACACCTGAAGAGCATGTTGAAAGCTCATGGCGACCTTATATCACGTGTTATAGTACGAGTTACGGACCAAAATTGAAGACTATAGCAATAGTGCAGGCTAGGTAACCTAGCCAGCACAAAAAAACCACACCATATGGTTTGGTTATGCACCGGGACTTTAATATATTGAATAAAAAATTATTATTTTCATTAATATTTCAAACATTGCCATACAGGGGTGCATGGGAATTTTAAAGAAAAAATGTTATTGTACAGTTGTTGTTGTCCTGAGTATAACACTGAACTGCATGAAACTTACACAGCAACTAGAATTAGCATAATGTAAAAATTTCAATACCCTACATGACAAAAAGGTAAAAAAAAATGTTTAACTTAGGACCAAGAATTGCCTGTGAATGCAGATGACATACTAAAGGACGTTAAAGTACCACTAGGAGGAGACCTTCTTGGACGAGAACGCATCACAGGTGCAAAAAAGACCAGACTTGGGTGTGGCAGTGTGGCAGAAAGATTCGAAAACATTGTTGAGATGCCTGGACTTTGGCATGCAAAGCATTCTATTCTGGGGGTTAGTGCACTTTAACGTATGCTTGGCCTAGAATCTTATTGTCCTTTGTCTGATTTTGGCCAGTTTTTGTCGCCATAAATCATTTTATTATATCTCTCAGTGGGTACACGCTCTGTGATTGGTCAAATTTGCAGGCCGTATTCTGCAGTACAGCAAGTTTCCTTTGCCACACACCTGATTAATCTCAGAGATATGATAAATATCTTACTAACCTTGTTTTTTCTGTCCTTACTGCAAGTTACGGATCCTCATTTTCACCCTTGATTTATGACCCACCCACTGCGTGCTTGGGCCATGAGCAAACGGGAAAAAATTCATTCCGTTACTTACTGAGAGGTATTTATGTACTTCTTGAGTTAATGACTAAGTAACTCAATAGGTATTGTTCCAACAATAGTTGGAAATGACAAGATGTGGAGACTTTGCTACAAACATGCAAAGCACATGTAAATTGTTTCTTTAGTTCTTTAATTGAGAGCAAATGCCCTCACTTCAAGTTTTTGAAATTGTTCATGATCTTTCACTAGTAAATAAAAAATTTTTAAAAAAAAGTTTCCAGCAGTGACATTTCATATTTTCGGAGTGAAAAAGTGGATAATTTTTGTGGCTAGTGCCTTGTAAGAGGCCAAGCCCCAATATTATGGCCTTGTGAGTGTGTGGGAGTGTAATCCGGAGTATCTTCGTACATTTCCCTTTCCTCTCGAATATGACCACATGACCTGTTAAACGTACTGGTGCCTCGTAAGAGGCTACAAAATTTTTCCCTTCTAAACAATATCGTTATTTTGCAATGATTGTTGACTTTATTTTTCGTCGAAAAATCGAGAAAAGAAAATAATAATAACTTAGGAACTCTTGACGTAGTCGCCCAGTCTATTATCGACAAGTTTAACGAACCATGCTATGTGCTTCACAACTTTCACAAGTTTGTGGCTTTCAAGTTTGCTTCGTCAGAGAATTCGGAATGGGAAGGTGAGTAATCTTTATTATTGGTATTTTATGCTATGACTTGTCCTTTTTTTCCATCAACAACCAGGTTAAACTTTAGATGTATTTCTGGAGTGTTTGTTTGTAATGATTTTTGTATGGTGCATTAATACTGTCAAAATTCAACATTACAAATTGAGCACTATAGCTCCTATTCAAACATCAAACTCTTCTAAATCGAGCGCATGTTGTAGTGTACTGCTGGGAACTGGGACGAGTACATCCGGGCATGAAAGAAGGCGTAGAGAGGTGGAAGCCATGATGGCCTACTTAGTGTAACTTAGTGAACTTAGTGTTGGTTGTGTGTGCCAAAACACTACATTGGCGACGAGGACCGGATAAAATGTCAGAGAGAGCTTTACTGCCGCTTGATCTAACGGGATCATCATCTCAAGTTGCCCAGAAATGGCGAAAGTGGAAAAGGGCATTGGAATATTATGCTGAAGGAAAGGGTTTGGAAAACACGTGAAAGAAAACTTCACAGCTTCTGCACTTTGCAGGCATGGAAGTCCAGGATATTTTTAAAGATATCGCAGACCCCAATCCGGGAGCCGACCCAGATCCGTATGCTGTGTGTATTAGGAAACTAGGTCATCATTTCCGTGCTGAAGAAAATGTACCGTTCGAGCGACATGTATTTCGACAACTGGCGCCAAACGAGGGAGAAGCAGTGGATAAATTTCTGGTGCGTCTTCGCCAGCAGGCCAGACATTGCAATTTCCTTACTTCGTTAGATGATAATTTGAAGGACCAGTTGATCGAAAAGTTAACCGATATGGAGCTGAAACGAAAATTGCTGAAAACGAGAAATATCACTTTGGCTGAGGTCTTGGAGAAAGCGAGAGCATCGGAAGCAGCTCGTCCGCAAATGCATTTTATGATCAGTGGAGCGAGCATCAACGCCGTGGGCAAGAAGGAAGACAGGACGGGAGACCAAGTTGAGAATTTGTGTTACAGTTGTGGAAAGAAGGGACATTTTTCCCGTGATCTGTGTTGCCCGGAAAGGTAGGAAATGCGCCAAGTGTTTGAGATATGGTTATTTCGCGGTATGTTGCAGAGGAAGTAATCGTCCCTCACCGAGACCCGGTGACAACAGAAGAAGTGTTGGCAGGCAGACGAATCATGTGGGAGTTGGTTTGGAGGAATAGAGTTTTGTTAGGTGTGATGAGAGCAACCCAGCCTTTTCATTTGCTGTGACAGAAGAGACAGCGGAGGAGGTATGCATGGTGTCAATTTCAAGTGAGCCAACTATGGATGTGAGTATTAATGGCATTGTTAAAGAAGTGTTGATTGATTCGGGGTCGGTGAGCAATTTAATTGGTGAAGAAGATTTTCAAAAGTTGAGAGGGTCAGGTTTTAAGGGGAAGGTAGAACATTGTTCAAAGAAACTGTTTGCTTATGGGGGGAATAAGCTTGACGTGATCGGTCAATTTGAGGCTGATGTTTCTGCTGGGCATTCTACAGTGTCCACCAATTTTATCCTTGTTAAGCATGGGCGGTGCATTCTGGGAAATGCAACAGCAAGAGCACTAGGAGTCCTTCATGTTGGACCAAATACAGCCCCTGTTACAGATTGTAATGCTTTCCAAGGTGACATTGTGGGTGAACTCAAAGCAAAGTATCCGAAAGTGTTTGAGGGAGTTGGAAAGTTAAAAGATTTCAAGTTGAAGTTGTATGTAGACCCAAATGTACCTCCTGTAGCACAAAAGTTGAGAGTTAAATAGCAGCACGGTGTTCTCTAAACTAGATCTTCACTGGGGTTTCCATCAAATAGAGTTGCATGAGGATTTGAGGGACATAACTACCTTCATTACCCTGTTCAGGTACAAGAGGTTGAGTTTTGGGGTGAATGCGGTAACTGAGAAATACCAGCACGTTATCCGTCAAGCAATTGCAGGCATAGAAGGAGTTGTTAACATTGCGGACGATTTGATTGTCCATGCGAAAAACACCTCAGAACATGCCCAGAATTTACACAAGCTGTTAGCCAAGTTACAAGAGAAGAATCTGACCTTGAGATGCGATAGGTGCACGTTCAGAATGAATAAAGTGGTTTTTATGGGAATTCTCCTTTCCCAGCACGGCATTGGGCCTACCGAGGAGAAAGTGCGGGCAGTGAAAGAGGCAAGTCGTCCAACATCAGCGACAGAGGTGAGAAGCTTTCTGGGCCTGGTTGGTTTCAGCTCCAGGTTTATTCAAGATTTTGCAACTATCGCTGAACCCCTAAGGGCACTGACTAGAAATGGGGCCACGTTTGAGTGGAAAGAGACACAGGAAAAAGCATTTCAGAAGCTGAAGAAGAAACTGGTAGGAGCGACCATGCTAGCCTACTTTGACAAGACTGTACATACCAAGGTAATAGCAGATGCCAGCCCAGTAGGACTCGGTGCTGTCCTAGTGCAGGAAGTAGGGGAACAGAGCTGTGCTGTGTGTTATGGCAGTAGAAGTCTCAGTGACACTCGCGTCGGTACAGTCAAACAGAAAAAGAAGCTTTAGCACTTGTTTGGGCTTGTGAAAGGTTCAATTTGTACTTAAGTGGCTTACCTGAATTTGATTTAGTGACTGACCACCAGGCACTCAAAACCATCTATGGTCCAAGATCCAAGCCATCAGCTCGCATTGAACGATGGGTGTTGCAGATGCAACCCTACAAGTACAAAGTGTGTTATGTTCCCTCTAGAGAAAACATTGCTGATCCACTGTCTCAGCTGACCAAGATACCAGCATCGCAAGGGTATGTTCACAATGAGGAGTACATTCGCGAGGTAACACTTCAAGCAGTACCTGTGGCCTTAAGGATCGAGGAAATAGAAGAAGCCTACTCGCAAGACAAGGAATTGAAGGTTGTTCGTGAGTGTCTGCAGAAGGATGACTGGAGTGAGGCACCTAAAACCTTTGTGATGGTGCGAAATGAGTTGACCTCTGTTGGCCAGGTCGTGCTACGTGGAACTAGAATTGTCATTCCAGGAAACCTGTGGAAGAGAGTCCTTGATCTGGCTCATGAAGGCCATCAGCGGATTCTCAAAACTAAAGAGCGTTTTAGTCCATGAGCTAAGTCCTGAAATGTGGCTAAAAATCAATTTTCGTAGCACCCCCCGTAAGACATAGTGAATTTAGTATCAAATTAAAGCTTGATTTCCATATTTTGATAATCCACCTGTTACTTTTTATGTAACCTGTGCTTAAGTGAGAAAATCAACTGTTTCTGAGGGGGGTTGGGTAAGGACAAATTGCGCTTCCCAAATGTACAAGAATTGCAAAAGATAACTTTCTGTGTAAATACCAAAAAGTTTTACACTAAACTGGGCAAAAATACTAACCTCACCATATTTTATGAAACAAACTCATCGAATATGTTTTCTTCAGTTGCCATGACAACTGTCAACGTTTAAATAGCGCATTGGGCTACACTTCTCACTTTTACCGTTTACTTTGTACTAGTGAGTGTTTTTGGAAAAAAGGAATTGAGAAGGAAGCACAGAAATGTTTGGTCTTACTGGCCTGACATTTTTCGGGAATACTGCATAACTGAAGCCCTTGCAGGTAAATACAAATTTAGCTGGGGGTGGGGTGGGGGAAGAGCTTTGTGACCTCTAAACATTAATATCTTTCGGAAACTAGTGGTAATAATTGATTACGGATCAGCGTTCGTCACTTACGGAAAAGTTACGGAACTTCCTCGAGTCAAAAGAAGTCCAGCTTCCCGGCCGAGGTGCCCCTAAAAAAATTACTAGGGGCGGCTAATCTGCAATCGCCCGTGATAGGTCGAAAATTTCTGCCTTAGTGCCACAGGAACACCAGATTAGGATGCGTTCTAACGAACGCGATGAAATGAGTTTGTAATGAAATTTGCCGATTTTTATTATGATAACAAAAAGGTTATGTATCACAGTAGCTGTTTATACAGTTTCCATGGCAACGGTTGCCTACGGAACTTCTAATACTCGTATATTACACTGTTTTTGTTTTGATGATGACCATCGAAGCATTTGCGATTTCAAAAGATCCTTACATCCTCATGACTTGGCCTTCCATTTCACAACCGGCTTTTTTCTGACCAAAAACTACTTTTAAGTCATACGATCAAATTACATTTTTGTAATCATTCAACTCATAGATTTAAATACGTCAACTAGACAACCGATAATAATTAGCGTCACCAAATCTGAATTTAACTGTCATTTTTATCTTCGGTATCGTCATCATTATCATCAACATCAGTATTGTCATCACTATCATCATCTTCTTCACTATCTTCCTTGCTAACACAATTGACACAGTCATCTTGGCATGTACATGCCTCAGTACAGGGAAAACCATTGCCAACACAAGAGCAGCGTCGTGTTTGACACAATCCTTTGCAGCCGCAGCATACAAGCTCCATCACAGCATCGGGGGCTGGTGCCTGGTTAGTCCAGTAGATTTCCAGTTGGCCTTCTTTCATCTGCCAACCATGGCCATCGGGCGCCTGGTCCGTTTGTGTCTCTAGGGCATGCTCCCAGAGGAAGGCCTGATAGTTAGCACGCTTGAGGTGGTATGTCAGAGCTCCTTTTGTTGGTGGAGGCTGGTGTGACTGCAGGTTTTTGCTCTTGCAAAACAACTTGTACCTGAGTTCGTTTACATCATTGCATCTAGGGTCATTGTACAAGGCACAAACAAATCGTTCCATCTTCTTTAAATCTTCTTCATTAGGAGGGAGCCTCTCACCAAGACTACTGACAATTTGCCTCAGAGCTGGATTCAACTGCACAATATCAAGTGCTTTCTTCTTTCCTTTGGTAGCAAAGGCACTGACACTATCACAACCGGTTATGGCATGTAGGCTTGGAAGTACTTCACATATCTCTCGCCCAAGCTTTTCACATACTTGTCGGATACTCACAATGCGAGTGCCGCTGATCAGTGTTATGTCAGCAGCAATGACAGCTTGGTAATAGCAAGCTAGAACTTCTACATCTGTATCAGATGACCTTATAGCAATGTGCTGATGTCCATTTTGAGAAGCGTGCTTTGCATGGAGGAGCATCCTGGTATCAGCTTCCTCTTGATTGCTGCAAAGTTCCAAGACTGTGCATGCAGTAATTGTACCATCAGAGGCGGAGAGTTTGGTGCAATTGTCTCCATGAGTGATAAAGAGAGTGCGTTCTTTGATTTTCTCGGCGTAAACCGCATTTTGTGACCACTCACGTGCAAGGAAGTTTAAGAGACCGGTTTTGTTGCTTCCCTTTGCCATGAACTTTCTCCACTGACGAGGGCAGAACTGTCGACCATTGGTAATGTTGATGACTATCTCACCATCTCTGCCTCGCTTGTTCCTCTCGGTGTTTTTAATTGAGTTAGCTGGATATTGATCTCCAACAAAGTCGATTCTTGCTGCCTCTCCCGCCTCTATCAGAATTCTGGTCATCACCATGTCTGCCAGCTCAGAAAATCTATCAGGTATCCTTACTAGCGTCTGCAGCATCGCCATGGCGTCTATGATGACAGCTGTTGTCAGATCAGGCAAAGTCGGCAGGCATTCTACTCCATTTTCGAGTAGCTTTGAAAGAATTGCTTTGTTTGTCTTGGCTAATGAACCATCGGATGAAGCCAACGACCATGGAAGGGGACCAAGCTCGTGACTCAGCAAATCTTTGAGGTCCATCTGGCGACTCTGTCCAATGACTAGAAGGCGGGCAAATAAGTTCCTGTCTGCTCTGATTATGAAGTTCCTGTCTCCTGCTGTTACAGAGGTCTTCTTCTGTGCATCACGGAAACTTCCTAGCTTTAGTTTGGGGAGTGTTTGAAAGAATCCTGTTGAATTTGTCACCAGTCTTTCTTCTACGAAGGCCGTCAAAGCTGTTGTGCCCTTCTCTTTTGCCAGGAGCAGGTCGGCTTTCATACTTTCACTGGCAACATACCCAGAACTAAGACTAAGAAGTTCCTCAGATGGTTCAAACGGGTTGCGCCAGTTACTGATTACTTCGAAAACTTTCTTTACGTCGTCCTCATCTCTTTTCATGCGAGCTGGGCTTGCCTCTTTGTGCTGTCTGCGTTGGCATTCTTGAACATTTGTTGTCATCTTCCGACACTTGTCTACGAAAGCAGCACGGGAGTGAGCAGTAATCGTCCATCGCTGTACAGCACCTTTCCTCAGGCTGAACCCAACAATTCCTCCCTTTGTCTTAGTGCTTCTGTTCAGGGTCTGCTCAATTGTTTGATCTACCGGTATCTGTGAAAATCCATGTAATGTTGTTCGTTGGACTCCAAAATCACCATTTAACAGGAGGGTATGTGCCTCTGGGTGAGTGTCTGGTAGCAACATCATGTGGGCTAAGTACACTGGAAGGTAACGAGCATAATTAGTATGGTCGTAGGCGAAGAACCATGGTAGCATCTCCTTGATGCCTTCAAGATGCATGGCCCAGTTCCCTTCCCTGGTTGATCTTACGAAACTTATCAGCACCTCCACCATCTCCAGGTAGCTATTCCAAAACACCTTTAGCGGACCATTGTCTTCTTTGCAGTATTCCTTGTAAAGATTGAAAATTTCTAGGAAATCCGGCATGCACAGCAGCCTGTTAAATTTCTCTGTGCTAAACTCTTTGCGGATGTCCTCTATGGCACTGACAAGGATCATGCGGTTACCACGGTGACCACTACGTTGCAGCCATGACTTGAAACCCATCCATTGTAGTCGGTGCATTGCTTCAAATACAATCTAAAATAACAAAAGGTTCAAAAAATTTGTTTATTTTATTTACGTAGCATCGATTAAAAAAGTGAAGTTATGATCCTGTAGGAATCATCAAGATATTATCCATTCAGCTCTATAAAGACCTAATCAAGCTATGTGTACCTTATGTGTACGTACAGCTCGGTTGTAGTGACGACCTTCAATAACCCCAACCACAGATCCTGAGCCCACGATACCACTTTCAACCAAAACATCTGCAAGGCCGGCATCTCCGAATCGCTTGCCAATAGCAGCAAGGAAGGCACAGATGGTGTGAAAGGAGCCAATCCGGACAACCAATCGCTGAAACTGGTCCTTGTTCTGCCATAGTACTTCAAGTGCTTTTGCGTAGATCGCTTGATCGAAAACAACAATTACATCATGTTGCCCTAGCTGGTTAGCCATTTGTAAAGATCTTTGCAACACTGTGTACACTGTGGGAAGTTCTGTGGGACTGGCTTCAATAACTTGGCAATAGCCAACTGAACATTCACGTGGGACACTGTCCTCCTGTAGTTTGATGTTGAAGCCCGACCACGCTGGTATAACCTGCCTTTGATAATCTTCCAATGAAAATAGCGTGTCTTTGATCGGCATTCTGCAGAGTATCCAGCCAAATGACCCGTGCATAAGCTGCAATTTCCGGGGAGGCTTGTTTAATATTGGTGAGATCAATTTCGAGCGTATCAGGTCCCTGTCGAGGTCCCGAATGATATGGAAGTACGTCAGTAGAGATGCAGGAAATAGAACGTTTTTTGGAGCGATTCTGGTTATTGGAAGTTTCAGGTGGTAGAGCACAGCCAAGAGGTTTGCGTTGAATAACAATGCCATTAGTGCAATGAGTCGTTCCCTTACCTACAGAGCAAATAACAGAATAAATATTGATGTAAAGACGTGCCTTAATCAATACTAAAAAGGACTTAAATCAATACTACAAATCCTGGCTTTTGGTTGATATTTTAAACTACCTAACCAATTGGTCAAGAACGGAAACTATTCAAGTACTTTTCATAAGACTACTTTTCATAGTTTTTCTAGTTACAGATTGGAAACGTTTTTCTCATACGCTGAAACAAAGTGTATGAGCAGTTTACTCTCAATTTGGACTACAATTTACCTGACAAGGTTTCCTCTTGTAGGTCGTTGTTATCCCAGCAGAAAATGCCTGGTACATCAGGGTAGCAGACACTTGGTACAAAGACCCCATTCTGTCGCTTTGCAATCTGCATCTCTGCCAGAGCTGTCTCCACTTCCTCTATTTGGGAGTATGATAAACCATGTCCAAATCTGTTTAGAATGGTTATCAGTTCAACATTCCCCGTCAAGCTCTTTACAGTCATCGGAAGGACGACATGTTTTGGTGTTTTTATTCGTCCACGAGTTGCACAATGTATCAAATCCTGAGAAAGAGAGAGGGCGAGGCGATGGACCTCCGGTGAGATGTCTGAAACTCTTTCAACAGAATATTCGGACTTTGTTGATAGAATCCATGCCACCATATTGTAGAGCAGATCAGGTACCATCTCAATCTCACACTCTAAATCTTCTGATGATGGTGGCCATGGCATTGTTGGTTTCATGTTGGCAACTAACTTTTGTATTGTTTTAGCCGTATGGTAAACTTGACGGCTTACTTCGTCTTGTGCATTTGTTAAATCCGGCTCACTGTCACTGTTTGCCATTTGCTCTTCATCAACGGACGTAGTACTCTTGAACACAGTTTCTACCACCTCTCCTGTTTTGACGTGCGAACCATAGACTAATTCTGATTCGTTTTGGTTCGAAGGTCGATGAAAGGACAGTCGTTCTCCAAAAAAACGCGTAAGCCGGTTCTTCAGCTTAGTGGACCTGTACGTCACTACATCTACTCCTTCTTCTGTAAGGAAGGAAGTGTATTTTTCAATAAGGGTTGACATCGGAATGGCTTTTGCCGCAGCAATGACTTCTTTTTCAACAAATTCTTTGACTTTACCAAATGCTCTGTCATAACCCTCAGTTCCAGCATCTTTTTCTTGACAATTCTGCTCTTCTAACTTAGCCAGTTGCTTTGGGTGGACATAATTTTTGTAGCACGATCGATGATACTTGATCTCCATAGCTATAGTGTCTCGTCCATCAATGTGCAATAGCATGCGGCTGTCATTCCGAATCCGGGCTGCTTTTATCAAAGTGGCACTACCAAATTCACTAATGTTTAGTGTAAGAGGTTCTCTTGTTCTCGCTCCTTTGCCGTAGGCTTTCTTGACTTTGTCCTTCTGACAAATTGCACATTTATCAATGTCAAATGTTTGAAGTTGTGACCTACAGACCCTCTTACACGAAGGCTCAATGCCACTGGACAGCCCAAGAGACTCTCCATCTCGATCCTCTCTGGTATTGCAATGACTTTGTTCCTCCTTAGACACTTTGTTTATGTCTGTGTATTCTTGGTAGCATTGCCGGTGATATCCCCCTTTTGGACCCTCATTCCAGTAGTCCTTCATTGTCAACCAGATTTCATCCCTTCTCCGAGTCGAGCAGCTTTCAAACTTTTCCCAGCTTTTGGTAGTAAATGCTGTTAATTGACCTTGAACATTTTCTTTTACATGACAAAGGCACCTATTCCAGTTAGGTTTCTGTATCGAGCTGGACATTGAGCGCTTTCTAGTACAACTTACTGGCGTAATTTCTGCCATATCCTTGATTACACTAGCTTGTTTTCTGAAACTCTTCAAATGTCACTAGAGAATTAAAAGAAGCAAAAAAACCTTATTTCCTTAACACAAGCAAAAACTTATTGAAAACATAACTTATACGTTTGATTTGACCGCTTCCACGCAAAAAACTTCAGTATCGATGTTGTGGTGAAAACAAAATCTGACAGACTACTTACAGTAATTCTAGTAATGTTCTGTGGGAATTTTAGCTTTTAAAAAATAAAATATATTTATGCCTTTCTCCTCTCCCCCAAGCTGGGGACTTGCAAACTAGTGGGCTGCATACCCGCGCTCGTTTACTGGGCAAAAGAACAAAAACAGACAATCCCAGATGGAGTAAAATGGCTAAGGGCAAAGGCCCAAAGCCGATTTAATCATTCAAACTTTCTTGAATTGATAACAAAACTTAATTGCTCTATAAAATGTGTAGAGCCCAGTAAAGGTGAGGGCACAAAAACGCCAAATAAACTAAACAAAAACCCCAAAGAAACAAAGCGGACAGGACAAGGGGAGGAGGAGGGATGTAAGAACGAAGTGTCATCCAGCGAGGAAAAGCAAGAATGAACGAATGTGTGACTACTTTGTAGCCTGGCCAAAAGTCATAACGAGTGGGGGGCTCAATACATTGAGGCAGCCAAACCCCTAGTCCAGGCCCCGCCCGTGTCCTGTGTTGTTACATAACAAAAAGTGTTGCATAACAAGTTCAAGCACGTGCATTACAAGTAGCACAGTAGAAATTAAGAGAATTCCTCGGGAAGAAAGACATAAAAATTCTATTCGCATAGCAAATAATCTCTTATACAGAAACTTACAGACGTTACTTGAGTTTATCTTGCACAACCAAGAATCGAAATTAAGAGGAAAATCTGTATAAAACCACCATTCTCTTACCATTTTGTCTGCACACCATTTTCCAAGATGGCCGCTCATGGATAATAAGTTTGAATTGCATCATGGGATAAACAATCTGGAATGGAACTTTTATGGAATAGCGGACACTGGATTATTATCAAAATGTGCTGGCTTTTCTTTCATTTAAAAAATAATGGAAGAAAACACTTTACAGATTTTGGTCTGTCCAATAGTCTCAAATCTACTTTGAGTTTTTATTTTTTTCTTTGCTATTAAAAGAATTACAACAATTGTGAAACAAATGAACTGGTTGACTTGCGGGAATATTATTGAGCCTTAAAGCCTGTGACATTCTTTATAGTTCATAAAAAGTAAATGGTTTACAAAAAGAATGATGCTAATAATGCTTTGGTGTTCAAAAAATAGTGTCTGTGAAAAATCCTGTTTATAATGTACATATTAATGTAATATCCCTGTTTGAAATATTTGCCTAGCAATGGTTACCATGGTAACACCCTATTGAGATTTAGACAAAGACGAGTACAGCACTTTACTTAAAATAAACTTTTCGTCAGTTTTCTCCTTATTGGATCAGCAGTTTTTGAAGTATTTGTTGTTTTAAGCCTTAAAAATGTATTCGTGCCAAAATGTAAAACCGTCCCCCCACCCCCCTCAGAAACAAGTGATTTTCTCACTTAGGCACAGGCTACATAGAAAGTAACAGGTAGATTATTAAAATATATACAATAAGAGTTAATTTGATACCAAATTCGCTATGTCTTACGGGGGGTGCCACGAAAACTGTTTTTAAGGTGTCTTGGCTCATGGACTATTTGAGGTCTAAGGTTTGGTGGCCCAGTATCGACCAGCAGGCAGAAAGGAGATGTAGAGAATGTTTTGGGTGTCAGATGGTTACCAAACATGTTCCGCCCCCACCAGTCAAACCCACAAGACTACCCGACACAGCGTGGCAGGAAGTAGCCCTGGATCTGCTTAGACCAATGCCTGGAGAGGATATATTTATTAGTGGTGGTGGATTATTTCTCTAGATGGATGGAAGTTGATGTTATTCGTTCTACAACAAGTGCCACAATTATTAAGTGTCTAGACAACCATTTTGCTCGGTACAGGATACCAGTTGGTCTGAGAACTGACAATGGCCCCAACCTTGTGTCTGATGAGATGGAGAAGTACCTAGAGGAAATGGGCATTGTCCATCACCACACTAAGCCCTTGTGGCTAAGAGCCAATGGTGAGGTAGAGAGAGAAAATAGATCTCTTTTGAAGGCCATGCGAGTTTTGCAAGCTGAAGGAAAAAATTGGCGTTCTGAGCTTAACACGTTCTTACTGGCCTACCAATCTACCAATCACACTACCACTGGAGTAAGCCCTGCAGAAGTGTTTTTCAAAAGGAAGTTGACAACCAAGTTACCAGAGCTCCAGGGAGGTGATGGAAAACAGAGCGCCGTGGTGTACCAAAAAGTCAGAGACCGAGACACAGAGAGGAAACAGCTGGCCAAAGATTATGCCGATAGAAGAAATCATGCTAAAGACAGAGATGTCAATGTAGGGGATGAAGTATTGCTAGAGAGAAAGAAGGGGAACAAGCTACCCCGTCTTATGAAAGCGAGCCTTACAAAGTTACAGGTCGTCATGGTGACCAGGTTGTCCTGCAGTTCCCTCAGGGAGTGGAGTACAAAAGGAACCTACAACATGTTAAGCCACTGGCAATTCCTGACATTGATGGCAGTGGAGAAGTAGAACCAAGACCCCCTGATGAAGCTGCACCACCGGAACATGTGGACCGCCCGATTCAGGAACATGTGCCTCCGGAAGTGACGCCTGAAAATACGCCACGTCGTTCCGGAAGAGTTGCACGAGCCCTTAGAGCACTGGCTGACTATATATTGTATTGAACTTTCAGGGAACTGCTTTGGATTGGCAACTTCGATAGCCAGCATCATGACTTTAGTTGATATTGAAACTTTATGAGAACAGTGAAGACATTGCTGTAAGATCCCTGGGCGCTAGTTCGTTTTATGTTTTGTAGCCTGCTCGTTAGTGTTTTATTGTTTGTGTGTCACACCTTCGTTCCGAGTTGTTTTTGCAGTTCATCGCAATTTACACCTTTATTTTAGTCTCGTCGTGTTGTGCATGTAATTACAGTGTTTGCCATATATAAGCCTTAGTTTTCTTGTTTTTTGGGCATAGCAGTTTTTCCTTGGCAGTGGACGCGCTACGCGCGAGTTTCTATTTTTCCCATAGCACGTGTAGTGAAGTTCTCGCAGTTTATCCTGCAGTTGTTTTTTAGTAGCCGTAACAATGTAAGTATAGTCTTTATCGTCGTTTCTTGTTAGCTGTATTTCGTTTGCAGTCGGTGCAATTCTTTTTATTCATGTTGTAACTTTTAGTTCGTTTATCTTTTAGTTTCAACCTACGGTTTACGTATACTGTGTTATGTACCGTCAAGTTTGAGAAGGTTTATCGGCAGTTATAATTGCTTTTATCCTCATAGTTTTTAGACGTTGAACTTGTGATACATTGGCTGAGTAAGATCGCTTCTTTTGTTCATGTTATATATATATATATATATATATATATACCGGTTGGCTCAGTTGGTAGAGTGCCGGACTACCGTGCGGGAGGTCGTGGGTTCAATCTCCGGCCGGACCAACACTCAGGGTCTTTAAATAACTGAGGAGAAAGTGCTGCCTTTGTAATGACATCTGCAAATTGTTAAACTTTCTAGTCTTCTCAGATAAGGACGATAAACCGGAGGTCCCGTCTCACAACACTTCAATGTTCATAACCTTGTGGGACGTTAAAGAACCCACACGCTAATCGGAAAGAGTAGGGCATGGAGTTCCCGGTGTGCTGGTCTGGTCTTTCTGCTATTTCATGATTTCATGGGTTGGATGATGTAAACCGCATTTCAATATATATACATAGAAAATGCGGTATATAAATCCATTACCATTACCATGTTAGTGCCAAATGTTTTATTGTTTTCCGCAGTTTCCTCCTATTCTTTAAGGCATCCTTTGTAACCGAAATCGTATCTTTTGTGGTCGAAACCGACAGATATGTTTTACCCACGTACGCTTATTCAACAAAGAAATCCATTATTCTTTGTTCTCGCTAGTATTACTACAAACGTGCTTAGGAAACTTTTCAGTTCTAGTTAGCGTGTCACCGTGTACAGATCAAGCTCTAAGAATCAACGTTTCTTCTCTACTTTGTGAATTCCCGAAGCGGACACAGAAGTAAGTTTGCAACCTTTTTATACTTTTGGTTAGTTCATGTATTAGTCCATGAATCTTGTTATTAAGGTCGCTTTAGTCTTTAGCTAGTCTAATTTGTAGTTTTTACTTTATTGCTTCTTAGTTTTCGAAACCGCTTCGCTTCGCTTCACTTCACTTCGTTACGATACGTTTCACCTTGTTTCGCTTCATCGCTTCGTTACTCAATACACCGTTTTGTAACGTCGTGGTTTTACGATTCGTATCGCTACACATTGTTAATAAACGTTCTGTGGTAATCAGAAGCGCGTTGAGAATTATCTGTCTAACGGGAGGATCAGGGATTCACATGGTTATCGTCCTGTGAGAAACGCGAGCTCAAGGTTTCTATCGTAAAAGTTCTGCTCTCACATTCGTTTCGAAAATTCTTTGGGCTTTGATCCTCTGGAAATTCAGAACGAACCATCAACCGTAACGTCTAAAACCGCCTGTTTCGTCTGAATTCTTCAAGGAAAAATCAAAGAAAAATCGATCACTTGTGAAAATGGCTGATCACGAAGGCACGTGCGATGACCTCGCGCTTGAACTCACAAACGTAAACAAACCCGACGAAGATGTCGAGAACCAATTGGCGAAAGCATCCATCGAAGATGTTGAAACAGAAGAAGAAATAGAATCTTCGAACACCAGAACCTGTAAACTTACCGAAAAGGGTAGGAGAGAAAGAATTCGGAAATTGAGGAACGATCAAATCACAGCATTGAAGGCGGTTACCCGCAAAAGAACCGACATCACGAAACTTCGCAGCGATCAAAACAATTTGGAAGTCGTGAAAAATCAATTAACGGAACTTGACAGACTATGTCAACATTTTCAAGATTGTTTTCACGAGTACCAAGACGCATTGTCATCGCCGGAAGATAAAGAAGAAGCGTCGGCACATTTCGAGTTTAAAGAAAGTGACATTTTCGAGTACCGTAATGAAGTAGCTAATTGGATTGCCACGTGCGAACAACGTCTCAGCGATCAACTCGATAACCTTACCGGTCGTCATTCACACAAGTCAAATTCCAATGCGTCACGCTGCTCAAGAAACTCGAAAAACTCTTCGTTGTCGGCGCGCGCAAAAGAGAAGACCAAAGTCGCCGAATTAATCGCAGAACGCTCTATGCTAAAACAGAGACTTGGGCTTAAGGTTGCCGAAGAAGAATATCAACTAGACCTCAGAATTGCTAAAGCGCAGGCGAGGGAACGTGTTTTGGCAGAAATGGAAGAAAAAGAAGATAATCAAAATCTCACCGAAACTTATGCCAAAATTGAACCACTCCCCCATCCGGCAACATTATCAT
>OX419340.1:21464234-21511734 GCA_948470475.1 Galaxea fascicularis | reverse complement strand
GAAACTAAAGACGACAAAGACAAGCGCTCTGTATCGCCTAGATCCATTTTCAGATAAAGGAATCCTTCGCGTCGGTGGTCGATTGAATAATGCTGATATCCCTGAAGACTCTAAGCATCCGATAATCCTTCCTCGCAAGAGTCACGTGACAACCCTGATCATACGACATATCCATGAGCAACTCGGGCACGTGGGGCGTGGTCATGTTTTAGCCAAGCTCCGCGAAAGGTATTGGATCATTGGAGCGAACTCCGCAGTACGACAAGTTATTTCCGCTTGCATTACATGCAGACGGAATAGAGCTCTACCGCAAGACCAAAAGATGGCTGACTTACCATCGGATCGGCTAACTGCAGCACCTCCCTTTACTTATGTTGGGATTGATTACTTTGGTCCATACGTCATTAAAGATGGCCGCAAAGAATGCAAGAGATATGGAGCATTGTTTACGTGCCTCGTGAGCAGAGCTGTCCACATCGAAATAGCTCACTCGCTGGAAACAGATTGCTTCCTGAACGCACTCCGACGTTTCATAGCCCGTCGAGGACCGGTGCGAGAGATAAGATGCGACAACGGTACCAACTTTGTTGGTGCGAGACGAGAGTTAAGAGAAGCAATCAAGGAAATGGACCACGACGAGATTACCGAGAAGCTCCGGCAACACCAGATTGATTGGAAATTCAACCCACCTGCTGCAAGCCACATGGGCGGCGTATGGGAACGACAAATAAGAACCGCGCGGAAGATCCTTGGAACGTTGTTGCAAGAGCATGGAGGCCGCTTAGATGACGAATCTCTGCGAACCCTTATGTGTGAAGTCGAATCAATCATGAATTCAAGGCCGCTCACAGTAACGTCAAGTGATTACAAAGACCCAGTACCTCTATCTCCGAATCAGATCCTTACCATGAAAACAAGCATCGTCCTGCCCCCTCCTGGAAAGTTCCAACGAAATGATGTATACATGCGCCGTCGTTGGCGTAGAGTCCAATACTTGTGTAACCTATTCTGGTCGAGATGGAGAAAAGAGTACCTGCCCACTTTGCAAGAACGCCTCAAGTGGAACCAAGTAAAGCGCAACCTCCAAATCAACGACATCGTACTGGTTAAGGATGAGAATGCGCCACGGAATGAATGGCCAATGGGCGTGGTCTTTGCAGTGCAACCAGACAAGAATGGTCTCGTCAGGAGCGTCCAAGTACGAACAACCAAAGCAGAATTGCGGAGACCAGTTCACAAGTTAGTCCTCCTGCTTGCAGCAGAAGAAAGAATGGATGCTGACGATGACAACAAAGATATTGCTGTCAAGGCCTCATCTTAAAAGACTGTGTTCTCTTAAATATAGTAGTTCGCAATTTAGACTTTGTTTAAGTAGCGTAAGTGTTTCGAATTTTTTGCCTTTATTTTTTGCTTCGCTGTATTAGTTAAACATAGTTACTCTGTTTAAGGGACCGGGAAATGTTAGTGCCAAATGTTTTATGGTTTTCCGCAGTTTCCTCCTATTCTTTAAGGCATCCTTTGTAACCGAAATTGTATCTTTTGTGGTCGAAACCGACAGATATGTTTTACCCACGTACGCTTATTCAACAAAGAAATCCATTATTCTTTGTTCTCGCTTGTATTACTACGAACGTGCTTAGGAAACTTTTCAGTTCTAGTTAGCGTGTCACCGTGTACAGATCAAGCTCTAAGAATCAACGTTTCTTCTCTACTTTGTGAATTCCCGAAGCGGACACAGAAGTAAGTTTGCAACCTTTTTATACTTTTGGTTAGTTCATGTATTAGTCCATGAATCTTGTTATTAAGGTCGCTTTAGTCTTTAGCTAGTCTAATTTGTAGTTTTTACTTTATTGCTTCTTAGTTTTCGAAACCGCTTCGCTTCGCTTCACTTCACTTCGTTACGATACGTTTCACCTTGTTTCGCTTCATCGCTTCGTTACTCAATACACCGTTTTGTAACGTCGTGGTTTTACGATTCGTATCGCTACACATTGTTAATAAACGTTCTGTGGTAATCAGAAGCGCGTTGAGAATTATCTGTCTAACGGGAGGATCAGGGATTCACATGGTTATCGTCCTGTGAGAAACGCGAGCTCAAGGTTTCTATCGTAAAAGTTCTGCTCTCACAACCATTACCATTACCATATATATATATATATGTTGTAGGAGAAAAATCAAATAAACTACAAGGTCATCCCTACAAGCCTGTTTCGTGGTTGCCCACTCATCAGGGGATTTAATGAGAATAATCTTTACCATCGCTTATATACAATTTAATTTACATAATATATGCAGTGCGAGATTTTACAGTTTAATTGTTGCGTAGAAGGGCTTTGTTTCTGTGGCGGCAAGAAGACACGAATTCATTGCGTTTGTTTAGTGTTGAAAGTTCGGGTCGGCAGATAATTAAGAATTTTTCTTTAAGGCAGAGGTTACATCTTTTGCTTGAGCTGTTGTACGGTGAGTGTGATGAAAGGATGCACCAGGAAATAAAGTGTTCGATGTTGTTGTCTTTGAGGGTCCAGATGTGTATATATATATATATATAGTTGTCATGTAAGAGTTTATTGCCGGAGAAAGGGAAGGATTGTAGTGTACTGCTGGGAACTGGGACGAGTACATCCGGGCATGCAAGAAAGCGTAGAGACGTGGAAGCCATGATGGCCTACTTAGTGTAACTTAGTGAACTTAGTGTTGATTGTGTGTGCCAAAACTCTACACATGTTCTCTTAACAAACGGGTTAACCTTGTAAATCAAGCATATTAAATCGATCATTAAACAGATTGGATACCTTTCAAGTTTCAAATCACGTATATTAAGTCTTAAATCGATCACATCAAACCAGTATATTCCTGTCATTAAATCGACTGGATGCCTTTCAAGTTGAGCATATCAAATCGATTGGATGCCTTTCAAATCAACTATATATACCCAAGATACCTTGCTGGCATTCTGAATCTGCTGACAAGTTTTGGGGCGTGGGCTCATTTGTTTTGCACGTGGAGTGGGTGGACCGACGCAGGTGAGTGTGTGCGCGTATTTCTGTGTATTTCACGTGTATAAAAGATGATTAATTCATAAATGTCCCAATGGATTGTTTATAAGTTTCATTGAGTCATATTGGAAACTGTTCGGGCGCTCTAACACTCAAACTAGAGGAGAATTTTATAGTATTGCAAATCACTCACCACGATCGGGTATGAAATTACTATCGAATTGTTAAACGTAGCTTGATTTCAGCTGGCGCCATCCAGCAAAATGTTTGATTTCTGTGTTTTGTTTAGCTGTGACTACTGGTACATGTTAACTGAAGAACATTCAAGGTTGTTTGGTTATAGGTCACCAAATAATAGTCGTGCAGCCAGCAGCAGCTCCAAAAGTGGGAAGCAGGTGGCACCAAAGCGGCGACTGGTTACCATATCAACGGGGGAACGTATTGCCATACCAGTTCGCAATACATGGACACATACATTCATGTGTTTAGAAAAAAGAAGTGCAACCACTGCACCTTCCACAATGGAAAAAGTGTCTATGGCCATGGCAGGTGTTGAAGAGAAAAGCATTTGCTTTACGAAGGGTGGTAACAGTGACCATGTTCACCAGACACAGGAAAAAAAAAAACAAAAATCCAATGTAGTTTATACTTGGTTTTGATGTGGATTTTGTAAAATCCAACTTCCCCATAATAACCATGTTTGGTTTTAATCTGGTTTTCCCTTGGTTTTTCTGTCAGGTAATAAAAATCACGGTTTTTTCCTCATCCTGGATATTAAAAGTAACATCTTCACCTTGGGTTTTGAAGAATCCAGCCCAATCCAATCTGGATATCTCATTTTCCTGTGCTGGATTTCTGCTAAATCCAAACTCGCATTAGGTCGAAACCAAAAGTGGAACTTAGTAACCCGGTTTCTTTGTTATCCAGGTTTGGTTATTAAATATGGGTTTTGAGATATCCTGCTTTGAAAAACACCAATCTGGATATCCCATTCTCCTTGGCTGGATTTCTACTAAATCCAAACTCGGATTAGGTTGAAACCAAAAGTGTAACTTAGTAATCCGGTTTCTTTGTTATCCAGGTTTGGTTATTAAATATGGGTTTTGAGATATCCTGCTTTGAAAAAACACCAATCTGCATATCTCATTAATATTCCTGTGCTGGATTTTTACTAAATCCAAACTCGAATTAGGTCTAAGAAAAAAGTGGAACTTAGATCCAAGGCTTGATTATTAACTATGGATTTATAGATATGCACATTAATTGTTTTTCTGTGCTGCCAGTCGTTATAATTACACTAAAATCCAAACTTTCTTCAACAACTCCAAACTTCAATAAGACTGTTTTCATATGTACATATCTTACACATCAAATTTGATTTCAGGTTAAATTTCATTTTCTTTTGTTCCAGCCTTATTACGTGTACCATAATCCTAAAACAAAGGATAATGAAATTTAACCTGAAATCAAATTTGACCAGTAACATATATAAAGGTTTGGTTATAACTACACTGTATATCTTGCTTTACAAAACTGAAGTCTCAATATTGTGGTAAAAGTTCTCAAGTGTCTCTCCACGCATTACCCACCCATTCACCATTCACAATGGACGAAAGACTGTTGAAATGAATAGTCTCCTTTCTTTGTGGCCTCTCTCTCACCTTGAGGTGGTTATAAGCATCAAAATTGGGATGATTAACATAGAAATAACCTTTCAGGGTTGATCTATGGTAGTTCACTTCTGTTATTAGTGCCCTCCATGGTGTTATCCGTCACACGTCACGTATGTCACCCATCGTGCATAGCAGGGAGGTGTCTTCTAGTTGGCTCCCGCCATTAAACATGTGCTTTTGACCTCATGGCTTGTAGTCTATATCTGTGGCTTATTACATGGTGTCAGGACTATAGTAACTCTCGCCTCCGTGAGACTATCTCGACCGCTCCACTTATGGTATTTTCTCACCTCGTTATTACTGCTTTCGCCTCTCATTACCATGGGAAAGGACAGACCTGTCTTTGATGCTGTATCCGAGGATCGCCGCCGTGCATTCAAGTTCTTCATAGCAAACTTTCGTGACTTTTGTATCATGGAGGACTATGTTGATCCCACTAAACTCGTTGACAGCAACGATTATTGGATTGCAACAAAAAGACCAAAGGTTATGGCCGCTCTTACACGAGCTTTCCTCCAGCAGAATGGGACGTGCTGACCATCACAATCGACGCTCAAATTGCGGCCGAGGACAAAGACCACCCTGCAAGATGGATATCCCAACTATCGCAACACTACTTTGGTGAGGAGTCTATAATTCAAAGCACCCATAATTTTCTTCGTCTGCTCAAACAGGAACCTGGCATGAGCATCCAAGAGTGGCACACACTCGTACGCCTCGAATGCCCGAAATGTAGTTTTCCCACACAAATGGATGATCGCCTACAAAGAGATATTTTCATCATTGGATTAAATGAAACCTTTAAGAAATTTTGCAGCAACATCATTTCATGTGAAAACTTTTCAACTCTCACTTTTTCGCAGGTTATTTCTAAGGCTCGTGACTTTGAGGCTGGGCTCAAAACAGAATCAGCCATCAACAAACAGCACCTGGAAGAAATGGTTCATAAAGTTGCCTCGGATGTCAACAAAACATCACACAGCTCATCCCGACGTCATTCTCCTGCTCAGCCTGGCTTGCCTCACCTTTCCTGTTGCCAGTGGTGTGGGAGAACTCCACATTCAGCCAGATGGGACTGCCCTGCAACAAAATGTATTTTCTTATGGACGGCGCTTGACACATTGTTCTTTTCATGTTGGGAGTTTACTGGGACCGAGCCATGGCCGCGCGAGGATGTTCGAAGCGACCGTCCGCAATTTTCAAATTATCTGAGAACTCCCTAAAGTTTAATGGCCAAAATTATTACCGACCTGTTAAACAAACGAAGAAATAGAACATCTGCTGATTCTGAGGATTCAATCTCATCACCTGAACACAAGAAAACGAGGACAATGAATCAGTTGAGTGAAAAAGAAGACGAAATCTGGACGGCGTTAAATACGTCGGAGACCGTAGCCGGAAAGCTAAAAGAAATGTTAAAGAAACTACAGAAGCTTGATGTTATAGAAGCATCAGTCAAAAACATTGAAGTTAAACTTAAAAACCTTGAAGAGCGCACAGACGTTTTGGAGAAGGATATTAAGGATCTCAAAGATGGCGCGGACTTCACAAGCACCCAGGTAGATAAACAGATGACAGAGTTAACTAATGTTAAAGCTGAAATCGCCAAATTAACGAAAACAGTGAAAGAGAACGAAGAAGGTAGAAAAGAGATGGAAACAAAACTCCTGTGCCTGGAGGTGTTAGGATGTAAACATAGAGCCCGTGATTCGTGGCGTGACATAGAGTCGAAGAGTCCGTGATGCGTGACGTGATGACGTAAGCATTAACATCCGGGACACTTTACACGAGGGAGAACGCTCAAAAACGTTGAGAGAGAAATCGATGTGTGTGTGAAGGAAAATTACACGTCTGAAGTGCTTATTATTTGTGTGTTTATTGCGTTATTATGGGGCGCGGGTAACAATTTGGCGACCCTGCCAGGACAGAATTGTGGATTACAAGTTGTGGAACAATTCTTTTTTTTGTGTGTGGGAAGCAGATTACGCGGATTCTAAGCGAAGAAATGAAAGTGAGTGGACACGACCGCGTGCAATGGTGAATCAGGTGAACGTTTTCTTGCACATTAGAAAGGGATTTAGCAGTCAGTCAGATGCAAATGGTAAGAGTAAAGCAGCTTAGTCACTGAAGTAGACAAGATTATTGAGTCGTGGAGTCAATTAAACGGGAATATTGACTTGTTTGTTTGTGTACACTTTGAATTAACTGTTCGCGTTTTGGAAATCGCTGCACCGTACGGCGTGTTTGTTTATCATGGAGAAATTACAATTGCAAGTGGAAGCTGGACTGTTTGATCAAGACGACGGCGGACTAGTCGAAATGATAGAAAACCTGTGAAGAACACCGGGCTTAAACCAGCAGCTCCTGAAGTGAAAAGTGAACAAGCGGATGCCGGAGAAACCGTAGTAAAAACAGAAAAAGTGGAACATGAGGCAGAGGATGTTCTGGCCCAGTTAGCGAAAACAAAGACTTCTCTGCTTCGCAGGGAATACAAACTTTCAGGACAGATCGGCGAACCAGGACAGACAGAAAAATTAACTTTTGTGTCATTAATGCATCAAATAGATTCTGGTCTTAAACGTGGTTATAAAGAAAGTGAGATCGTGGATGCTGTAATTCGTGCCATATCGCCCCACAGCAGTCTTAGAAGTTATGTGGAAACCTTGAGTGACCTCTCTCTTGCAAAATTACGGCGAATCCTTCGCGTACATTACCGAGAAAAGGCTGCATCTGAGGTGTACCAGAAGCTTGCAACTGTATGCCAGCAAAGCAGTGAATCACCGCAGCAATTCTTACTCCGTGCTTTGGATCTGCGTAACAAGGTAAATTTTGCCAGTCAGGAATCTGACAGTGAGTTCAATTATGGCCCGTCCCTGATTCAGAAAACATTTGTGAAATCCTTTGAGACTGGTCTTCGTGATGATATTTTAGCATCCAATCTGAGAGCGACTCTTCGCACCCCAGGGCTGACCGATGAGGAACTGATGAAACAAGTTAATGAACTAGCGTCACAGCAAGATGAGCGAAACACAAAATTGGCAACAGAGAACCAAAAGAAGACCAAGGTGGATGCTTGTGAAGTCCGCAAGGAGGGAGGAGAGCTAAATTTTAGACTGTCGTCGAGTGAAATTGATTTGAAAGTGCCATTTCTTGTTACTGAACAATGTTTAGACTCACCGTTAATTGGTTTCAATGTTATTGAAGAGATTGTTAAAGATAGTAAGGGAGATGTTACACTCTGCCAAGCTATCACTTCCAGCTTCACTGATCTGGACAGCCGAACAGCGCCAGTATTGGTGAATTTTATTGAGAACCTTAATCAAGAGGAACTCTGCTTTCTTAAAACTACCAAGCGTGACATTACCCTCCCACCCAAGGAAAGCCAGAGGGTCACCTGCAGGGCGAATACAGGACCAGTGGAAAGAAATACACCAGTACTGTTCGAACCAGATGAGGCCAGCCCATGGCCAAATGTGACCCTCCACGGGAAAACAGTGAATAAGGTGATCGCACGCGCACGACACGGACCTAACACGTTCGCACGCTACTTGCTCGACACGCTTGGCGTGCGCATTATGCAAAGAAAAACAAAAGAGTCGGAGTAGCGTGTTTGTGCGCTTTGTTGACAGTCAGTTAACATGGTAGAGCTTTATACTTTAACACGTTAGTTTAACACGGTTTATTTCTTTGTCCTTGACACCGGATAGATCTTTATTCTTAGATTCTTACCAAACGTAAATAGTTCCGTGGTAACATTCGTTTGTTTACCTCAAAAAGCTCTAAATATAGGCTACGCATGTTATCAGACTTTTCGATCGATTCATCCGTAGCACGTGTTTCAGATCCCGACGTGAGTCAACGTGCGATACTTTCAACTTCTCTTATTAATCTTTTTACACGGTTAAACTTTAATAGTTTAAAATCTGACAACTTCACAGAGTTACAAAAATTACAAACTTCTGTTTCAGGTTTTTGTCGGCGGGTATGTCGCGTAAATGTTTTGGGTCAGCTCCAGTTAAGAGGAAGGTTTCAAATTACATGTGTTGCAGTTATGCAAATTTCTCAAATTTGTTGTCTGATAAAATCTAGTAAACGGTCGCCCGTCGGTTGTTTGTGGCGAACTGACACTTAATTTTATGCCCCCAACAAATTGAAAAAATTAGAGTATTTAACGTATCGACGATAGACTCGATAAACTAAGGCCCCACATGTTGTTAGTGTTACGGTGACAGGGCATGTTGACAAGACAGTGCGGAGGTAACGCAATAAACAGATCAGAATAATTAATTTTATGTCTTGAGTTTGTTTTGCCATTTAGACGAAGAGTAATGAAAGAAATCGTTCGGCTGTGAATGGAACTACCATCCAACAGACTTTTTCAAGAGGGTTTCGAAGCTGAGACAGAGTTTATTTACGTGTGTTTGGTATACCAATTGATTTAGGAACGGATCACAGCAGACTTTTATGAACTGGCAAGTAAATGGCTTTGGCCGTTGAAAGGGATAACCATGGAACGAACGAATGTTCAGCATGTTAGAAGTTGACACGGTAAACGTGTTTGAGCCAAAGCACACGCAAAGCTTGTTGCACGCTCTTTTGTCTTTAGCGTGCGTGAAAAACAAAGGCCTCAACTTTAATGAGGTAGGATGGTAACACGCAACTAACGTGTTGAGTCACGCTCCTTTTGTTTCAACGTGCAAACGTGCCGTGTGCGTGCGTTCACCTTATTCACTGTTTTCCCTTGGAGGGTCACAAATGGTTTGGACATCTCTGAGACATTACTGACTGTAAAGAAAGGAAAATCCAGTCAAGTAAACATTGAAATCACCAATAACACCAACCATGCAATAGTACTTCCGGGGCGGACCTTACTTGGGCGACTACAGCTTGTACAGTCTGTGACACCAGTTGAAGTAAAAGTGAAAGAACCTGCCAGTAATGCCCAACCTAAGGGAGGACAAGTGTCAGGGACTAATGAGCCAGACGAGACACTGATTGAGGAGCCGGTAGGGATACCAACGGAGATTCCCTCGCAGATCAAGGACATAGACCTGGAAGGTCTGACCCCTGCTCAGAAAGAAACGGCTTTAAAGTTACTTACTGAAGAAGCTGATTCCTTTGCTAAGGATGATAATGACATTGGCTGTATCCCTGATCTTCAACTTGACCTGGATTTGGAGGACCAGACACCTGTACAGAAGAACTATGTAGCAGTTCCTAAACCGCTCTATGGAGAGGTTAAGGCTTACATTGAAGATTTGTTGAACAGGAATTTTATCAAGAAATCATCATCCTCATATAGCTCCCCAGTTGTTTGTGTAAGGAAAAGGGATCAAAGCTTACGGCTGTGTGTGGATTTCAGAGCACTTAACAAGAAGACCCGACCCGACCGTCACCCGATACCCCGAATACAAGAAATGCTTGACAACCTCGGTGGCAACTCATGGGTTTCGGTCCTCGATCAGGGAAAAGCTTACCACCAAGGGTTCATGAGTCCAAACAGCCAACCTTTGACAGCGTTCATTACTCCATGGGGTCTTTACGAGTGGGTTCGAATCCCATTTGGTTTATCTCAAGCACCCGGAGCCTTCCAGCGTTTCATGGAAAACTGTCTGGGGGAACTGAGAGACACTGCTTGTATACCGTACCTAGACGACATTATCATCTTCAGTACTACGTTTGAAGAACACATTAAAAACATGCGTAAGGTCCTTCAACGGTTGAGAGAACACGGCGTCAAGTTAAAACCTAGGAAGTGTAAACTGTTTGAAAGAAAGGTGACATTTCTTGGACGTGTTGTGTCGGAGGAAGGTTACAGACTTGACCCATCTAGTATCAAGCCGGTCCTCGCCCTGAGAGACTCTCCCCCAAAGACCGTAAATGAAGTGCGCAAACTGATGGGGTTTCTCAACTACTATCGCAGATATGTTAAGGACTTTTCCCGAATTGCTAAGCCTATTTATGATCTGGTGAAGACACCTAGTCAACCTCTGAAGGACGTTCAGCGAGATAAATCCAGGAAGAGCCACAACAGTCAATTACCTGCAAAACATCCTGTAGAGTGGACTGATAGTCATCAATCTGCCTTGAATATTCTAATTGACTCTATCACAAGTGCCCCGGTAATGGCCTACCCGGAAACCGTTCTTCATACAGACGCATCCAAGGATGGGTTAGGCGCTGTGTTGTATCAAAATCAGAGTGACATTCTCCGCGTTGTTGCATATGGGTCTCGCAGTTTGTCACCAGCGGAAAAGAATTATCACCTGCATTCTGGGAAGTTAGAGTTTTTGGCTCTTAAGTGGGCGATCTGCGATCAATTTCGAGACTATCTCTATTACGCACCAAGTTTTAAAGTGTACACTGATAAGAACCCACTCACGTACGTGTTATCCTCTGCAAAACTGAATGCCACCGGTCTGCATTGGATAGGGGAGTTAGCTGATTTCAATTTTACTATCCACTACCGCCCAGGAAAAGCGAACATTGATGCTGATACTTTATCCCGAATACCATTCAATGACACCACTTACACGGAAATAATACCACAGGATGTTCTTCAAACTGTTGCTTGTTCAGCAAAATTTCAAGACCAAGGTCAAGTGAACTGGGTGTCAGCCCTTACAGGAGATCACACTGCCCTTCCGGCGGATCCTGTCGGCACTGTGGAACCTACAGTATCAAATGTAGACCTGAAACATGCACAAACCTCTGACCAGATTGTTCGCCGAGTGAGTGATTTACTTCAGCGTGGCCTGCGACCATCAGCAAGAGAGCGAAAACGAGAGTTACATGAGACACAACTTCTTCTTCATGAATGGGATAACCTTTCTGTTGACAAGGATGGCATACTTAGACGTCGTAAAGGAACTAGGTCCCAAATTATTGTACCCAAACAGCTTCGTCCAATCATCCTCAAAGAACTTCACGAGAACATGGGCCACCTTGGGGTAGACCGCACACTAGGTCTAGCTAGAGAGCGCTTCTACTGGCCTCACATGCAGAGAGACATCGAGCATCACATTGGACATGTCTGTCAGTGCGTAAAACAAAAGACCCCCACGCTAAAGACCAGAGCTCCATTGAAACCTATTGTGACCACCTCGCCTTTTGAACTTATCAGCATTGATTTTCTTCATTTGGAAAAGAGCAGTGGAGGGTACGAGTATATCTTAGTTGTGATGGACCACTTTACACGCTATGCCCAGGCCTACGCCACAAGAAACAAGTCAGCTAAGACAGTTGCCCAAAAGCTGTACAGTGATTTTATCCTCAGGTTTGGTTTTCCGCTGAGAATCCATCATGATCAAGGGGGAGAATTTGAAAATCGCCTCCATCGAGAGCTTGAAAAACTGTGTGGTGTGGAACATTCTCGCACTACCCCTTATCATCCCCAAGGAAACGGTCAAGTAGAGCGATTTAACCGAACACTCTTGGGCATGCTTCGAACCTTACCAGAGACCCAAAAATCATGTTGGGCAAAACACTTGAACCATGTAGTACATGCATATAACTGCACAAGACATGAATCAACAGGCTTCTCGCCATTCTTTCTTCTCTTTGGGCGTCACCCCCGTTTGCCGATAGACTTAATGTTTGGAATTGAAGGTCAAACCAGCCATGACGACCATTCACAATATGTCGAAAAGTGGAGAAAAGCCATGACTGAAGCATACGAGCTGGCGGGCAAGAAATCCAGTGAAGCAGGAATGCGAGCCAAACAACGTCATGACCACTTTGTGCGCAGTACGGTATTGCTACCAGGTGACAGGGTTCTTGTATGCAATCTTAGTCAACGAGGAGGGCCTGGCAAGCTGCGTTCACATTGGGAAGATCAAGTTCACATTGTTGTCAGCCGCAAAGGGGACGATAGTCCTGTGTATGAAGTGAAGCCTGAGACGGGCCCCGGTGCAAACAGAACCCTACATAGGAACTTGCTATTGCCATGCAATTATCTACCTATTAACATTCCAAGCAAACCTAACCGTGAGAGAACAAGAAGAGTCCGCAAGCATCAGGGGAGCACTGCTGAACAGACACCTTTACCACAGGCTGAAGAATTATCAGATGGCACCAGTAGCGAGGATGAGTGTACATTCACCCTTGTGACCCCCCCAAATGGGCAGGCTGCGCCAGAAGATGTTACAGAGGAGCCCGACAATCCTTAGTTGAAGAAACACAGCCTAATACCACTCCGACAGAGGATGCAACCTCAGGTGGTGGTGATCAGAACACAACAAGCAGCGATGAGGCTGATGTGAATGAAATGGAAGAAGCCAGAGCTGAGAGTGGAAATGAGGACAACTCTCCAACTCAGTACGACAGCAGTCAACCAAGTTTTTCTGAGCCAGAACCTAGGCCTAGACGACAGATACACCCGCCTACTCTTCTGACGTACAACACACTCGGCAATCCCACCTACGAGACCGAAGCTGCTGCACACGTCATATCTGCAAACGGTGTTGCTGGAGGTCAGTTACCTCAGTGCTGTCCCCCTTACCTGACTTGGGGTACAGGTCCAGCTTTTCCACAGTTCCAGCTACCAACATATCCACCCTCGTTTCAGCATCCAGTGATGTTCGGCTACCCGGGAATGTACCAACAGTATCCACCACTACCTCAACCTGTGTTCCAACCGGTTAACCAGTACCCCGTACACCAGTTCGCCATGTACCAGCCAAGAAGCGAATTACCTGTGCCCATCAACTCTGGACATGTACCAGTACCTGGCTATGTTTACTAAAGAACTTCGAACTTGAACTTGGAACTTTGAACTAATTGATTCATTTAAAAAAAAAAAACACTGAAAGAAGACGACACTTAGATTTCTGTTTAATTCCTCGTGCTAATGAAAACTTTCAATGATACAGAGTGTATCCCATAAATAGGAGATGTTACTGTAAGATTTTGTGTACGAGAGTAAGTCAGGATCCTGCAAAAAGTCTAGTCGAGTTAAGTTGTAAGAGATATTTGTACCTTCGGTAATATTTCCCATATAGTGTGTACTATTTCACAGTTAATGTACAAGTGTCAAGGACGACACTTTTCCTTGGAGGGGAAGATTGTTAGGATGTAAACATAGAGCCCGTGATTCGTGGCGTGACATAGAGTCGAAGAGTCCGTGATGCGTGACGTGATGACGTAAGAATTAACATCCGGGACACTTTACACGAGGGAGAACGCTCAAAAACGTTGAGAGAGAAATCGATGTGTGTGTGAAGGAAAATTACACGTCTGAAGTGCTTATTATTTGTGTGTTTATTGCGTTATTATGGGGCGCGGGTAACAGAGGCTTACTCTAGAAGAGACAACATTAAGTTTATGAACATCGCTGTCGATTCAACAGAGGAGCGCGAAGACGCTGAAGAAACCTTGAGGTGAATCCTAGATGCAAGAACCGTAGAGATACAACGAGTGCACCGAAGTAGAAAAGGAAAAGACAGCGGACCTCAACCCATTTTAGCCCGCTTTCTAAGATTTAAAGATGTGCAAAAAATATTTTCACTTGGGCACCAATTAAAAGATATGGACTACCAAATGTTCCATGATTATCCTGCAGAAATTGTCAAGTGACGCAAGGAGCAGATGAAAACCTTCAAAGAAGCCAGGAAAAACGGAATTCCGGCAGCTTTTAGTCAATCTCAACCAGATAAGTTATACATTATGGCCAGTAGGTAGAGAATTAACCGTTTAGTTAAAGCTGATAAAAACTTGTGCCTTTTTGTAAAACCTTTCGCTACGGGAGCTTGGTTTTATCTCGTTAGCTTTCAATCATAATTTGCGGCTTGTTGCCTCTCAAGATGCATAAAGTTTACCCAGTAAGAAAACGTTTTTTATTTGTTTGTTTTATGTTACATGTTTAACAAATGTCCTTTTTGCGCTTAGTTGCACTACATACAAATTCTATATTCCGGTAGCTGAAAACGGAATAAATTATTGTAACTCTTTTCCCTGGCGTGAAAACTGCCAAATTCTTTTCTTTTCAAAACAACAAAAGAATTAGATTTTCAGATTGGATCAGTAAATGCAAGGGGTCTAGGTGACAGGATTAAGCGTCGAGAATTTTTCAATTGGCTTCGGAAAAAACAACTGGCCGTATATTTTATTCAAAAAGCGCATTGTATGGAAAACAATATGCATGACTGGTGCGCTGAATGGGGGCACCAAGCCCTTTTCAGCTGCTGTTCCAGCAGGAAAGCAGGTGTTATGATTTTGTTTAATAACAATATCACCTTTCAAATTTCAAGAACTTATTGCGATCCCGAGGGACGCTTTATAATTTGTTATATGACAACAAATGCGAAACAACTAACTTTGGTAAATCTATACGCTCCAAACAACAACAATCCAAATTTCTTTACCTCTGTTTTTGAACATTTGGCCGATTTCCAGTGCGACGAGGTTATAATAGGAGGAGATTACAACTTAGTGCTTGATGATGAGAAGGATACAAAAGGTGGCCTTACAAAAACACACAAAAAATCACTGGAAGTCTTAAATAAATTTTCTGAGGACTTAGATTTGGTTGATGTCTGGAGAGTTCAAAATCCTGAATCACAAAGTTTAACATGGAGGCAAAGGAATCCGGAGATAGATTGCAGACTTGACTTCTTTCTCGTAAACAAAAGTATACTCTGTAGCGCCATCAACACAGATATCGTCCCTGGGTACAAAACGGATCATTGAATGATCACCTTGCAAATATCTTTACATAATAACCCAAGGAGACGAGGGTTTTGGAAACTGAACACCTCTTTTTTAAAGGACGAAGAATATGTTAATCAAATTAGAGAAATAATAGCTCAAACTAAGGATGAATACACACATGATGAAACCGTTACCCCTGGTCTATTAAGGGAAATGATTAAAATGAAGACTAGGAAGCATTGATCAATTATGGTAAAACAAAAAAAAAGAAATCTTGAGCAAAAGCAAGATGAAATTGGAAAATCACTCAAAATCCTCGAGGAACAAATTGCTAATACACACGCGAATGACTCCCAAAAACTATGGCCAGAATTAGAAAAGAAAAGAATTAAACTGGAACCTATAATTGAATACCAAACAAAAGGTGCCATTTTAAGATCCAAGTCTCAATGGTACAATGAGGGCGAGAAAAACTCCAAATATTCTCTCAACCTTGAGAAGAGGCACTGTAGACAAAATACAATTACTCAATTGAAAATTAATGACATGGACGTTATTCAATCAGACAAAGAAATCTTACATGAGTGCGAAGATTTTTATAAAAATCTCTATAGCTCCAAAATGCAAGTAAACAATTCCTCGAAGGATTTCTTTCCTCAAGCAAGACAAGTATTAAGCAATGAAAACCTATATTTTTGCGAAGGCCCTTTAAGTTCCAAGGAATGTTTAGAGGCATTAAAAAGCATGGCCTCAGAAAAGTCACCTGGTACAGATGGCCTACCGAGCGAATTTTGCAAAGTCTTCTGCAAAGAAATAGGAGAAAGTCTGACAAGTGCATTACGTTTCTCATTTGAAATAGGACAATTACCCATATCACAGAGGCGTGGAATTATAAAACTAATACCAAAAAAGATGCCAATCCCAACTTAATGAAAAATTGGCGCCCTTTAACACTATTAAATTGTGATTATAAAATTGCATTGTAGGCCATTGCAAACTGAAAAATAGATACGCAATGCGTACATGTGTCTGCTATTTGGAAATCATTGTTGGATATGTTGTTTTGTCTTGCAGTGTACAAAATGTTTACTTGTTGGTTTTGTATGATGTCATGTTTGTTTTGTAACGATAAAAATCAAAGAGACTGTTGGAAAAAAAATTAAAAAGCCTCAAAGATAAGGTAAGCAGTTGGTAACGAATAACATAGATTCGCATCTCATCGTGTGATACTCAAACATTGGAGTGCTGAGACTACGCAGAACGGAGTGGAAATGATCTTTAATGCTTTCAAATGCGAACGGTAATACAACGTTTTCATAGTTCATTTACACAAGACTTTGTTTGGCAAAAGGTAATTTGAGACTTTGGCAGTGATCAAACCTACCATAATACTAGAGTACCTTTTTATTCATTAACACAAGAATTTGTGTGGTTCATAGACAGTTTCCATCGTCCTGAGAAAGGTAATTCGAAAGTTTGCAAGTAACAAAAACGATGATATTACTTTTAATACTACGCTACCTTATTATGGTTCATTAATACAACAGTTTACATGCTTGACAGTGTCTATTGTCTCGTAAAAAGTAAGTCAAACTTTTGGCAGACACAGAAACGATATTAGTACACTGCATTTTTGTCGTGTACTCAGAGAACAGTAAGGTTAAGATGCTTGAAAGAGTGTTCATTGTTGTTGTCTTTCAATATTTAGCACTATCTTTGTCTTGTTATAGGTAATGCAAACTTCTGGGAGGGACAAAAACTTATCATCTAGCTCATCTTGAATGATTGACTCAAATTTAGCATTTGGAAGTCCAAGATCTTGCTTCAGTGCGATCATCAAATAATGCTAGGTTTACTGTTCATTTCTTATGTTGAAACAAAGCTTGAAGGTACCAATGCTTTTTGCAAGAGGCTTGTCAATTACAGCAAGACATAAAGTGGTTGGTGTTGTTTATCCCCAAAATTGTAGCTTGAATAGAAGTTGATGTTGTTGCTGGTAGCACGTTAGTAAGGCAAAGCGGTTCATCAAAGGGAACTGTTTCAACAATGACACAGTCAGTTTTTGCTGTGTTAAGGTAAATGTTGTTATAGTTATCTTTCCTAACTCTCAAGTTAGTGAAATGATAGGTGTTGCCTTCCATCACTTGTGAGGTGGAGTCTTCCCATAAAGTAAGTCTGGCAGATCCCTGAGGGTCAAGGAGATCAGCTTCTGATTTGTTTAATACACGTGATGTCGAAGTAGTGAATTTGGTGACAGCTGTGAGGTTTATTAGCTTTGCCTTTATGCTTATCAGTTGACCATCAAACACTGAATTAAGTAATGACAGGTTCAGCGTTTGCGGCAAAGTTTTCCTTTCAAAATCCACTTTATCTACTTGGGATAGTTGTACATCTGGTCCCATGCACACACTGGTTGAGCTTTTATCCAAGCGGAATTTGCTTATCTTAACTGGACTCTTGCATTTACTGTGTTTGTTGAATTCATCTATCCGTGGAGGAGAGAAGCAAACACTGCGTTTCACTTCATATTCACCAGTTTGAATTTGCATGTCAAAGTACTTCCTTTTGTTGCTTGTCATAATAGGTGACACATTGTGCAAATAGCCTGTGATAGAATTTTCACATTCTGTTTTTTCTTCTTCCATTGTTGACTACACAGGAATAGCTGAGGAAATAAAAGAGGAATGAAATCAAACATTGTTGTAACAACTTCTCCTGCATGCCCAAAATAAAAGTTACTTACCTATGACTTAATATGTGCTTCAAATTTATACAGTGATCATGGAAAAAATGCAAATCTATCCAGTGGCAGACTGGGACTTCTTTCAAAGGTGGGTTTCCAGGACATTTTCTCAGCCCTTCTGGCCTTAACTTAGAATGGGGGTACAAAAAAGTTTGGGTCTTGAGGCCTCCAGTTTTGCACTGATAAGGTCTGGGCAGCCCCTCCCCCTGCCCCACCCCTTTTATTAGATCTGTTATTGGAACCATAGGCATCTATTTCATATGCTAAAAATATTTTTTTAGCAGTATATTAAAACAATATTATTACAGTGGACCCTCAATATAATGAAGGGCCAAGGGACTGCATTATGTGTTCAATATAACAAGTTTTCATTAAATCAGTGGTGTTCCCCTTACATTTTACTATGACTGAAGGTAAAGAATGATGTTTGTTATACAAAGGAGTTTGTTCCATAGAGGTTCCTCATATTGGCATTGTACTTTATTGTACGAAAAAAAAGGAAAAAACATGTTCAACAATTATTTGGTGTTGATAAAAACAAGGAAATATATGTGTAGTATTGTCCAGTTATTGTTTACAATAATACATTATAATATTGTAGAGTGTTCTTTAGCATTTTGATCACATTTATTTTAGAACAATAAAGTAGTATGCAGTTTTTGTTTGAATCAATGCACATATTGCTTTGTGATCAGAAAAATATGTTTCTAAAATGTGTACAGTGAGTTCTGGTTCAGGCAAATTAGTATAGATATGGTCAATAGTGGTCCTGTTATCAGTAGTATAGCATGATACCAACTGTCTGTAATTATTGTCTGTAATAAACAAGTTATGAAGGTGAGTTTTGTCTTTTTGGTTTAACCAATTGACATTAAAGTCACCAATAAAAATACAGAACTCGGAACAATACAGATTCAAAACTTGCATAAGTGCTGTGCACATTTGAGTTACTGGTACTTTTGGTGAGCGGTAAACACCTATAATCGTAAGATTTGGGATTGTGATGACTTTTACTATAGTTATCTCAATGCCATTACTGTTTTTGCAAAGTGGATACCCAGGAGCAAAGGGATTTTTACTGTATACTGCTGTGCCTCCATAAGGCCTTGTATTGATACCTGTGGAGTGATTGTCATTTCTAAATAAAGTATGTCCTGTTATGGCATAGTCAGCATCTTTGTCCAAATGGTTCAATCTTGTTTCTGAGAAAATACTGACATCAGTACTTGTATAGTTTATGTCTTTGCGTATATCTTCAATATGTCTATGCAATGATCTTGTATTAAGGTAGCACACTTTTAAAGCAGTCTTGTCTGTATCATAGATAGGAGTAACTTCTGTTCGTACATTGGGCTTAACTGCAGAATACCCTGCCACTTCAAAGATATTCCCCTAAAAAGGTTGGATACGCGGATACGTGGATACACAAAGGTGGTTAAGCACAGCTGGATACGCGGATACGCGGATACGTGGTACTCGTTATGTATTCAAAACATATCATTTCCCACTACTGAAATGGAGTGCTAATCATACCTGATAATTCTACAGGAATTGATCCAGCGCTTAAACAAACTAAACACGATTTATATTGTTCGTTCTTTAAGCGTGACGCCACAAACATCCTTCAAATTTTAAGAGACACTGGGTACTCGAGCGCACCACGTATCCGCGTATCGACTCAAACCTACACCTTCAATTTCTAAGAGACACTGGGTACTGTGGCGGACCACGTATCCACTCAAACCTACACTTCCATAACATAACAGAGATCCCCTTGGCACTGTGTATCCACGTATCCAACTATTACAGGGGAACAGCTTCAAAGTGGCAGGGTATTCTGCAGTTACTCCGTACATTGTAAATGTTGCATTTCAGCTTTTACTTGAGAATTGACAGCTATTTTGCCTTCGCAAAGGTCAGTGATATATAATCCTTCAATGGTGGTTACTCTACTCAACGCATGTGAGGTATGTGAGGTATTGTTCTTCTGGTGTTAAAGTTAACAACTATTTTAGTCTCAGTATAACCTTGTGATCTGTGTATGGTTTTAGCAGCTGCAGGTCTTAGCGGAAACACCATATAACAGCTTGCATCTAACTTTTCTCTTTTTCATGGATCTTATAATCTTTTTCGGTAATCTAGACGGTTCTCGGTCTCTACGTCGTTTCACTTGTTTAACTATTTTGGAATGGCCACGAAATTCTTTCGTACAAGATGGCGGCAAGGCCACAACAATGTTCATCATTGCACGGAAAGTTTTGCTTAAACTTTTCCTCAGGTAATAGTTATAAACAAAACTACTAGTTCTGATATCAAGGCTAGGTTCGGTAAAAAATATCTTTAGATAATATATATTGAGAAGATTACTAGTTCTTAAACAAATTCGTGCGTATAAACTGTCCACAGCTTTCGCAGACGTTCGGGCAATGATGGATGTTTTCGCCACAGAAGCGGCAGAGCTTATGCCAAAATCTCCCAAATAGGGCTTATTTATTCCCTCAGCGGGCTTTGTGATCCCCAAAAGGGGCTTAATAATCCCCCGAAGGCGCTCGATAATCCCCAAACGGGGCTCAATCATTCCCTTGAAGGACTTTTGTTTCCCTATATGGGGCTGATAAACTTGTGTCTTCGCAAGCACAGGAGTAACTCTATGGCACCGAGCTGTGCATCGATCGACAACTTGAAAGCACCTGTGAAAGCCATTTATTCGGCCAGATTGACCCGTACTTCGAAAGCTGTGACATATTGAGACAACACCTTTTGAGAAATTCATGACAAACTTAAGAAAATGAAAAAAGCTCACTCACCTACCTCGCTTTCCAACGTCACAGTACATGTAAAGGCCACGGAGACAAAACGCAAATGTCCTTCGTTCGCGAAGCGTGCGTTGCCTGCTTCCCCACGTGATCGTTGACGCAATTGCCGACTAATTTCCTCGAATTCTATTGGTTCCGAATGTTGTCTTGAATTCGTAATTTTCTCGTAACCAATGGTAAGGGTTACGATAATTCATGATTGAGTGACGACATACATCGTAGTTCACGACAGATGCACGACAAATGGTTACGCTTTACCTGACCCTCATATAGTCAGTCACAAAATGGACCTCCAATGAAAACCTCGGTCAAACCTCTATAAAAAATTTTCACATTTGTACTATATGAGGTAGGGTTCAAAATTTCTACAGCTCTGCATAGTGTCTGCATTTGCATATGCAAATAGCAGACACAATAAAAACAGTTTTACCCGAGCTGATATCAGATGATCAGTCAGGATTTATAAAGAATAGATGTATTAGCGATAATATACACTGTACATACGCTAGATAGCGTCATCCAGTATACAGCAAACAAAAATATCCCCGGGCTACTTCTTTTTCTCAATTTTGAAAAAGCCTTTGATACTCTGGAGTGGTCTTTTATCGAAAAATCCCTTCAACATTTTGGCTTTGGCCCCTCACTGTCAAAGTGGGTCAGACGTTTTTATTGTAAAACTGAAAGCTGCATCTCAAACAATGGATGGACGAGCAATTTCTTTGAACTAAGTCGAGGAGTAAGACAAAGCTGCCTGTTGTCACCTTATCTTTTTAGCGGAGCTCCGCGCGCGCCTTTGGCGCGCGCGCGGAGCACCATTGATAAGAAAATATGGTAACCCATTGATCCGAGAAAATTTGGTCATGACGTCACCGTACGTACGACCGTCCACCCCCTCGATGTAAGCCAAAGTTCAAATGTGACACTCCAGTTAACCCTTTCGTGTGCAAGCTCTCATATAAGCGCGCTTCCATAAGGACTGTTTTTGGACAAATCATTTGTCCATACACGTAGTCCTCAACCCGCGTTTTTGCGGCGGGAAATTGCATGGCCAAATTTTGAAGACAGTTTTAAAACAAAATCAGTTTTGTCTATTCGTTGGCGGAGTATCAGTGACAAACAACGGGAGAAAGAACAAGAAAGGGCACAAGTAAACAGGCAGGGTATCAGTGACAAACAGCGGGAGAAAGGAGAAGAAAGGGAACGAGTAAACAGGCAGAGTATCAGTGACAAACAGCGGGAGAAAGAGCACGAACAAACCGGCTGAATTGTACTGTCGAGCAACGGGAGAAAGAACAAGAAAGGGCTCGAGTAAACAGGCTGAATCGTACTGACGAGCAACAGGAGAAAGAACAACAAAAAGCTCGAGAAAAGAGACGAAATTATCGTGAGGAACAGCGAAAAAGAAAGCGTCTCTTGTCAAGCTGTAAAAACATTACCAAGTGTCAGGGAGTTTCAGCTTTTCCTCGTGTTTGCCTGCAGAAGTTTGCATGAAGAGAAAAGATCGTGTGGTCTGGCAACGTGTGTTAAACTGGACTGTGTGTGAAACTGGACGGTTTTGCCGCTTAAATCCTTAATTCAAGAAGCTTCCTTGATAGGCATATGCAGTAATAAGACTTACTTTTGTGTGAAACGACGGCTTCTGCTTAAGCTCTGCGTTCGGAGTGATTGTTGACTGACTTAAACTGTGCGCAGGTTAGTACTCCTATTTTGTCTTTTATATGGACATTTATGCCAAGAAAATTGAATAGCGATTTGTCTCAGTTTGTTACTTGTCTTATTTTTCCCGATTTCTACGAGAAACGTCGAAGAGACATTCGCATCAGTTTCTTTTTTCTTACGTTTTGTTTTTTTCACGCTTTCATCTCAAATTGGTTTGGACTCTTGTTTTTTTCAAATGTTTTCTATCCAATATTTCATCTTGGATCCTAAAACGTTTCGTTTTTTCCTGCTGTCGATTTGTTGAAGAAAAGCCAAGCGAAGTCCGGACGGGTTATAACCTCGGCCCCGCTTGATAAGTTTGACATTTGGAAAACTCTTGCAAAGAACGACTCCTTGCCAAAACTAAACGCGATTTTTAACAGCTGCAGCATTGGAAATGACAGCAATATGTTGTCTCTCGCAGCAATTCTTAGCAAAGCAATAATTTTGTGTGAAATGAAGGCTAGTTATGTCAGCTCTGCGTTCGGAGTGATTATTGACTGACCTAAACTGTCCGCATCCACAGGTTAGTATTCCCGTTTTGCTTATGTAAAGAACACTCGGACAAGCGATTTGCCTAGGTTACTCACAAGTTATGTTTGTTACCTGTCTTATTTTTCCAATTTCTACGAGAAACGGCGAAGAAAAATTCGTATCGTTTTTTGTTTTCTTAATTACGTAAGTTTTGTTGTTTTCACGCTTTTGTCTCAAATTGGTTTGGAATAAAAAATGCTCGTGTTTTTTTCCAAATGTTTTCTATCAAATATTTCATTTTGGATCCTAAAACTCTTCGTTTTCCCTGCTGTTGCTCATTTTTTGAGCCAAAAATTGGTCGAGGAAAAGCCAAGCGAAGTTCGGACGATTTATATTTTCGGCTCCGCTTTGTTAGGAACAAGAGCCGGATCGACATTTGGAAAACTCTTGCAAAGAGCCACAACTCCTTGCTAAAAGTAAACACGATTTTTAACAGCTGCAGCATTCGAAATTCCAGCAATATGTTGTTCCTCACAGCAATTCTCGTTGTTAGTTAAAAAATCGCAGATTTAAAAGGCTAATTGCAGTAAAAACTTCGTCTTTAATTCAATGTTTATTGACAATTTTATTTCTGAAACCGATTTGTTTGTCTGATATTGTTATCATTAACAGTGTTGTAAAAAATAATACCGCCCACGACTTGTAGTCAAGGTTTGTAGTTTGCAATATTTGTAATTGATTGAAGTCAGGAATAAAACCATTCTCAACCATTTGCAGTTGATCACCTGAGTTGATTCATGGCTTATCGTGCCGCAGTCACTTTTCACAACGAAAAGTTAAGTCATTTTCGCTCAATGTTTTTCGGTGTTACCGACGGCAGTCTTTTATCGTCTTAGTTTACTCTTATAGCTCACAAAAATACGCCATAAAATAGCGAAAACAAGGCGAACAAAGTACTGTTCTTCTTTTTCGGGTGATGTCGAAGAGTACCCACTTTGGGGTTTTAACATTTTGTTTTGTTGTGGAATATTTCGGTTTGTTGAGGTTAAAATGTCAACGATACATGTTAGAAAATTGTGACTCAGCCAAAGCACATAACCGGTTGTGATGTTGGATTCAAAAGTGAGACACTGGGACTGTTAATCTATAGTTTAGAGATTTACACCATTTGTACTGAAATGTATCGAACTGTGATGAAGCAAAATCGTTTATGCTCGTAGTCATGTAGTTCCTTGATGCAACGTGGCAAAGGCCGATGATAAATCGAAAATGTTCGTTAGCACATGTTTGAATGGTGGCTGTGGCTCTGCAGCAAAACAGTAAAAAAAAAATATTATCGCAATACAGAAGTCCTTACTAGAGTCCTGGCTCGAGTTCTGGCATAGATTTTTTTTATCGGTAAATGCCATACAATAAGGAAAGAACTGTGGAGCTCCGCTTTTAGGCTTGCCTAAATATATATATTATACTATCTGTAAAAATACTTGCTGAAGCCATACGTAACAAAAGAGAAATTACGGGTATTAAAATACAGGATACTGAATTTAAATTAAGTCAATACGCAGATGATACGACCCTCATCTTAGAGGGTTCCGAGGAATCCTTTAAAGCATCACTGACTCTGATAGAAGCTTTTGGTAAAATGTCTGGGCTTAAGCTGAACGATAGAAAAACCGAAGCTCTATGGATAGGCTCCAAAACAAACTGCCAGCAAAAATTTTGTTTAGGAAAAAATTTTCAATGGCAAAACAAAAACGTTAAGGTAGTGGGTGTTTGGTTCTCTACGGACCAAGATATGGCGATCTCTTTAAACTATACTGAAAAACTAACGAAAATTAAATCTATCCTAGGATGTTGGAAATTCTGGAGACTACATTTAGTAGGGAAGATAGTAGTTTTGAAAAGTCTAGTAGCATCTCAATTTGTATATGTATTTTCGCCTTTGCAAACAAATCATGAAGTAATCAAAGAGATCAAAAAACTTTTTTTCAATTTTTTATGGAACAATAAAGGTGATAAAATTAAATACGCGGTTATGATCAATGACTACCCAAACGGAGGACTTAAAATGATCGATGTGGTATCTTTCAACAAATCACTAAAAGCCTCTTGGATTAAAAAATATCTGGATTCAGAAAACAGTAGCAAATGGAAAACAATTTTTAATTTAGAGCTTGGAAAATGTGGCGGCAACGCCTTTTTTTAAAGGAAATCTTAATAAAAAAGATATTGATAAACTAACTATAGACGATCCATTTGTCAAAGAAATCATAGAAATATGGTCAGATACTTTCTTTGAAGGAAAAATAGTTTCAAAAGACCACTTCCTGTCTATACCTCTTTGGCAAAATTCATTAATTAGAATAAATAATACACCGGGTACTTTACACAGATTGGCTTTTGAAGGGTATCACACAGTAAAACATTTAATGGATGATTCTCATAACTTCATGTCGCTAGAGAGTTTTCAAAATAAGTATCAACTTCACATTAAACCACTATCTCTGTTTGAAATTTTCTCAGCAGTGAAACTTTTGCAAAGACAGATCCCTAAAACCTAACTAAAACACGAAAGCCTTTGATACATTTTTAAAAAGCCAAAAATTTTCAAGAATTGTGTACCAGAAACTAATATCGGGTCAAGAGAAATGGCACAAAGATATTACAGTGTAGTTCTACAAATGAAACTGTTGACTGGAGAAAAGTCTATCAAACATCTACCGCGTGCACAGGGAGCTCTAAACTAATATATTTTAATTTCAGATTTTTACACAGACGGCTGGCAACAAATAGCTATTAGCAAAAAAATAGGAATCAGAGAGGACAATAACTGCACCTTTTGCCATAACAAAAAAGAAAATCTGATGCATTTATTCTGGCAATGTGAAAAAACAACAATCTTTTGGCAAAATCTATCATTATGGTTGCAGTCGTCTCAGATTCTTACAACAGAAAACAATCTACACCTAGAGACCGCTTTAGGCCTCAAGCCTGACAGCTCTAACTTCAAACTCCAAATAAATTTTTGCTGCCTACTAGCTAAACAATACATTTGGATATGCAGATTGAGAGAACTTCACCCAACTCAGAACAACTTCTTAATTTATCTGAAACATATACACCTACTAGGAAACAAGACACCAAGTAACAATAAAAAATGGAAGCCTTTTCTACCCTCGCTTAATCAGGTCTCCTGAGCCCTTGGTTAAAAAATATTAAACGCCAGAGTTTTTTTCCTCCAAATACATATTTTTATAACATAGTTATACTTTTATTGGAATTGGCTTTTCACCCTTAAGGAAATTAAGGTAAAAAAAGGAAAGAATGTATAAAACACATAAGTAAGAGCAAATGGTGCAACTTTTGTAATGTTTTAGTGTAGTGTACTATATATTTTTGTAAGTAGTGTAAGTAGGTAGTGTACTGTATATATTTTTTTCTTTTTGTAAGTAGAGTTGTTGTAAAATAAAAAAGTTTCATTGGGCAAAAAAAAATTTACACGTGCGTATGTGCTTTTTTGGTTGCATCTCATTAGCCAGAGTATTTATTCTACGCGTATCAGAATTTTCATTATCCAGCTATCGCTCCTCTCAGTACTTCTTGGCAGTGGATTTTTAACTAATATGTCCGATAGTGATCACCCGTCCAATGGTGCTACAAGAACTGAGCCGACTATTCAGCATTCTAGCCAATTTGACGCTGTCTTCGAACAGTTTAAAGGTTATGTAGATTCAAGATTACATCAACTTTCAACCGCATCGGTGAGTAACACCGAATCCAGCAAATCTCTCTCCAAAACGAAGAAACTCCACAGAGAAGCTGAAGCTCCTAAGCTGAAGAAGAACGGGAATCTCAAGCAGTTTCTCTTCAATGCTGAACTTCTCGATGAGGTCAAGTCCATTACTGAAGACCTTCAGATACAAGGTACAGATTCGGCGAGGCGAGCAAAGCGGCCAGGCATACAATTAAACTCATTGAAAGGCGTCAGAAACTCATCAAACTCGCCAACAAGAGTGAAGCCAGCTGGTTAGCAGTAGATGAATATGAGTGATGAACTCGCCGAAGACTCGGCCAACGAGAAGCGTTAAAAGTTTCAAATGGCTAAATCTGCTTCTAGGTCTTGCTCTGCTGGTAGTAGCATACAGAATGTTTCATACAACTCTCAGGATAATTTGCTTTTTCGAGGTTTGTAAGAATTTATCCTATCTTTCTTTGTGAGTTCCAGATGGTACTTATGTGATACAACTTCTTATATTGTTTATGTGTCGCCATTTTGCTGGTAGTAAGAAAATGTATTTTCTTATGGACTGCACTTGATGCATTGTTCTTTTCATGTTGGGAGTTTACACGTGCATATGTGCTTTTTTGGTTGCATCTTATTAGCGAGAGTATTTATTCTACGTGTATCAGAATTGTCATTATCCAGCTATCGCTCCTCTCAGTACTTCTTGGCGGTGGATTTTATTATTTTAAGAGAATCTTTTTCAATTAATTTTTCCTTATGTTTTATTTTGCCGCAAGGCCGTCGACAGCCTCATCCACGAGACATAAGTTTCACATGTGGATGGCCAGGTCACTGGAGTAAAACCTGCAATGTCCCCCCTTACAAGTATAAGCAACCAAGCCAGCTCAAGCCTTCACCAAGACCCACTGAGCAGCAGCAGTTCCCTTGGTCCTCCATGAGGGACAGTCTAACCCCAAGTAATAGTATGGACTCATTATGTGATGAACTATCTAAACATGAGTTCGAAACACCAGAAATTACCTGGGGCTGAAAATCTCTGAATGTCTTCAGGCAAGTGTGTCAAGTTGTGTAGGTTGATTACACATACATTAACTCCATATTGTTCTTCAAACAAAATGCAATACCTCCAAGCAAGGTATCTAAAGTTGTCAAGCATTTCTTCACTCCAGCCATTTCTACCTGAATTGAACACAAACTCAACCATTCTTGGAACAGGTGCACACAAGTTCAATTCTTCCTCAGGGAGCAATCCGTTCAAGACAAACTCTGATGCTGGAAAAGCCAGTTTCTGGTATTCCTCCGCTTCAAGAGAAAACCAAGAACAGGTTGCTGTTAGGGTATATTGTGTTAATGTTATCAAGAGGATGACGTATTCACAGTCCAAGGACACTTAAGTTACTTATGATTGAGTGTCATGGCTAACATGCTTTTTGCAGCTGGCTTATAGTTAGGCAAAATTTCAATTCTAGGAATACCGGTATATCCCTTTCTAAAAGTCCACACTGTGAATTTTGCAAACAGTGTACAGCTGTAGATACATGGCAAAACAGCTGTTGACTCTTAGAACATTATAATTACAGTACACATTATTGAGTTATCTGAAGCTACCTATTTTTTTCATGCATTGTAATTTAACCTCTCCAGACTAACATTATGACAATAGGAATCCAATAATAAAATGAGCTTACATGTCCAGTAACCCATTGAATCAGTATCCAAAGGAAGGCGGGATGCACGATAATCTATAAAATAATATTATTGTGTTATGCGAATTATACTGTTAAGTCTGATTGCTGGAGCAAATGAAGTAGTACAAATTCATAATTTTTCGGAAACCTTAAGCATAAATGATAGTCAAAATATTTTTCACTCACCTGAGCTTAACAAAATTGTCTTCCTTTACAATGTCATTTACATGTACCTGTGATCCATGGCATTTTTGCCAAGTTCGTCTCAAGGTCTTTTTTGGCAAAATAGTCTTTAGAAATCCATCGCACAATGTTATTCTTGACCACATTGGGAGGTAACAGCTGCATAGCATCAACGACTGCATGAGTCCCTGAGAACATCAAATCTATAAAGGGGATAAAGCCTATGAAGTACTGATAACCCCAGCAGACCATTTTCCTTGCTTATTCTTTGGAAATAGGTAGATCTTTCTTCCTCTTCTAATGCCTTCATCACTGGCAATTCTTCCTTAAGCAACCTCTTTTGATAAGGGTATCTGTATTGCTTCCTGAAGTTCAGGTAGTAGTTGTGCTTGTGTTCACTCAGCCATGTACCTATATGGAGTAACCAAGAAATAATGTATAATTCAAGTTCGCGAACCTCTGCTTTCATTACCTGTTGGAATTGAGTCACAAAGTATCACCTAGTACATATACTGTCAAGTAGACTGAAAAGAAATCAGCACCAGAATTTGCACCATCCTCAACTTCCATCACCTACCACATATATGACATCTTCGGTATCCTTTTCTGGCTCCAGCACCCTTTGTCTTACACACCTCACACTGTGCAGGATGGTCTCCTGTCCAAAGCAGTAAAATATGCCGAATTGTGATATTGGCAGGGGGGAAATTTGGAAGTGATCCTGAATAATTGACTTGGTATGACATTTTTAGTTGGAAGTGTTTGGATGGGGTCTAAAAGTTATAAATACATGATGTAATCGACCCCTACATGTGTCTCAAACAGTTGAACACTTCTTTTTGTTGTGCCAGCATAGCATTGCAGGAGACTGAGGGAGCTTTCCACTTGCCAGCCAGGCAGACGAGTCCGTAAATCAAATGCATCATTTTGAAGGGATAGTGCTCCAAACTCTTAAAAGATAGTCACTCTCAAAATTATTTGCTGTATTTTGAAGAAATTTAAAGGATAAGGATAAGGATAAAACATATCGATTTGCTATGTTTTGTTTATGAACCGAGCAGCCAGACTGGTCAGTTCTGACAAATGGAAAGTGTCCTGAAATAACAATATTATATAAAGCTACATGTACAAGTTTCCTTGTCATAGTAACTGTAATTAAAAATGTATTTTGTTGACTCATTCATACAGTGACAAATAGCTTCTGCCCACACCTAAATTAATTAGTTTACCTTCAATAAATCCTTTCTCAATATCACTGACAAGTGGTTCAAGAAATGGGTCAATGGAGTTTGGCCGTGCAGCAGGCAGGTCATAAGATGGCACAAATCCAACTGTGTAGACTTCACCTGTCTGTAAGCGTTCTTCCTTTGCCATTGTTGCCACTGAGACATCTATTGCGCCTATCATACGAAAGTAAGTATACAAGTTGCATTGTCAGAAGGATAGTTGTAAGGGAAGAACCGCAAATGCTTGCTCATATTTGTATGTAGGGTCTTAGGTGCCCAGAAAATATTACTTCACTTTGTTACAAAGTTAAATTATTGTATGCAGCACATGCAGTATGTTTCAATTATGGAGTATCATTAAGCATTGATACTGACTAACTGTAAGATTTGAATAGATCCAATATAATTGACCTTACCAGTACTACGTGATTTCCTTCCAAATGCCTGAAAGCCATCCCAGTGACCTGAGAAGCAAAACTGTACAATGAATAAATTACAATTGAATAGTTTTAGTTGAAGTAAAACATAAAGAAGCAAAAGTGTTAAAGAAAATGCTATTGGGAGTATTGCATCACTCTTATATACTGACCAAGACGGATGTTGAATAAACATGTAACTCTTTATTTTGTTGCAGGGAAAGAAGGCCAGATACAAAGTAGCCCTATTTTAATCAAATAATATTATGTATCATGCTTATCATAAACTACCTTACCTATGAATGCAATGTTCCTTGGGTCACCTTTTACAAACACAGGTTGATGAAGAAATGTTGTACAGCAACACTCACAGTAGAGTTCCCTTTTATCCGTTGAGCTGAGTAGTGGCTTGTAATACTTCATCAGCACTCAAAACATTCTTGCAGGCAAACACCAACTTTTATCAGGGTCCCAGAACCAAGCCAGTTCTGCAAATCTAGCTCTGTCCCAGACCTCCTTCTTGAACTTCCAACCATCATCATTTCCATTTATCCAGTGTTCATTCTCTGACCAGTGAGCTGTCATCTTTGAACACATGTCTGGGTCCACTGTCCACTGCTTAACTTTGCTGTCCAATCCAAGGTAATAATACTTAATAGTTCCTACTTCTCCGCAGAAACGACACCTTTCAGATGCACACTTCATAATGTCCCAGTGCTGCTTATGTGTCACATTCAAACAAATGAAGTATTCATGAGCACCCTCATAGCCTACATCCTTGAGATATTTTTTGGCTCCTTCCCAGTCCTTGGGCCAGCAACATGTCATTGGGTAATCGTCTTCATCAATATCTTTCCCTCTGCAATCCACACGGCGTGCAAAGCATAGCAGGTCTTGTAGAGATGCGGTTAATAAAATAACTCTCACTTTTAATGCACATGAAACGACCGTTAGTTCTCACACACCCCGCGCATACATTACGGCTGCTATTTAACAAATGGTGCGAACAATAGATTTAACCTGATTGGTTCCGATACACACGTGTGGAATACTCACGACACTACATTCCCTCCTTTTCTAGACAAAAATTAAGGAAAAAGAACTAAGTTTACGCGAGCGCTTAATTAGCACACTACGACAGTCACGTTTCAAATGTTCCTCCGACAAAACAAAATCTTCAAATATAAACTCCTCAAGTGTCAAAATCAAAGCAAAAAAACAAAGTATCTGAATCTTCTAAGACTCCGTTAACTCCTTAGCGATAACACAAAGTCTCCGAAGCGCACAGGCTTCTTGACAGTCCGCGATGACCTACGCACAGCTTGTTGACTAATCAAAGGACTTCCTGTCTGCGCTTGGCTTCCAGTTTCACCTCCCTTTTCCGACGAACTCTGAAGAGGCACTGGGCTGTTTCCACATGCTCCTGTCATCGCTGGCGCGACAACTTTTTCCCCCTGTCCAACTTTCTCTGCCGAACTGTTTTCTTTTCCGTTTGGTCCGGACACATTATCTTGCTCATTGTACTTCTTTATGAACGCACTATTCCTCCTGAATTCCTCTCCAGCCTCGTTCCTGACCGTTACCTCTGTTCCAGTCTTCTGAACCACTTTGAAAGGACTCGGACGGAAGTTAGTCGAAAGCTTGTTAGACTTTCCCGCCTTCAGTAGCACAGTGTCACCAATTCGTATGGACTTGGGCATTGCACCTCTACGTGCATCTGCATAGGCTTTGCCCTTCAACTTATTCGACCAATCGCGATCTCGAACTTCTTCTCTCGGCACTTCCACGGTTTCTCTTCTCAACTCTGGCAACTTTGTCCTCATTTCCCGACCAAACATCAGGAAGAAGGGTGTGGCACCTGTAGTTACTTGTGGAGTGGATCGGTATGCCGCCAGCCAAGTAACCAACTCGGTTCGCCAAGTTTTCCCCTCTAAATTAGCAATCTGAAGAGATTTGAGCAATGAACGGTTCTGGCGTTCAACCTCGCCATTTGCTTGAGGCCACAGTGGTGTCGTCCTGCGATGCTCAATTCCATGAGCTTGTAAAAACGACTCAAACTCTTCGGACACAAACTGGGGACCATTATCTGTCCTCAGGGAAAATGGAACACCAAATCTGGCAAACATAGGATTTATTGCCTCTATAATCTTGGCAGTGGTAGTAGACTTTAAAATAGCAACTTCCAGAAATCTGCTGTAATAATCAACCACCACTAAAATACTCTCTCCTGTGGGAAGGGGTCCTAATAGATCTGCACTGCAATCTTGCCAAGGAGCACTTGGAGGCAAAACACAAGACATCGGATCAGGTGGGTCACAACTTGAAGTAACTTGACAGCCATGGCAAACCTTGCACAAATTCTCTACATCTTTGTCCATTCCTGGCCACCACACCTTACTTCGAAGCCGATACTTTGTCTTCACCACCCCCTGATGCCCCTCATGTGCCAGTCTGACCACCTTGTCTCGCAAGACCTTGGGCACCACTATCCTAGTTCCACGAAGCAAAAGCTCGCCATAGGTGCATAATTCGTCTTTGACGTGTGCATATGAAGGAATTGTACACTGTTCCCAGTTCCCAGATTTCACACAGTTCTTCACTAAGCACAGTTCCTCATCACCGTAAGACGCTTCTTCAATCTCCTTCGGAGATACTGCTACAGGCACGCAGCTCTCTACAACGGCTCTGATGAAATCGTACTCCTCACCACGGTCTAATTGTTTCACGGAATTCAAACGAGATAATGCATCAGCAATGTTTGTCTTCCCAGGCCGGTACACGACTTTAAAGTCATACCCTTGCAACTGCAACACCCATCTCTCAATTCGCGCACAAGGCTTGGACGTACGTGAATAGATTCGTTCCAAAGGTTTGTGATCCGTTTCCAGCTCAAAGCTTCTTCCGGATAGATACATGTTGAATCGCTCACAGGCCCAAACCAATGCCAACGCCTCCTTCTCCGTCTGACTGTAGCGCCTTTCCACGTCAGTCAAGCTTCTAGATGCATACGAGACAGCCCTCCATGTCCCTCCTTGTTCTTGGGCAAGAACTGCACCTAAACCCACGGGAGACGCATCTGCAACGATTCTTGTCCTACAGTCAGCCCTGAAGTAACCCAATGTCTCGGCTTGAATGATAAGACACTTCAGCTCCTGAAAAGCTGTCTGCTGCTCTACGCCCCACTTGAAGGTAACGCCTTTCCTGGTCAACTCTTGAATGGGCTTGGCTACGGAAGCTACATCTGGCATGAACTTTGCCGAATACTGAACCAGACCCATAAAAGAACGTACCTCACTTGCGTCCTTAGGGGGCCGTGCATCTCTAATGGCAGCAACCTTCTCTTCACTTGGGTTAACGCCATCGCTGGTCAGTTCATGACCGAAAAACGTGAGCTTTGACAACCGAAACTCGCACTTTTCTCCGTTCACTGTCAACCCCACTTCACTCAGCCTATCCAACACAGCAAAAAGACATCGGTCATGTTCCTCTACGCCCTTGCCATGAATAATTAGATCATCCGCAATGTTTGCAACACCGGGGCAACCCCTCAACACATCTCTGACAATTTGCTGGTATTTCTCCGGTGCCGACGTCACTCCAAACATCAGCCGCTTATAACGATAAAGACCTCGGTGTGTGACAAAAGTAGTGATGTGCCGACTGTCCTCGCTGAGCAGAATCTGATGAAAACCCCATTTGAGATCAATCTTGCTGAACACGGTACTCCCATTCAAATCGTGTAAAAGCTCCTCCACCGTTGGAATCGGGTGTCTTTCACGGACGATTGCTTCATTTGCACGCCGCATGTCCACGCACACCCTTATGTCTCCATCGCCCTTAGGAACAACCACCAAAGGTGAGATCCATCTTGAAGGTCCATCTGGTACTCCTTCTATAATGTCGAGCTCCAGAAGCTGGTCGAGCTTCTCGTCTACCTTCTCACGCAATCCAAACGGTATTCTGCGTACAGGCTGGGCCACAGGCTTCACAGACTCATCGATATGGAGTTTAAGCTCGTATCCCTTCAAAACACCAACACCAGTAAACAAGGCCTTGTATTTCTCCCGGATACAACTCTCAAGTCCTCTACTGTCCACATTGTTTGCTTGAAAGGGACCAATGCGCAAGAGATTGAGAATTTCCGCGGTTTCGCGACCCAGTAGCGTTCGGCCGTCGCCCTTGACCACCACGAAGTCTGCTCTACAACCACCGTTGTTACCAGTCACCGATACTTCTGCAGTAAAAGTTCCGAGGGTCGGTAACGGTTCCGTACCACCGTAAGCAAAAAGCTCTCTGGCCGACTTGCGCGACTCACACTTTATTCCTTTCAGTTTTAACATCTCCCAGGTCTGTTGTCCCACCACGTTACAAGTAGCTCCAGAATCAATAAGGACATCAGATACAGCTACACCTCCGACCATCAAGGTAATCAAATCACTACTTTTCCGCTCATGGCCAGTTACTTGCTCCACAATAAATGCAAATTCAGGACTATGCTGAACCGGTCTGGTAGGCTCTTCGCTGTGATTTCCGTCGGACACAAGGTTTGTTTCTTGCGACCTCCCACGACCACGACCACGTCTACCTCTACTCACAGTATTTCTTCTTCCACTGTCAGTACCTCTGCCACCTTTATCTCCTCTGGATCCGGAGCCACCACCACCACGCTGACGAGTTCGGGGACATTTAACTTTGAAATGGCCAATAACACCGCACATTCTGCAAGCTCGGTCACGCGCTGGACACTTCTTGTCTCCACTGAAATGTCCTTCTTGATCGCAACTGAAACATTTCTTTCCTTTCCCAGAACACGTATTTCCATCCGACTTGTCACCAACTGCATTCACTTGGTCAGTACCGTACTGTTTCAACTGGCGATCAACAGCTTCTTGTGACCTCGCAATCCTCAACAAATCATCCAACGTTAGAGCTCCCTCCTTTTCCAGGAATTTCCGACGCAGCTTGCTCGAATAACACTTGTCAACAACTTGATCATGGATATGATCGTTCTCGTTTTCACCGAACTCACAGTTGATTGCTCGTTGACGAAGCCTACAAACGAACTGATCAACAGTTTCTTCACTTTCCTGCACAAGTTGTCGAAACAAATGTCTCTCAAAAGGAACGTTTGCCTTCGGTACAAAATAATCGTCAAGGACTTTAACCGTTTCCTCGAAAGTAACGCTCTCAGCATCAGCAGCAAGTGTGAAGTAAATTTCCTGAACGTCCATTCCCGCGACATGTAAAAACAGAGCTCTTTTCTGTCCGTCATCCGAAACTCCTTTCCCTGTAACGTACAGATTGAATGCTCTTTTCCACCTCTTCCACCGCTGGCTTAAACTATGTGGCTCTCCTTTTGGATTAAACGATTCCAAACAACCGACATCTGAAGCGACCGAGGTTCTACCCGAACTACTCGAAGCACCGCTCGAAGCACCGCTCGAACTCCCGCTTCCTCCCTCTGACTCGCCTCCCGGCATAACTAAGAGAAAGCCTTGTCGAAAACCTCGACGAAATCCTTTGGTTATCCTCGTCGCCAATGTAGAGACGCGGTTAATAAAATAACTCTCACTTTTAATGCACATGAAACGACCGTTAGTTCTCACACACCCCGCGCATACATTACGGCTGCTATTTAACAAATGGTGCGAACAATAGATTTAACCTGATTGGTTCCGATACACACGTGTGGAATACTCACGACACTACAGGTCTGTAATTGTGGCTAAAAAAGCACCTGTTTTTGCGCTCAGTTCAATGGCTTCAAAAATGCTCTTCACAATCGCGTACTTTAACTTCTGTTTTTCAGTGCTGCCAACTATTACATTGCTTTCCCCAAAATCATTGCATTCATCACTGTCATTTTCGTTTGCAGAGCAATTTGGAGACACAACCGAATGGATTTGAGGATCAGGAGATTCAATATACTCAAAATTGTCACACATCTTCATCTTCCAATGGATGGATTTATAGCTACCAAAAAGAAACCAAAGAAATACACTAGCTTACTTGCAGTAAAAAACTAACGTTTTTAACTTGTAATAGGCACAGAAAAAATGCAGATGAATTCACTTAAGGATTATAGGAGCAGGAAAAAATTGTATAGCTGGTTTATTCAAGAAATAATGAAAAATTGTGTTCTGCAGAATAAAGTCTTCCATAATAAGGGCTGGTCTTTTGGATGTTTTGCAATAAACTTTTCATAGCAATAATAATTATATTATGACTTACAGTGTATTAGATATATTAGGTACAATTAAAATATTTTTTTGTTCTTTGCGCTAAAATATTGGACCAATTTATGTCTTCAGGACATAACTTGTAGTTAATGGGACAACCATGAGAAATACTTAGGGATTGCATGACATGCAGTAACATGGGGTGGGTTTCACAGGCCAAACCTCAATCCTGATCATGTGTGCTCACAGTGCAATCTGCAGTTATTTTCCCACCCTCTTCACCCCTGTGTCACAAGAATGTCGTGCATGATAGTACATGCGATATACTTTGCTTCCTATTCAGACTTATGGTATATGATGTTATACATAGGATGTTTTTGCATACAAAATGCTATACTCAAGATATTTTGCTATAAGTTTAATTAAGATGGATATCTATATATTTAAGACATTACAGCCAGCAGGCAACGCTTCTTAGACTTGCTGCATATTTGCACTATAGACACTTAATGATTTGATTAGCCCTGTCTACTCTCATAGACTAGGTACGTACTTGTATTATGAGGTTAACACTCGGTTCCACTCACGTTTTGTTGAATATTTTCTTGAAATAATTGTTAACAAATCCTCGGTTTGGCCTTCGGAACAACAGATTGACACTCTCTATTCTCTGATAATATCATTGCAACCCTATATCAGTTAATAGTCTCCAGTCACGTTACGTTCCAGTTTGACTTCAGCAACCGATTAGCTATGCTTACTACGGGTTGGGATGAAGTGCTCCCATACAGGTCACCCTTTGCCCCATAGACTCACAGAATGGATTGGTTGCCATGGTAACTATGAGTCCTGACTAAGGACCTCTCTCAGGGTAATGTGACCTGCAGCCCTGAGGAGGAGTAAGGACCTCTCGCAGGGTATTGTGGCCTGGAGAGGAGTAAGGACGATAGTTGCCTGTTGGAGTACTTCATTCCCAACCCCTTTTCCCCACATTTGTTGTTGTTGTTTTCTGTTTCTCATTGGTTGGGAGCATTTATCAAAATCCAAACGTTTCGGGACTACTGTCCCTTCATCAGTGGATATATTAGCGCAAAGGACAAACAATTATTTTATTTGTACTCGATTTATCAGCGCTGCACAGTTCCTAACCATATTAGATATATTACCTGGCAGCTTCAAACTTTCTCTCAAATTCTAGGTGAGAGAACTGAGTCTGGTAATTCACAGGTTTTCCATTGCAGGAAGTGCAGATACAGTGAACATGTACTGTTTTTTTAGCAGAACAAAAACAGAGAGACGATGGCTGTTTTGCTGCGGACGTATCACTCCTGTCTCTCTCCGTGACGCTTGAGAGAAGCGGACGTGTTCTTGAACTGCTCCCGCGAAATTCAAAATTTCTTAAGATTCTTTCCCTGTTATCATGCCAGAGCATAACCAGAGGCAATTATCCAAACATGAAAAGAAACTTAAAGTGAAAGTAATAAGCTCAAAGCTCAAATTAGCCGTTTGGCAGACAAGATGGAAGGAGGAAAATGGCCGCCGGCAGCGCCTCAAGGCTTCCTATCTCCTGAAAAGAAGAAGTCCGTACAGTATCTCAGTGACGAATATGACGATTTAATGGCCGATAAAAGCCAGACAATGGATGAACTGAGATTAGTATCTAAAGACTTGAAGCGATCAAAAAGAAGTGGCAAGAGATGACGGCCACTATTGAAACGTTTGAGGATTACAGCTACAAGAACAATCTGAAAATAGTGGGAGTACCGGTTCTTGCCGAAAGAGAAACTGCCGAGCAGACAGCCCTATTGTGCCTACGCCTTTTCTGTTCTTGGAGTCAAAGATATCTCGATATTAGACATCGACACTGCTCATCGTGTCCCCACAAGACGAGCATCGAACAAGCCCAATGTCATTATTTGTAAATTTACACGGTGCTTGGCAAAAGATAAAGTAATGGATGCAAGGCGAAGGGTTTCCTTGCTCCGGGCCAAAGACCTAGGTTTTGAGGAAGACGTGCTAGTAGAGAACCTAGCACTGTTTGACCATCTCTCACCACGACTCCAGACACTGCTGTTTGAAGCCAGAAAGTTCAAGAACGAGAAAGATTTCAAGTTTTGCTGGGCTAGAGGAGGCTTTTTTTCCTGAGAAAGACGGAATCGTCAGTCGCCATCAAGCTCGCCCGTATCGATGATCTACACGCACTTGTACACAATGGTATAGAAGGAGCAACTTCACGAGGCTAGAGATAAGTTCACCCCCTTGTATTTCTTACTGTAATTAAATTATGTATCAACGCACTGATGAGAACTCAAGGTTCACGTAGTAGGCAGTCTAAACAAGAACAGAAATCTACAAGATTGTTGTTAAAAGAGTTACCGTATTTTAACTTAAGCAGCAACTTGCCTCTTTATCATGGTCAATAGCTCTTCTTCGAAATGAAACCGCATTTTTGTACGTCAACGGGCGCAAGCACGGAAGTGAGGCTAATGCGGGCAAGTTTATTGTAAGCTGCCTTCGGACGATAAAGAGAATGACTTGGCATTTTTGTACAGTGTACGGATGTAACAACAGTACTCAAGCAAAGGTTGCTTGTGTGAGGGGATGTAAGCAAAATGTTTCTTCTCGTATTTGTGGCCATCCTCCGAAACGTCCTCATTTAGTGAACGTACAGTTTCATCCATTTCCAGCGGAGAACACTTTGAGAAAAGCCTGGTTTTTATTCTTGAAGAGAAAAGATTTGAAACTAAAGGACATATCGAGAAACCACCGTGTTTGTTCAATACATTTTCGTTTAGGCTTGGGACACTGCAAAGCAGACCCGATACCTTCGGTGTACAACAGTGCGAATTTGGATCGTTCACAGGAGTATTCTTCTAAGAGAAAGGCCCCTCGAGACAGAGAGAGTCAGTCGACCCCTTCCAAGTGTATGAAGAAATCCTTGACTGAAGAGTTTATGAAACCATCAACTGAGATATCGAAAGTTTCAGAAGACGAACTGAGTAAGAATTGCGGTGGTCGTGATCAAGCCTTCATCTCTGCAGTAATTCAAGCTGAACATAATTACTGTTCCTCGACCTGTTCAGTTGGTTCACAAACGTTGCTCACCTCTGAAGACCTTGACAAACTCACTGAAAGGATCAGGCAAAGCGAAGAGACACTTCAAAATAAAGAGAAATTGAGAAGAGAGTTATTTATGTTGCAAGTCTTGAAGGATGACAAGAGTGTCAGGTTTTACACAGGGTTGCCATCTCGCAGTTTACTGATCAACTTGTTCGCCTTGCTTGAACCTGTTGCAAAGGCCATGAGGTACTGGCATGGACCAAGCAGTGTCAGAAATGTGAGGGGTCTTTCTTTTGTTAGGGTAGAAGGGGTTGGAGTGGTGATGTTTGAGTGTTTCTTTGTACACATCCTTCCATTATTATGTGTTATTGCTTGATATTGGTTATGAACTAATTATAAAAATCATACATGTAGATGTTGCACACAGTAAATTATCCATTTATTTGGTGCCCGGAAAGTCTAGAGATTTAACTGAAATAATTTGTCTACATAAAAGAGGTGGCTGTGGGCCGTGGTAAAGGGGATATTTAGGAAAGATTTCCACACAGCCTCATACATTAATAATTGTTATACATGCATTACTGTCATACTAACCCTGTTCTGCATGCATAGTTAATGTATGAGGCTGTGTGGAAATCGTGCCGATATTTTGAAGAATCAGTTTACTCTTTTGTATTTACTTACTTTGTACTTACTTGACCAAATACAAACACTCTCTGTGTTTTTTACTGATTTATTCGATATTTAAATATCGCTAACCAAGAGTCTACTGTGTCATAATGTTTCCAGGATACTGACAGGAAGCAGGGAGGCAGAAAGAGGAAATTAACATCATATGAGGAATTTGTACTTGTACTAGTGAAGCTACGCTTAGGTCTGACTGAACAACATCTAGCGGATAATTTTGGTGTTACTTTGTCTACAGTTTCTAAGTTGTTTAAAACTTGGATCAATTTATTGTACTATGAACTGAAAGTCTTAATAGCCTGGCCATCAAGGGAACTTGTTGAAATTCACAGGCCTCAGTGTTTTGAACGGTATCCTAGAACCAGAGTGGTCATTGACTGTTCTGAGTTCCAGGTTGAAAAACCTAAAACTCCAACTGCACAGCGAATCACATGGAGTGAATACAAACAAAGAAACACTGTTAAGTGCTTACTTGGAATTTCACCATCAGGAGCATTTACCTTTGTTTCGAAGGTATGGTCAGGTAGTGTTTCAGACAGAGACATTACCCAGAAATGTGGGTTTTTGGATCTTCTTGAGCCTGGAGATGATGTTATGGCTGACAGAGGGTTTAAAGTACGTGATTTGCTGCTTGTTAAAAAATGTACTCTAAACATACCACCCTCTACTACTGGAAAGCCATTATCCAGAAAACAAGTGACAAAAACTAGAAGAATTGCCTCTGCCAGAATACATGTAGAAAGAGCTATAGAGCGGATTAAGAACTTTAAAATGCTACAAGGTGTCATTCCCTTGACACTGAAGCCAGTAATTGACCAGATTGTTGTTGTTTGTGCTTCTTTGTGTAACATGTATCCAAAGTTAGCTAAATAAGCCAAGTGGATGGGTTTCATTAGAAGCATGTCTATCAACTCTTATTGTTTACATGAGACATAGTCTGTACTATCTTGAAGATTGGTCTGGACTCTTCTAAATCCTATTGTTTCATGCAATACTGTACATGTAGTGCTTGAGACCATTAAACAATACTTGGGAATTATAATGCTAGAACAGTGCAGTAAAGGCAATGTTATTTAAAAAAAATAATAATGCAATAAACCCTGCTCAGTGCTGGGAGCAGGACACTACCCCAAAACTGGGGTGGGGGGTGGTCCCTATTTCTGATTTTCTAAGGTTGGCAGGTATGCAAAAGTTATGGAATAGATGGTTGTGTGTCAAGAAAGATGATTTGAATACAGGTGTCAACTCATAATCCTCATTACGTTAAACACAAGATTTTGATTTCTGTGTGTCCATAGACATTTCACTTCCACCACTTTGGCCATACTGCAACAGCTGCATGTCATTAGTCCATCTGGACTAGCACCTAAAAACACACAACTTTTGAAAACGTGTAGCCCAGTATCCTTCACTGCGAGATCTCTATGTAATTTTTTGTTTTCCTTGATGAAAAGTTGAATGGCTCTGTGCTCATTGTTCTTCCCATACTCTAATGGAGCAGGCATGTTCTCCCACTCGGGATTTTTTTTTTTGCCATTATAGTCTCAAGTAAGTTTTTGGGATCTGTGCTTTCTTTTCGATGACACACTGTGTATGCAATAGACCCTGTAATTCTAGCAACCCTGTGTTTAAACCATATGGGGTTGTTGGACTGACCAATTGTAGCCCTGGTTATCTCTTCCCTCTCCTCTTCCTTGTATTGCATTGATGAAAGCAAAGAACCAAGGTCTTCAGGACTACTAGCAGCTCTGTCCTCAACCAATTCCTTTATCGTCAGAGATGAACAAGTACTCACTGTAACTTCAACCAATAAATTAGCATCATCGTCTGGTGGTATGGTGTCAAGGGAAACTGGCATGTTAACCTGTAGCACATCCAGGCCTACTGCATCTGGACAGGTTTTGTGAAGTATTTTTTGTAACTGGATCTGTCGGAGCTGGGATGTGCCCTTTGCCCATTCTGGACGAGGATCAAACAAGGAATGGTCAATGGGAGGGTCAGTAGTGCTAGCCTTTTTGTCCAGCCTCATTTTCTTAACTGGCACTGCACCTTGGGCTTTCTTAGCTGGCTGAGTCCACACACACTTTTGATCAGTGCAAGAAGGTTGTTGCCACTGTTTCCTTGTCTGTAGCGTTCTGTCTACCTCAAAAAGCCCAGCAGCTACATGGCGACACCCTCCATCTGCCCTGACATTAATAAATGGTGCACTAAATGAGTCGATTAGAACAATCATTCATTGTTCCTCTACGGTGAAACTTTTGTTATGACGACTCTTTTCTGCAAAGGTAAATCATGTTAAAAATTGTTCCTTTGGTTACCAAATACTTTCACTTACCCTCCATAGCATTGACAAAAGCCTGATAAAATTTCACCACTGTTCGTTATGATCGTCCAGCAATCGTAACAGTCCTTGCCATTCCATGTTTTTTTCCTTTCAGTGGGTTGAACTTGAAATTTGAAATAGCTGCACTGATCAGTTTTTTGGAACAGTAGACTTCTTACATGCCCATCTATCATGAGTTTATAACCGTCAAGTCCTTTGTAGGACTTGAGGTTCTCATGATCATAACCCGGTTTATGAACAAAATAATTATAGATGTCGGCATATGAAAGATCAGGTGCATCGTCCAAACATTTCGTCCATCCGGCTGACAGTTTGGTGATCAGAGGTAAGATGTGACCATCAAAACTATGCTTCTCAAGGATAACGTCATCAACGTTCTCTTCGTCACGGCTTGGAATTTCTAGCTTCAGTCTCCAAGTTTCGTATGAAAGTTCTACTAATTTTTCCTTCACATATTGTTTCCCCTGAGAGCTACACGGCACACCGTGAGCTGATAAATACGATCGCAAAGCGCCCACTTTTAACCTTTTAAACCATTCTTTGCTAAGATCGTTTAAATTATCAATACCTTCTTCCGAATCGGGGATAGCGGGAGGTATAATCGCGGACATTTTATTTGGAAAGCAAGCGAAAAACTGAAACAAACAGCCTACAACGACTTGGAATAAACATCAAGCATATGATTTCAGCGTTGCCCGCATGAGCCTCGCATTCGTGTTTGAGCCCGTGATTATACAAAACTGCGGTTTAATTTCGAAAAAGGGCTATTTAATAACTCACTTGCAAGTAATCTACCCACAAAAAGAAATCTTGAATGTCTATATGATCTTGATTTATTTAGTATGAATTCAACTCTTGATGAGAATTTAAACCCGGATAGTAATTTAGAATTTCCGCGTGTCCAATGCCGATACTTTTCCCCTCACAGCTTTAAGGAGTATGGCTCTAGCTTTTCTCAAAATCAAAAAGAATCAAGTGTTTAATTTTTCCATAATAATATCCTAAGTCTGAACAAAAATCTCGATAATTTAGTAAACCATTATCTAGACGAATTAGATTTTCATTTTAAAATTATTGGTATAACAGAAACCAAAATTACCAAGTCAAATGAGCACTTGTGTAATTTCCAAATCCCAGGCTACAATTTTGAACAAGTGCCAACACCTCTGGTCTCCGCCGGGGGGAGTGGGCCTTTTCATAGATGACACGCTAAGTTACACCGTGCTCCAAAAAAGGTCAATTGAAGCTTTCCAGGCACTGTGGGTTGAATTTTCATTCCTCAAACAAAAAAAACATTATTTGCGGTATTATTATCGCCAACATAACTCGCCAGATCTTTTCCTTAAGTACTTAAATGATACTCTAGAAAGACTAAACTCAACAGGAAAGCGAGTTTGCCTTCTAGGTGACTTCAACTTGTGTCTTCTCAAAACACCCATCACCCACCCATCATAATCACGATTTTCTAACGGCCCTCTAAGGTAATTATCTCATTCCAACTATTGATAAACCAACCCGAGTTCATAGAACAACGGCAACGCTAATCGATAATATTTTTGTCAACAATCCTGAACAGGTTTTATTGAGCGGAAATATTATTACTGACGTTTTTGACCACTTTTCACAATTTTGCATTCTGTCTTCTGCAAAAGAGAAGTCCAATATAAAGAAAACAATTCACAAACGTGATTTCTCACATTTCTCTTCAGAAAGCTTCAACAGTGATCTTTCTGCTGTCGACTGGGAAAACATACCATTAACAAAATCTAACAATATTGATGATCTATTTTCAACCTTCTTTAAACGTGTCAATAACACTGTTAACAAGCATGCTCCTATTAAAAATCTATCAAAACGTAAAATTGAGCAACTTGCTAAACCTTGGATTACCAAAGGACTCAAAACCTCGATTAAGGTGAAAAACAAACTATACGTTATGGGTGACTCCACTCAATATACATACTACAGAAATAGGATAACCACCCTCACATGTCTTAGTAAACAAAAATATTATGCTAATTACTTCCTTGCAAACATAAACAAAATGAAGAAAACGTGGCAAGCAATAAATAAGCTTCTCACAAACCGCAAAAGAAAGTCTCACACTATAACGGCACTAAAAGACCCACGTGATAATAACCTTGTTACACATAATCCCTCAACGAACACTTTGTAACAACAACAACAACAACAATCTTTATTTCGTGCCCGGAAATTACACAGTGTAGACAAATACAAGAGATAAAAAATTACAATAGAAAAGAGCACAGCCACTTAGAAATAGCAAAGCTAATCGAGCTAAGTGGCTGGGCCAAGCGGAAAAAAATTTGCTAATACACTTACTAAACATAGAGCAATAGACAGGATTACGTTTACACACACACACGTACACACAAATAACAATAGACAAGGGGATGTGTACACACAAGAACTGGAAAATAAAGTACATCAATGAACCAGTCAGTAGTTGGAGATAAGTGATTCTTTTATGCTGATCTTAAAACAAGTACGACTTTTAGATTTTAGTGAGTCTTCAATGGAATTCCAGACTTTAACTCCAGAGAAACGAATGTTAAATTTGCCATAATTGGTCCTCGCTTTGGGCAGATAGTATGAAATCTTACTTGCCAGTCTGGTTTGATATTGATGCACTTTGTTGATACTCATAAAGAAATCGTTAAAAATTAAGGGCAGTCTGTTGGAGTAATAGTCATACATGAATAAAGCACAATACAAGTATAATAAGTCACTTAGTTTAAGTAGTTTTAATTTCCGAAAGAGTGGACTAGAGTGGCAATTATATTCTGAGAATGTTATTATTCTGACGGCTCTTTTTTGCAAGGTGATAAGAGGTAAGAGAGTTGTTTGATATGTAGTCCCCCAGGTTATTAGACTATAAGTCAGGAAAGGATATATAAGTGAGTAATACAGCTGTACAAGGACCACATCGGTCACAGAGTACCTTATCTTAGATAGTATGCCAATACATCTCTTAATCTTTTTTGAAATATGTAAAATGTGATACTTCCAACTGAGATGTGAATCAATGATGAGACCCAAGTACTTAATAAATTTCTCTTGTGCAATCTCCCTATTATCAATTGTGAATTTGACTAAGTGACCTTTGACCTTTTGAGGGGGATGGAAAATAATGAAATTTGTCTTATCTATATTTAATGAAACCTTATTCGCCGTAAGCCAGTCAGAGACCATTTTCAGATTATAATTAACAATAGACTCAAGTTCTGCTAAATTAGAATTAGAGTAAAATAGATTTGTATCATCTGCGAAAATGTGAAAGTCAAAGACATTGCTGCACTTACTGAAATCATTGATATATAGGAGAAATAGAAGAGGGCCTAGCACAGAACCCTGTGGGACACCATGAGTAATTAGGGTGTCTTCTGATTTAATACTACCTATAGTAACATACTGCCTCCTATTGCTCAAATAGGAAGCAAACCAGTCATTAGCAATACCACGGATTCCATAGTGGCTTAATTTCTTTAGTAATATGTTATGATCAACAGTATCAAAAGCCTTAGAGAAATCAAGAAAAATTCCACAGGAAAATAGGCCATCTTCAATTGCTCTCTGAATTTTGTCTGTAATTAAAAGAGTTGCATGAAGAGTGGAATGATTTCTCCTAAAGCCAAATTGTTTGTCATATAGAACATTATATTTTTCAATAAAAGTGATAAGTCTGTTATACACAAGCTTCTCCAGGATTTTATTGAAAATGGAGAGCAATGAAATAGGTCGATAGTTATTCATGCAAGTGACTGAGTCCTTTTTATGAACTGGAATAACATTAGCTAACTTAAATTGGTCAGGCACACACCCACTACTAAACGAAATATTAAAAATAAATTCCAAGGGGAATGATATGCAGGTTTTTAATAGCTTTAGCAGGCATACAGGAATGCTAAAAGGACCAGAAGCCTTGGACGAGTTCAGGCTAGAAATTATCTCTTCTATCTCTGCTGCAGAAGCAGGAAATAGCATAAAACTGTTTGCCAGCGAAGGACCAAGGAAGTCTAGGGGATCAATATCAACTTGAGGAATGTCTTCTGCTAATTTACTGCCAATTTGAGAAAAATGATCATTAAAAGCTGAGGCAATAGCCTTAGAATCAGTAATGACATTGTTACCAACAACAATTTTAGAGGGAGAGCTGAATCCATTTGGTTTGAGAGTAATTAATTCTTTAATGCCTGCCCAGGTTTTTTTAATATTTTTACTATTAGCAATGAAGTAGTTATGGTAGTAATTCTTTTTGCTGGCTTTAAGCAATTCGGTAATCTTGTTCCGATAAAACTTATATTTAGTTAAGAAATATATATTCCTAGATTCTAGGAAACTCTTATAAAACTTTTCCTTCAGCCTAATTGATGTTTGGATGCCTGATGTGACCCAGGGCTTGGATAATGACTTAATTTCTTTGCGAGTAAGTTTACGAAGAGGTGCGTGCTTGTTGACCAGATTAGAAATACAGAGATAGAAATTCTGAAAAATAGTGTTAACATCAAGCACTCCAGATTCACTAGCTAGTACCTCCTCCCAGTTCACCTTGCTGACCTCAGATATGAGCAATTCATTATCAAGCCCTGAGTAGTCCCTTTTGTACATCTTAAAATTTTTTGGAGGATTGGATAACTTTGTGATAATCAGAAAATTAGGCAAGTGATCTGTTATCCCACAGACAATATTACCACTAATAGCATAATGCTCCAGTGAATTAAAAAATATATTATCAATCAAGGTTGCAGAATGATAAGTTATTCTAGTAGGTTTCAGAATTTGTGGATGAAATGCATAGGATCCTAGAGTATTTACGAAATCTTCTGTTTCAGAATGAGAATCACAGTTCAAAAGATTAATATTAAAATCGCCCATCAGAAGACAAAATTTACCTTCTTTATTTA
>OX419340.1:21449234-21451734 GCA_948470475.1 Galaxea fascicularis | reverse complement strand
AGGATAAACAAAAGATGTGGATTTGCTATAGGCATCGCCATACGTTGGGGAAGTTTTGGAGAAGTGCAAAGGTAACATGTCAGTATCCTGGTCATGCTGGTGTCAGGAAGCGTGTCCAAGGCAGAGATGTAATTACCTTGCATATGTCTCAGGACATTCAAAAGCTGTTTGGAGTTATTATTCCAGTTGGATCAGGTAATCTTCAGTAACATTTTCTGTTATCTATTTTTGTCTCGTGACATATCTGCTCGAAAAGAGAAGAAACTCTTTATTAGATTAAGAGTACTTAAGTACACATCACGTTGAAAAAATATAGATCTACGTGCAGATGGAAATATGTACAATGTTCTTTTCTTGATAATTAATAATGTTTTTGTAGAAGATCATACCACCTGACAACGCAATACACTTATTCATGCGTACGGTTCACAGTCAATTATTTGCGGTCAGTTTTACTGGTTTGTATGATTTCATTAACTAGTATAATTACATTTGCAGACTAAAACACCCCTTATTTGATTAAGAAGAACAAAAGTAAACACTTTATGTCAGTTTTCAAATTCCTGATGGATGCTACTCAGGGCTTCACTTTAACTGAGAAATTTGTAATCGCTTACGTCAGCTCTCTGTGTCCCATGCCGTAAGAAGCACAAGAAGCAAATTGATGATAGCGAGTCTTGGCTGAGACAAGAAGAACCAGAGAAGAATCTACGGTCCCCAGAAACGCCACTTTTAGAAACGAGACAACTAAGGTAAATTGAATTAAGTGGTATTTGTTTTGTTGAAAACTATCGTTCAGATTATAAGATAGGCGAATTACGTTACTCTTCCCACCGATTTTTTATTTACATTCCGTAAATCAAAATTTTCAGTAATTATAAAGGCTTTCTTGTTGACTGTCTTAATAGTTACAGTTTCCAGGACCCAAGGGCAGCAAAGGAGAGAAAACTTTTCTATGTAGTTTGGTAAGGCAAAGTGCCGGCTTTATACTTCTTCCGGTGTGATAACGATGATGATGACAATTAGAATGGGTAAAAGGCACCGTCCGCTAATAATGACGACTACTACTTATAAACAAGTCTCAGTTATAGCCCTGAAAACGTCCCCAGGGGGTCCTTTTCATTCACTTCATCTTGTCAGAAGTCAAAGTTGCCTTCACTCATTCTAAGGTTCGTATTTAACATTTATTTTAACATTTATTCATCCATTTTTTGTACACTAGTTAATGGGTGTCGATTGTAGGTAGGTGTCCCCAATTAGCTAATCTTTAGGTAAATACATTGACACGTTAATAAAGTTTTCATTCATTCATTCATTCATTCGTGCGATTTTACGACGTATTTTCACGTCCGGCGTCTTGCGTGCACGACTTTTGATAGGAAAAACCTGCACGCACCATAACTAAAAAGAACGCGTCAGCTCAATGAATCAAATTTCTATCAAAAGATGCGCGCTCAACACCCCGGAAATAGAACCTGCGGAAAACATTTGTATTTTGTGTGGGGACCTATCTTATTGTTTGGGTTGCATCATTCATGATGGCATTTCGAACAGAAACGTTTCGGGGAAATCTATCTAGTACAATTTTCAGTAAGCCATAAAATGCCTTTTTTCGCTGTATCTTAAAATCTGCTAGATAATTTTTTTGTCATGCTGTCTGAGAAGTTAAAAAATTCCGGGAGTCTTCCTACAAAGAAATAAAAATAGTAAGTCACAGACAGTTTTTCAGATAATTTACAAAAACTGAAATTTGAGTGTCTGGTTGTGGACCATACGTGTTACCATGGTAACCGATATGACGTCACAAGTACCCATAAAGTATTCCCCAACAATAGAGTTGAAAAGATGTTTATAGTTTGCCTACACGATCAAAGCTCTTTTCTTGTAACCTTTCATCGTTTTACAAACACTACGGCAACGTAAAACCCTTCTGAGCCTCCTTAAACACCGTTGTTGTCCAACCACACCTGTATTGTTTTTAACAGGGAACGCTTGCATCCCATGCATTTGCCCAGTGGTTGTTTTGATGACCTTCAGGCCACACCTCATAAACTTCAGGATCCGTCTTGGACCCCAGGTGAATGGTCAGTGAAAAGGGTTTGCCCCGAATCTCAGCACGAAAACTTCAAAATGTTCAACGAAACCATGGAGAAAATATCCCAAGGAAAATTCCAGCCACTGAAGGCCCCGTTAACGAAACGTTGGGAAGTTGCAACGTCTAATGAGAAAGAAAATTGTCTCAAAACAGCCGAGATGTCTTGTCGGTTGGTATGCGGTGTAATCGCTCCAAATGATCCGGACAAGCTCTACGAGGCCCTGGTAACAGCAACAGAGAAACAGAGTTCACACAACATGCTTACATTAACAACAGCATACAAGAATGCACCGACAAAGAATCTAAAAATTCAAATTCTCAGCCTGTATGTTCTGAATTACTCGACTGAAGAGCTAAAGAAACTTCATGGGCCTTTCGAGAAGCTAAGTGATCGGCAGATAAAGA
>OX419340.1:21436734-21444234 GCA_948470475.1 Galaxea fascicularis | reverse complement strand
ATCATAAGCTGTGGCAGTTCTGTAATGTTTTCTAAAATTCCTTTGGAACCTAACATGGCTTTGCAATTGTCAAAAAAGAATTCTTGATACTCTGAACCACCCCAGCTGTCTGTGAAGTACAACAAAGGAAACATTTTTAGTTTTTATATTTGTCACTCAGACTTAAAGACTTCATCATTGTCATCATTGAACTGTACATAAGTTATTCATGTTAACATGACTAAAGCAGGAACAGTTCATGCATGTAAACACATGTAAATATCTTGTGACAAAACAAGATTGGGTGCCCAAAAATTTCTACATGCACAACTCCACTCTCTTAGACTGGAGGCTCTGAGAACAAAAGTTAAATATGTACAGTGTAATTTCCACAGTTTTGTGTTTCAAGTTTTCCAAATTTGTTTAAAAATAACTCTTAATCAAGAAATAAATTATTGATATGTTTTTTCTAAACAATAGTCATCCATAGGACACTTAGATGCCCATAAGGCTGAAAACCTGTTAAGTAGAAGAAACCCACAATTTTTATACCTGAAGTTACCGGTACATGATTGTAGATACACATTGTATATGATCAGTAAATTACCGGTGAATGCTATCATTGATTCAGCATGTCCACAGAACCGGAAATTTACTGTACTTTGGCTTTTCAACAACACCTCCTTCTCTAAGTGTCTGACTCAAGTCAACAAGATTTTTTCTCAAAGAAACATTCAAATAAAAATAAATACATACAGGTAAGGAGTCCTTACCAGAATCACTCCCAGAAAGATCATCTACATGTTCAGCTGGCTGATGAGATGAATCCATGTTTCCATCTATTTTACAAAATATATTATATAGTTCAGTTCAATACAGTTTGTATGCTTCTCAAACTCATTAACAACATTAATTTCATCTAGTTAAAACAAAGGAAATCATAACTGTGAAGGAGGTTTGGATACCATGTCATAATTAGCTTGGATTGTATTTTGCTGGTTACTCCATAGTTTTAGTTTCAATTGAGAAGATATATCAAACACTTGAGACTGTCTCATCTGCTATCCAAACACCTCATGTCAAAAATACACAGTTTGCATGATATTACTGTGTGACTCGGCAAGAAGATACTGTAAAGGGTCCTTAACCATGCAGCAGGAAATTCTAATCCTGAAAGACGAGACAGGATTTCTTTTTTAAGTACACGGCATTCATGGAAATCATGTTTATAAGTAGTATATTGTCTTAAGTTTAAGTATAGTATTAGGATTAGGATTTTTGGTTTTTTAGAATCTTAGACATATTATTGGAATTCATTGTACCTGATGATTTTTACCATGTATAAATAATGATTAAAGATTAAAGATAAACAAACACTTCATGCACTACATACATGTATGTTATTTTGGTCTGAATTTCATTTGTTTGGAATACCAATCAATCTGAATTAATTTGCTTGTGAAGCCATGAAGTGATATAACCCTGGCATAAAAAGAATAATAATTTATTTCTTACAATAACTATGTGTTTACACCACCATCCTTCAATTCTCATATGACTCTCATTCTTGTTTGGCCTTAACAAAATTGAATAGAAATTCAAACAAAAAAAAAACTGACGTACATGTGAAGGTATGAGCTGATAAATTTTGTGATCGTTTGCTAATCCTTCAAAGATCTTACAGGTTTTTATTACAAGTTTCTCGACAAATGCACTGTTGATTTCAGTCATTTACATGTGAAAACAAAGTGGTCTTTCAAGCATACACACAGACTTTTCATAGCTTACATGTAGCTTTGCATGATATTCGAATGTACGCAGTCACACGTACGCATAGCTTACCTTCGCTATCACTTGAGCTTGATCCAGGGACATCTGGTATAGGTATAGATGTTTTAACTTTCGTTAGATCGGCCACGGTTTTCTATTCTTTGAGTACTGGATTGAAGTACCGTTTACGATGCTCGTGATACTGAGAATTACCAAGTGACTGCTGACAGTGAAGACATCGTTGTCTACACCTTGATCGCCTCTTTTTACCAGTTGTTACGCCGTGTAAACCTTTCCTTTTCATTCTTTGCGATAACCCTGCGTTCTATAACTTCATATACCGATATAAACAACAAAAAACTCGATGAAAACTCTCTCGTCAAACGTGTGAATTCTTGCAAATCTATCTGGCAAAGCATACGGTGACGCATACCACTGCGGGCTCAGCAAACGTTTGTTGCCATTGACGACAGTTGTTTCGTGGTCGCGTCAAACTGGAGACGAGGCGGGGAATTTAACACTCAAGTAAGTTGCGCGTCATTTCCAGTCGTCGTTCTAGGGTGTTTTTGATATTTCGACCTTTGTCGATTTTACTCCTACTCAACAAAACCATGGAATCAACCAACGCACAAACGGAAGACGTGACAGTGTTTAGTGAAGAATCCCAGAGAACTGCCCTGGAAGATCGAGATCTTTTGAGGCGATTGCTGGCCGAAGTTTCGGAGATCCGCAAAGAAAATCAACAACTGAAAAGTCAAGTAACGAATCTTATGACAAAAACGCGAAGGCAACCCTTACAGAAGTCCAAAGACAGTGATCCTGAGTGTTCGGTAAGTAAGTTTACCTTCTTTCTAACTAAGCAACTTCGAAGTTACGGTCAAAGATGAGTGTCAGGATACACAAGACGGTCACACCGTGTGTTGAAAGTTTGTATGAAGTTTGTGTTCTGTAAGCTATTATTTGAAATAGTTCCTTCACTGATTAGTTAAAATCGTATCGTTAAAAGCAAATCAGTCATTTCAAAGATTCGTCCAAGAAATAATCACAAACTTGAATTAATCAAAAGTTGGAATAGCACGGTTGATCGAAGAGAGTGACAGTGTTCCAACGGCGGTTTGCCAATGTTGGCGATACGCGCGAGCGAACGGATGGCGGTGTGCGGGAAATCTTAAAGTGGCAATCATTTCCATTTATTATAGCTATTCGTTGTTATATATTCCTTGTCCGGTAAAATGTGTAATTCAGACGTTATTTCAATCAACTCAAGGCCAACTTGCCTGAACAGCCGAATTTTCCTTAGAAAATCAAATTTTTCCACTGCCGCTTGTTGGCCGTATTCTTTGTTATCCCGCGCACTTTTCTCTAACCAATTTTGAATTTTAGCGCCGGCGCGCATAAAAAGTACCCGGATGTGTCGCAGCATTCTGGGCGTGAAAAGTCGCAATTCGCTACGGCATTTTTAAAGTTAATGTTGCTTTCCTCGACTTCCAGCTAATAATCAACTTAATGTTTTTAGTTTGTTTTGACAATGTTTTTTTTTTTTTATTTACAAAAAATACAAGAATGCTGTCAGGAAGGTGTGCAAAGAACTAGCAAAGGGCGAAGAACAAGAAGAAGATCAGGAGAATCGGCTTAACTTTGATTTGAGCGCCAGGTAAAACAAATGAACTAATGAAAAGTTACAGCTTAGATCATTTGTAGTACTGTAGGCCGGCTACTTGCTCCTCCGCTTAGCTAAACTTCAGAATACCCGGCCACTTATTTGCATGTGAATAGTGTGTATTGGCCGGGTATTCTGAAGTTGCTCCATTCGCTTTTTCCTCAAGTTCAAAACGAGTTGGCCTGTTGTGTGGCGATGACGGAGGAGCTCAGTTTTTAGTTATTGTTAAAGAAGCACATTCTTGCAACGTAAAAATAGTCAAGTGAATTTTATACTTGTGGGCAACACACAGTACAGGTACTCACTAGTGTATGTATGTACTTTAGCAGGGACATTACGAGTGTTCCCTCTTTCCTTGGTTCATTAAAAGGAAGCGCAATTTCACGGCAGGGAAACAATAGCCTCGCCATGGTCTTTAGCAAACAACAATCGGATAAATAATACCACAACTTATCTCATGGTTGTTTGAATGTTGCACTAAATTGCCTGGTGTTATTATGATTGGCGATACAGCATGTGGTCGCTTCTATTTAGCTTTGCCCTCACACCTTTGATTTAGCTGAGTAAAATTCTTAAATTAATATCTTATACCTTTTTCAGTTTTGATAGTCCAAAAAATAAGACTATGGCTAGGAGAGTACTAAAAGAAGTCCGGTCAGTCTACGGCAAGGACAAGTGGACAAAGGCTGTTATTAAGAGTAAGTTGTGCGTGCGTGTGTGTGTGTGTTTTTATCACAAGCAAGTAGTACCAGTTGGTTTCTTTTTTCCAATACTACACGACGCTTTAAGGTTAGTGTATATTAGCACAGTAAACTGACTTGAGTGCTTTCCTTTGGAATGAGCCGGCGAATCCACTCTGGGCAAGGATTCAGTGGCTCCTTTTATGGACCATGATCCGAGGGATCTCGGATCGTGGACTGATCTTGATCCGGATCATCCCAAAGGAACGCACCCTTGAACTAACTACATAGCTACTTAAATAAAATACGTATTTTACCAGTAAGATAGAAAACGCCTTCAGAACTGCAAGAGCGTGCTGGTTGCTGTTCAAACTTTCCGTCGTTCTGCACTAGTCAAATGAAACCGTCATGTTTTTAGTTGTTTGTGATGAAACGGGACAGTAATGAACAACACTGTTTCATTTTTCAGTCGCTGTTCATCAATACTGGAGATCTCTTCGGGATGACACAACAAGAAAATCAAATAAAAAGTTTGAAGAACATCGACGTCAAGTGAAGCAGCAGAATCGATTGAAGAGAGTAAGTATCAGATTGAGAACTATATATAAGCACATGTTTAGGAAGGTTGGAGCTTGATCCCATAATTATAGCTAGCTTTTCAACATCGCATTACTGCTACACTGTATTCCTAATAATTGTATCTCTGTATTCGAGCTCTTTTCTATGGTTTAACACGATAAATACATATTTCGTCCTTGATAACATGTCAGTTAATTTATTGTTTTTTCAAAGACAATTTTCAGTTTCATATAATTTATACATTTTGTTTTGTATAAAACTCAAAATTGAAGCTGTAAACAAAAGTGTAATCTTTATCAGAGGGAAGTACATATATATCTTATAACAGCAAGGATTTTTGACACTTTTGTTTTCTGTTTATATCGTTTAGAAACTATCAAGACGACTTTCAAGCTTAGAGAAGGCCATCTTGTCGGACAACGACAAAGAAAAAGCAAGAGAAATTTTCTCTTCGCCAAATGCCATCGACTTCATGTCATCGGAAGAAAGTGACAACGATGATCCTGCTCCATCAAGTGGTCCAACACCAAGAAAAGTGCGTAAACTGATGTGGGAAAAAAGTAAGCTGAGGAATTTGAAAGCAAAACTGGACGAGGCCTATTTGGAAGGACTGAGCGAAAAACAGCGTCGTACAAGTGCACGTTTGAGCAGAACCGAAGAGCCATCTGTACGGCCCTGCCCCACCAATGGCCCTCGTTGGGCAATTCGTAGCGAATAATTGGTTGCAAAACAAACAGCCAGTGGACTAAGAGGTTCCTGAGACGAAAACATTATAAAGAGGTTCATTGTTCTTGGCAGACACTATGCCTGTTTTCATTTCTTGTTCTCAGAACAGCCATTGTAACATTTGTTCAAAAGTACATGTACTTTAGAATGCAATTTTTTTAAATGATGAAAAGTTTTCTTTCTGATTCTGACATAAAGACCAAAAGTAAATATATATACAATAAGCATTTCGCGAATAGCCTTAGGCTCCTTGATTAATTGAAGGTCTATTTAATTACAGCTTTGTCTTATGAAAGAAAAATAAATAACGTATTGGCGAAATACAGCTGTAGTACTTCTTTGACTAAAGGGGGAAACGTCCTAAGAGGTCTTCTACCTGCTATGCACATCAGTAATAAATAAGGGTGCGTTTAGCAGGAAGAAAAAGAAAAAAAAAGGTTGACTAAAGCAAGAATAATTTTCGCGAGTCAGTTGAGTGGAAGATATTTTGAAAAAACACGTTTCTGAGACAAAAGCCAGTAGCGGAAACATGAAACAGCCATCAGTTTACGGAACGGTTTCTCGTGTTTCCGCAGGTTCCATCACACATTCAGTGGTCCGGAATACGTCAACGGAAACATGGAAAAGACATATTTCCGCAACGTTTTCATCTGTGTCCGCAAATGTATACCCGGAATTACGATTGCGGAAACATTTGTTTCCTTCAGCTGAAACTTGACGGAAACATGCACAAAAAGTGGTACGGTTCCGCTGTAAACGCAGCAACGGAAACGCAAGTAAACGTCACGAAACCGCTAACGGAAACACAGATTATCCGTCGTGTTTCCGGAACGGTTTCACATGTTTCTGCAACCTTTCCGTTTACGGATTCTTGGAATTTCGTCCTGTGTGAATGCCAGTGCTCAGAGGAAAGATAATTACACCATCAAGCAGTGACGCAATTGCCCTTGTTGCTGTCTATAATGAAGAGATTGTAAGTTGGTTATGAAAATTACACTTTTTTTGTGTTTTGCTTTGACTTTGTGAAGTGGTTTTGTCACAATTTGAACAGACACGCGTCATTCTTACGTAATGTTTTAACGGGAAACCCAACATCAGCATCTTATTTTTTCCAAGTAGGTATATATTCAGTCATTCTTAGCGACCATTTTGCTAGAACAAATATATGTCTATATTTAGTTTGGTACACAAAAAAAAACCAGTTTACTTGTAAAAAGCTTTGTGTTTTTTTTATATCTTTACATACTTATAAAAAATTGTAGAGGGTAACTGATAATGAAAAAGAGAAGGTGTCCTGCATAGCAGTCTTTCAAATTTCCTTTTAGCCAACAGGGAATCGTGCAGAGGCATGTGGGCGAAAGCAACCAAAAAATTAGGAGCAGGGGGAGGAGCTTATTTCGCCGGCCTTTTGCATGTGTTTGTGTACACAATGTAATAAACGTGGCACACCAAAAAATCGGTTTACTTATAAAACTCTTTGTCGTTGTCGTATGAAAAAAAAAAGAACAGAAAAATTGCAGATGAAAAGAATAGGGTTTAGTGATAAAAGGTCAGATCAAATCAAGGAATGAGCTGAAACTAACATAGTCGAGCTTATAAGTAAAAAACGCTAAAAATTGTACATTGCGGCTAGTTTTATTGGCACCATACGTAAATGCAGGAGCCCATAATGGGCTCCTGGTAGTTACTGGTTAGTTACTGTTACGGAAAATCATATTTTAGGGCCAGCTTTGTGTAAAGCAATGAATTTGCATACATTCTTGGGAACAGCCAAAATGATTTAGAACAAACATTCTAAGTATAGTGTTCATTCCGTGCAATGGGGCATGAATAAAAGGTTGTGGAAGGAAAGACAGCTTATACCACTGATGACAAGCAAAATAGTCATATGGGTACCCCGGTTAAAAAATATTTAAATAACTATTAATTAATATCAGTTCTAATTTAAAGGAAAAAGTTATGAGAATAAAATGAAAGTTGTCTATACGACGAAACATGCCTTCACTGTTTAGACTGGGAGTCCTAAAGCTTTTTTTTTTTAGCATGTATTCGAATATATTATAACGATAAGCCCGCCACCCACCCCACCCCGTGCTGTACTGTTTT
>OX419340.1:21401734-21431734 GCA_948470475.1 Galaxea fascicularis | reverse complement strand
GTGTATCAGTGGAAAGCCATGGGACCAGTTAGTTCACAAGCGGTACCTCCCATGCAGTGGTGAGCTCTGAACTATCGGAAAGCTGGTACTTAGAAGAAAAAGAATTGTCATCCCAAAGAAGTTTAGGCCCAGAGCGTTATCCATTACCCACGAAGGCCACGTGCGCATTGTTGGAACTAAGCAAAAGCTTCGCAGCAACGTATGGTGAACCGGCATGGAGAGTGATGCAGAGAAACACTGTAAAACCTGCTATGGGTGTCAGTTGGTCAGTCGTCCCACTCCCCCAGAACCTATTAGGACCACACCCCTACCCACTGGACCGTGGAGAGACTTGGCTATTGATTTGCTTGGACCACTTCCTACTGGCGAATCCATCCTAGTTGTAGATTATTACAGCTGGTACTAGAGTATCTAAAAGATAGTAATGCTGCGGCACATTTCGTTAATAGTCTGATATTATTTGCATCGAGCAGAACTAGATTGAAGAGCATCCTTGCCATCCAAGAAGTATTGTGTATCTTAGTTCATTAATTTCATACTAAAACCTTTTTTCTTTTTGCCAGGGTGGGGGAAAGAGAAGCATTGTGGATGATGAGGTAATTCATGTAATAAATTTTTACAGGTTGTAAGGTATTAGTGTTTGGGAAGTTTTTGAGCTTTTATTGTTCTTTAACATCGGTAATCATAAGAACACTTTAGCATGTAATGGGTTTTGCTTTGAAATAAGTTAGGCCAAGAAAATTCATAATTAATGATCCCTTTTATTTGAAATGACAATGAGAGTTTATCGGATAGCAATCCTTAGGTGTCATTTGTATCAAAAACAACATAGTTCAATAGAAAATTGTTATAAGTACTTTGACAATTCGATAGAAAATCGAGTTAAGATATTTATGTACAAATAAAGAACTCTAATAGAACTTGTTAACTATAACAATGATAATGGCTTTCTGTGGAATTTTCTATTTTTTAAGAACCTAGGATAACTGCTATTCCGCAATGAACACAACTGTAGCATCAAGTTTTTGAAAAAATTAACATTGTCCCCAATTTCAGGTGTCACTGGTGACAAAAACCCACTTGTTTTAAATATTTGAATTTGATGTGAAATTGGTAAAAAATATACTTATATTTTTTACTTAGATAACTAGCGAACTTAATTTTCCAAGTAAACGGAAATAACAAATTGGACGGGCCTATTTACATTTTCGAACTAATTGTAATTAACTATCAGTCTATAGAAAAACTATTGTTTACGATTTTAAACTGATTGGATGACTTCTTTGGCATTTTTGTCATTAAATACAACTGTTGCCTCAACAGTAAGGATCAGTTCGGTGATGTCATCATCATCAAGATCTGAGAACTCTTTCTGAAAGTCATCATCATGTTCTGTTTTGATGTTGCACAGTTTTTTCATGGTATCATCAAATATACTAAGGGATAGTGTGTCTTCGCCAGTGATTGTAAGGATACTGGCCATAATTTTATTGCGACATTTAAGCCCTGTTTACATTCAAATTATTTTTTGGTACGGCTGGGATAAAAAAGGGTCTGTGTACCCAAACGAACAGCACAGCTCAGATGATTTCTACAGTGTAAACGTTGAAATTGAACCCAAGCAGTGCTAGATTTTTACCCGTGCTAGGACCAACTCAGGAGCTGGTTCGAGCAGGGGTAAAAAAGGTCAGTACAATGTTAACAGTCATCCGAGCTGTGCCTACATTTTCACCAAACATTTTGTCACATTGCGCATGGGTAGAACAAGGTAAAATGGCGGCCACCAGTGAAACAGCGAAGTTCGAGCCTTAATGGGTCTGATGAAAGAAGAGACAATAGCCTGATGTTTCCTTATTAACTGGTCCCAAGTACATCTCGTTCAACCCGGTGCAGTCTTGAGATGACAAGCATTGCACTGACGGTCGCCATGTTGGAAATTGTTCAGACTGAAATCATTTTGAAAGCAATTGTTGTCACTGACCAAGACATACAAGGGCTCAGAAAATTTGACTTTAGTTACCCATGCCAAGTTACTTTGGTAAACAGAAAAGATTACGGATAAAAAGTGGTTAAAAACAAATGTAAACGCCTTTGACCCGTGCTAATTTTTAGCTGAGCCGTGCTGAATTTCTCTAGTGTAAACGGAGCTTTAGACTTTAGTTGCATCAGGCCACACTTGAACATTTGATGATTTCTTGTCAGTACGCAGGACTTTCGAGTGACACTTGTTGCAGCTTAAATATGATTGAACATAGTTTATTCCATGTGGTGGGAATTGCACCTTCAGTTCTTGTGCTTTGTTTGGTATATCATCCTGTCAATCTATGTTCAATTCCTCGGCTTCATTTACAGTACTGTGTTTGGTCAATGTTAAATAGCTTGCGCCATTAAATTCTTTTATGGCAACATTTGATATGGTGTAACGCAAGCCAGATTTCATTTTTTTGTGTCCTGTTCCCACAAGACCAGGCAAAGAGAACCACTGTTGTCTGTAAACAAGGCTTCTTGTTTAGTTAATGTTTTTCCACGAACATTCACACTTTCAGAAGTACCATTCAATGAAATGCGGCCAGCAATGTTTATGAGGGTACTGTTATCTCTCTGTTCAATTTCCTCTATTGAGCTGTCTATAGCTCCTAGGGTTTCTTCTTCCACTTGCTGAAGGTCAAAATCCATTTCATTTTAATGGGGATTTTGAATCTTTGTTCTCTTGTTGAGAATTAATTCTTCTTTTTCGGTCTTGGGGTTTTTCTTTAGTTGGAACTTGTTTATTTTGACAGGCGATGAAGACTCGAACTTGCGTTTGAGCACTGAATGCTTTTCTGGTGAAAAGCAGACAGTGCGATACACTTGAGAGTTTGTCTGGAAAGTTAGGGAAAATTACTGATTCTTGGCTTGTCTTTAAAGGTCAAATGAACCAAAATTTTCGAATTTTTTGTCTTTCAGTCCGATGTGTTGATTAAAGGCTAAACAGACATTCTCTGAAGTTTCAGAGTAATCGAGCATAGTCTTGCTGAGATATTAGACGTTAAAAACTGCACTTTTTGGTCCTTAACGATCGTGAAGCGCTCGGCAAAGTTGTCGGAAAGTTGTCGGAGGATTAATCTCGTGACGTCACTGTTGACTAACAGTGAAAGTGCGGGAAATTCGACTGAAATTGTTTCTGCTCGCATGAAATGGTATAAACTACGCCGGTTTTGAGCAGAAAAGCATGGTTTTTTGTGCAGCAATTAACTGCAGAAATGATTCTAAATCCAAAGTAAGTACTTTTCAGTTTCCTGAGGATCCGAAACTCAGAATGGCTTATAAAAATGAAAAGAGAATCTTTCGAGCCTACGAAGCACTCACGCATTTGTGCGGATCACTTCACCGCCGACTGCTTCCAGCAAAATCTGGCTATAAGGACCTCTCTGGGTTCTACATTTAAGCCTCGACGACTAGACCTTAAAAAAGATGCAGTGCCGACGATATTTAATTTCGAGAAGAAGAGAAAATGTGGTGAAGAACAAAACGGCAGCCTGCAGTAACCCAGAAGAAAAAGTCGAAAAAGTCCGTTCAGCTTTCGCTAAACGCAGGAGGTTAGAAGTAAGGGATTTGCTTCTTTATAAATTACAACTAGCTACAATTTCTCTTATAAACATTTGCACATTTAATACGCTTTGGTTTATCAAGTCTTAAGAATATTTATCCGTACTGATCAGTTCAATACCCTCACCAAATAAATCTAGCTTACTTTTTTGTCGCATATAAAACAGCCGATGGTCTGGAAACTAACTTTTATGACTATTTTACGCTGGGTTTGCAAACGTAAATTGTTAGTTTAAAATACTAATAAATAAGTAAGTAAAACTAACGACTCCCAGGCCAAGACCTGTACCAAATAAATCAATAACAAATCTCTGTTCCATGTCAGTAATGCTAAGCTGTTCGGGTCGATTTATACGCCATTCAGCGAAACATCTTATCGCGAGGCTAGCTTTCACTAGTTATTTCGTTCTGTTTCTAAAAACATGATTCTGATGTAGAAAAATGTATTATCTACTGTTTTATAAAAAACGTAGGTCCTTTCAGAACTACTTAACCAATCTCAATCATCTGACGCTGACACCCTCGAAGAACCACAGGAAACCGACACAGACCCTGGCTTAGTTGACCATCTGTGGAAACCTGCGACCCAAGAATCCCCAGATTATTTCAGTTGGAGTGCAAGTGTCACCAGAAAATAAGGATGATGAACAGAAGGTCTCCCTATACAAGAAGTTTCAGGCGTCGTATACACCTCTCTGTTTTAGATACAGATTAAAACCGGCCCGAAAAGTTTCCGGGGCTCTCAAGAAACAAGCCCCTAGTCCGGGAATCGAACTTGGGCCACATTGTTAGGAGGCAAGTGCTGTCACCACTGCGCCAACCACTGCCCAGCCCTGCTCCCCCTTATTTACTTCATAAAATCTTAGACTTGATCATCTTATTTGTTTATTCACTTATTTATCTTTTTGAACAAGTACTTTCTAGTGCAGTTCAGTGTTCTTTGACAGAAGACAGCTTGTTAAAGATCTCCCAGCAAAAACCTGTCGTATCAGTGAAGCCAGAAGCTCAATGTGACGAAGAATGTGATGACGACAGATCAGATACAGGCAGAGGAAATGAGTGGTAATCGTAACCTCTTTAATTATTCGTGAAATTCAAGACCGGTTTTAAGTTAAAAATTGTATTTTTATTTTTATAAAAAAATAGAGCGTGGCACTTAGAAAGATATCTTTGGGGTGGTCAGGCAGAAGGGATCATATTTATGGTAGTTGCACAGTAAGAAACGACTCAGTGCTGATTTTTTTTTCTTAATATATAAATTTAGGAATTTAGATGACATCAAACAGGACAGCGATGGTGAGTACGAGGATGAGGAAACTGGAGATGTAGACACGAAGGACGAAACGGCACCATTTGGAAAAAAATATCTGGTATTCGAGAGCAACTTGTTCGAGCTTTTCCAGAGCTGATACAAGTGTCTTGCACCAGCCACGCCTAGACTCGAAAAAGTAGTGGGTTCAATGATTGTTATCGTCTCTAAATGTTCAAATAGCCACACGAGAACCCGGACGAGCCAAAAGTGTGATGGAAGACTCCCATGGGGAAATATGCTCTGTGCTGCTGGAACTCTGTTTACTGGTAGCAATCCTGCACGAGTAGCCAGCTTTTTTTAACCACATTGGAGTTTTGTACATGTCACTGAGGACCTACTACAAAATCCAGAGGGTTTATCTCGCCCCTGCAGTGAATAGATGCTGGGAAAACGAGCAGCTGTCGCTTCTGACATCTCTTCAGGATAAAGCAATAGATCTTGGAGGAGATGCAAGGTGTGACTCCCCAGGTCATTCAGCGAAATACGGTACATACCACTTGGTAGAGCTGAACCTCAATAAAGTTCTAGCTGTTGAACTTGTGCAGGTACAGTGTGAATGAAATATACAGGGTAATAGTAATAACAATAATAATAATAACAACAACAATCCAGTAGGATCCAGAAATTAGATCACAAAAAGCAGGTTTGGGCAAGTATTAACATTCTAACGTGTCTGTGTTTCAGAGTAATGAGGTTAAAAGTTCTTATCACATGGAGCTAGAAGGGCTTAAGAGAAGTCTGACTGTCATCAAGAATCAAGGCGTGGACATCCAAACTCTTGTAACAGACAGACACTCTGGCATAAAAAAGTACGTGCGTGAACAGGAAAAGGACATTGATCACAGATTTGACTGCTGGCATATGGCCACAAGTATGTTATAGAGGATATTGGTCTCATAGCAACAGTAATAAATAGTGTAATTAATGATGATGAGGATGACTATTATTATTATTCAAAAGATGTTAGAGTGAAAATGACAGTAATTTCACTTGACAAGGTTTTCAGCATCACAGGTTTCAAAGTGGCAAGAGCACAAGTTAATTTCTGATATTCAATATTGTTGTATGCCACAGTTTACATCAAAGTACAGTTTATATTAGCTTAAAATTTCTGATTTGATTCTTTTTTCCAAATTTTAACCCAGACATCTCTAAGAAAATTGAGGCACTTGTCAAGAAAAAATCATGTGCTGTCCTTGGAGACTGGAAACAAAGTATCTCCAACCATTTATACTGGTGTGCTCCCAGCAGAAGTGGTGATGGCAAGCAAGTGGAGGCTAAATGGCTTTCAATATCCAATCATGCGACCAATGTACATGAGGGGCATTCCGAAGCCTTCCCAAGATGTTTACATGGTCCTTTGCAACAAGAAAGAAAATGGTTAAGAAGAGGTAAAACTTGCCAGTAGATTGAACCTGTTCTTTTGGCAAAACAAAACAAACCAAAACATAACAGAATGAATCACTATTCTTTTTCAGTCAAGTTCTCCAAGAAATGATTGCCAGTCATACATCTACATTTTCCTTTTGTTTGTAACAGGGTCCAAGGCTTTCAAAGAGCTTGAATCCGTCATAACCAACAAGACTTTCCTTAAAGACGTACCTAAGTTGTCCGATGAACATCAGACATCATTTGTGGAAGTCTTACACAACGTGGACATCTACTTTGCGCCAAAGCACACTCACTTTTTTTACCAAGGAATGAAAGCACGGTAGTCTGTTAAGTACTGTAACCTAATTTTATTAGAAAATTGTATTTGTCACATCACGAGTAAGTTTAATTCTTTCTTTTCCTCTGTCAGCGGTAAACAGATAATAATATTAAAAGTGATGTTTTATCACTCGTACATGTAGGTGTACACCGTATGTATTTAGGTACCATTTACATTAGCAGCAGACAAATTATATACTAGGAACCCTAAGACAGATATTCAAAGCAGTGTTATATGAAAAGGTCCTTTTTGGTCTTCAAAAAACAGGATTTAGATAAACCCTAAGTGATCACTTTCATGTATTCAATTGAAAGGGGGAGGGGAGGGTAAAGGGGAGTGGGTTCCTGTGGGTAAGTATAAAGTGATATGAGACAATTACATAACAACAACAACATTATAAATTTTCAGGCTCCAGCTTGCAGCTCTCCATTTTAATGAAAATGCCAATAAACCTCAGAGGAAAATAAAAGAAGGTGTGAATGCAGGAGCTGACCAGTGGTTAGCGTCCTACCCCAAGTACAAAAAGGAGGTGCAGTTGCAAAGGCTTGTACATATGGTAATAATAATAAGTAGTTATAACAAAGAAGGAAACAAATGATTGTAATAAAATTATGTAGTTCTGGGAAATTACAACCTCACAAAAAGGAAAAGACAGTGAATTGCCTATGAAATAAATAGGAATGGTCATGCAGTCATGCACCCTTTTTAATGTGTTACACCAGACAAATACAAAAACGTAGATCGAAATATATAACATCGAGGATTGATATGCCATCATTAAATGCTTTTTTTCAGTTTACATCAAGACACTTTTTGATGAGCTTCTACGCCTAAGAACACAGTTTCCATCATACAGTGCTGCACTAAGAGAAATCAAGCCAATGCTGCAGGCCCTCCCCTAAACCTCTCACAAGCCAACATCCACGACAAGAAAAACAGGCAGTTGTAACACAACACAATTCCCGATTTAATAAATAAACAAGGCAATCTAACTGCATGTAACTTTCTAAGATAACTTTTTTACCATCTAAATGAGCTTGGTAGCAACTATCTCTTGATAGAAAATTCATGACCAGTAAAATAAGGAAGTCACAACAATCCTCCTAGCACTTGACATGATCAAGGTCAAGTAGTGTTCATTTCAAGTAAATGGAACCAGTTCTCAAAGAGGTAGCATCTGACTGCATGCAAATGTATTTCAATCAATTCTTTCACTATTCAAGTGTAACTGACATACAGGAACACAATTTCAACTGACAGGCTTTCTTTACTTTGTGTTGAAGTAGAGCAGTTGCACAGCAAATGAGAGTGTTAGTAAAAAGGCAGTCAGGAGCAACAACGACATAGAAGAATGGCACCATGGTCTCAACTGCCGAGCCTCAGGACGTGGTCAGCTGCCCATGTACATCATCATCCAGCTCCTTCACAGGGAAGTTCGTCTCACCACCCTGCAGATCCGTCTTGTTTCGGACAAGAAGCTCAAGCGCATACAGCGCCTCAAGTACCACCAGTTGCAGTCGAAGTTGTTTGGTTCGTGGGAGGAATTTGAAGGAAGTGAACGATCCGCAAAGCAGCTGCTGAAAGCGTGCTCCTACCTCAATGGACCGAGGGGAGACTACTAAATAAGAATAAGACTGCAACATTTACACCAACAAACCACTCCTTTAGGAGCCACCAAATATATGAAAGCAATGACCAATCCGAACAACAAGATAAACATTACTTTGCGATTAGAGAAAACAATATAGAGGGATAAGGCACATTAGAGAAAGTGAGACTGGGTACCAGACTGGGGGGTGTTTTGCACTAAACCTGGGACTGGGTTCTAATACCCCGTTCACACCAAAGCTAAATGTGTTTTGATAAATTTGTTTTATGAAACACGGTTTTACAAAACATGGTTAGTTGAAAAGCGGTTCACACCGAGACACGGTTAACATTTTATGTAGCCTCGTTTTAATGTTCAATGTTGCCATGCAATAACAAATGTAAACAAAATGGAGGTCAGTGGGATCAATCGCAGTGTTGTGGCGTTATTATTGCACTCATGACGAGGGGAAAATCGTAAAATTGCCCAGAACCGAGAGAGGTCGGCACAGAGACGACTTAATCGTTATCTTCATCGCGGACGTCTCATTTCCTCGTTGTTTTTTCTGTTTATTACCCAATATCTGCTCGTCGTGTTTGGACCAAACCAAGGTCACAGTTGTTTTGGGAAGAAACGTGCCAGGGTTGGGATGAACAAGATTAGGTTGAGAACTTCAGAATGTCTAAAGAAGCATTCAATCGTCTGTGCATGGAACTTTCTCTTCATATCTCAAAAAGGGATACGAACTTCAGAAAAGCCATTGCAGTGCATCATCGAGTTGCGATAACATTGTATTGGCTTGCGGACACTGCTAAATATACAACGATCGCAAACCTATTTGGTGTTGGAAAATCCACTGTTTGTGGTATTGTAAAGCAGGTGTGCAAGGTAATTGTGAGAATTCTTCTACCTAAATATATTTACGTCCCCCAAAATCGACAGGAAGTCGAAAAAAATCGCGCGGGCTTTCCCCAGGTAGTTGCCGCAGTCGATGGTTGTCATGTCCCCATCATTGGACCTCTGCAAAGTCCGGATGCCTATATAAATAGGAAAGGATTTCATTCGTTAATCCTTCAAGGACTGGTAGATTGTGAGTACCGTTTTCTTGATATATGTGTTGGATGGCCGGGTAAAGTACACGATGCACATGTTTTTAAAAACTCTCCACTGTTTGCTTTGTGTTGCGCTAGAACTTTCCTTCCGCTTGACATGTCGGTGATGATATCTGGTGTACGAGTTCCTCCTCTGATATTAGGTGATTCAGCTTATGCCCTCAGCGATTGGCTGATGAAACCGTACACTGATCGTGGAAATCTGACTCCGGACGAAGGCAGTTTCAACGTAAAACATAGCACGACTAGAGTGGTGGTTGAAAATGCCTTTGGTCGATTGAAGGGAAGGTTCAAGGGCATTGGTAAGAGACTGGACCTCAACATTGAAAACTCCTGCAATGTTATTGCCGCCTGCTGTGTTTTGCAGAATTACTGTGAGACTCTACATGAGTTTTTCGATGACCAGTGGCTCAATGGTGTTCATGTACATCTTGGAGTTTGCCAAGGTGATCCAGACCAAAGACAGAACATTAATGCCATTGCAATAATATATTAAAAGATTTCAAATATAATTATGCAATAAAGTAATAAAAAATGCACTAACTGCATTGTTGAGTTATAAAAGAATGCAGGAATGTTTACAGTCTTTCCTGTAAAACCATGAACACCAGAAAAATTTCTGGAATGTTTATTGTTTTGCGACCAATCAGAAGCAACATGAAACCACAACCTAATTACCATTACTGTTTGCGGTTTAGTTTTCTCACACGTGATTGGCTTTCTACTTGAAACACAATAACATTCCATAGATATTTCTGGTGTTCATGGTTTTACGGGAAAGACTGTAACAAGAACACAAGAAAAGTGCCTAGAAGAGCATGAGTGGTAGGCAAATGCTTCTTGCACTTCTCAAGTGCTCTTAGAAATTCCCAAGTGCTTAAATAACTCAACAATGTACAAGGAACAAGTTCTCTATTTCTTTCATAAAATGTCCAAGAGATATGAGAGATATGAAATTTGTTGACATTTTAATCCCCAAATTTCCCTTCATAACTCAACAGTGCTGGCACATGATGTAGGCCACACACTTTTTCAAAGATAAAACGAACTTGATTCCACCAATCATAGCATGCGTAACTCTTCCAACATTTTACAGTGCCACATGTACACAAGTGCTGGACATATGCATCCCTCACAAGCAAGAAGTCCATCACAAAGCTTACATCTCATGCACACACAAGCTCTGTACATGCTTACTTTTTCCCTTTAGTTTACATGATGTAAATAGTTTTGTAACTATTGTTGAAAATTGAGTGAAGATTGTTGTTTGAGCACTTCCACAAGGGCCACACTGTCCCATTTGTAATGTTTGTTTCATAAAAATCAGGTGTTGTTTCAAAATATTTTGTACATTAAAAAGCATCAGCATACATGTATGCACCTTTACAGATGTCACTGATATACTTATTATAATAATTATTACAGTGACTGTAGTGTTTTTTACATCTGTAATTTATTATCTCAGAGATACCCTAATTTACAATCGTTTGTTTCTAAATAAGCAGCACAGAATAAAATTATACCCTTTATTGCATTGATTATGAAGCTGAAAGCCATTTTGTAAATAGGGTGATAAATAATTACCTTATACTTTTCAAGGTTGATTTTGTTTCACTTCTTGTAATCTATCATGGGTGACAAACTCCTCCTTAATTTTGGCACAAAATTTCGGCAAAATTTTTCCTTCACAAAAAGACAAAACCAAATGATTATCAGAGTAATTTTCAGGAGGGGGTGTAAACTCACCTTTAATACTCCATCACAATAATTTTATTACTTTTAAAGTTTTCTTTAAAGTTTTTTTTAAAGTTTAAACTATTCTCAATCATTAAAATAGTCACATTTAAACAGCATAACCATGAAAACTTAACTATAAATAATTAACTTCAAACAGAACTACAGTTTGATCTCAGTGCACTTTGGTCTTATTAGGATGTCCTTGTTGGATTTTTCTTACCTTAAAGCCATTCAATGCCAATGAAATGTTTTTTTTGTCACAAATTCCCCCCCCCCTTTTAAAAAGGAAAAGGATGGTGGCCCTCCCATTATAATAGTGTCCAAAATTTGGTGACCATGCCCTCAATTCCACTGGCCCTCCCCCTCCTTACAAATGAATACTCCCTAAGGCAAGGTAAATATATCCCATTTTCCCATCTGAGCATAAGGTGTAGAATGGGATAGGCTCAGATTGGATACCAAGAAGATCTTCTTGTTCACACCATTTGATTAATGTTGAGCTTGATCACAGCTTACATTTTAACTTTTATATTAATTTTTTCATGAGATCCTTACTCCTGTGCATAGTACATATTTCATTTGTATCAGCATTTGACAAATCCTGACAAACTGTTATTTATACAGCTGTAAATTCTTTCACTAAAGGACCTCAAGTAAAAATTTAGTTTTTATTCTTTCAACTCAGAATGCCAGAATTAATAAAACGTAACAATTAACAGAAGAAAATAACTCCAAGTCTGGAAAAGATTAATTGAGAATTTAATCAAAGCGTCTCACCACTGATGATTTAAATTTTATTTGAGTCCTCTCATAAAAAGGGAATAGGCCATTACCACAATTATACGTACATCATTAACATGTTGGTATAAAGTTCTTTTAGGGTTAGCTCATAAATGACACCGAAAAACCAACTGACGAAACAATGAAAATCTTGCTGAAACTGTCGCAGGTACGAGTACAATGAAATAAGTTGACGTACGGTACATTGAAAATTTGCACGTGTAACTTTTTTCACTTTTGAAGTACCTGCACAAGTTTCAGCAGAAACTCTTGCTCTTCTTTCCTTCTCTTCTCATCCCTTTCTTCTTCTCTTCTTTCACGGGCCTCCTCTGCCTCCAGAAATCTCCTGTCAGCTGCTTGCTGATAGGAAACAAATTCGTCTAAAGCCTTGTCGATTTTGGCAAATGCGTCAGTTGTTGACATATTTCACTTTTTCGTGCCAGCTTTGAATACTGGCTTCTTGTCCTCTGTTGCTGTTTCTGAAAAGGAACACAACAAATCTTAAAATTTGCAGAGGTCCAAGTCCAAAATAAATAAGTCTTAACGTAACGTTAGCAGCTGTTTCAGCTTATACTTATCTCGATTTAATATGATGCCATCTATTTTGGAGGTAAACCCACTAAACTTTGACGACAGCGCAGACGCTGACAACGTGGCCTGTCAGTCTGGCTCGTTTTGAAAGGTCACCTAATCCTTTTTTGGTTCACTAGCTTTGTTGTTGTTGTTGCTGTCGCTGCTGCTACAGGAAGGCAAGTTTGGCACAACGTTTTCGACATTTTCGTCGCCTTCTTCTTCACTCTCCTCTGCACCATCTCCAATGATAATTTGCGCAGAATTTACGACAACCTTTGGCTTCGTGCACGGCTTTTCTGAGAGGAATTAATCAACTTCCTCAGAGAACGCCGGCTTCTTCTTCGGAGTTCCGTTTCCGGTCTTCCTGCATTCATCTTTGTAGGAACGATACGCGCTTACCAAAGTATGTATTCTTGTTTTACAGGCATCTTCGTCTCTGTCCTCGTAGCCCGCCGCCCGTAGAAATGCGCTAATTTCTTGCCATATGGGCCTTTTTCTTGTGCAGGACAATAGTTTTATTTGTATATTTTCGTCCCCCCACTTCTGGAGTAACAGCATGGTCTCTCGGTTCTCCCAAACTCTCCCGCGAGTTTTTTTACAGCCGCCATTTTGAACATGTTTAGTTAAACACAAAAGTTAAACAACCTCGTAAAGGTAGTTTTATTAAACATGGTTTTAAACATGTTTTGTAACACGCGCCCGCGGTGTGAACGGGTAGTTTAATAAAACAGATTTATCAAAACAAGTTTTAAACATGTTTAAGCTTTGGTGTGAACGGGGTATAAGTCACATCGGTAACCACAGTAAACTCGTTTTGTCCGCTTACTTTAATACACAGGACGATTTTCTTTTACTATTTATAAGTGGATCGATCTGACTATATCGTGGAATGATCTGACTTTTAATGTGGAACAACCTGACCGTGGAACGAAGTGACCGTAAACCTTTCGTGGCCATTGCGATGTGTGGAAATGCCAAAGTTTTAGCTGCTGAAGTTTTAGTTTTAAATAAATAAATAAATCGATCGCATGCAGCAGATATAAAATTCGCGTGTTCTACCTCTAAACTCACCTTGCACCAAATGGCAGCAACTTGAGATTTCCAAATTGTTTGCAAGAAAACAACATCGACAGATTAATACATACATGTATGATGCATCGCTGGTGATCATGACAAAAGCACCACAAGGATGCGATTATGGCTAAACTGTAGAATAGTAAAATATGACTTTTGACGTACGATTCTTCCAATTCTTCAGATTCTCAGCTTCTTCTGATTTTCCGATTTTCCGATTCTCCTATTTTACCAATTTTTATTCCCCGGGACATCAAACGTGACAAACACAATGTATATTCTTTGTTTTGTAAGCGTCGCGCCACAAACGCGCCAAACACAATGTAATGAACAAACACGATGTTATATTCTCGGTTGTCACGTGATGTCATCAAAATAAAAAAATTAGGAATTATCTATCCTTTTGAGATTTTAGTTTAGCTAGTAATTAGAACAGCTGAAGACTTATCTTTTCACAAATTTTCAGTTTGATTGGTTTTTTCGTCTTGTGATAAAACAAGGTTGAATTTCTAAGCTTTTATGTGACACAATATTAAACTGGCGGCCGAGAATGCTGTCACGTAGGTTAAAAAAAGTGACTTAGCCGTTGAGATTTCGCAAACTGAACAGTCCTTAAATGAGAATAAGTACTCATGTGGATGTTTATGAGCCATCAGAGGACGACTATGGGCTTTTTATAGCAAAACTCAATCACATATGTTTTTGTTAGCTTCCGATCGCCATCTTTGTGCCCCTCAGAGGGACACAAACATGGCGTCTCCATACAAAAGCCTTAAAATTTCAGTAGAACATTTCTTCGAATATCTCCTGCACAAAACATCGCACAGACCTGAATCTTTGCGAGACTGCTTTGAATATTCATCTTCTTTTGTCTCTTTGATTCTTGGCTTTATTTGTTAAATGGTTTTGATGACAGTGTGATAGTGAAAACCGGCAATTCTTCGTTCTGTAAGCATGAGGCCACAAACGCAGTGTATATTCATCGTTCTGTAAGCGCACGCCACATGAACACACCAAACACAATGTTATACATTCTTCATTCTATAAGCGTAGCACCACAAGGCAATAATATGTACATGTCAAAGTAAACTTCAACCTTTTCACCTTTATTTTACAAAGGCATAACCAACAAACTTTATCTTACTTGAGTACTACTCCACAAAATGACCACGTTTTACGGTCTTCTTGATTTGTTTAAGCCGAGCTACTTCACCGGGACAATCATGATGGCTTCAATGATCACCAGCTCTTTGATGTCCCGCCAGAAATTGTTACAGGGATCTAGAAACTGAACTGCCCCATTATATACCGTCGTTTAAGGATGTCTTCCTGCACGTCATGGAGTTACACAAGTCACCAAAAACCTATAAGTTTGGTGAAGATGCCATGAAATCATTCATAGAGTATCACGATGCGGTAAATGAGAGAAAGTTATCGACAGCTGACAATGACATGCATGGCATTCTTTCAAAGGCCAAGGGACAAAGGGCGCGTTTGACTACAATTCTTCACGTTGCGGATCATTGCATTAAGTCCGCATCAAGTCAACTCAACAACACTGATCAGCTACCTTTAGAGGTTGGAAAGGAGAGCATGGACCACTCAACAATTGTTATGAATCACCTTATCAATGTTAAATACATTCTTCACCCGCCAATGACGTGCGAAGAAACTACCGGTAATTCTTCCAATTCCACCGATGACATTATACAAAAAGGTGGAAATGTTGAAAACAAAAAAATTTGCAAGATTTTAACATCACAGTTTATTGAACATATGAAATAAATTTCAGTTAATCAACAACTCTTGTTTCTATTTTGAGCTATGCGCTTTACAAATTATCTGTTCATCAACCTTAGTTGACCTCACGTGAGAATCTTGAAAACCACCCAATCAGAGCGAACTTAAGCAGCCTGATACGTGGTTGCTAAATTTGGCCACTGTCTTTTGCTCTCACACGAGATAGACTACTGTCGACATTATTTTTGTCCAGAATATTTTCTATTCTCCCCGTTCTACTTCGTCCGTCATCTAGAAAGCGGTAACCCTAGCCAGAATCTAGCCAGTCCAATCCCGGGGTTCATTAATCTTGCATTATGCGTGGTGTTTGGAACGCATTATAAACCAACCGTGTCTTGACAACATGCCACCGACTCGTCGAGCAAGGAACACTTCCACGTTGGCCGACCCCGGTCACATACCTGCGGACCTCGATCTTGGCAGACTATGATTATGTTAAAGACTTGCGATCTTTATGCAGCCGACTCAACCTAGCAACGACCGGAGGACGTGCTGCCCTGATTAAACGTATTGAGGAAGCACGGCAAAACACAGAAAACCTTTCTGGCACTCCGCCCCCTATTCAAGATGGCGGTGAGCACATGGCGAACCAAAATGCTCTTGAACCGCAGTTCCAACAACTCCAGCGTCAAGTCCAGGAGCTACTGGATCAGGAGTCAACACAAGATCGGCTTTTGTCAGCCACACAACTGACCTAAGTACAATCCATTGTACAAGGGTCATTAAACGAGGCGATAGAAAAAGCCATATCAGCCGCAGCACAAGCCGCAGTTCGCGCTTTCACTGGCTCGCCTCAACCAGCTCCTGATCCAGCCACCCGCGCCGGAGAATCCTCTGCAGATGTTACACCCACTTCTCCAGCAGTTTTAGCAGCATCTACAAGCACTAGCCTACCCGGATCACAAATATCAGGTCCAAGTCCAGGAAATTGCTCTACAACAGACACAGCAATGGATTCCGTGCACAAGCTGCCAGCCAAACTGGTCAAGGAGATCCTCACCGGTGAGTTCAAGGAACTATCTCAATTGCTTCCCAAGAACTTTAATGTTTTAAATCTGTCCCAGGATGAGCCGCTTACTCTAACTGTTGAAAATTCAGTCATTAAAGTAAATAAGGCCAAACCTACTTTGATAACCGACATCTCAGAGTGGACGACGGCCTTTAGTGCCTACATGGGTGTTCTAATAAGCAAGTTCCCACACCGTGCCTCTGAGCTCCTAGAGTATATGTCTCTCATTCGCTATGCTGCTAGATACCATAAGGGGTTAGGCTGGTGTGTGTATGACATAAAGTTCCAGCAGAAGGCCGCCACTAACAAGTCATTGAAATGGTCAACTATTGACAGTCAATTATGGCTCAAAACCTTCACGGTTGCCCCTTCTCTTCTAAAGGAAGACATTGGAGTTTTCCAATCAGGACCCTCATCGTCAAGTACCCCCAGGGGGACCGAAAACCGTACTTGTCACAACTTTAACAGGGGGTTCCCTGTGCCAGAACCCCCTGTATCTATGCCCACAAATGTAACAGGTCTGGGCGTGGGAAAGATCATCCCGGGATCAAGTGCCCTACCAACTATGGAACTGAAAAACAACTTCCCTCAAGGGTGGGAAAGTCACCCCCCCAGCACCAAGGCACCCGGCAACGAGAAAAGTAGCTTTGGTGGTGTAGTTACGCCTGTCAATGTAGACAGCTTATATCAGGCATTATCCCATCATCCTGAAAGGGAATTTGTCCTCAAACTGTGTTCAGAGCTGAGGAAGGGGGCTAGGATTGGTTATTCTGGTCCTAGATCCCCACGTTTTTCAAATAACTTACCTACCGCTTATTCAAATCTAAATGATGAGGTTTCCAAAGGGCGTACCATGGGTCCTTTTTCCACACCCCCTTTTAACAATTTTCCAGTTTCGCCTATCGGTCTTGTTCCCAAAAAACATTCTGACAAATTCCAAACGATATTTCATTTATCCTACCCTAAGTCTGGGACTTCTAGCATCAATTATTTTATTGAAAAGGTTGATTTCTCCCTCCAGTATATTACTATCGTCAACGCCATTGCAGCCATTCAAAACTTTGGCCAAGGCTGCTACATGGGAAAGACAGACATAGAGTCTGCTTTTCGCCTCATTCCAGTCCATCCGGATGACTGGGAACTTTTGGGGATGTTCTCAACAACTAGACCAGCCAGGAATCAGTATTCTCTGGTAAGAACTATATGCAATTAATGTTGCATGCCATTTGTGGGGGGCCCTTTGGACATCCAAGCGCATTCAGTTCTACTGTGACAATCAGGGTGTTGTTGAGGTCATCAATTCCCGTCGATCCAAAGTTCCCCAGGTAATGGACTTGGTAAGGGACCTAACACTCTGCACCCTGCAGCACAATTCTTATTTTCGAGCAGTGCATGTCCCTGGGGTCAATAACAACATTGCAGACGCTCTTTCTCGTTCCCAGATGGAACGCTTCCACCAGCTAGCACCCCACACCAACGCAACACCAGATCCCATCCCAGCCCATCTGTACAATCTCTAGCAAAGGAAGCTGAGTATTACCTGGGGATGGCCCTTGCTCAGAGCACCAAAAAGGCGTACAGTTCTGGTATGCGGCAATTTTTCACTTTCTGTTCACAAATGAACATCAATCCTCCTCTCCCCATTAGTGAGGATGTTTTAATCAATTTCTCTGTTGTAATGGCTCGTTCTGTGCAGTATACCACTATCAAGAATTATTTGTCCGCAGTCAAACATTACCATTCCAGCCAGGGCTTCGAGCTTCCTCTATCTAATTTCCTTCGTCTCCGACTTATTCTCAGAGGCATTAAGTGTTCACAAGGGCAACAGTCCAAAATATGCAGACCAATCACTTTACATCTGTTGAATTTATTCTACTACCTCCTCAACATGCACCATACTGACAATAGGGATTCCTTAATGCTCTGGGCAGCTATGACACTGGCATTTTTCGGCTTCCTGCGCCTAGGCGAACTTACCTGCAACTCAGCTTTTGACCCTAATCACCATCTCACGAACAGAGACATAACTTTTATGCCCAGCAGTTCACCCAAGTATATGTTAGTGCGCTTAAAGGTGTCCAAAACAGACCCTTTTCGACAGGGACAGACCATCGTCATTGGAAAGACTAATTCACCCTTATACCCCATCTCTGCAATGGTGGCCTACCTGAACTCCAAGCCCTTGTCTTTTGACTCTGGACCGCTTTTCATCTATGTATCTGGTGCATTTCTAACCCGGGAAAAGCTAACAAGGGAAACAAGGCTGCTAATCAGTAAAGGGGGTCTGGACTCAAGTCAATTTGCTGGGCACAGTTTCCGGATAGGTGCAGCTACGACAGCTGCTTCAGCCAATTTACCTCCATGGCTTATTAAGGTTCTGGGTCGTTGGTCCTCTGACTGTTTTGAAAGGTACATAAAAACCCCACCCTCTGTTCTGGCACAGGTCCCCCAACAGCTACAGTACTGTGCAAAAAAAATGCAAACGAATTTCGGTGCTTTTCGACGAAATTTGACGAAATTTCGAAGGAGACGATATTTCGGACGAAGTTTCATGAATTTTCGAAACGACTATTGTTTTAACGAAAACGAAAATTCGCGCTGTTCTTCGCAAGACCATGCGAATATTCGAGCGAAATATCGCTGAGTAAAACGAACTTTCACGAGAAGAAGTTCGCAGAAAGTTGGCACGAAAATTCGCTCATCAAACGATGTTCGAAAACAGTGATAAACATCCTTTAAATTTACAACTGTAACCTACCCAGCTCATTTATTCTTCTCAGACTCCATCTCCACGTTTACCGTGTTGTGTTGATGCAAACGATTGCGTAAACATAGTAAATCCAGGTTTTGGAATTGTTTCTATTTTTTTAGTGTTGTTCTATTCTTGTAGTTTTTAGTCATAGCAATAAATATTTAAAATTACAATTTGTGTTATTTAACGTTTCTCATCAGAGAGGCAAAATTTTATGTTTCGCACTTGTTTACAATTCTTACCCGTGACTCTCTGGAGACTGGTACTACCTACCTTCCATATTTGGCTATGCAATCAAATCCAAATGGCGTCTGTCAACAGCAACTGTTCGAAGGCATTTCTTGACTTTACTGGTGCGCTAGACATCCAATTTGCGGCAGTAATAGAAGCTGATTTCAATGTTAGGGTTAACATCAGGACTCGGCAGGAGTTATATTTAATAACTCGTGAATACACGTCTTAATTAATCTCAGTGAGGATAACGGACTTGACGCGAGAGGAAAAAACAGCTACACTGTATCTTTGAAGTGTGATTTGTTATGATCAGTATCAAAACGGTAAGGGGATTATGTTGGTGTATCTCACAAACTACCCCTCGAATAAAAGTTATAGGCTGTGGAAATCGCTCGTAAATGCTTGTCTACAATTTCATTCGGGTCGTGTTTACACTCGAAGAGCCACGTGTACGGTTGTCGATTTCATTCATTCATACTACTAAATACGAACCCACTTACCAACATTTCACGAAATGTCGTTTCAGGATTACGATTTTTCGATCTACAATGTATACACTTAGGTTCTTGAGTTTTAATTTCCGTGCATACGAGCTGTCACCGAAATATCGTTGTTCGAGTAGCGAATGTTCGTGCATGTGTCAGAACTTTCGTGTGGCTCAGCGAAATTTCTTGAATTTTCGTTTCAGTAGATACGAAATCTCACCGAAATTTCGCTGTTTGATTAGCGAATTTTCTTCGAAATTACGGCCGAAAAATCACACTTCTCCGCCCGAAATTTCTGCGATATTTCGAGTGAACAAGACCCGAATTTTGGCGAAATTCGTTTGCATTCTTTTTGCACAGTACTGTAGTTAGCCTTTTATAAGTTGGCCAGCCAGTTCTTCCGAGTGATACAATGCCTTTTCTTTTGGAAGGTTTATACCTCTATACGTCACCAGCAGCTCCAATAAGTCCTCTCCCCTCCCTGTGGACCCATTTCACAAATATATTTCCGACATAGTGTAACCTTCCTCGATCCTTGCAAAACAAAAGGCATCATATTGCTTTCAATTGAACTTAAGATTATTATTCTGGATATTATTTTTGCAGCAACTAGATTTTTCCAGTGGCTCGTCAATGGGGGAATGGTTCGCATTTTGTGGGGATGAAGTGCTCCTCTCGTCACACTCTTGCCCCCATAGACTCGATTTTCGGAGGCCAACTCCCTCCAATTCTACCCCCTGGAGTTAGGTTGGTGGAGGCCCACTCCCTCCAGTCTGAGAGGAGGCCCACTCCCTCCTCTCTACCCAGTAATGTTTATAGTGGCCCTGAGTGAAGGCCTACTCCCTTCTCTCCATCCACTGTCTACATCTCCTTGGGCTGTAGGTTTTGTTTTCTTGACACTCCAGGGGTTCATGGGGCTAAAATATTAACTGAGCACTCTGTCACCCACTTCCCCATTTTCAGCCACAAAGTTGTTGTTGTCCTTATTTTAAGAGAAGCAAGGGGAGGTTGATTAAACACCTGGAAACGTCTGTATCTCCGTCCTTTATTTCACGCAAAAGCTGGTGTTTGCCTGTGAATGGAAAGTACCCCATGCAATCCGCTGTTCAAATTTTGAAGAAGATGCAAGATCTTGGGCTAGGATCGATTTGTGAAATAAGCCATCCACATAACAGCAAAAAATCCAAATTGTTTGTTAAACGCCAGTACGAAGATCTTAGCAATGATGTGCATGCCTTTCTCCATTCACATCCTATTTCATGCCTCCTTTAACTCCACTAACTCATGCTGAGTGCCCGATTTTGAACATTTTAATAGCCTTTAAGGACACTTCATTATATGAGTGACACTACTCCCACCGTAAATAAACATGTCAGCGTTTACTGTTTTTGCAAAGCAGCATTGTAATGGTACAGCGAGCTGTTATGAAGTATCATCATAGAAAACGGCGCAATAACATAGGATATTTGTTCTATTTACAGTCTTACAATAAAACTTGATTACTGTTGAATTTAATATCAGACAGTCATTTCTGGAGCATCTTAAGATGAAATCGTAGAATCGGAAGAATCAGAGAATCGGAAAGTGAATTCTTGAGAATCTTAAGGTACAATCGTAGAATCGGAAGAATCGCAGAACCGGAAAGTGATTTCTTTAGCACCTTACATATAATCGGAGAATCGGAAAGTGCATTCTGAAACATCTTTTTAACGTAAAATCAGAAGAATCAGAGAGTGATTTCTGGAGAATCTTAAGGTACAATCGTAGAATCATAAGAATTGCAGAATCGGAAAGGGATTTCTGTAGCATCTTAACGTAAATTCGTAGAATTGGAACAATCGAAGAATCGGCAAGTGCTTTCTGAAACATCTTTTTAATGTAAAATCATCTTAAACATCTTAAGGTAGAATCAGAAGAATCGGAGAATCGGACAAAGATTTCTGAAGCATCTCAAAGTACAATGGTAATGGTAATGGATTTATATACCGCATTTTCTATGTATGTATATTCAAATGCAGTTTACATCATCCAACCTACCGAACCCATGAAATCATGAAATAGCAGAAAGACCAGACCAGCACACCAGGAACTCCATGCCCTACTCTTTCCGATTAGTGTGTGGGTTCTTTAACGTCCCACAAGGTTATGAACATTGAAGTGTTGTGAGACGGGACCTCCGGTTTATCGTCCTTATCCGAGAAGACTAGAAAGTCTAACAATTTGCAGATGTCATTACAAAGGCAGCACTTTCTCCTCAGTTATTTAAAGACCCTGAGTGTTGGTCCGGCCGGGGATTGAACCCACGACCTCCCGCACGGTAGTCCGGCACTCTACCAACTGAGCCAACCGTAGAATAGGAAGAATAGGACGGTATATTCGTAAAATAGCAAAAACTGTAGTGGTTAAATCGGATAATAGTACCCCTAAATCGGTGTATACTATTCTATGATTTAGCCATAATCGCACCCTTGTGAAATCAAAGGCTCCTATGAGCCAGCTCATGGATGGGGAATATAACAATACTTTGAATTTCCAACAACTTTATTTTCTAAAAGGATATGTGCAAGAAACCTGTACATTCGTTTGTGTTTCGTGGGAGCACATCCTTTTCAGACACACCTCTTGGTAAAAGAACCGTTTACAAGCTAATATTTTCTGTAAAATTATGCAGTTGATTGACAGGCTCCAGAAGCATTACATTATACGAAATTGACAGACGTAAGTAATTTGAACCGGCGATGGAGCACAAATATGTAAATTTGTACACAGACTATAAAAATAATATTCAAATGTGATCGCTTTGTTAACAAGTGGAGCAAGCAAGTTAAAGTTTCTTACTGGTCGACGGCTCATTTCAAGTTACTTTTATAAACGTTCTTTGGTCGTAATAAAATTTCCGACTATTCTGAATGTGAGATAACATACAGATAATAACATATTTTGTGAAAGTCCTGAGGGAAATTAGTCACGCTTTACAGTCACAATGTTTTTTAGCAATTCGGGGTCTGACACAAAACTTTTGCTTTGTAAGGTGAGATATTTAATCCAACTATTTATGCTTTGTGCTACAATTAACTTGACTTTCCAAATACTTTGTTGTTCAAACAGATGAGCTGTTATAGCTGCTTGTCAGACCAAATTATATCCTCACAGAGAAAAATATTTAATTTGCATGCTTGTGGTCATTGTGTTTTTGTCAAATGTTGATAAAGTGTTATACTGATCGTTTAAGCCAAGGGATATAGCCTTTCCAAACAAGATCATATTTGCAATCGAGCATTCACCATGAAAAGAGCGTCTTCAAAAATACTTCATATTCATTATGTACCTGCTTAAATCGATCATATGTTGCTCATAAATCAAATGCGCTGCTTGCCACAATTCGGTTTTTTGGCTAGAAAGTCTTTCTCCTGTTTCCTTTTTTGCCGATTTTCTTCATTGTTCCTTCTTCCATCATATTGTGGCAAAAAATTCTCGATTACTACTGCCCCAGGTACCGCACAGTGATAAGCTTTATAGTAGCTTTTGCGATATCTTGAAGTTCATTTTCGCTGCTCTGAAGATTTCAAAGTTCAATTCTCGCAGCTCGTGTTCTTCATCTTATTAACTTTATCTGATCACTGATCCTTAAAGAAAATAGACCTTTGTTGAGTTGGAAAATCGAAATAGTTTTGGGCAGCAAAGGTTGTGATATTAACTTTCAATGTGCTAACGAAATGATACCTACGTCAAATGAGATTAACTTACTAGGAGTAATGTTGGATAGCAAGCTCAAATTTGATGTACATGTTGCGTCCATGTGTCGTAAAGTAGGGGGGCAGGTAAATGCGCTGAATAGGTTACAAAACATTCTTCCGTGTAAGATCAAGGAATCACTGTATCGAGCGTTTGTTCTGCCTCATTTCTATTATTGTAGTCAGGTATGGCATCATTGTGGTTCGAGAAACACAAAGAAAATAGAAAAAGTAAATGAGCGTGCACTAAGATATGTTTAGAAAGATAAAACATCAGCTTATCATGAACTGCTACAGCAAATCGGTTTAGGAACCACGTTGGAAAACCGTCGTGTCCAGGACATGTTGATAACTATAAACGCTTGTTTTCAAGGCACCACCCCCACAGACATTATGGAACTCGTTAAAATGAGAAATAACACACTATCACTGCCAAAAGTAAATACCACAAAGCATGGCTTAAATTCCTTCAGATATTTCGCCGCAAACCAATGGAACAGTGTTCCAAATGAATTGCGTTTAAAAGCTGGAGGTCTAGAATTTAATAAACAAGTGAGGAATATTGAATTTTAATTACTTAAGTTTTGTAACTTTAGATGCATGACATTTTATATCCTTACACTGTATGTGCATATTTCTTTCTTTCTTAATATTAATTTGTGGAAAACCTGCAAAATAGCTATAGCTAAGCGTTTCTCCCACGTTAACTAAAGATTTATGTATGTATGTATGAACATTAAACACGTAAACAATATCTGCAGAGCAAAATTCTCCGCCTTTGTACTACACCCTGAAATTTGCAAACGTTGGACCAAGAAGACTATGGAGACAAAAGCAATGCTTACCAGGGGAGGGACTGGGAGAAAGTTTAATGAATAAATTAATCAGAATTGAGTGAGTGAGTGAGTGAGTGAATGAGTGAGGGAAATTCAGACCCACAACAAAACCTCATGGCATGACTACGTCATCCATGAGCTACAAAGGACGCCACCACAATGGTGTCACAACCTCGTGTTGTTCATGGCACAATGCACTCTGGTAGAAAGTGATGATTTCGAGAATTTGTACTGCCTTTTATATATCCTTCTTAAATCCTGTGTTTATGTTGCTGCTCGCGTGTTACGCCCGCTCCGCAGCAATTATGAGGTAGACATCCTGAAGTCCACCGTTGCTTCTAAGGTCATCTCAAGCCTAGAAGAAATGTTTGCCCAACATGGCCTACCCGAGAGCCTGATGTTCGACAATGGACTGCAGTTCATATCAGCAGGGTTCGCAGAGTACATGGTACAGCAAGGTATCAAACACCATAAAGTCACAGCCAAATGGCCTCAGGCCAATGGCGAAGTAGAACGCCAAAATAGCTCACTTCTGAAACGACTCCAGATCGCACATGCTAAGAAGAAGAACTGGAGAACAGAGCTTAACATCTATCTTGCGGCTTAGAGAGCCTTACCTCACCCAACACCCGGTGTGAGTCCAGCTGAGTTACTCTTTGGCCGAAAGATACCCACCAAACTTCCAGAGCTGAGTGATGTCCATGTAGAGCAAGGAGTACGTGACAGGGACAGCGAACAGAAGAGTAAGAGCAAGTCTTATGCTGACTCAAGGAGAGGTGCAAGACCCTCAGATGTACTTCCTGGAGACCAGGGACAAGGTCTCAACTCGGTTCAACCCAACCCCATACACAGCTGTAAGCAAGCATGGGAACAGTTTGATTGTGCAGTCCCAAGAAGGAGCTCAATACTCCCGCCACACTGCGCATGTTAAGAAATTGCTACAGCATGACAAGGCAGCAAGCATGCAGGAAAGAACAGTGTCAGAAACAAGTCAAAAAGAAGAGGAACCAATTCAACAGCAGTGTGCTGCAGGAACCAAATGTGGCTGAGATTAAAGTTCCAGCTGAAGGACACACAGCTACCAAACCAGAGATTCCACTCAGGAGATTGCAGAGGCAAAGCCTGGCAGCAAGCTTTCTCAAGGATTACTATACCTGAGAGTAATGACTGAAGTTATTAGGGACACTGTTGAACACAAGTCTCACTGAATGAGACAGTTTATTTGCTTTAATGTTTTCTTGGCACCATGCTTACAATTGCGCCATTTGTAAACAAAGTCTAAAAAAAGGGAGAGATGTAGTGTATTATGACCCAGTTTCCCCCCTGTATAGTGTAGTTTATTGAAACCCAGACCCTCTCGGTTATGTAGTCGAACACAAGTTATCATGGCGGAATAAAGCTATTGTTGTTGTTTGATGTAATCCGGTTAAATCCTTCTTATCACTGACCAGTTCGGGACACAACAATACCAGATGTGGAGACTTTAAACATCCACCTCTGGTCACTGAATTCTCCATGGTTGGAGATTTCAGTATTCCAAGCCTGGTTATTTTGATCTCAGTGGCTTTTCCAGTATCAGATATATAAATTTACCAGGGTTGGAGTTAGTATTAAACCTACATAATGTTATGAAGATAATAGAATGATGTATTACAAATTTTCTTTACGTGGGAGTTCATCGACAGCTTGTCGTCAATAAAAACACCGGGATTTTTCACAACTGACGATCTCATTACATCAGAGTCGCCCACTGTAAGCGAAGAAATATTAACTTCAGTTAACTGTTGTCCGGTTCCTATGATAAGAAATTCCGTTTTTTCATCATTGAGAAGGAGTTTGTCATCATTGAAACTACTGCTGAATTTCACAGGAAGTAGACTTCAAAAAGGCAAAGTGCACCACTAACGAGTTTAGTGAAGATTAACTTGAAGGAAATCAAAACCCGTAAATCAACAGTGAATTAATGCATACTTATTTAGTACTTGCCTTGACGTGTTTATTCTCGCTATTTTACAAACCAAATATACAACATTTTGTATCTAGCAGCTTTCGATACATTTCCACGCTAATCTTCCTCACTTTTGACTACAATCAAGCACACATTCCCACATTCAGTTTCGTTGCGTGTAAATACATCGATCTCGCCAAATTTGCATAAATAAGAGTTACAAAGAGTTGTGACAGGTAACGCAACACCATCCAATTGCGTCAATCACTCTGAAAGAAGGGTACATTGTCATGTCAACTACACTTCAGAGAAAACCAGGGAAAACTATTCTTTATACTGCAAACTTTCATTATGTCTAAAAGCGATCTGCTTGAAGCGCTTGAAAATGAGGAAATTAAAGCTAAAGTGACTAAGTTTCTACATGACAGTTGCAGTTGCTCTCATGGCATGAAAGGCGGCCAGTGTTGTCTGCAGTTTTCAAAGGACGCTGTTCTTTTGAACTTAAACAACTGCCTAGAACTCTCATGGGTTACCAGTCGTTTCACTGCAAAGTCGATTCGCTACAAGTTGATTCGCTGCAAATATACGTCGATTTGCTGCATGGTACATTGTTTCACTACACTATGAAGTCGATTCACTGCATTAGTTAACAGTTCGAAATAATAAATAAATAGGCAGATTAAAGCATGTAACAGCGTAACATAATATTGTGTAACACTGACATCAAAACCAATGGTCAACGATAATGTTGCAAGAATTTGTGAAAACGTTCAGCGTGTTGTTTATTTCTTAGAATGGTCGATCTAAGCACAAATTTGCATAGTAACATGACACAATCTCCGATCATCCTACCCCCACAAATTATATTACTGAGAACTTTATTTTAGCACGATAAGTAAAATCAGCATTGCTGGTGGGGTTGTGCAATATCAATAGAAAGGTTATATAAAACGCAGAATTCGATAACATTACATTCTATTTGCTACTCCTTTCATAAAAGTGACAGAAGCCGGAAATGCCAAAATCACCATCAAATTATTAGGGCATCACTGAAATGCGATTGACGTGGATACAAATCACAAAACATCAAGGTTATAAAGTGTAAAATTCGATAAAATTACAGTCTATTTTGCTACTCCTTTCATAAAAGTGACAGAAGCTGAAACACCAAAATCACTGTCGAATTATTCAGGTATCACTGAAATGCGTTCGACATGGATGCAAATCACAAACATCAATCACTCGACTCAAATTTGCATAGTAACTTGATATGATCATCTTCACCTTGAAATGACGCGTAAAAGTGCTATGGGAAAAATGTAGTTGGTCATCACTTTTATTGTATTTGGTGGCTCCTAAACGAGCCATTTTTTTGGTATACCTGTAGAAGGTGCAACGTCGAATGAAGGGTTCGACCTACAGGTTTTGCATTCTGCCATTCACGTAGGACACCACCTTCAGTAGCCGCTGAGCACCCGCTCTCCACTGCCACTCTCCTCCCACAGGCTGAAGATCTTGGTTTGGAGATCTCTGTACACCCTTCCCTGAGTACGACGTAATTTCTTCTCAGAAACTAGTCTGATGTTAAGCGCAGTGATCTGTGCTTCTCGATGTAGGAGCTGTAACAGCAGGTAGAATGGAAGCTGACTCTTTCCTGATGCTCGCCTGTTGAGACGGAAGTGCCAGCCTTTGACATAATTGTTCGTCCTCACAGGCTAAGGGAAGACGCTCCAGCAGGAAGGGGGCCACACCGCACTTTCTACCCACGTGGACTGCACATACTCCATGAAGGACCGAAGTTGGACTCCAACTGCTCGAGGTTAAAGACGGGCAAACATGGGTGCTATGTCTTCAGGGTAGCGAAGGGGTTACGCATGACGCGCGATTTAAAAGAAAAAAGCTCGTGAATCAATTAACTTATTTTTCAGTTAACTCGCCAACAGAATTATTGATTAATCATTTTACATTACTTTACAATATATTACACATGTCACAATTGATTAACAGTAAAGAAACTTACCAGTATCACAAATACAATGGTTCTACCCCTGACATCCGTCACACTGGAGAGCCTCTTGCCTGCCACTCACTGGTTTCTTGCACACAATACAGTCATCACTTGCAGCCATGGCGAAGTTAATTTAAACGGTAAGCTTGTAATCAAGTGTAAAATAGCGCGAGTCCGTAATCGAGTGTGAAATAGCGTGATCAAATGATCGAATGGTCTAGTCACCATTTTTCTCTCCATTTTATAGTCACGATTAGGATCAAAATCTCACATCTAACATTTTCTTGCAATTTCATTGGTTAATTAAAGATTCATTGAATTAAGTTTAAAATTACAATATGAATAGGCATTGTCAACTTGTGACTTTTTTTGTCTTTGACTTTCACTTTCAGTTTTTAAACTAACTTATAACTTTTCTTTTTATATATCCACAAGCTCCGCCCTAATGTTGATAACTTTTCACTTTCTTCGTGGTACTTTTAACTTTGCGATTCTCTTTAAGAGCCACACAAGTTTTAAACTGATTCCTTTCATTTTAGTTAAGACTTGTGAGATGTAAAGTTACGCTTAAAATTACAATATGAATAGGCATTGTCAACTTGTGACTTTTTTTTGTCGTTCACTTTCACTTTCGGCTTTGCAACCAACAACTTAATATCCACATCCGCCAATACAAACCAATAGAATTTAGTAAAGACTTAAGAGATTTTGTAAATTTACACGTAAAATTACAATATGAATAGGCATCGTCAACTTGTCACTTTCGGCCTTCCAACTTAAAACTTGTGATTTTTCTTTTACACATGTGTGTGTGTGTGAATAGCAACACTGTGCGAATTTTTTTTAAGCGACCGACTAGGTTCTAGGATGTTTGTCTTTTTGGTGACTGACTGGGTTCGAGGATGTTTCTCATTTTGAAGACTCATTGTGGTCAAGCTGGCATTCTGTTAAACTAGCTTTCAGGTAGAAGTGAAACAACTTCAGGTAATGTAGCGTATTGACTTCAGATGATGCAGCGAATCAACTCATAGCAAAACATCCGTATACCATCTCCATCTCGTGGAGAACTCGATCTTGTGGTACTGGCCAACATTCAAGTGTTTACGAATAGTGAAGTTATTGGCGAGAAAAGGAAACAAAGTTCACGATGCAGTTTCCTGTACCTTAACCGTCCGATCTGTAAGGACAGGTTCTTGAATCTCTACGGAATAAGCTATTCAATATTTCGTAGATTAAAAGAACACTATGAAGAACACAGGCTTTCTCAAGGGGTCCACGGAAACTACAAGAGACTACCACCCAACACCTTGCCGCAAGCTGTAACCGAGGACGGGCAGAACTTCTTAACTATTTACGCCAAAGAAAACACTGTTGTACTTCCTGGAAGAATCCCTGGATTTAAAAATGATGACATTCGCCTGCTTTCATCGTCTGAGACAAAAATGAAAGTATGGCGTGAATTTAAAAGAGTTTGCGAAGAAACGGGCAAGTGGGCTGTTGGCTACACTGCGTTTACAAAACTATGGCAGCAGTTTCAACCTGATCTTCTCATCGCCAAGCCCATGACCGATCTCTGCATAACTTGCCAACAGAACACTTCGAAACTCCTACGGTCTGCAAACCTTCCTGACAGTGAGAAGTTTCAGTGTGTTCTGGCTCAGCAGGAACATTTAAATTGCGTTCAAACAGAGAGAGAATTTTACAGGAACACTTGTATTG
>OX419340.1:21374234-21396734 GCA_948470475.1 Galaxea fascicularis | reverse complement strand
TTAATTCGCAGTAGATTGTGGATTACCTGTCAAAGATAGACTGTATGTTTTACGAGCTCATTGAATTTTATTTCTGAATAGGCCATATTCGTATTATCGGTATTAAACTGGATCTAGCATGAAGTGGAGGCTCTTGCGGGGGAATACATTTACATATGAAAAGATTCCCCCACAAGAGCCTCCACTTCATGCTAGATCCAGTTTAATACCGATAATACGAATATGGCCTATTCAAGTAGAAAAACTAACACATGTTCAAGAAACAAGTGTCACGCCACACTCTCACATTTACATAAAAGCCTGCTGTTTCTCCTGGAAGGAAATTACTTTGTTTGAAAAGGAATTTAATAGGTGTAGAAAGTATCAAAATGTGGCAAAATATACCTGACACAGTTTGCTTTCAACGGACTACTTCCGGCATAAAGTATATCAGTTTACTGATTAGATCTACTAACAACCGTCCGTAAACCATGTCAACATCTTAGAATTTATTGAATTGATTTAATTCCTTAGCTATGCAGATAAACATCTCTTAACGATATCAAAGCAGAAAACTAACAAATTGGGGTCGCTGAAACCAGTACACGATTTAAATCGGCTCCTTAAACAGCAGCTTATGGTCACAGAGTGCACCAATTAACTTGGACTGTCACATACTTCAGAGGAATGTGATCACGAACATTTAACAGAGGCCAAAAATATTTTTCGCCACAAACATAGCACTATAATAGGGGTTTACTGTGATAACATGTTTGTCGCCATGCAATGTTGCCCATTGGAGATATTTGCAATTTAAAAAGCTTAATTTGCAGTTTCTTAAAATTGTTGCATGACATGGTTAAATTTCAAACGTTCTACATTGGCGAGAATAATTTCAAATCACTTCAACGTTGGACCTTTTATTGCTTAAGGTTCAAAGAATTGCTGGGTGAAATAAGATTAAAATCTACTACATTCTGTTAGTGTGAGGAATCTTTGTTGGAGGTGCAATTTTAGAGCTAATTTTGGGGTTTTATCCCTGGGATTTGATGTGAAAGCCCCAATACCCCAGGGATTGACCGGGAACCCAAACTACTTTGGGCTCTTGAATAACTTAATGACCATTATCATCTGTCAAAGTTTGAGAGAAATAGGTGAGATGGCATGTGTCACGTCTGCCTGGTCCTCTCGTGGACAGACTCTTAAATGGTGAAAGTTTGAAGTCAATTGGCCGACCCCATCTTTCACCCCTGCCTGGTTTTCTCTGACAATGACTCTTAACTACCTTATTGACAAGGCAAGTGACGTTGGAAAAGGGGCTAACACAACGATAAGCTACGTTCATCATTACTTCCAGAACCATGGAATTGGCAAAACGCACGTTCATCTCATTGCTGACAACTGTTTGGGGTAGAATAAAAACAACTGTTTCCTTTGGTACTTGGCATGGAGAGCAATAGATCAGCTTCATAACTCCATCAACTATTCGTTTTTAATTGCTGGACACACAAAGTTTGGACCCGATCATTTCTTCTCTTTATGAATTTGCCGAAATGGTTGAGTCATCCAGCACTTTGGGTGTAAACAAAGCCCAGCTTGTTGAGACTCATGATGGTGAAGTTATTGTGCCAGTGTATGATTGGTCAGTGTTCCTGGAACAACACTTCATCAAGCTTCCCGGCATAAAAAAGTTCCATCGCTTTAGATTTTCAATGGAGGAACCTGGCAAAGTTTATTTCAAAGAGTACAGCACTTCTCCTGAGCGATCTGTTGTGCAGATAAAAAAACCCCGCCATCTTACCGCTGGCAGCACTTCCACCAAAGTTTAGACCCCAAGGATTATCTCAAGAACAGAAGCAGTATCTGTACCAGGAAATTCGTCAGTTTTGCAAACAAGGAACAGAAGATCTGGTTCCACCAGCACCATGAAGCAATAATGACTCCTCTTCTCTGGGAGTGTATGATTGGTCAGTGTTCCTGGAACAACACTTCGTCAAGCTTCCCGGCATAAAAAAGTTCCATCGCTTTAGATTTTCAATGGAGGAACCTGGCAAAGTTTATTTCAAAGAGTACAGCACTTCTCCTGAGCGATCTGTTGTGCAGATAAAAAACCCCGCCATCTTACCGCTGGCAGCACTTCCACCAAAGTTTAGACCCCAAGGATTATCTCAAGAACAGAAGCAGTATCTGTACCAGGAAATTCGTCAGTTTTGCAAACAAGGAACAGAAGATCTGGTTCCACCAGCACCATGAAGCAATAATGTCTCCTCTTCTCTGGCTCAAGAAAAACAGCTCTTTTCAGAGCTCCCACCCTGCAGTGCGGCAACAGCCTGTTTCGCTACTTTTAATTAGGTTCTCGCTAGTTCAGGGCCAAATGATTTCAATTGGTTTGTCTCTAGTTTAGGATCAAATAATTTCAATTAGTTTGTTGCTAGTTTAGGATCACTGAAATAATTTCAATTAGTGTCAGTTGTAAGAATCTGGATGTATTTTTCAAGGGGCGGGTATTATTTGGACAACCCACATGTCCCCGCATGTACTTAGGTTTAGTTGTAAGCAATAAATATGTTTGTTTATAAAAATGTTTGATTACTGCCTAAAAATGACGCCAATAATAGTCACGTCATGGGCGACCTTAGCATTCTTGTCCCCAGAGCTGCGTTCCTTTGGAATCTATCGAGCACGTGCCAAGAGCCAAGATGGCGGCACCCTCTTTTACGATGCGAACGATCAATTGTAGATGTCAGCCATTAGAACATGGTAGAAGTTTCTAGAATGTCAGAATGCCTGTATATTGATGTCATTTGTATTTTTCCAGTTGCCTTGGAAATGCAGTCTTAATACAACAGAATTCTGGGAAGAAAAAGATGGCAAACAAAACAAGGAAAGACAGATTTCTCTAGTCGTCCAAACGGATGGATGTTCAAACCAAACAGGTAACCAAGTCATTTGAACGGTTGTACCGTTTTATTGAACAGGTGACCAAGTCGTTTCAAGGGATGGATGTTTTCACCAAACTGGTGACTAAGTCGTTCAAACGGATGAATGTACTCAGCAAATGGATGACCCAAGTTGTTTGAACGTATGCAAATTGTTTGCGAACGGCTTCCAAACGGCTTGTAAACGGAAAGTCGTTAGTGTACGTTTTCCCATGAAAGGTCACAATTTTTATATGGCTGCGGTTGTTATCATGGCAACCAATGTGGTTTTTAATGACAAAGGTAAACAGCTGTTACATCAAAACTCTCATTGGCATGCTACCCTCCCTCTCCCACTCCCCCCCCCCCCAACCCCACAACTTCCCTTTCCAAACACAACCCCTGGATTCAGCCCCATGGCACATTGCTGGTGCAGACAAGGTGAGGCCAAACAGAATTAAAATGAAATTTGGGTACTGCAGATATTATTATTCAAGTGGTCACTTTTCTTACCCATGTAGTAGGCTCATAAATATCCCGCACAGCCACATGCTGCGAATTCCTCAATTGGAGAAGACCGAGAATGTAGAGCTGCATGGGACTTCTGTTGCCTGCTGTTCTTATCCTATGGTGTATGAATCCTTGTCTCCATCTCTCTATGTGCCTGTTAATTCTTGGAATATACACATAATGTGCTCTTGATGGCAATCCATATTCTCGCGTTGCTCTAATAAAGGTATGCAAGACAATATCAGCTCGATTATTGGTACTGCAAGTCAAATAAACTGGGATTCTTGTGAACCCATCGATTCCGCCATGAATCACCATTCTCCACCTGGAAAATAAGGAATGTACAGTCATTCGTCTTTAGCTGCATGATAATAGTTTATTTTATCAATTCATAATGAAATATCTTAAAAGAAAATCTTTTTCTGATAGAGCACTGTAGCAGCTACTATCATATGGACAATATTACCACTTAATACTGTAAGTGTAGTTTGAACCAGTCATCAGTAGGCTGTAATCTTGCCATTAAATAATGGTAACTTAACAAGAGACAGTTTCTCTATGGCTACACATGAATAATAATAACAGCAAAACTTCAGACAATAACAAGGCTTTTCTTGAGTAGATCTTCACCGGTTACTTTATGTTACTACCAAGAACTGCCAAATATGGGGAGACTGGGCTGACCATGAGCGAATGAAGTTGTCTTCAAATCTGCTCCCGTTAACTGTAACATACATTACCTTATTTTGTTTGGTTTATGGCCGAAATTTATCAAAAGCTCAAGCGGAAGAATAGAAGTAGCAAGAGTTCTGGTTCAGAGAGTGATATTTGTTCGCCAGACAGCAAAAAGGTATTTGTATCAAGCTTTTACACAACACTGTCCGAGTCCGACATTAGCGAAGCACCACTTGACAAGAGTGATCAGGAATACAAAACGCTGAAGATGTCTGGAAAGATTGAGAAGCAGCTTCAACAAATCCTCAACAGGCTGGAAGAAGTTTTTGCCCAGATTTCTGGACTGGAGAAATCTGTGAATGACGCCCTTAAAGAGGTGACAACTTTGAATGAGAAGACGAAAAGAATGGAGAAGAACATACAAGAGCTAGAAACGGGTTTGACCTCTACAAACACCGATGTCACAGATATGGAGGGTAGACAGAAGCAAACTCTGGAAAAAATTAAAAGCCTAGAGGATCAAATTCTTTATCGAGACGTATACAGTACAAGAGAGAACCTCTGATTCTTTGGGCTGCCCGAAGCTTCCCAAGACGTTGAGAACACAAGTGAAGTTGTATACAAGTTTTTTGAAGATCAACTGAATATCGAGAATCCGCGCAACATTGAATTTCAGCGAATACATCGATTAGGAGAGAAGAGAGCTGGGCAAGTGAGACCGATCATTGCCCGATTCGTTAGATTTCCAGAACGCGAGCTCGTTTTTAAGAATGTTCGTGATTTGGGAGAAGAATCTGAGGTAAAAGTATATGCCGACTATCCAAGTGAGATTCAACAGAGGAGAAAGAAACTATGGCCAAAAAATAAAGAAGGCTAGAGAAGAGGGAAGAACAGCATTTTTTGATAAACAACAACCTGACAAACTCTTCATTGACGGTGTTCTCTGCGTTTAAATGGCTGTAACCCATTAGTTTATTATTTATTATTTATTTATTTATTTTATTTTTTCTTCTCTTTTTTTTGTGTGCTATGAACGGGCGTAGTGTTTGTTGTCAATTTTGCATATATTATAGAAAAGAAGTTTAAGTCCTGGTCCCTAGGGTAGTACATGAATAAAGAATATCCATATAGCATTTTTAAAGAATATCCACTACTTTTCTTAATGTTGTTGTATAACTCGTTATGCTTTTTGTTGTCATGTTCATTAAGTGCTCTTTGTTATGCTCTTTGGTGTTGTATGTCACCTTGTTTATATGCATGTTCCCACCTTTTTCAGTTCTCTGCATATGAATCCATTCAATTCTTAAATTCACTAAGGATAACGTCGACTTTAAATTACTGTCTTTAAATGTTCGAGGCATTCAATCTTCCACCAAAAGGAAAGCTCTGTTTCTATGGCTTAACAGGCAAAAGGCAGACATAGTTTTTCTTGAGGAAACATATAGTACAGAAGAAGTAGAGGCCATTTGGAAAACAATACAAAGGTAAGATGTTCTTTTCTCACAGTACAAATCATAGTTGTGGAGTATTGGTGTTAGTAAAGGATGATTTGGAATTCGAACTTAAATCATTTGTAGTGGACACTGCAGGTAGATATATTTTGATCGATGCCACTGTGCAGGGGTCCGATTATTTATTAGCAAATGTTTATGCACCAAATAGGGTCCAGGAACAATGTACCTTTTTTAGTTATCTGGATGAATTATTAGAAAAGTATTACACATGCACTGAACAAAAAATTGTTATAGGTGGAGATTACAATGTTACAATGGATGTGGATTTGGACTATTCGGGCGGCAACCCGACCCAAAAAGAGTCTCTGAAGTATATTCAAGATATGTGTCTGAACTTTGACTTAGTAGATATTTGGCGGCTAAGGAACCCAAACTCGAAACGCTTTACCTGGAGACAAAAAAGTCCTTTTATTCAACGAAGGTTAGATTATTGGTTATTAAGCGACTCATACCAAGAGGAGGTAGAAAGTGTGGGTATAGTTCCGTCAATTAATTCCGACCACTCGGCCATTGTTTTACATTTCAATAGTATTGAAGAACAGAGACACGGTCCTTCCTACTGGAAATTCAATGCTAGTTTATTAGATGACCATGACTTTGTTCGGCTAATAACTGAAAGCGTGCCAATTTGGAGAGAAGAATTTAAAGAGGTCAACGACAAAAGAGTTCTTTGGGACTTAATCAAATACCGGATAAGGCAAGTGACAATTAAGTTCAGTAAAGAGAAAGCTAACGCAAGGAGGGAAAAATTGAAAATTCTAGAAGACTCGCTGAAAGTTTGTGAGGATGAGTGTGGTAAGGATCCCTCCCCCGAAAATGTGGAAAAGTTGGAAATACTTAGGACTGAGTACGACGTTTTTTACGAGCATCTATCGGTGGGAGCGATAATACGTTCTAGGGCCACCTGGTACGAGTATGGAGAGAAAACTAACAAATACTTCCTAAATCTTGAAAGCCATAAGAAGTCCAAGAGTTGCGTCCGAAAAATTTATACCAAAGAAGGCTGCCTGACATCAGATCCCAAAAGAATTATGAAAGAAGTTGAATTTTTTTATTCCAAACTGTACAAGAAAGATGACTACAACGCCTCCGATAATGAGCGAAGATTCTTCTTACAATCCCAGAATATTCCTAAGTTGTCTAACGCTGATGCCCTTTCGTGTGAGGGGAAACTGACTTTTCATTGAAGAGTGTCTAAAGAGTCTGAACTCCTTTCAAAACAATAAGTCTCCTGGTAATGATGGTCTTACAGTAGAGTTTTATAGGGCCTTTTGGGATACTCTTGGTGAACTCCTTGTCGATTGTCTCAATTGTTCATATGATCGAGGCGAATTATTGAACACACAAAATCAAGCAATTATTACTTTGTTGGAAAAGAAAGATAAAGATAAGCGAGAAATTTCTAATTGGCGTTCGATTTCATTGATAAATGTAGATGTCAAGATTGGTTCTAAAGCTATCGCATTGAGACTACAAACTATTTTGCCGAAAATAATTCACCACAATCAGAAAGCGTTCGTGAAAGGAAGAACAATTACTGATGCAATTAGAGCGATCGATGACGTACTTGAGTATACAGAACGTTACAGGATTTATGGGAAAATGTTAGCTGTAGATTTTCAAAAAGCTTTTGATTCAGTCAACAGAGGGTTTTTGCATAGTACGCTTCATGCTTTCAACTTTGGCTCTTCTTTCACACGATGGATACATACATTCTACCAAAATATCACAAGCTGTGTCCTGAATAACGGTTTCTCTACTGCACTGTTCGATATACAAAGAGGTGTGAGACAAGGTGATCTGCTCTCTCCATATCTATTCATTATGGTTCTTGAAGTTTTGGCAATCAGTATTCAAGGAATCTTAGTGTGTGGGACAGAAATCAAACTTGAACTTTTTGCAGATGATTTAACTGCTTTTCTGAGGAATGATCAATCGGTCGATGAAATTCTTGATGTTATTGCGAAGTTTGGAAAATGTACTGGTCTCACAGTAAATTTTGCTAAAACAGAAATGTTACTTTTGGGGAATCCTGCCGTTCCTACTGTTCGTCAAGCCACTGCAAAAATCAAGATTAAGAAAGTGGTTAAAATCTTGGGCGTACATTTTACCTATGACCGACACCTGGGACGGAAACTGAATTTTTAAGAAATAATTGTCTCTATCAAAACAAAACTTCGACTTTGGAAATGGAGGAATCTAACAATCATCGGTAGAGTTCAGATTGTAAAAATGTTTGTAATTCCTATGTTAATGTATCGCGCCGGTTCAATATGTATTGATAAAGAAGTTGCAACAGAGGCCAATAGAATTTTATTTGACTTTATTTGGAAGGGGAAAGATAAAGTGAAAAGATCATCATTGATTAGAGATATTGAAGATGGTGGGCTCAAGGCCCCGTAACTAGATTCCATCATTAAGACACAAAGAATAATGCGTTCCAAGAAATTTGCCGAAGATGAACCGAGTAATTGGAAATTATTTTTATTACATTATTTGGAACCAGTCGGCAGAAGATTGATTTTAGCTTGTAATTTCGATGTCAATAAACTACCCATAAATCTTCCCAGGTACTATAAGGAGTGTCTGGAAAGTTTTTCACTGTGTTCTGCAGCCACACAAAAATATGATTTGGAGCTTACACATGAGGAAATATATAATTCTGATATTTGGAACAACAAATGTATTTGCATCAACGGCAAATCTGTCTTCAACCGTCACCTATTTGACAAAGGATTAATTAGAGTTGGTGACATGGTAACAGAACGGAATCAACTTGTTTTTAAGTGCAATCCATTCTAGATGGATTTTTCTCCAAGAGATGTTTTTGATCTCATGGTGTTATTTGACGCCACCCCTGGAACGTGGCGACAGTCATTAAAGATAAAAGGGTACGTGGTCAAACATGTGTTTTCCCTGCAGGACCATATACAACTTGCTTTAAAAAACCAACGTGTTCCTATTGAAAAGGCGGTTTCCAAAAGTGTTTATGGAGAATTAATATCTAAACTAATCACCCTACCAACCGCTCAGTTGAGATATAACGAATTTTTTAAGGACGCTCGCCTGGAATGGAAGAAAATCTACAGTCTGCCTTTTAGAGTAACTTTGGATACAAAATCACGAGAGTTTCAATATAGGGTCCTAAACAGGTACCTAACGACAAACATATTTTTGGAAAAGATTGGTAAAATAAGTTCCTCAGCCTGTTCCTTCTGCTGTGCGACAGATGAATCCCTTGAACATCACTTGGTGGCTTGCAATTTTACCACAATACTATGGGAAAGACTTAACATGTGGTTCAACAATAGAGATATTGAAGTACAGTCGTTATCTGATGAGGATATAATATTTGGTGATTGGAAAAGGAAAACTGATTTTTTGCTATTCAACCATATTATAATTATTGCAAAGCAATACATTTATTATTGTAGAAACAACAACTCTAAACCAGTATTTAACGTTCTCTTGGCACATGTTAAGTCAGTTGTTCAGCTAGAGTATAAGGTTGCTAAAGGGAACAATAAGTTGAATGCCCATTTTTTAAAATGGAGAAAGTATTACAAAGGAGAGAACGATTAATGTTATTGGGATCATGCATAAAACTAGGTTTTTATTGTTAGTGCGAGTGTCTTTGTTTCGTGGCTGTGTTATGTGTGTTTTCTGTGTGAGATAGTCTTGTTCCTCTGTCAGATGAATGCGTTTTAAAACATTCTGCGCCATTGTATCTATATATATTTTGCTCTGTATTGTTATCAAGGAAAAAACTAATAAAATACAAAAAAAAAGAACTGCCATATGCACTCCCCTGGCTTCATATCCTCTAAAAATAATACAAGTAGCACACTGACACTGACAGTCCGGGAAACAATCGTGAAACCGTGCTCAATAAGCGATCACGATATTGTTTGCGCTACACTCCGCTTGAAAAATCAACGTCAAAAGCCAACTTATATTACAACAAGGTGCTTCAAACATTACCAGCCCGATCAATTTCTGTTTGACGTTTCGCAAGTACCCTGGTCCGTTTTGCACGTTTTTGATGATCCTGAAGATAAATTGAATGCGTTTAACCTATTATTCAACAATGTATTAGACGAACATGCACCCATCAAAACAGTCAAAATTCGTGGACGTCCCAACCCCTTTGTAACATGCGAAATTCGGGACCTTATGAGACTTAGAGATCATTGGAAGAAGGTAGCCCAAAAAAAACAAAGATCCACATGCTTGGTCTAAATACAAAAACCTTTGTCGCGAAGTCAAACACAAAATAAGGACGGCTGAGAAAATATTCATCGCGGAGCAAGTTGTAAACAACAAAAACAACTCTAATTGCCTCTGGAGAGCAATCCGCTTGTGCATACCTAAGAAGTCCGCTTCTCAAAGGAATTATTCCAAAGATGACAAAATTGTTGCTGATGAATTTAATAATTTCTTTTCCTCTGTTGGAAAGGTTACCATCAATAGAATTGCTAAATTGGCAGAGGAATCGAATTATACTCTTAATCAATGTTCATTTATTCCGAGAATCTAACCATTGTCAGAGCAGTTCACCTTCAACCCAGTGAAGTGTGAACAGGTACAAAAAATTGTCACATCAATGGCGAGTAGTAAGGCCCCTGGGATTGATAAAATCCCAATCCATGTGATCAAAGATTGTTTGCCTGCTATCTTGCCATCGTTAACGTCTATTATTAACGCCACCTTCGAGTTTGACACCTTCCCTTTAGCCTGGAAGACAGCTGAAGTGACACCGATATTCAAGGCTGGAGACCACGACATTCCAAACAATAATAGACCGATTTCATTACTCCCTGTCCTTTCCAAAGTCTGTGAATGTGTCGCTCACAATCAACTTACGTCATATCTACTTTCGAGAGGCCGTTTATCATCCAAACAAAGCGGAAATAAACAGTGGCATTCAACGGAAACATCTGTTATTCAAACAACCGACGAAATCCTAAATGCCATTGACAAAAAGAAACTGACTGCAGTTGTCCTTCTTGATCTAAGCAAAGCTTTCGACAGTATTGACCATCAAATACTCCTCGCTAAGTTACAGGACATTGGTGCGTCCAGACCTGCGATAAAATGGCTCGGAAGCTATTTAACCTCGCGATACCAATTTGTGCGAATAAATACAACTTTGTCGACCAAACTACCTGTTAGCTCTGGCGTTCTACAAGGGAGCATCCTTGGCCCATTACTCTTTAACATCTACGTTAATGATCTCCCTTCTGTGCCAGAAAATTGTACATCGCAGTGTTATGTCGACGATACCAAACTTCTTATGTCATTTCAACTCCGCGATCAGCACGAAACAATAGAAAGAATGAACAAGGACTTGTTAAGCATTAGGAATTGGTGCTTTGATAATCAGCTTTTACTCAACCCAGATAAAACAAAACTAGTGATATTCGGCAGCCGGCAAATGACTGCTAAGGTTAGCGACTTTAGGCTATTTCTATTGGGGAAGGAACTCGAGCCCGTTAAGGCTGCAAGGGATCTTGGTGTCACACTAGACTCTAACTTAACATATGATGAGCATATTGTTTCTACTGTATCATCATGCATGTCACGTTTGGGCCAAATTAACCGCATTAAACATATTTTTGATAAACACGCGCTAATTATTATTATAAATGCCTTAGTATTAAGTAAATTATTCTATTGCTCTTCTGTTTGGAGCAATACTACTCAAACTAATCTGGACAAGCTCCAAGCAGTACAGAATTTCGCTTGTCGTATTTTGAGCGGCACTAAAAAATTCGATCACATAACTCCTTTGCTAAAAGACTTGCGCTGGTTACCAATCAGGCAACAACTTTATTTTCGTTTTGCTGTTCTGGTTTTTAAGTGCATGACGAGTTGTGCTCTGGAGTACTTGACATCAAAGCTCGTTGGAAGATCCGCCGTCTCGACAAGCAACACGAGAAATTCTCAACTTTTGAACATACCACTCTTCCGCACTGCCAGCGGCCAAAGGACCTTTCAATATAGAGCAACTTCTCTCTGGAATGATTTGCAGCCTGCGCTCAAACTTAGCTCATCCGTGACGGAATTCAAGCGTTTACTCAGGCAAAAGCTTCTTAATGACTGCTTTATTTAATTAATTTAACTAATTTTATTGACCTTTGTCTTTTTTTTATCATTGTTACATTCTTATTGTCATGTATTTGGTTTATGATTTTGTGATGTAAATTTGACTCTGAAAAGCCCCGTGGGGACGAGGCAATAAAGTATGTATGTATGTATGTACTGAAATTAAAGCCTCACCTGATTAATTTGTGATTACCATCAATATGCCATAATGCTAATGGCCCAGAGACATTGTAATGTCTTTGTGGCATTAATCTCAGCCATCTAACTGCCAGTCCTTGAGGATCAACTCTTTGCAATGCTTCCCTCACACACAGCTGTGCTGGCCTAAAGCCATTAACAATAAGCTGGGAAATCACCCTGTGGTCACCTGCATTAGGAAACTCTCTTAGGATTTCTATTACTTTGTCATCAACCTCTTAATCAGACAGAGGAGCCATGTTTTGCCAAATTGATAGACCATACTTCTGCATTCTTCTGAATATTGTACTAACTGAAACACCCATGGCCTGAGCAATGTCAGGGACTGATAACTCAAAATTCAAGAGGTAATTAAGTTGATCATAGCTTATGTCCAAAATAGGGCGACCTGGTCAACCAGAATAAACAGCTTCTACCCCAAAGGGAGCATTAGAGTGCAATTCCTCAACTCTTCGTAACTTCCAAATGGTGTCAGTAATTAGATGTTGAATATCATCATCAACAACGCTAATATCACAAAGCCAAATAACATGAGATGCCAACTGTTCAAGTCTAAATGCAGCAGAGTATATTCCCTCAGAACTGTCTCAACAAATCTGATAATGTGCCCCTCAGCTCTACTCTTAAAAGTTCCTGTTCTTGATCCATTTGGAATCTGTGACCTGTTTAAATTGAGAATGAATTTACTATACATTTATGTAGACAGTTTCTATTTGATTGGAGTCACTAATAAGCCATTTCCAAGTTTCCCTTTGTCTATTAATGATGGTAATGGTGTAATATGCCCATGAGAATGATGATATGCTCGTCGCTTGGCGACGGGCGAAAGGACAACTGAAAAGAAGTCAGAGTCCCAGACAGGAATCGAACTTACGACCTCCGTAACACCAGTCGGATGCTCTAATCATTGAGCTACAGGAACCCCTGGTGATCTAGGCTGTTTATCTAGGTTCTAATACAAAGTGTCCCACTGGTCTGCGGGCTCGACAATGTAAATGTGATTCAGACATGATAATGATTATTAATGATTTTTCTTTCGCATTTCTTTCATTTTTATTATAACAGCAATTTTATTTACAGGACGCAACATTTACACTAAACGCAATAGTGATAGGTATACAATACTTTCACTTACATTTGCGCAATTGTAATTGTAATGATTATTAATGATGGTAATGTTATGAGGATCAAAATTATTTTTAGTTTTCTGTCATGCAATTCCAGACTTTTCTAGAATTATCTGATTATCAGTAATATTCCAAAAATAGCTTTGTTGTGACTCAGCAGTTTCCATGAATAATACACCTTGTAATAGACTATAAATAGTAACAGAACATTCTAGATACTTGAAGAAAAAGTATAAAAGCAGGCTCGTAAGTAATAGAAAAAACTCTCTTGCCCGAGGGCTTACCCTCGTGGCCGACTGTGATTGAAGTTATGCTATGGATGCTATGTGGTGGTTGAGACTCGGGACTTCGTTCCCTGTTTGTGATTCCCAAGTGATATTGTGTGAAAGGTGACAAGTGACAACTGAAGGGATTTTTCCGTTCGTATGTGATTATGGAGTGCGATACTGTGAAGAAGAAAGAGACGATAGCAGAAAAGAGAAGATAAAGAGTTCAGAGTTTATTATGAAGTCCTCCGTACGAGTTTGTGTGCTCAGAGAAGCCAGTGAGTGGAAAAAATCCAGTGTATCAAGAAAGTCAAGCATTGTTGTCAAAGTTAATCAAGGAAGTCAAGAATTGTTGTCTCTAGATGGTGGAGTTGGAGTTCAAAGTGAATGAAAGACAGTAAGCCTGTTTTATGAACTGCTTAACGTAATCTTTAACCTAACTAGGCATGTACAATTGAACCTGTGTTCCCAACCATTCTTTAGTTTCAATTGGGGGGGGGGGGGGTGGTGGTGGTTGGTGGTACTCCCATAAATTTTTAATAGGGTTTTAAGGGAAAAGCAAAAACTAACAATTGCTTGGATGGGTGAACTTTATTTCGTTATTTTAGCTGATACAATTTAGGCAGCCTATCTAAGGATCACACCAGGAACACTGTGCCAACATGGGAAAAAATGATACCCTATTTAAGGCTCAAGAACCTCAAAAACCATACCCTATCCCGCTCCACATACCTATATAGCCCATATATGGGAGTACCCCCTCCCCCGGGGGTTTGAGTTGACGGGGGTCTACTGTTTCATTCAGAGAAAGGGGGTTAGCCTAGTGAATCTGAAATTTCCTAAGAATTCCATATAAGGAGCATGATTGTACCATAGCTCTAATTTCAACAACGTTGGTTCCTCTGATGCACCATGATCTGAGTGATCTTGGATCACTGATCCTGATCCTGATAATCCCAAAGGAACAAGTGCCAAGCTGTAATAGCAGTGTAGAACCACTACGAGGGGACACTAATGGCTGTTGATAAAAGCCAGACTTGAAAAAGATGCACAAAGTATTTTGGAAGGATATGTCACGATGTCGAGGGAGCAAGAATAACCTTCACTGGAATACCCTTCATGATACTGGGTACAAAGGTCTACGACTGTGTTGCATGGTGTTGATAGAAAAATAAACAAAAAGATGAATATACCAGGCCCCAGTAAACTTAATGTGCTTACAGGAGCCATAGTAAAAGGAAGTTTCACTTACACTATAACACAAGAATTGACATTCAACTATGAACTATATTACATCCCAAAAATGACTGCTTATATTAGCATAAAAAATGTACAGTATCTACAGGAAACAAAGTTTATTTATATTTATAACAACTTTACTTACAAAACGATGACAGTAAAGCAAAAACGTTCTTGACAGAGAAGTGAATCATTATATAAAGTCAACCCCCACTAAGTCAAGGAAAGTACCTTTGAAGTATCTTCGGGCAAGAAAAACAGTCAAAATCTTTCAGTGTTTCCCTAAGAGTACAGTGAGGTTAAGGACACAGGACAGAGGCTCAAATGACCTCATACTTTCAAATTTTAAATATCATGGCTACAATACGAATCAGTTTGCCGGTCAACAGATTCTAGAGGATGGGAAGAAAGCAGAAGTTAGCTATTATGACAGTGTGTGCAATGGCAGGCTTAAGCCATGTGTCAAGTAGCAAATAGCATCACTCATTTATGAAACAGGCCCTGAAATTAAGGTGAATGTCAAGCCTGTGCAGCAGCAGAGGAGTGGCCCATTTGCATTAGCTTTTGCCACAAGTCTATTGAACAATGATGATCCAAGCCAAATAGTACATGATGAGGTGAAATTAAGGGAGCATTTGATTCAGTGCCACAGAGGGAACTTAACATCCTTTCGCAAGGGTGTACTGCACAACAGACCTATCCACAGAGCCAATGCAATTTCTATATATATGAAGTTGCACTGTGCTTGCCGTCTGCCATGGGACAGCAGTGACAAGGCTGACAGTGAATACCACATGGCACAGTGTGACATATGCTCCAGCTGGTTCCACAGGAAATGTGCCAAAATTCCAAGTGAGGACTTTGATAAGAAAACCCAATGGCAGTGCTGCTTATGCTCCATCTAAATGAACCATGCATGATATGTCAATCTCTGTGCTATGACACTATGCACCCAGTACAGCTGTTTTTTAGTGTTTTCAGTGGATATTGATAACTTGTTATTAATATAAATCTAGACCAAACCAGGGGGATCAGGGGTCTGATAGCTAGCATTCTTTAGCGTTCTTACTACAACACTGGATGCATTGATAAGCAAAGGTATATGATAATACATAAATATGCAGCCGTGCAACAACCAATCATCGTAGCTTATTAGCACAATTACATATTGTACCTCAACTGTACATATCAACTGTAATCTAGCTGTAGTCACGTTATTCGTTCCAGCACGCTATCCGCAAAGTAGAACAATTTTTTAGCTCCGCGTAGGCAAAGAGTTTGAGTAAAACCATCCAATTCAGGGAACGGGTGGTGGACATTCCCTTACCCTGCATTCCCCGCAGCAAGTTATGCCCTACCCTGGCGGTCATGCATGCTTTCCGTCTTGCTGCATCCTCCAATCCCAGAGACCAAGCTTTTGCCTGGGTCGACCTCAATTCCCCTGGCCTTCGTATTTTCACTTACTCCATGTTTCTTACTAAGTTGCGCGAGCACCTTACTAGCATTGGGATCGACCCCAAAGCGTACGCAGGACATTCTTTCCATAGAGGAGGGGCCTCCTTTGCGTATCAATCCGGTATCCTGGTAGAACTCATCAAAGCTCTGGGGGACTGGCGCTCGGATACCATCCTCATATACCTCACCATGCCACTCTCCATTAGACTTAAATCCGCAGAGAAGCTCCGCAATGCCATTCTCACTCCTAACCCCCACACATAACCTCATTTCTGCTACCTCATCCACTCTTCACGACCCTTGGGTTTGGGCCATTGATTTATTAGTGTTCGTTAGTGTATAAGGATTATATTCTATATCTATTTGTTGTTAACCTTGTAAATAAGACTGCCTGATCCCAATCGTTGCGTCTGTGTGTAGTGGTTTAGGTGGATATTGATAACTTGTTATTAATATAAATCTAGACCAAACCAGGGGGATCAGGGGTCTGATAGCTAGCATTCTTTAGCATTGATAAGCAAAGGTCATATGATGTATAATACATAAATATGCAGCCGTAGTCATGAGATGTGCAACAACTAATCATCGTAGCTTATTAGCACAATTACATATTGTACCTCAACTGTACATATCAACTGTAATCTAGCTGTAGTCACGTTATTCGTTCCAGCACGCTATCCGCAAAGTAGAACAATTTTTTAGCTCCGCGTAGGCAAAGAGTTTGCCCACCCACCCACTTGCTATATCTATAGGCAGTCTTGTGTTGTATTTCATATCTGATTGTCTACCATTGATTTATTAGTGTTCGTTAGTGTATAAGGATTATATTCTATATCTATTTGTTGTTAACCTTGTAAATAAGACTGCCTGATCCCAATCGTTGCGTCTGTGTATAGTGGTTTAGATGAACTTATTGAGGATTTATTACTTTGTAAATTTTGGAAGTTATGCAAAAAGTTATACTCTGTAAAGCAGTTTTTGTAGAAGCTAGCAGATGTAAATCATCATCCTACAGTATACATACATATTAACTACTGTTTTAAGTCTTCTGCTCACTACATGCAATGTTTTTCTGAAGAAATAAAGCATGGATAGTTAACTGCTATTAATAAGAAAATCTTTATGAAGGCTACTTTACTAAATTAGCAATATTCCCTTTTGTCTGACCCAGCTATAGCCTTTAACAGAAAGGTGTAAATATATTGTAATGTCTTATTTGAAAGGCCCAGGAGTTAATCATCCTGGAGTGTCCATTCAGTTCTCCAACAAACAGAGGGCTCAAGCCGATGTTAACAAACATCGGCCAACAACACTGAACATATTTCACCTCTACCTTAATTATTAAACAAAACAAAACCGCGATAATGCACACATGGCGTGAGTAGAATGAACACCACAGAAATATATCAGGTAAGTGACACTTAAAAACATGCCTTCTGTATTGACTCCCCCTGCATGGTTGTCAGGCCTAGCCCGATGCAAGCGAACATCAACCTAGGCACCAGGTTTGAAGGGGTTTTGCTTGAGGTCACCTTTGCTGAGCTTAGTTTCAGCTGCTGTAAACTGTTTTATATGTGTAGTGGGAATGGCTCACAAAACAAATTTGATGTTTCTTTAAAAATTTTCCTAGGAAATATGCGTGTTGAAGACTGTGTTTTCATAGCGTACAATTGTGTAATTGTATTGACATTGTAAGACAGCAAGCTTTCGATTTCAGGCCCCTCTCGGTCAAGAGGCTGAGGCCAATGGGATCTAATGCTAACCTCCACATGCAAAACAAATGAGCCTGCGCCCCAAAACTTGTCAGTGGATTCAGAATGCCAGACAGGCATCTTGGGTATATATAGTTGATTTGAAAGGCATCCAATCGATTTAATATGCTTGATTTGAAAGGCATCCAGTCAATTTAATGACAGGAATATACCAGTTTCATGTGATCGATTTAAGACTTGTTATACGCGATTTGAAACTTGAAAGGTATCCAATCTGTTTAATGATCGTTGTAATATGCCTGATTTACAAAGTTAACCCGTTCGTTAAGAGAACATGCGCTCGATTTAGAAGAATTTGATGTTTGAATTGGAGCTATAGTGCTCAATTTGTAATGCTGAATTTTGACAGTATTAATGCGTCATATTTTCGAGGATCTCTAAGAATTTAAGTTTTTTATGTGCAAAGAAAGCGAACAAAGAACTGAAGGTTCACCTTACTGGTCATGGCAAATGGGTACTTTATGCTGCTGAATCTCACCACTTTGTTCATGGCATATAGAAGAGTAACAGCTGCCAGCAACAATGAGGGGGACATGGGGGTTTACGGTATTGTGGTATTGGGCTTTTTTTCATGCGGCATTTCCGTAATTTTAATTTTAACATACGGTATTCAGTGAAATGTGATTGTTTACGGTATTGCGGTATGGTTGTTTGTGCTTTCCTTTCGATACAATATGCAAAACAAAACACAGTAAGACATAAAGGTCAATAAAAGGTAATTTTTAGAAGTCTTTAGACACAATGGTAAATGATTACACCATTTGTTGGTCATTTTGTGACAGGTAATGGTCGATAATATAGGTCAAGATACAATGAGATTGTTGTTGCATCCAATGACAATGAGTTGTCTCAAGTTACCTAATCTGTGTACGTGTGCCGGTAATTCGAGGTCTTACACGTTTTCTCACAAATGGCTGAGGTCGCTTTGGATCAAGACGGTCAAGACGGCGAGGTCATCATTGACTGCGTTGCAATTTTTTATGAAGGCAAAGGAGGGGAAAATTATCACAAGAAAAATATGTTTTGATGCCAGGTTTCAAGTACAGAAAAACGGCTTGTAAAGTTAAAGAAGAGGATTTGGTAAGTTTGCTTCTTTAGTTACCGGTGTGGCGTGTGAAATAGGTCAGATAGTCAAGATAGGTGACTGAAAACTCACACTAGACGAGAAATTTGCCAAAAATTTGCGAACTACCAAAACATTAAAAAAAAAACATGGACATCTTTGTGCATAAATGCCTCAGATAATTAAACGCGCTAGATGGAAGCAACCATAAGTATGCAGAACCGATTATATAGAAAAATTCACTGCCTGATGAGGGAATTCCACGTTAAATTTCGCGATTCGTGCGATATCGGTTTTTCAAGTGAAATTTAACGTGGAATTCACCCGTCAGGCAGTGAATTTTTCTTGAATCACATAGCCAACGTTTTGTATTTTTGTGAGCCACGCCAGTGCACAAACCATGGAAACCTTTTCAAAGTCAGGTGTCAAGATCTAGCAAATAGGAAACAAGATATTTTTAGAATGAAAACCACTTTTATTTCAAACAGTGCCTCAGATTTTACAATCTTCAGCAAAAAAGATGAAAGTACAAAATAAGACAAAGACGAAGATTTTATAGAAAAAATCTTTCATTCAATGAATATCTTGGATTTGCCTGCTACCATACAACTGGTCAAAATGTGGCGCTGACAATCAACAACTGAAACCGGCGCTCAAGCAAGAGGAAAACTTCTGACAAGATCTACAAAAAAAACGGTACAAGCTTTACAGTTATAAAAATAGCATGCAAAATATGATGATTAAGACTGGAATTTCTCAGTAAACTACTACGAAAATAGCTTTTAAAAGCTTAGAACCAAGACTGCAAACGACGTACAGTGTACAGATGTACTTGTGTTCTTTATAGTGTTTTTTGAAGCCATGTTGTTCTTAAAAGGGACGAGTTCGTCATCTGTATAGGTAAAAATGGTTTTGTTTTCCGGTATAAATGCTTGACTCTTTTCGGCATGGATACTTTGGTTTTCTTTCGCGACGCTTGTTTGGTTTTCCGCAGCAAAAACTGTTGTTTGGCTTTCTTCCCTCGTCTCTGCCATTTTGTTTTTTCTTCAATGCATTTTCTCACACTTTTGAGTGTGAGTGGATTCCTCAAATTTTCTAAAAATTTAGATTTCAATTCGAAATTTGGCACACATTCATTTTCTGTAAAATTCATCCATTTCACTGAGGTGATATTTTTGTAGCACGAGTCACATATTTGTTTTCACAACAGCAACAATTTCTACTCGCAACTCACGTCAGCAATATCCCTTCATGCACAAGTGCAATTCCACGCTTAATAATACACTCAACAAATTTCTCAGTTCTGATTGGCTAAAACGGAGTGCATTTTTAGTTAACACAGTGCAGAAACGTTTAACAGTGCAAATTTACAACGAAGATTTCCGAAGTTAAAACAAAGAGACTGCCAGAGGCCATCCAACACATTTGTACGACGCCCTCCGAAGATTGTACGAAAGCTTCCGAAGTTTTCCGATGATTTCCCGAACATAAACTGAACACTTTCGAAGGTTTCCGAAGATTTCCCGAACACTTCCGGTGATCTCTGGATATTTTCGAAGTTCTCCAAGTTTCAGAAGATCGAGGGCAATACCTTCTGCGTACCTCAGTAGTCAATACGGACTTTTAGCACCGAAGGTTTTTTGGACGGCTACGGCAACCTAGATCATATGGGGACTGGGGATACCGCGGGAGCTCACGAAAATGAAAATAGTTTAGCAATAACAATAGTCGTGGCTACTGCGTGAAACAAGCTGAAAAGATAGCGATAAACTAGGCAAAAAAGGTCCCTAAAGGAGGCTAAAAAGCAGTTACTCTATGCATTCGATGATGGCCTGATTTCAGACGAGGAGTGTCTCCTCTTGTATGATTTAAATACAGGTCAACTAACTTAGATTTTCCTTACGAGCAGTACCCACTCTTTGGTCCAGTGATCTACACGACATGCAAAATGATCGACGAGTGCTTGGCGAAGTTTAGGTTCCATAAAAACGACCTTCCTATTCTGGCAGAGGTTTTAGGGATCCTAGACCAGTTCATCTTCGAACAAAGAAGTTTTGTGTTAAAATTCAACCCTTCCGATCTTTGCAAGTTGAATGAAATAATCATAAACATTGGAACAATTCTTGTAGTAAAACCTCATGAACAAAGAGCTTTCTTCGAAACATTTAGAAAATAGTTTAAATAAAGAGTGTTAGCATTCAATATCAAACAGGAATCGAAAAGAAAAGCAAAACCACATGTATGTAAACAAACTTAGTTGGGATGCTTTTCAAGGGACAACATGTCTCATCAATACCTGTGGAAAAACGAAAACAGCACACAAATGTTACAGCAATTCTTAAGAAAATTGGCCTAAATGTATGATTTACGGTTGGAAGAAGTAACTTTTCTTGATACAAAGGCAAAAAATCGATTGAAATGTTTAAAAAAACACTAACCAAAAACTCCCGCAGTCAGTACTACGTCAAAATACTCTGTTTGCCATACTAGGGAAGGCCGCTACGGCGGCAACCCAACGAAGGCGACACTTGCGTGTACGCAAAAGTGTTTGACTTCATTTCCGGTTTCCATAGCCATCCACAAAACTGTCGGTGCTAAAAGTCCCTAATGTATGGGCTGAAGCTTTATAAGTAGTCTATTTTTTCAAGTGTATTATTAATAAGTAATCAGATGATTTTTCTCGTGCAATTTGCAATTTTGTTGGTCTTTGAAAAACTTTAATCGTTCTTATTTATTCCAAATTGCACTCGGAATCATGTGATTACCTATACAAATACCTTCTCTTCGATAGCCAATCAGACCGCGAGTTTACCTTTAGTTATGCGGTTCTAAATGTAATTAAAATATGTGGTATCAGTATTTAGTCAATTTGCGACATGGTATTTTGGTATTTGCCATTTTTTCGTATGGTATTGCGGTATTGGGTACCCCCCAATGTTCCCCTCAACAATCCTTCCTCGCAAGAGCAATGAATCTCTTTGGAGAGAGCCAAATGTCTGTCAGAGCATCAAAAACTTAACTCGTTTGCGAGCACCAAAATTCCCTTAGAAAAGCTATAACTTTGCTCATTAAGGAGTACCACAACAATACAAACTATCCTCTTTATTGGGAGGTTATAAAAATTCTCCGGGAATGCGAAAAAGGTCACGAACCAATTTACTCGAACAGAACAAAAGAACTGTCAAAAAAACACAAAACTCCATGGTGCATGTGTGAAAGTCGTGTGCGGTCCCAATTATTATGAGATATACAATAATAGTAATCAGTTGAAGCAAGTACAACGTACTGAGTCTCAGATAAAATTATTACCGTGTGCTGGAAACCACAGACATTCTTGGTTGTGTTCAAAACCAGTTAATCAAAGAGTAAGAGAAAGGGAACCATCCAGAATACAGCTGAAAAAGATTATGCACTCACTGAAAAGTAATAAATTAAGATGGAAATGGAAGAGACTTCTAAAAAACATCACTTCCACTTTCATCTGTTTTGTATGATATTGCTGTAAATTATAAGCAATGCAAGATTAAATACCTTCACAGAAAAGAGAGGTTTTATAGCAGCTATTTTATGAGAATCACAAAACCAATTAAGACATTATGACATAGTGAAACAACAGATATTATTGGCTGGTGATGTCAAATTCAATCCTGGTCCCCAGTTGGTAAATACTACAGACAAC
>OX419340.1:21361734-21369234 GCA_948470475.1 Galaxea fascicularis | reverse complement strand
TGGGCCAAATCAGGGTATTTTATGACATTGCAGCGTGCATTTGAAGGGGAATAGCCATCCAAAGTTTTAAGAGCTAGTAAAACCATTCAGTAGCCTGTCAAAATTTATGTCAAAATATTGTTACAGTTGATTTTTCTTGGTCAAAGCATCCCTGTATGGATGATCTGCATACAGTGTATGTGTGCATTTCTTTGGCGGTTAGTTGGGAGTGCCTCCACTTGGAGGGCCAAAAGGCTGCTTTGAGGACATGCCAAAGAACTGGATCACATAAACACTAAAAACAAATAGCAGGAAAGCATTACAACATAATACAACAGATTGAATCACACCATCAACTCCCACGAAATGCCGTGAAATTGAGGAGAATATGTGACAAATTACAAAAAAGCACAAACTTCAAGGCAGATTTTCATCGTTAAAATGGCGGGGCCCGCCTGGGCCCGCCATACGTTTCTTAAAGATCAACTATCGAACTAAAGTTCTGTGCAAAAATAATCCCCGATACTGATCTGATTGTCGAAAACCGAACAAATGATTGTCCATGTCAAATGTGTGTGCGTGACAACCATTTTCAATTCAACAAGATCTCCATCGACTAGTTTTAATACAAAAAATCCTTACCTGACTTTAAAACTTGAGCAATAACCGGCCCATATATTAAACTTGAAGCTCCCAGAAAATATTCCTTTCTTTCTTTACATAAAAGTGGAAATCGGTCGAAGACGATGAACCATTCTTGACATTCCGAGTCGAAAGTGTCCGCCATTGCTTCTGCAAAGGCGACAATATGATTGGTCGAATAATGTCACTTGAACCGTGCCCAACACCGCCTGGGCTGATAACATAAGTTATACAAGCAGTTTCTGATGCAATGAATTTAAAGATTCATATCATAGAATCAAGTCAAAATTCCAGTGAAAAGACATTAGTCCAATAACCTGCATATTGTCATTTGTTAGAAAACACCAGATCAATATATATAGGCCATGTAGCTGAAATGCAGTGTGGAAATAGAAACAATTATTTCAATAATTTAACAAATAATCAAAGAGGTGAATTCTCGTCAAATACCAAGCATCCAACAAATAATGAGTTAAATAATTGTAAATGCAAAAGACAAGAAACAGCTCAACATATGAAGAAATACAGAATTTTAAATGAGTCACCTGAAAAGAGGGTCAAACGAAATGAATACCAGAAAAAATGCAGAGCAAAGACATCTAACAAGAAAAAAGCCAAGCGTAATGAATACGAAAGAAATTGTAGAGCAAATTTTTCACCTGAAGAAAAAGCAAAACATAATGAATATCACAAGTACAGAGCAAATTTAAAATCGCCAGAAAAGAGAGCTCAGCGAAATGAATATGAAAGAACTTGTAGAGCTAATTTATCATCTGCAGAAAAAGCAAAACATAATGAATATCAAAAGAAATACAGAGCAAATTTAACATCACCAGAGAAGAAAGCTAAATGAAATGAATATGAAAAACCCGTAGAACAAATTTATCATCTGCAGAAAGAGCAAAACGTAATGAATACAGTATCAAAAGAAATATACAGCAAAGACAAAAATCTGATGTACATGAGGATTTCTTCATTAAAAAGTTTAATGATATAGGGAAACAAGGGCCAGTGTACATCTGTAGTTGTTGTGATCAGTTGTGCTATAGACATAGTGTAATTAATGCTGATAAATTTAGGGAGTCAAATCCTGACAGTACAAAATATCTTTGTGATAAAACCAGTGTTGATAACAAAGAGTGGATTTGTAACACATGTAATAATCATTAAACTAAAAGCAAAGTCCCACCAATGTGCTGTTGCTAATGGTATGGTGTTTCCAGAAAAACCAGACTTCTTTGATCTTAATGAATTAGAATGTCGATTGTTTGCACCAAGGATTGCATTTCAAAAATTACTGCAAACTCCTGGAGGAAGACAGCTCAAAATACAAGGCAATATTGTCAATGTACCTGCAGATGTCACTCAAACAGTTAGCACGCTACCACGGCTACAGAGCCCGACTGCAACTATCAAAGTCAATTTAAAGCGAGAACTCCACTATAGAAGTTCAACATTGTCATTAAATGTAAGACCACATAAGGTTGTTGAAGCTGCAAAATGGTTGGTGTCAAATACCACTTTATATAGAGTTGAAGGCATAGCATTTGATAACGATTGCATCAACAAATACTGTTTAGAAAGTATACAAGATGAAACCGACTACAATGATGATATTTTACAATCAAACCAAGATGAAAAGCATGTTTCCTGTAATGAAACGTCTCCGAAGTTAGACAATAAACATGAGTTAAGCGAAGGTGAAGAAGTAACTGATACTTTGTTCACTGCAACAGACTTTGGAATGGCAAAATATCCTTAATGTTGCTCCAGCTGAGGATAATAGACCATTGAGTGTTTCTAGAGATACGTATTGTGAGGAACTAGCATATCCTGGAATATTTCTATTTTCTATTATCTATTTCATCCCTTCCCAAGATTAAAACAACAAAAACGAGAATTATATGCGGTAAGGAGGGTGACAATATTACAAACATTTACTTTACAAAAATTACACTGCCACCGTATGAGGCACACTCCTTTTTATTCTACTAACTTACTTAGTTACTCAGTCAGTTTGTTCTCCAGTGTATATTGCGACTAAGGGTTAGAATACTTTCACTTGCGAGCTACTTCCGAGCCACAGAAGCATTTACCACACGATCCGAATTTGCATACGACTCATGCTCTATTGTTTTCTTTAACAGTGAACGCTCACTAATTGAAGCATAACGGATCGAAATCTCTCGCTTTTCATTGGCCACTTCATTAACAGGATGCACAAAGTGAGCTATATAAACCACAATTCTGCTATCATCAGATCACAACCGGCTCACACTCACCTGAGCACTAAAGGCAACTGACGAAGGAAACCACTCAGATTTCCGAAACCGGTCTTGCGATATATCCTGAAACAGTTCTTATCAGAACTCTGCTATGGCCATTCCAAACGATGACACTGTTGTAGCCATACTAGCAGAAATGAGAGACAGCCAGGCACCACCACCAATCTCTCCCATCCAGTCCCCAGCCAAGCGGACAAGATCAGACTCAGAAAACGAGGAAGACATACCATCCTCCCAGCCACCACCAGCCCCCAAGTGTCCCAGGACCATAGAGGGCTTCAGCCAGCTGAGAAATAGAATCGCTTCCTTGGAAACCAGACACGTGAAATGTCTGAAATCCATTTCAGGCCTAAAAGAACATGTCAGCAAACGCTCCTGTCCAGTTGGTCTCCAGTTCCAGCCCAGACCTCACTGTAGATCAGACCAGGAATTTACCGCTGCCATACAAAAGATCTGCCAAACTGCAGAACAGGACCTCCTTAAACTCATGGTAAAACAGCAGGAGAAAAACACCAGCGCAGATACAGAGACCATTTCCTGTATCAAATCACAGCTAGCTACCCTATTTCCTGACAAAACCAAACGTGAGCAAGCAGAAAGGAGAATCCACTCAGCCACCAGCAGATCAGTCTCCAGGGCCAACTCCAAACATAAAGCAGCGAGCCAAACCAAGCCGCATGGCAACGAACTCTGCTCTATTAAAGCTAAACTACATGAGCTTACAACTCTCATGAATGTATTTTCCAAACACGAAAATAAAACAAGAGTTGCATTGTATCCAAGTGTCTCTTTTACTGACTCTTCACGCGCCACCCCTGCACGACCTTTCAGCAAAAGCAAAAAGCGACAAATCAAATGCAAAGCCCATAATATTCAGTACAAATGCAACAATGATGATCTTACTGACACCGATAAAGCTTCGCTTTCAAAAGGCCTCAAATTTATTCCCACTCCCCTGAAACCGGCTTCAACTAAAAGTCTTATTAAAGACTTCAACAACTTTGCTCACACTATGCGTTTAAAACACCACTTTGCTAACTCTACAAGCAAACCTCATCCGTTCCATGTCAAATCCACATGGCAACTGCCACTACAACCTTCAGTGGTACAAGAGAGCTACTTGGAATGCACTAAGTTTGAGATTGCTTCAATAGTCTTCCACAATACAGAAGACAATCTTACAGCAAAACAAAGGGAGCACTACAGTCGGATCTTCCTACCTCCATGTAAACAGCTCCTAAAGATATAACTTTCGAAGGCAGAGCGCTTCTAAAATTAATTTGCAAGCCTTGTTTCGTCAATTACCAATTGGCCGCTATTGGTATTTTGCAAAACAAGGGATCTGCCGAAGACGGTTTTTGTAGTGAGAGCAAATTTCTCATGTGATCTGTAAGCCAGTATCGGCTTTATCTAACCATATAACTTTTGAAGGCAGAGTGCTTGTAAAAATAATTTGCAAGCCTTGTTTTGCTGATTACCAATCGCCTGCCATTGGTATTTTGCGAAACAAGCGATCTGGTGAGGACAGTTTCCGTGGGAGGGAATAATTCTTAGTGCAACTAATTGACATTAACTCTTGCATGTGTAATAAATTCCTTTTCGTCTTGTTTCGTTTCGTTTCGTTTCGTTTCGCTGAATACCGTAAACCTTCTGAATATATAACAGAACTGCTTTGAAATGCTGTTTTTTTCAAATCTTATATTTTGTAAGAATACAAAATGTTAAATGTTATACAGGTTGTTACTGTTTTCAACATGCATTTAAATAACTGACAATAGTATACTTGTTTTTATAACCATGATTTACATAAAATTCAAAGTAAGATACAATTTTCATAGATTTTACTCTTTCATTGCATACACTGTATTTGCACTCAAATGATTTTTGGAATTAGTCATTGGTTTTAGTATATTCACTCCATGTACAGAGATTTTTTTAAATTTTTCTTATTCTTTAACTAGCAGTTTTTCAAAAGAATACTCATTTATGTTTATAATTTAACAAGTTATAGTTCCTGTTTGTTCAAAATAAATGACATTTTTGTTCAATTCATAATAATTGTGCCTTGAACACCATACATTAATTTTCACTTCATGGTCAAAACATTGTCTGACTAAAAGTTGATCCCACACGCTGAATCAATTGTTTTCTTTTCTTCTTTACCACCAAGTCTAAACCAAATACTTGTTATCCTTCCAAAATCAAATGAAAAGGACCTCCTCAATCTCCCAGTTCCATAAATCTCTTTCTAATGAAACTTTTTTTTATATTCCCTGCTTATTTTGCTAGCACTAGCCACATGCAGTCCACAACTGCTTATTTTTTATTTCATGAGTACAGTTGAGATACAGAAAGTGAAACACATTTTTATTCTACTTTGGATTGGTTGGTTGCTTGTTATCCAGTGAGTCACACACCCATACAAATGCAGCCCAAACACCTCCTAACAATGATGGGGTGAATTCTCGACAACCTTACTCTCCTGGTATGTCTAAATAACACTAACCACAACTATTATTTTATTATTGCATTGTGTGCAATGTTCTAGTCTGTAAATTTCCTATTCACTCTGTAAATATTTGCATCTAGGACTCCTGCAACTAATTATACAATAATTAAAACAGTTGCTGAAACGAAACAATTCAATATCAATTATTGATTTGCAGCAAGGGCAGTCAGTTAAGTACATAATTTGTTCCCACACAAGTATCAAGCAACTTGGCCTATTGACACATTTTAATCAATTTCTGTAATTATTAATGTCTTTCTCTTATGTTTTCATGGTCACTACTTGCAGGTTCAGTTGCTATTTTGCTACAAAAATCGCAAGACTATAAAGTTTTGGCAGTTGAAGTTGATGCACATGTTCCAGTACCAGAAAAGTATGTTCCTATCTTTGCAGCATCCATTGAGGAATGTGCTTCTACTATGTACTTGCACCTAGTAGCATTGTGTTTTGGCCCAAAGATCTGCTAGCAGTGTGGAAACTACAGAAGGATCACACAATGAAGTGCCCAACAGTAATCTCAACATCAACATTTCAGAAGTACCCCCTGGTAGTGAAGAAGATTGCTTTCTCAATTATAGGTTGACAAATGAGTGTGGCATTCTACTGAAGTGAGTGAAGTAGCATTCTCAACAATCTGCTCCATTAATTTAATACTGATACCACTTGAGAGGCTAGTGCTGCCAACAAATGTTCTACCAGAGCCAGAAAGGGATAATCTGAAAGCATGTAGTTCCTCTTGTAGTTTTGCTTTAACCTCAGGCTGAAGTTGGGTTCCCAGTTGCTCCAGATGCAAATGAGGTACATTTACTGTTGGTTGACTTTCTTCCTGGTTAGCTTGCTCAAATAATACTGGAACACTGGCAATCAAACAGTCATCATAATAATTGTGATAAGGTCCAGCTCTTGGCTTAAGTTGAAAGCCAAAGTAATTCAGGATGAATTCTCTCTTGCATTTATCTGCAGTTACATAGTCTCTCATGGCATTAGAAAATTGCTTTTTTGCGTTAGAAATGTCATAAGAGTTAAAATAAATATGAGCTTTCGCTGGAAGTCCATCTCGATGAGCTCTTCCTACTTCTTGAAAGTATTCTTTAATTGTGTATGGCAACCCAATGTGGATAACTTGATGTATATTTCGTATGTCAATGCCTATACCAAAAGCTACTTTGCAAACACAACTCCCAACTTAGAATTCCCTGAAACAAGTTCTTCTACAATTCTCTTGTGTTCCTGTTCTGGATATTGAGCATGGTACTGTGTGAATAAACGATTCTTGGCAACTGCAATAACCTGTGATTAACACAATTAATTGATTATTTATGCCAAGCAAGAATACAAAAATCCCCACAACCTTTAGTTACCCAGTCGAGTGACCCTTTTTGACAAGTAAGCTTAATAAACATAAATCTCAAATGATTGCTTTTCAAAAGTATGCCAGACATTTAAAGAGAACGATATCGCGGCCTGCAATGGTCCACCATGTGACATGTTGCATGACACATATTGCGTCACTGAGTTCCCATATTATCAGAAGCTGAGAGCATGTGCTCACAATGAATGTAGTCTGTTGTTTAACCTCTGTTAAATCACTAAACATATCTTGATACATGGTGGCAGCGGTCGTGGTTTTTATTCAGTTTACTGTTTTTTTGATGGGCAACGAGGAATCTTCATCTGGAGCAACTGGAACCTTTCCTCTGAACATAGCGACTTCTAATCTAGCGGCGATGCATCGACTGCCATTACCTCAAGTGAAACTGCCACCTCCACTCAATCTGGCCAAATGTTTGGTGAAAAGATGGAAGTTATGGTAACAAACCTGGCTTAACTTTGCTATCGTTTCGAAAATTTCAACTCAAGGAGAAGAATACCAGAAGGCTCTCTTTCTTTGCACCATTGGGCAAAGCACCTTGGAAATTTTTAATGCCTTTCAGTTCAGTGCGATCCAAACAAGGTTGACATGATAATCACCAAGTTTAATGAATACATTATGAGCGACGTAAATGAGATGTACAAGCGCTTCAAATTCAATCAACGCAACCAAGAAGCTGGAGAAAGCTTTGATGTTTACCTGACCATTCTCAC
>OX419340.1:21344234-21354234 GCA_948470475.1 Galaxea fascicularis | reverse complement strand
AGCGAGGGGTCCTCTGACTGTACGGCCATAGAGCAATTCGAAGGGCGAATAACCAGTGGACTCACAAGGAACTTCTCTGTAAGCAAAAAGCATGTATGGGAGATATTTGTCCCAGGTCTGAACCCTCTCTTGAACGAACTTCTTCAACATACTCTTTAAAGTGCCATTAAAGCGCTCCACTAGCCCATTTGCCTCAGGGTGGTATACTGATGTCTTAATCTTAGTGATGCCTAATTGCTCGTACAACTGGGCGATAAGCTTACTCATGAAATTGGAACCCTGGTCAGACACTATCTCATCAGGAATACCCACCCTAGAGAAATACTGAATCAATGCATCTGCGACCGCCTTAGAACTTGTTGATCACAAGGGTATGGCTTCTGGGTATCGTCTAGCATAGTCTACGATCGTTAAAATGTACCTGTAACCCGTCGTTGTTCTGGGTAACTCGCCTACGATGTCAATGGCAATCTTCTTAAAAGGCTCAGTAACAATATCCACAGGTCTCAAAGGTGCCCTTTTTGACTTCAGTTTCCTGGCTACCAACTGACATTGCGGACAGGTTGCGCAATATTTGCGGACATCAAAGCTTAGACCAGGCCAGAAAAAATGTGCAGCTATACGCTCTAATGTCTTCTTGCCACCCATATGACCTGATAAGGGGATTGTGTGACCAACACGCAGGATTTCGTTCCTATAGGATTCGGGTACTACAATTCGATCAACATATCTTGTTCCATTGCGTTCTTCTGGGAGATATTTACGGTGCATTAGGAGATCGTTAGTGAAAAAGTAACCATCCGATTCTTGTGGTGCTATTTTAGACGATTCCTTGCGTACTTTCTCGAGAGTTACGTCTGACTTCTGATCCGCTATCAGCTGGTTTCTGTTCCTATCTAGAATGTTTACTGCGGGTTTATCTTTACTGGGTTCTGTTTCCAAAGTATCACTCTCAGAATTCTTCTTACCTGTGTCTTCCTGTATCATTCCCTCAAATAGCATTTGTAAATCTCCTTCCTCTGGACCTTCAGGCTTTGTTTCTTTCTTTGATAAACTCTTGACGGCAAGTGAATTTTCCCTGTCAATTAACTCGTCTGCTTTCAATTGGGCCTCTTCTAATGCTTTCTGTCTCCTAGTCATCACGAAAGCCTCATCTACACCAGTATTATCAGCTAAAGCATTTCTCTCCCACTGGTCCAAAACACTTTGTCTCGAAAGTGTTCGTCCAAAAGACGACCTTCCAAGTAAGCAATCTACAGGTAGCCTGTCCAATACTCCCACTAATTCTACATGTTTACCTTCTTTGCTGTCGAATTCAACTTTTGCAAGGGGAACTGTAAGACGTTCTCCCGCTGCTGTCAATACTGTGATTTTGTCACCAGTAAAAGCTGTATCGCTTACATACCTTTTGTGGACTAGGGTCCTAGTACAACCAGAGTCAATGACCATTTCTGCAATCTTGCCGTTTATTTTACCTCTAACATTGCAAGGGGGAAACTCAGATTGTTCTGACGTTAGGGGTGTCATACACAGGAGATACCCCTGTGAAGGCTTCCCACGGCCTCTACCACAATTGAACGACATATGACCCGGTTTACCACATTTCTAACATCTAATTTCAGGCTTTGTGGTTCTACGGGCTGGAGGGGAAAACGATTTGGGGGGTCGTTCAAAGTGTTGACCTTGTTTTCGTTCATACATTGAATCATCCACCTCATCATCTGGCTTCTTCTTTTTCCCAGATTTCTCATTACTGCCAGTTGACACATACTTTCCCTCAACAAGTGGCCCTTTCCTAGACTGAACATGCAAATTAGCAAGATTACCAAGTTCTTCAGCTGTTTTTGGCTTTTGTTCCTTTAACCAAGCTCTAAGTTCAGGACTTACCGCATCAAGAAGTCGCTCCATCAATACTTGTTCAATTATCTTGTCCGCATCACCAGTAGCCTCGGCAACGGCCAGCCAACGGCTGAGATATCTTCGGGTCCTATTTCCCCACTGAACAAAATCCTCGTCGGGCTTTTTCTCCGAGGTTCGAAACCTATATCTATAGTGGTCAGCGGTTAGCTGGTAAGCTTTAATAATACTTGCCTTACTGTCATGGTAATCCTGGCATGCAGGGTCTGGAATTTCTAAATAAATTGACTTAGCTTTTTCAGTGAGCTTGGGTACTAAATTACCAACCCATTCCCCCTCGGGTAAGGATTGCGCCCTAGCTGTCATTTCAAAAATCCGGAAATAATCATCTATATCTTCGCTCTCCCTCATTTCCCTAATTTTTATAAACTTGGGTTTTTTAGTCTCACTGTTACTCATCTGTTGCCTTTCAAACTCTCTTTCGGCAAATTCTTCCTTTTCAGCTCTGAGGTTTCTGAGCCTCTCCTCCTCTCGTAACAAACGCCTTTCTTCTTCTTGGGCTTTTTGAGTTTCAAACTCTCTTCTCTCCCTCTCTAGCTCCCTCTCAGCCTGACGCCTTTCTCTTTCCACCTCCCTTTCCAACTCTCTAATTTCCCTATGTTCCTGACTAATTTTCCGCCGAAGTTCTAGCATCTGCAGTTCACGCTCTTGTAACTGTAACCTCTGTTCAAAATTGAGACTAGTTTCCAATGTCCTCTCTGCTAGGTTTTCGCTATCTTGAGCATCGAATCTTTGACATATCTGATCGGATGTTCTAAGTTTGCTCGCTAAGGTCTTAACTCCATCCTTAGATGAAAAATAAATACTTCGTTTGGTAACCTCATCTCTAAGATCTTGTAATGACCAAGAATCAAATTCGTTGGCTGTAGCAGCCATAGTAAATCTCCTGCTATTTGTTTGCGTGTCTCCTTTTAAGCTGTTTATGCAAACTGTTAAAGAGCGATCCCACTCCTGACACCAAAAATCTGTGACGAAACCGCGCCACAAAGGTGGGCACTCCTTAACACTGAACAAGAAAACTACGCATAAACAAACCCGAGAAAACACGCAACAACTATACATAAGTTTACAAGTATTTAATACAACAATTACTCTAAAAATATGATGCTTGAAGTAAGATTACTAATGATAATACAGTAAGCTAAATAATTATTTACAAGAATATACCTTAACAAACAAAAAAATAAAAACGCGTTTAAGTAGTTTAGTTCAGTTCAGTTCACCCTGCGTCTGAAGTCCTTGTCCTTGTTCTTGACCCCAACAATGTTCCACCAACATTTGACACACACCACCACGAACCAAACTCCCGGTATCACTTCCACTTAACTTACTTCTTCTGATTACGTCTTCACGCAGTCCGGTATTTCTCCGGTTTACTCCAGCTGTCCGGTTTCCAACGGCCTACTTCGACAGAACTTTACTCTTGTCCTTCGATTACTTCGACCAGCTATTTAGCACTCGCGTTCCCCGGCAAATGGCTCTTTGTCGTGTATTCAGGAATGGCTTACTGATGGCTTCTCAGTAATGAAAATGTGCTTGGATCCGGATGTGTTCCTGCTACTTTCTAATCACTCGCAACTACACTTCAACGTGACCTTCTTCTAAACACAGAAAAACCTTCTTCCACGTTTCAACCCCAAAACCTTAAATATTCAAACGCAAGGTGTAAAATGAGAGAAAAGGAAAGAAAACTATTGGATACAGATTGATTACAAAACAGGTTACACCATAAAAGAATACAGGTTACGTAATAGGTGCTACCGGAATAAATACAATTTCATAAGCTGATCCTATAGGGAATAAGCAATGATAATATAACACCTAACATAATCAATCCTAAAAACTACAATGAATAATTAACACTAACACGAAAAATTGGAAACAAAAATGAAATCATCACACTCACCAAGCTAGCATGTCATTTTACTCACTAGCGTGCTAGTTTGTTCAGTATCACACGGCATTGTTTCACAGGACACGATCCTTTGTGTTTCGCATGCGATGTAAACAAAAGAAAATTTCTGATTAACCGTGTCAGTTGGCGCAATGCTCACATGCTGGCGTGTCATTTCGCTCACTGCCTATTGTTTAGCGTGTCATTTTAGCATGCCCGTGCATTCACCTTTCTACCCAAAATCCTGTGGAGGGTCACATATGTATATTTATGTTTTATTATATTTTATCGAATTTATGAATTGTAAGGCACTTAGGACAGTTTGTATAAGCACGGTATAAGATTTTATTATTATTATTAGAAGACAATCTTTGTATACACACACACAAAATATATATATATATATATATGTTGAAAAACAGAAAAAAACTACACTTTCATCCTGACAAGCCTGTTTCATGATTACTCACTCTTCAGGGGATTTAATGGTAAGAATATTCTGAACTGTCACTTATATACTATAAAGATTACATAATAATACATAATAATTTAAGGCAGAGGTTGCATCGTTTACTTGAGCTGTTGCAGGATGAGCTTGATGAAACGATACGCCATGAAATAAGGTAGTCAATGTTATCATTTTTAAGAGACTAGGGGCTGGTTCCTGAAAGGTATAATAATTCTATTCCAGGGATAAATGTGCCTTATTCCATGGATAAATAACTAAATAAAGCACACTTATTGCTGTAATAGAGTTATTACACCTTTCAGGAACCAACCCCAGATGTGTTTGCTGAGTTTGGTCGAGTTCCTGTGTTTGGCGTCGTTTCTGTATCTTGTCTTGAAGTTGTTTGCTGTCAGCCCGATGTATGTTTCAGAAGTGTTGTTGTCCTTATGTTTGACGGTTGCTTGGTAGATGATTGATGATTGGAGGTAGTTTCCATTAAGAGGGCATGTGCCCTTTTATCGGCAGTTGTGCTATTTGCGGTTTCTTGGGTGCATTTGGATGAATTCAAACTGTGCTTCTTGTGATTGTCGATAATTTGTTTAGTGTTATTCATGCAGTTGTAGCTGATCTTAACGGTGTTGCGGTTGAAGATTTTTCTCAGTTTGTTATACTTAGGAAGTGTTTGTCTATTAGGGTGAGAAATCTGTGTCCAATGTTGGTGATGACCTTTTTACTGAATAGAGGATTGTACCAGAGGATGTTGTTTCGTTGTCTGTTCTTCCTTTTGCTGGTCGTAGCTGGCTCGTAGTGTAGAGTGTAGCGGTATCCGCTCTTGTCGAGTGCTTTCTGGTATGGAGGGGCAGCTCGGTTGAAGGATGCTTTGTCCGATGAAAGAGATGATAGTCGTTTGTTGATGCCGGCAGGTATGTCCTTTGTGGTGATTAGTGGGTGGTTATTTTCACGGTGGACATACTGGAGTGTGGTGTTAGGCTTTGTGAAGGGCTGGTAGGTGATGTTGCTCAAGTTGAAAGTGATGTCCAGAAAGTTGATGATCTGTTTGTTGGCTTCAATTGTGATGCATAGACCACTGCAATTAAAGACGCGGCATATCTCCTTTTTCTCACCATGACTGGAGAGGATGTGAGAGATGTGTACTCCACTTTTGACTGGTCCAATGAAGGAGACCAGACCAAAATGACACCAGTATTACATCAGTTCACCGATTATTGCCAACCACGCAAAAATATGCCATTTGAGCGCTATCATTTTAATAAGCAAGCTCAAGAAGTGGGCAAGAGCTATGACCAGTACAAGACAGCATTGAGAAAGCTTGCCGAGGGCTGCGAATTTCACACTATCACACTTGAGGAAATATTGCATGACCATTTAATATTCGTATTCTGGATGTCAAAGTATGGGAGAGACTATTACGAGAATCCCAACTGACACTGAAGAAAACCTACGAAATCTGCCGTGTATTGGAGAATACAGCCACCCAATTAAAAGATGTGGGCAAGGGATCAGACAGAGTGAGCATTGTAAGTTTTCATAAGAAATTTCAGAGTCTACATGGAAAGAAAGGAGACACCGATGATTTAACAAAGGAATGTGGTAATTGTGGGCAGACACACAAGCCAAACAACTGTGGTAGGCTCAACCACTTCGCAGCCATCTGTCATAGTGGAAAGCGCCAAGACATAAAGCCCAATTCGAGTGTTAAGGCTGTCAACCAAGAGACCGACCATGGCGATGATTCAGATGAAATCTATGTCATCAGCAAGATTGCAGTTGTCATGCTCAACAATGCACAGCTAGTAATGCTTCAAGCAGATTAAGCTGACAAACGCAGCGATCTTGGCCTATGGTGGTGACAAACTTCCAGTCATTGGTCAAGTTACAGTGAAAGTATGGAGTGACAATGTTACCTGCTGGTTAGACTGCAAGCCAGTCAACAACATGGACATTCCTCCTATTCTGGGGCGAAGGGCAAGCATTGGCATGAACATTGTTAAGTACACCGATAATGACGCCATTAACAAGCCAATAATGGGAACTGCATCAGTCTACTTGGTGGAGGACAGTTCAAATAGCTGCAAGTCAAAAGAAAGCCTCATGAAACAGTTCTCAGAAGTTTTTGCAGAGGAAGTTGGGTAGCTGGCTGGCGAATATCACATCAAGGTTGACCCCAGTGTGAATACCGTACAGCTGAAGTAGGAGCTGGAGTGCCTGATGGAATGAGACATTATTGCCCCCATAACAGCACCAACGTCATGGTTCAGTTCCCTTGTGGTCGTCCCCAAGAAGAACGGAAAACTAAGGTCGTGTTTGGATCCAAAGGACTTAAACCTGACGATTCAGAGAGAACACTACTCTCTTCTAACCATAGAAGATGTGGCCACACCTTTCCATGGAGTGAAGGTGTTTACAAAACTTGATGTTAGAAACGGCTTCTGGTATATAAAACTAGATAACAGCTCCTCCTATCTAACCACATTCAACACACCCTTTGGCAGATACCAGTGGAAACACATGCCCTTTGGGATCTGGTCAGCTCCTGAGGTATTCCAGCCAAGGGTGCATGAGCTAATCGAAGGTGTGCCGCACGTTGAAGAAGTGGCAGACGATTTTGTTGTTGTTGGTTACGGAGAGACCCTGGAGCTAGCAATACAAGACCATGACCAAGACCCTGCTGGTGTTTCTTCAACTATGTCTGGAGCATGGACTCAAGCTGAACACTGAAAAGCTGAAACTGAGACCAATGGAAGTGTCTTTCATTGGCCATGTAGCAATGGGTGATGGCTTGCGAGTCGACCTGGCCAAAGTCAAAGCCATTTTAGATATGCCGCCTCCCACATATAAAGCTGGCATACAGAGGCTGTTGGGCCTGGTAGAGTACCTCAGTAAATTTCTGCCCGACCTATCAGACATGAAACCATTACGAGACCTAACAAAGCAGGACACTGGGTGGTGTTGGGACGACGGACAGAGAACTGCACCCAGGAAATTGAAGGAAGCAGTCACTCCTCAGCTACTGCAACCTAAGTGACGAAGTTACTGTCCAATGTGATGCATCACAGTCAGGACTAGGAGCCACGCTTTTGCAGAGACTGGTTACACACAAATCAAAAAAGAGCTGTTAGCTGTAAGATTTGACACATACATCTATGGCAGAGATATGGCCAAAGTTGAAACATATCACAAGCAGCTCAAGGCCATTGTGTGCAAATCCCTTAACTCAGCAAACGCCCTCAGTGTATTCTACTTGAGCTTCAAAGATACAACCTTGAGATCAGACATAAGAAAGGCAAGAAGATGTTTCTAGCTGACACACTCAGCAGAACGGTCCCGCCTAACAAGGAAGTGACCAAGTTTATCCATGACATGGAGGAGATTGATCACAAGGCGCTACTTCCTGTCAGTGATGCGAGATGGCATCAAATTGAGAAGGCATCAGCTGATGATCCTGTCCTCAAGGAATTGTGGTCAACCATACAGCCCGGTTGGCCCGTGAACAGAGCTGAGATTTCCCAGTGCCTGCGTCTGTATTTTAACATACAAGATGAGCTCACAGCACAGGGTCCTTTGGTGTTAAAAGGACAGCAACTGCTCCTGCCGGCTTCTCTTCAGAGGGAGTTACTCACAGCGACCCATGCATCCCATATTGGAGTTGAGGCTTGCATCTGACTAGTACACGATAGCCTCTATTGGCCACGGATGACAACTGGGCTGAAAGAATACATTGCAAAGTGCGATATCTGCATGGCGCACTGCAGTGAGCAAAGCAAGGAACCAATTCAACAACATTTTGCAGTACAACCCTGGTCTGAAGTAGCCATTGACCTCTGTGACCTAGATAAGCGCACTCTTCTGGTCTTGTCTGACTACTACAGCAATTACATAGAAGTTGCATGTGTTACTTCAGTAACCTCGAAGTCCATCATAAAGGAAATCAAAGCAGTCTTCATACGGTTTGGTATACCAGATGTTGTCGTAACTGAAAATAGGCCTCAGTTTTCCTCAGCAGAGTTCTCAACATTTTCGTGAATGTGGGCTTTTTATCATATAACATCATCACCCAAGTACCTGCAATCAAATGGCAAGGCCGAAAATGCCATCAAAACCATAAAGCGACTCTTCAAGAAATGTAAAGACACTGGTCAGTCACAGTTCTTGGCCCTACTGGACTGGCGCAATACACCTACAGAAGGAATGGGAACAAGCCCGGCATAACGCCTTTTGGGGCGCCGATGCAGAACCCAGCTGCCAATCACAAGAAGCTTACTAAAGCCCCGTTACAACATGGAAACTGATACTTGTGCACTCGTCGGGCGAAAGCACCGCAGCCATACTACTTCAACAGGGCTGCCAAGCCACTGAAGACCATCATCCCAGGGGAAACCGTACGTATCAAATTTCCCGGTCATGACACGTGGAGTCCAGGGACCTGTTCTGGAAAGCTTGAAAACAGAAACTGCACAGTAAAGGTGGGTGACACAGTACAGGCGAAACCACGGACATATACAGAAAACAGATGAACCACCAATTGATGAGCCTAAACTTACAGAAACCGATGAGGCCTTACAAGTACCTCTTGAGGACAGTCAAGCCAAACCATCAGACCCAAACAGCGAGACGCCTGCCACTTAACACCACATTGACGACAACATGGGTTGCCAGCAGTCAAATCATGCCTGCCAGGCACCTGTCTGGCACAATGACTATGTAAGCTGACTTACTAAGCTGGTTCACTGTCAGTGTACTTTACCAGCAGGGGACAAACAACCCTTTATACCTGTCAGCTGCATTATCTCAGACACTTAGTAGCAGTCGTTTATTAGCATTTGTTTGTTTTATCAGGGGAAAGATGTAACAAGATTCCCATGATGACGGGATCTTTATTGATTTGTAAAACGAGACTGTCTCATATACCTCGATACACGAGGTGAGTGTCAAATAAACCCAAATCAACAAATCAATTGAATTAGCTGCTTATGACATAGTTACAAAAGCAACAATCTCCATCCTTAGCAATACGTTCCCTGGACATTGACCAGCTTTTCAAAAATGATGTCTACACATTTATCGCATTCGTTGGAGTCTCTGTCCATATTGAATTCATCATTATAAAACAAAGTAATTGACGTTTTCAAATAGGAGAAGTAACGATGCGAGATTTCTGTGCCTGATTTGCTGAGACTTACCAGGCTTTGGAACGTGGCCATACTCAACAGGGCTCGATCGCAGTGGAATGATTCAAAGAGAATGCAGTATGATAGCTACCATCTTCGTGAGGTCTTGTTGTTACTTTAGTTATTTCATCTTCTCCTGAAGATTCCAACCCAATTCCAAATACTTCCTTCTGTGTTTCACGGATAGGGATTGTTGTGGAACGATAGTGTTCTGTTAACTTGTTCCTTTCGTCACTTACACGGGTTTCCTCATGTAGTTCACAAGTTGAGTTTTTTTCCTTGTTGTTTATGTTGTTCCATGATAGTTTTAACCAACTCCAGTTTGGCTTTCGTAAAAACCATTCCAATGCGCTGTCACTAATTTACCTTGTCAATAAAATTGCAATGTCCATTGACCAAAATCAAATCACAGCGGGTGTTTTTCTTGACCTTTTCTAAAGCATTTAACACGCTAGACCACCAAATCTTATTTGACAAACTTAAACATTATGGTGTCTGTGGACTAGCATTGCAATGGATCAAAAGTTATTTCTCTAATCGTACCCAATTCGT
>OX419340.1:21324234-21336734 GCA_948470475.1 Galaxea fascicularis | reverse complement strand
GTAGATATTTGGATCAGGAAAGCCATTTAGTAGTGCACTTGGCCTTTGCTCGAACAGACCAGTGCTGCAACTTGCATGTCTTTCAAGAAGTCGTTGAAAAGCTTGTTTAATGAGGGATGAAATTCTGGATCTCTGATAGGTGAAAACTTATTGAAACAGACGACTAGCGATATTGTAAAGAGAACGCCCTTAAGAAGACGATCTGCCATTGCTGATCTGTTTTGGACATTTTTTGTGGTAGGTCCTGCTGCTAAAGTAACTCTGATTATGTTTCAAAGGCAAATACAATTGATTCATTGATTGGTAGCATTAAATTTTCGCACATTATCGTTGAGAAAATTATTCAATCGGTAACACTACTATTTTCGCACATTATTATGGAGAAAGTCATTAGAGACCTTTAGATAAGAGAACCAGGACCAGGACCAGTTTTCCCCGCGCGCGCATACTGAGCATGCGCACTAGCTCTGTCACGGTCACGCAGCCTGAAAAACTTGTCCTCCCCAAGTGGTCGACAATGAGTTTTTCTTCACAAGTCGCCCTCGCGAAACCAGTTTTTTTAAGGTAAGTTTTATTTATTGTTGACAATGCTTTTATCTTTCAAAAGACAAAAATATTTTCAGTCATGTACACTGTAGTTTCGATATCCAATTTGAAACAAACCAAGAGAGAAAAGCTGATTTTTTGCCGCTTTGTTATGTAAACAAGCGAGGCCAAGTTGGCATGTTGCGAACTGCGTTTTAAACTGAGAGTGCTAGGGCATTAATTCTTAATATTTTACCAAAATAATTCTTGAAAGCTTTACGGCCATTGCGGGGAGCAATTAAATGAAAGAGAAGTGAAAGATATTAGTCTTTCAACCTTTGCAAAAATACGAATTGTCCTTTTTTTTGTCTCGAAAACGGATGAAAACAAGAGAAACTTCTTTTTAATTCATTATTTTTCTCTTGGCAGGATCTGTTTTTGTAGCTACTGCGCATGCGCAAGTAGCTACAATGCTATCGGTTTGATGGATAGAGTCGATTTTGCACTAATGACGTCACAGAGTTTCACCCCCAAAGAAGATTCAGACAAACAAATGACTCGCAGCATGATCTGTTTGAGAATTTTGTATGCCAGGGTTGCGTCGTGTCTGTAAGCTCGCAAATGTGCCTTTAACTATTTTTTCGCGGAAACATGGAATATCCAGCTTGATGTTGAAGAGAAACCTGGGAATTATGTGTTAGATCGGCTGATGCTTGGGTTAAAATGCAAAGAATTGGAAAATAGAGGCGATTTTGTTGTCTCTAAAGATTACACTCGCGGCTGACTCTCAAACGTTAACACCCTGCTTGTGGTCACCCTGCTTTCCCTAGTGTTTTTATCCAATCTTTTGCTACCAGGGTAAGTCTCGAAATATTTTAGTGCCGAATATTTCATAGGAGCTGTGAATAGCTAAAAGAGAAGCTCTCTGTGCCATTCACACCTACAACGCGCATCGTTTATGGTTTCTTTCGGATGAAAGAAACAAACGACGTTTAGTTGTTTACATGATTAAAAACCTGGAAAGCTGCAGGAATCGAATCAGCTAAAGACTATCTACTCTGCACAATAGTTTGTGTTCCTACGAACTAGGCAAATAAATGTATGTCAAGGTTTCATGGAAGGCCAAAACAAATTTGCTCGGTGTCTGTTGATACTGGCATGTTTTTAGCTTAAGCTTGAATCATGGACAAAAGTTGTTGAGACACATGAAAATTAACAACGTTTTTACCCTAGGTGTAAATTCTCCTCTCGCCCCTCATTCAGGGTAACCTCCCCTCCCCCCTTTTTCAATGTTGGAAACAAATAAACATCCACGAAGCCTTTTGCAACATTGTTTGGGGGGGAGGGGGGTGACAACAGATGAAAAAGGTGTTTTCATTCAAAAACAAAATACTATTGTTAGTTCAAAAGCGTTAGTTCTGGGGATTTGCCTCAACACTTTTGTCCATGATTGTTGATAAATATTTGGAAATTCAGTGTGATTGCACCCCACAGTGAAAGTATGGCTTTTTATTTATTATAATTGAAGCTCGTTCAACGATTTCACCTCGTTGTTGTACTGCTTTCGCTTATTTTTCTCTTCCAAAACACATCGCGCTCATACAAATTTTTGAGCGTCTGCGTCACGTAGGGGGTCCATCTATTTTAGTACTGTCAAGCCTTTTCCCCCTTCATGTTTAGTTTGCGCGTAGGAAATAAACTGGTAATTTTTAGTCTTAAGCACAATTTTGAAAGGGCTTGCCTTTAGTAGAACCCACTCGACCACAAGTGTGAATTCGCCGTTAACATTATTTTTATGGTAAAGCATGACGCGAGTTGTGAAAGCTCATGTGACTTGCATGACTCTTAGTACATGAGATAAAGACTCATGACTGACCATGGGGTTTCCTAGTTTCGCATCCCTCACACATGTATAAGAAAAAACATAAGCAGTAGCTACATGCAGCAGTTAACTGCCTATTTTTTTTTTTTTTTGATGACCCTGTTGATTTGTAAAAACATTACTTGGTTGTTAAAAATAAGCAGAGATAATCGTTATTATCAAAGTTTTATTTTTCCGTTTGAAGTGTTTCCCTCCTCTTAGCAATTTGTGTGCTTCCCTTTCTCGTGTATTTGTGCACCCTGCAGTGTTTTATAATCGTTCTTCCCTTGCTAAGCCGAGGCTCAAAATAGCTAATTTTTGTTTCTTTTACTGGCTAAAAGAAAGGGAAGAAAGATTAGGAAATACCTTCAGATACCTTTACTGGCAGGGTAGTGTTTTTATTCGTTTGATGTTGATGCTGAAATTTGTGGTTATAGTTTAATGTAGATGCCAAAAACGTTTCAGAAGTGAAAGAAACAACCAAAACTTGAAATGTTAAACCTCCTGTACAACAGGAAAAAATAGGGAACCTCAAATGTAGGGGAAAGGCATTGAGCTGAATTTTACATCACTTATGTGTTCTATCAAAACAACTGCTGTTACAATGTAAGTGATTATACTTTACATCCTTTATTCTTCTAGATAAAAATGGCCACAAAAAGAGAGCTCTTTATCTTTAAGGCACACCATGACACTGCTTTACTAAAAGAGGTGGTATTAGAGCAGCCTCACCAGCATGCCCTTGGCTCCAAGGAAAGTGGTTCATCATGGAACAAGATCTCAAAAAATCTGGCCAACGAGGGAATGAAAGTGACAAAACGATCAGTAAGAAAGAGGTTCACCAAACTATATAAAGACTTCTTAGAGAAAGAAAAAAGGAGAAGAGAGACAGTGGAGTGGATATGGAGTATAACGAGAAGCAGCAGCCATTGACAGATTACCATTGTTTTAAAGTTTAGGGTCATCTATTCAGCTATTTATGAGTTCTCTCATAATGAAAATGGCCATGCAATGTACTCCTTCGACCAAGCTGGTAACACAAAGTATGAAGAATTTATCGATGGAATTTCCGCTTCATTAAACAGTCAGTGGGCAAGAAACATCTCCCCCGAGGATGTGTCAAAGGATGACAGGCATGTCCTCAGGTTGAAACTGGGATATCTGGTGATAGGTATATCACGTTTTCAAGCAGAATTATAAATGGTTTGGCAGACGTTTTCTCGCAGAAGTCTCTGTAAATTGGAAATGGCATCATGAGGGATTCAAGTACATGTTATATATATATAATGAGCAACTTTTTTTTTCATACATGTACTACCAAAGAAGGAAAAATTGTTTAATAAAAATTCTCTGCTGCAATCTTTCAGAACAGAAATAAAATTGATATTCAATCCTTGTATTGTAAGATCAGTGCAAATATGTGTACTTTATATTTTCCAGCTTGTGCTGTCTGGTGCAGAGACCAACCCCATTAGCTATGACAGGCAGAGATACATCCTCACATGTAAAGGGCCATTCATCTCAACACGCTTGGCACAGAAACACAACACCCTTAGTTGCCATCCTCAGCATAACCATGGAAAATCTTGTGACAGATGGCCTTGGCGAGGTAAAGGTTGAAGACAGAAGCACAGTCTTCTTCAAAAAGTTGCAAGCAGATGTCACTGAAGAAACATTGGCAAGGTATGAGGTGTAACCAGAAGCATATCCCCGTGGCAATGAAAGAGCTGATAAGGCTATAATATCCAAAGAGTTATCTAATAAATTCCTGGATCAGTCAGCCCACAAAGTTTGACTCCTAGAGGAACACGACATTACACCAAAGGAAGACTACCTTAGCAGTAAGATTATAGCATTGTTTAACCCTTTCCTGCTCAAGGGGTCAGAAATTATAGACAACCCCCAAGTAAAGGTTTATAAAATTCAACAGAGTCAATATGGCGGTATTCTCATCAATGTTCCGAAATTAAGGAATGAAATGATACTTCATGTGTATCATGATAATAGATTAGTATATCAAGCTCAAGTTTATTCATTTATTTGTAGCATAGTATTACAGAGATAGGCACTGCCTGCAGTTAGCAAAAGCAAGTCGAGGCAAGCAGTGTTAAATACATATGTCATAAAATAAATAAAAGATTTACAGAGCTAGAGATTCAAAATTTTGGACAAATAGCAAATACAACAATAACTTAAGATATGGCAAAAGAACAGAACATTTGAGATATAGCAAGAGAACATAACAAGCTAAGGTCTTATAGTTTTGCTATTAAATAAGACAAATCAATATAATCATCGTATTTTAAGAGTCTCTGGAGGAGAAGATTTTGAATTTTACTTTTAAAATTGTATTTTGATAGCCGGCGCACTTCACAAGACAAGCTATTCCAGATTCTAACACCATTTCTTGAAAATGCCTTTTTTGGAACTTTGGACAAAATAGTCGCCTCTTGAAGATTATCTTGTTTCATAGGAATGAATATTAGCTTGGTAAGTAAATAAGTTAGATATGTTAGGAGGTGACAAGTTATTGGATATGTCATGCATCAAGATGGCAACTGATTTAAAGTAAAGCATGTCCAAAGGAAGAAAACAAGAAGAAACAAAAAACGGGATTGCATGAGATCTGTAGTCACCAAAGTACATGTACATTAAGCGAGGGGCTTGTTTTTGAAGGATTAGAATTTTATCTCTATAGATTTTTGCAGCTTGTCCCCACGTGACTACACCATACAACAAATAGGGTTGGATAAGTGACCTGTAAATGTGTTTTAGAGTACTAAGGGGTACAAAGTGTCTTAACCTGGAGATAACGCCAATTGATTTTCTTATTTTGGATGCAATATGAGCAATTTGGTGACCCCATGAAAGAGTTTCATCAATAAGGACTCTTAAGTATTTCATAAATTCTTTATGTTCTAAAGAAATATAACTGTTAGCATGATGGTCAATCATTCTCAAATTTATTTGGTAATTCACCTTTTTTTGTCTAGGCCGAAAAATAACAAAATTGTGACCTCTCACGCGAAAACGTACACTAACGGCTATCCGTTCGAACGGCGTTTTGCCGTTCACTTGCCGTTCATCAGCCGTTCAAAAAAATTTGCATCCGTTCGCATGGCTTGTGTAATCCCTTCAAAAAAAATTTGCATCTGTTCGCACGGCCAGTGTTATCCGTTCAAAAAAAGTTTGCATCTGTTCGCACGGCTTGTGCTATCCATTCACACGGCTTGTGCTATCCGTTCAAAAAAATTTGCATCCGTTTGCACGGCTTGTGTTATCCGTTCAAAAAAAAATTTGCATCCGTTCGTAATGCTGGGGTTATTCGTTCCAAAACACTAACTTCAGCCAGTGACCCGTTCAATAATTCAACAGTTCGCACGGCTAGGGTTATCCATCATCCGTTCAGAAAAATTCTCAACCGTTGTTCATCAGTTCAGAAAAATACTTAGCCGTATAAACAAGTTCGGTTACCCATTCAAAGCAAATGAAAGATTATGCAACCTTTCGGACGACTACGAATCCAGTCTCATCAAAACAAGGATGGCTGTCAGTCATAAATCGCTGATAATTTATGAGGTCGAATTTCACACAAGAATTTCACAAAATTATTTCACTGGTTGCCATGAATCAAAAGCGCTTTAAATCCTTAGCAAGGCGGTTATCTGTTAGCGTATAAAGATAATTTATACTAATATACTCTTCTTGATCATGCATTGTTTGTTGAATGACGCGATGCGATCTTTGAACACAAACAATTGATAGTGGGACTAACCTCCAAACAAGGAGGACATTGCGGGGCTCTGAATACCGCAATACCGCAAGGTGAGATTTTATTCACCGAAAATGAAACTTCCCGTTTTTGTTACTCTTTCGCGATTATTCCAACTTGTTCAACTTAAAACATTTTGGCGAACTGTCTAGGGTTTGAATTAGTTTGAACGGTGTTAAAGTAAAGAAAAGGAAAGAAAAATAAATGTCAATAAAGGATAAAGCTAAATTTTGTTCTGACAGAGGTGAGGTCAAACAAAAAAGCGCACTGAATTTCGTTTCACCAAACTCCTTAGGTTTGAAAACACAAACATCTCACACCATAGGGTTTCAGATCACCGCAACACCGCAAGGTGAGATTTGAATCTCCGAAATACCGCACAAAAAAATTTACAACACCGCAAACCCCAACGTCCCGAACAAAATAGCGGTAGGGGTGGCAAAACGATCAAGCGAAATTTTGAGTGAAAATGTTTGATCAAGATTAAACATGGAAAGCCATTTCAATGCAAAGTTGAGAGAGGCGGCTATTCCCAAACGTGTTTTTCCAGCCCGATGTTGGACAAAAAGTTAAGAAGTGCAAACTCGCCACAGCTTTTACTCGCAAGTCTTTTTTTTATGTTCTCAACGTCACTGCAGTCTTCAATTGAAACGAGATAAGTCGATGAGTCAAAAAGCCATACTTGGGAATTTTTCTAACAATAAGGTTTAAATTAGCGAGACACACAAGCTGCACAGCATGAGGAGGTGAGAAATTTAACATTGAATAGGTTATTGTTTACGACTGAAAACGATTAGTATCCGTTGTATAACAACATAAAATATTCTTAAACATAAACCAATAAAAAGGCTTTAAACATAGCAAGACAACAAACAGATACCACCATCGTTTCAGCCTTGGTTAGACGCGAGTACTAACATCCAACATGTCTCTCAGAAATCTGCTTAAAGTGCCTAAGTACGGCCTATTCTATTTCGCATTGGATAAGTCGACGAGCATCGTTCCTACGAAAAACATTGTGAAAGTCGTCAAAGGCGACAAGACAACGAGAGGAAGTGTTGTCAATGTGAAATACGAAAAAGAGGAACTCGAAGCAACAGTCATTGGAGTTGCAGGTTAGACTAATTTATACTTTCTTAAGATATTTTGCATGCCCTGAATTTGTTTTGTAAAAAAGCCACGACTAAAATTCCAAGGGCAATTATAATGAATTGCTTTATTTTCTATACCTTGCAGATGATCAGACAAAACTAGTGCGTCTGGACGCAGAGTTTGCTGCCAGCAACAAGGAAATTTGTAAGGCAGTTGATAGCACTCGACCACGTGTTACGCGGGATGCCTAAAGGCAGACCGCGTTGAGGTTTCGGTACAGTTCCGTTTTTGTTTTTTCATGTTTTTTAAACTTGATTGACAATCAGAAACCAAGAATTTAGTGTTACTGTAACATCGACCAACACATCCCATGTAAACGCCATAGGCATCTTGCTTTGTAAGATAATAATAGCATTCTAATTGTTTTTCGCTGTTGTTACGCTTGTTGCACGGCAGGACACGGCGTGTGCTAATGTTGATTGTTTGCTCTAAACGATCCTGTATTTGCTTGTTTGTTTCCAGCGGCTCATGTTCAAGCTGTTCCCGCTGAAGACCCGTATTCGGAGATCTTAGCCAGTCAGAAGAAACGAGAGAAGGAGTGGAGGGCAAACCGGCACGATGCAAAAAAAGCTAAACTATCAGTCCCTTCAACACAACCTTGCCTGGCCAGTGGAACTGACAGTGAAGACAGCGTTTTGGAACTGCGCAAGCAGCTTGCACAAAAGACTAACGAATGTAGCAGGTTGAGGACAAAGTTAGAAAATACAGAGGAATCGTTGAAAAAACAGATGGATTTTCAAGAAAGTGTTTGAGGTGAGGTTTCTTTGAAATGTTCTGACAGTTTCCTATTGTCTGTTATTATTATTGTCCCCAAAAATAAGTACCGTGGTTGAACACAAGCTTTTTTTGATCAGTTCAGTTTCCTTAGCTGATGCTAGCTGACGTTTTTGATGGCCAAAACGGCAAATACGACTTTTCCGGAAACCGGGGGTTACAATTTCTCCTTTCTATTAGTAACGTCGGGATTTAAGCTCATTATCATGTCTTGCTTTCTCTTTTAGATGCTCACGAAAATACAAGGCTGTGTAGCAGGATTAGAAGAAAAAATGGCTGCTGGGTTTTCACAACTTGAAGAGCGCCTTGAGGGACTCGAGAGACAAACAGTTAATCCATTCCCTTTGATGAGTCACACAGTAATTTTATGATTTGTTTCTTCACTTCACTTCACTTCACGTATTTAATTGATGTAACCTCGTTCATAAATGAATGATATAATTTACATCTCGGGTCGGCGGATTCCTAGAGAACCATAGATAACAATAATTTGCGGAACTTAGCATCATCCGTTATTTCTACGACATTGTGTGGTAGATTATTCCAATCTCTAATTGTGCATGGCACAAAACTGAATTTGAATATGTTAGTGCGAGCACAAAATTGTGGAGTAATATCTATTGTGCATATGTCTACTCTTTCTAGCCGGCTTTGATAATTCATCCAGGGGCAGGGTTGCGTTGCTCTCTAAACCGAGACTGGAGAGTTAACATCATTCTGTTTCTGTAGCAATGCCAAATAATTAGAACATTGATTTCCGATCCATTTCTGCTCCTGTATAAATAGCATTGCCCGAGTTACACTTCGGTTGTTTATTCTTTGCATAAACTTGAGCACAATATCCTACAAGTAAACTGCATTCAACTGCCTAATTTGTATGTCTAAGCAGGGACACACAATTATCATTTGACTTAAACGGGTTCCTGTTTCTTTGCCTTTCTAGTTAAATGCCACAATCGGCTCTGGTTGCGGGAATGAAAGAGCCGCAGACGAAACCGAGCTTTCAAGGGACAACGAAGACCTTGCCACCATCAACATTGACACACTGAATAACCTTTGTGAAGAAGACCAACCAGAGACAAGGCCGAGCCCCCTTCCTGCGTTACAGCCGTCCAGTAATGCACCGAACGTTGGGGAAGAGCTTATAGGCACCTGCGTGACCCCTACCAAGATAAAGCTCATCCAGCAGACACTGGGAAGAGAAAATGAAGGGCACCTCTGCGCACTTAAGCTTCTTCCATACTTTTTCAGTAAGGAAGAACTTTCGACAAGCAATACGGACGGTTCCCATGATAAACAATACCTAGACAACAACAAACTAAATTATTTAAAAGTCTTAGTGTTTAGCAAGTTTCCAGTTAGTTCCAGCGAGGAAAAGGATATAGCGTGGAGAGTAATAAAGGGAAAAATAAATTCTAAATGCCGCACTGTGAAGCGTTTAGTCAAAGAAAACGTTTGTGAACGTTCATTGTAATTTTACTGACTTCAGCAACTTTTCTTTTGACACTCAGGAAAACTCCATCGCTTACATTGTATTTTGTATTTCTAGTGCTTTAGTTAGTAAAAATAAATGCAGTTCATTACACAAAGCCGAGTGTAGTTCTTTTGTGGTGAATCAGGAGAAGTGAGCAGAAAATAGGGCAACGTGCTCGTGGAAAGATTGTATGCATAGAAGGTAAATAGCACAAACTGAGCCTTTTTATTCGGGTGGACCTTGTGGATCGCAGCGATATTTTGTTCATTGACTATTTTACAATCGCAAACTGAACTCACATATTGCCCCCAAACCATACTTTTGATAATTTCCCCTTCTAACCTTTGATAACAAGTAAATGTTAAGAGAAAAACAGAAATATGTTCAAACTGTCATTCACTGTCTCGTGGGAAAAATGGGCTTGCGCATCGCACTGGCTTGCTTTACGTTTACAGAGTTCCAATCTCACTGTCTCCTTCATGATATAAGTCCAAGAGCTGCATCATTGGATAGACCCAATTCGAACTTAAATTTCCACGGCTGTTTTAAGCCTAGTTCAAACGTCGAACTTTTCATATACCGAAATCTAATTTTCGGAATTAAGTACCTGAAAAGTTCGACGTATAAATCAATTAAGATCGACGGATTTGTATTCGAGTCGACAATACCGTTTTATCCGGCTGGGTCAGTCGAATAAAACGGTAAAAGTTCGACGTCATGTTAACATTTTTCAGTATAACAGCGCTTATGATTGGCTGTATAATCGATAATTTATTTTTCGGAAAACAAAAAAATGCGGGGCTTCTATGTTAAAAAATTCAATTTTGGGGACAAAATTAGTTTCGCTTCCTCAAAGGATACAGTAAGAGAAATTTTACGGTCAGATTTAACCTTGTTTGCCATCACACTCATGTCGTAAATTAAAAATGTTGGTTTATTAGATTTGTTGGCTACTAAAGTAGCTGTTTGTTAATTATCTGCAGTGCCAGCAATGTCGAACATTAACATACTGAATTCAATGTCTGGCAGGGTTCAGGGAGGTGGAGCCACAAGGTCCTCTGTTCCGGGCTTGCAGAATGTTCGAATCTCGCGGAAGGGATACTGTTTTCGGTCGTGACTTAATCCTTCAGGGTTGATCGTGGGTGGCAGCATGGATGCAGGCGGCAGGATAGCGCAGTTTTTCAGCAGCATTCGGGACTGTTCAGGAGAAGTGCTAAATTCTTTAAAGTAAACTTTTCCAGGTTCGTCTTTCGAAAATCTGAAATGATGGTACTTTTTTATGTTCGGCAGTTTGTTGAAGTATCTCTCAAGAAATGAAGACCAATTGTAAGCTGGAACGATAGTTCTTCGGTCGTGTGTTCCAACTAGCTGTGCCTTGTTGACACCAACGGTGCTTGAACCCTCCACCATGTCCGCAAACTCATACAAAGACGAAACAAAACGCACATTATAAGCTTTCTTGATTATCCCGAAGCAGCGATCGGGGCCAAACTTTGTATGGCCGGCAATTAGGAAAGAGTAATTGATGGAGTCATGCAACTGCAGAATCGTTCTCCATGATAGGTACCAGATGAAATAATTGTTTTTGTTCTGCACTGAGCAGTTATCTGCGTGAAGATGTGCCTGTGTTTCGCCAAGTCCTTGGTTTTGGAAATAGTGGTGAACATAGCTGATCATGGTGTTTGCTCCTTTACCAACGTCACTCGCCTCGTCAATTAGATAATTTACTTGTCGGGGTATTGGTTCGCACATGACACTGAAAATTCCACACTTACGGGGTGTCTTGAAATAAATCGGTCCTGGCTGCATGGGATTGCTAGGAATATGGATCTGCTGCACAAAGTCGAAAGAATAATGGATTGTTGTCTGCAGGGAACAGGCTTCGTGAAGTTCGTCCAAGTCTATTTGCTCTTCAAGCGTTTGAAAGTTGGTTTTCGCTTCCTGGCAGACTCTCCTATAAAGCTCTCTTTCCGTTTGAACACAGTCCAGATGCTCTTGCTGGGCCTGAACACAGGCGGATTTTTCCTGGTCTGGAAGGTTGGCAGATCGTAGTAGCTTAGAAGTGTTTTGTTGGCAGGTTAAACAAAGGTCGGAACATAGGTTTCGCTACGACAATGTTCGGGTGAAACTGCTGCCACAGATCAATAAACTTAGTGTAGGAAACCGCTTGCTTGCTTCTTTGCAGATGGCTCTGGCTTGAAAAGTAAAACTGGATCGAGTACTCCGCTTTCTTTTTTCGCCCGATACTTCAATGCTCGTGAAAGCTTGGATGTTGGCCAGTATGACCAGGTCGAGTTCGCCATGTGACAGTTCCATACAGTTATTCAAATTTACAAGTACAGCTGCTTCCGAGAATTGTTGAGAACAATGACCGCCTTTGATGCCCTGAGAACATCCGCATCCAGCTTGAAGAAACTGTTTCACTTTCTCCACGACTTCCTCTTTGTCAATTAATAACTCAACTTGATCGCACTCAGCCATTTTGGTGTTTTGATGAAGAGTTGTAGCAAGTTTTAAGTTTCACGTAGTCACCAAGACAACGCGCTCTAGAGTGGAAGTTGATTGGGTGAACTGAGCGTTGCGTTACCGTATGTAAATATCAAACACCGCATTGTGTATGCAAATTGTAGCGTGTGACAAATGTTATGCTTTGGTAAGGCTAAACACCACTCGCCGTTCTTATTGACAGAAAGAGATGGTTTCGTTTTGCTGTTCTAATGGATAGCTGTTAGTGTACGTTTTCGCGTGAGAGGTCACAATTGGATTTTTTTACATTAAGTGATAACTTGTTAGCGATTAACCAATCATAGATATTACAGAGTTCAGCATTAACTATAGTTTCGAGTAACTTAAGATTTTTATCAGCATAAAAGAGATTAGCATCATCTGTGAATAAGAAAATTTAAATCGATTGGAGCTATTAGATATATCATTTATATATA
>OX419340.1:21316734-21319234 GCA_948470475.1 Galaxea fascicularis | reverse complement strand
CCATTTCAAGTCATTGTACCCTCCTCCTGCCCCTCTTGTCACAGACTGCTTTTTTGCAATATATTTTCAGACACATCCTTGCCATTCTCCACTTCAATGAGAATCTTCATAGGGATACTCAGGTAAACAGGGATGGTGAAAAGTATTTCCAAATCACATACCCAAAATTCAAACTAGGTGAGGAGGTTGTTCGAGAAGTGGCTAAACCCCCAACATATGGTAAGTTGACTGTGGAGTTAATCATTGTTACACTATTTCTTACTTTTTATACTTTTTAGAATAGTTCTAATATTTTAGAAACACTAAAAAAGAATAAGAAAGCATGTCAAGTGAATAAAACTTACATTCCAGCCTGTAGTGTTATCCACAACCTAACATGTACATTATTTCATGGCAAACTACTTTGCAATGGTTACAATATTGATAAACTTATAGGGCTGTAAATATGATTTTATGATTATGTACATTGGTCAGCACAGAATATTAAACTGAAATATGTTACAATTTTGTTTTGCATAGTGTATGCTGAAGATATAAAGAAGCTGCTCTTTAATTTGTCTAAACAAGAGATGAAAGAGGTTTTTGACAGATATTCTGCCCGGACTCCAGAACCCCTCACTGCCCAATTCAGTGGTCGCATTGATAAGGAAACAGCAGTAAAAGCACGCAAAGAGAAACAAGGACAAGGAATCAGCACTCAACTTTTCCCAGCAAGTATGTTACATTTCAATTATTAATTAAAAAATTAATACCTATAAAGTTATTCTGAGGAGGGGAAGATAAAGTATGATATGTGTAAAGGCAGAATAGGGGTACAACCAAAACTCTGTCAAAGCAAGAAAGTGGAACATCATAATGGATAGTTCACAAAACTTCAAATAAAATTTGCTGGAAAAAATTTTTTGTTTCTCCAGGGGAAGAGCAAGAAGTCCTGCAAGAAGCAAGCTGTAGTTTTCAAGAGCCTGCTAGTGGCTCCAGGGCAGTAAGAAAGTGCTCCAAATGTAAAAGACCAGGCCACACCAGAAGAAACTGTCCTGAATAAATGTTGAAAAAAAAAAAAAACTTCTACACTCTATGAGTACATTTTTAGTAAACTGTGCAAGAAAACCATTTCCATCAAAAATCAATAGTAGTAACATAAACAAAATACTGTTTGTTTTATTAACGTGGCTGATAATTACTGTACATTTGGTAACACTGATGATATACTATGTCAAGCATTAACCACAAAATAAAATCTATTCTGGCAGTGCGTTTCTGTATCCTCTTGATTGTAAAGTCTGGTAACGAGACCTGATGTTATGATAAATACAGGCTGGAAGGGGCCTTGTGTTTTCCCAGCCCATATACCCACAAAGCCAGCGGATTATCCATCTATAAGCAACTGCACGAATGAATCTGGAAAAAAAAAAACGAAAACGGCTAAGCAAGGAAGTGTAATGAGGCTGTATCTATACATGTACATGTAGATCTTGTCAGGGACCGTGTTTTGGAAAGCATGGTGACCCGTTGGGGAACGTGAGAGGAGTTACAGCGTGTGTATGAGCATTCAGCGTTGAATAATTTTTGTAAAACTACAGTTTTCAACACAGAAAATACCAATAGAACACTCAAGCTACCCAGTGCAGTATTCAACTGACAAAATTTCGGAGCCGTGCCCGTGCGCCTGAATTTTCCCGGGTTGTTTGTAATTTTTCCCGGGAAGTTTTGGTAGGCGAAAGCGGTTCTAGCCCATATCAAGCCATCAAACTTTGTTGTAAAAGTCCATTACGTTGCAACTTAAATTAGCAATTCATATATGTTTGAAAACGGCCATGTAACAAATATTATTGGACATTGGATTCTCATACAAACGCTGTAATTTCTTACCCGGCAAGGTGTAAACAAAAACACGTGCCCTTGTTGTCCTTCTAATTCAGTGTTAACCAAACAGCACAAACATAACAGCAAAAATTTCTGGTCTGCAAAAATAATAAAGCTTGCAAGAGAGAGAATACTAGTAATAACATATCCGGAATTAAAATTATTTCTTACTCGTTCTCTGGAACTCCAGATCGTCGGCGGTAGCATCGGCCATCCTTGTTTCTCAACAATGGAGCTACTTGAAGCAGAACCGTCCTGTTGCTTAGAGCTGCGTAGTCTTCATGCTATGTTATACAGCTGATGCGTTCGATGGATCCATCGAAGACAAGTTTCCCCGATGAATGGACCACCTCTCTACAACAACGAAACTCGAGCGCTCCAACTAAATTCGTGTCGTTGCATAGCTCACATTGACACCTGAGAAGGCGGAGTAAAGAACGTGAACATAAATGATGAGCTTCTCGAAAATATACATTGACAGCAAAGACAAATGCCATTCAAATTATTTTGAAATTGCTATACCAACCAGGAGTTAACTGGAATCGTTCTTTAATATCTGGCCTCTAAAACAGTTGGTGTAAGGCCATCCGCATCGGCATCTCCGTTCTCTTCTTCGATATCTGGTTCCGAGGCAGCG
>OX419340.1:21289234-21306734 GCA_948470475.1 Galaxea fascicularis | reverse complement strand
GATTTGTAGAAGTTTGTACAATGTACCTTAAGCTTAGATGCCTCGTTGCATAGATCATGTTTGTTCTTAATTTAAGATAGTGATTTTTACATGCCGATTTCTTTATATTCATTAGTATTTGAGCTCGATTTGTTATAAGACATCTTTGCTTAGTTATGCTTTGAATTTTTGTAGTAACTTTATTATACATTTTATACTGTTGGAAATACACGATTTGTGAAGGAATGATCGGAATGCCGCGTTTTTAGATGTTGAGTTTTCTAGCCTTTCCTTGTATTATTAATTTCAGCTTACGATAATATGATCTTGGAATAAAAACCTCACAAGTGATTATCCGTAAAGTATATCTTGCTTATTAGTGCGTCGATACCAGACAAGTTGTCAGATTGTTGGTTCTGTTGTTTCGACCGCCGTTACAACAAGAGTCCAAACCAATTTGAGATGAAAGCGTGAAAACAACAAAATGTAAGAAAAAAGAAACTGATGTGATTGTCTCTTCGACGTTTCTCGTAGAAATCGGAAAAAATAACACAAGTAACAAACTGAGACAAACTGCTATTCAATTTTCTTGACATAAATGTCCATATAAAAGACAAATCAGGAGTACCATATTTTCTTATCAATGGTGCTCCGCGCACACAGCGCTATGAATACTCATATTACAATCTACAAACACCATTGAGTGATAATATCAGAGTTAATAATAGGCAGACTAAAGATAATTATCTTTTTGCAGTAGATAACTGTTCAGAACCAAATCCAATCGATTGGATTAACAGTTATATAGAAGTGGATTTTAAACTTTTACAATTAGATCAAGATCAAGTAGGAGGAGGCATAACAGTAGGAGTAGATCACGCTAATAAAATTTGAACAACAACCAATGCTCATACTTTAATTTGAGAGATTCAAAATGAGTGTAATGGAATAATCGTTCATAGCAATACAAGCCTAATGAAAGTTCAAATGTTTGAACACTTGTGTTGGAAAAGATCAATTTTTCTATCTTGATGCATCCACAGGAATGGCTGAACCAAGAAATGACCTTGCTTTGTATAATAAAGGATTTGGTACGCATAAAATTTTAACAGATGCAGCTAACGAGAACAAAATATCAATTCCCTTGAATTTATACTCTTATTTTGCTGCTTTTAAAAATAATCTTCGTCCAACTCTGAAGATTAGCAACTAATAATATCATTATAAGAAATGCAGGAGCACCAAATAGTAAAGATTTAATCACTAAATTTCGTTCATGGTGTCCAAAATTAATTTTCAATGGATCTCGAACAATACCTTGAGAAATATCTGAAACCGAAAACTTGGATAGATTTAAGAGAACATCATGAGATTATTCAAACAGCAGCTGTTTGTTCGTTTTTCAGAATTTCAACAGGAATTAGACGACCTCATCATGTATTTTTATGGGTTGTACCGACAGCATCATATAATAATGTACAGCAAAATATTTTCACATTCAAAACATGTAGTGTAGGAGCAAATAATAGAGATTTCAGTAAAGCAATTGTGTGATGCCGCGAGACATACACTGGCTCAACTTTGGCTGGGATGAAGACATCGACCCACACACTGGCAGAAAGAAGATGTGTTACCACCCCGATGAAGTCTGGGTATGTCATGGCTTCTCTAAGGACGAACCATAGAAGAAAGTAAAAATCATACGTAATCCCAGGCTTCCACCCAGCACACCCGACCTCTTCTACAATGCCATGATTAAAGTAGCTCCCACAAACCAGAACCAAAGTGCCAGTTCTACCTACAAATGGATGATGGAGCTCCAGGCGAAGATGACCTGTCAGACGTGGAGGACTTGTCAGAGGAGGAGAACACAGACGCCTAGTCTTGGAGATGACGACAAGCTTAGGTAACCAATCCTTTGAGCATTGTCAATTTTCAGAAACTAATTTTAAGGAACACGAGCTTGTGTTCTAGCTCTCGCTAGCCTCTTGCTAGCGAGAGCCTAACTCTCGATCAAGCTTACAGACTAGTAGAAGAAATAAAGAGTAGACAATCCGACAAATTGTTGGAGACAAGATCGTGTCTATCTCATCAATTTAACCGCTTTAAAATCTCATCACGTGCATCTACTACGAGCAGCACAGCCAAAATGAAAGCACTCGCCGAAGCAGCAGCAGCACGAGAAAGCACAGAATTCGAGAAGCGTATCGCCGAAAAGGAACATGAGCGCAGGAAACGCGAAGCCGAGATTGAGCGAACACGCGAACGGGAGCGAGCAAGTCACGAAAAGGAGATGGCGTTTCTCGTCGCTGAAAGAAAGATCATGATCGCCGACGCGAAACTGAAAGCAATCGAACAGGCGATGGATGAAGAAGTTGCAGGCGACAAAATCGAAATTGCGGGTATCCCAAATGCTAAAAGCGAAGAACGAAAATTCACGTGGCTTAACTCAATGTCACCGGAAACCCCCCAGCCCAGAGCTGATTTGATTAAACAAAAAACCCCTTTTGAACTGAGAATACCCAAAAAGCTGCCTGCAGAATCGCGTGCCGCCGCGAGTCAACTGGAGAACAATGAAGGAAACAATCAAATCGCTCATCAGGCATTTAATCGGTCTCTAATCACATCGACACCAATAAACATTACCGGAAGCCAACTAATAGAAACGTTAACCTCCGTCAATGAACAAATAGTTGCCGGATTAGCCAGACAAAACCTTCCAAAGTGCCATCCAGACACTTTCAACGGAGATCCCACGCTTTTCCACCCCTGGAAAGCTGCGTTCAAAGCTATGATATTGGACACCAACGTTTCGCCTGTTCAAGAGGTCAATTATCTGCGCAGATTTACCAGTGGCGAAGCTCAAAAACTTGTCGACAATTACCGGAAACGAAAGCAGCGTGATCCCAGCAGGCTATTAGACAGTCTATGGGCAGAGTTGGAGAGACACTTCGGAAGCGCTGCCGCGATAACAAGAGTGTTGTTAGAACGCATGGACAAAACAGCCGCGTTTTGTGACGGAGAAAACGCAAAACTGCAGGAGTTCATCGACCTTTGCGCGGACGTGGAGAGCCAAATGAGCTATCTACCCGGCCTCGCGTGCCTAGACTTTCCTAATGCGATACAACCGATTGCCGAAAAGCTGCCTGTATCGTTGCGTCAAAAATGGGAAAAAGAGATCACTAAACACTCGGAGAAAAAAGGAGGAGAATACCCTGGATTTCACATCTTTTCAAAGGTCGTGCAGGATCAGGCCAGGATCAAAAACAATCCGAACATCCTGACAGCCAATAAATGGACGCCAGCCACCCCTAAACCGCCGAACCGGAGGGAGGAAAAGAAGAATAACCGGGTTCTGAAGACTGACACACAGCCCCCTGCAATTCAACCTGACCCGCCGCCAAAGAAGGAGGGAGAAGAAATAAAATGATGCCCCTTCCACGACCTAATCGGGCATACCTTAGAAGAGTGCTTAGCCTTTCGTGCAAAATCTCTTGACGAAAAAACCGAATGGCTTCATACAGCCGCACTCTGCTATCGCTGCCTGTCGAAGGGACACACAGCCAGTAGCTGTAAGGAGAGCATTGAGTGCAGCATATGCAAGGACAAATGCCATCCAGCTCTCCTTCATAGAGAGAGACCAAGGCACCCCACCTGGAGAGGAGAAGCTGTTGACTCAAAATGCACATTGACGTGCAACGCAATGGAGGGCGGTGTCTCATGTAGCAAATTACTACTGGTTGACGTGTCCGTCAAGGAGAAGCCGCATGCATTCCATCGAGTGTAGGGTACGCCATTATGGACGAGCAAAGCAATTCGTCTCTGATCAGTACCGAGCTTGCGGATGAACTAGGAGCTAGTGGAGCGGAAGAAAGATACTTTCTTACGACATGCAGCGGCACAAGGGAGGCCAAGTACGGACAACGCGTGACAGATGTCGTCATACAATCTATCAGCGGAGCGACGGCAAACCTGCCTACGCTCATCGAGTGTGGCAATATCCCTCAGGACAAACGAGAGATCCTGACACCGGAGATGGCGAGGAGATTCCCACACCTACAGGAGATCGCCAATGAGATCCCACCCCTCGACGAGACCGCTAATATCCATCTTCTCATCGGAAGAGACGCCCCTGAACTTCTTAAAGTTCGGGAATTTAGAAACGGACCTAAAGGAACCCCCTGGGCACAAAAGCTTTCTTTAGGCTGGACAATAATCGGCCAGATGTGCTTAGATCTCGCTGGAGGCCCTACGCACATACTCGACCGCCGAACCAGTCTCTTACCGGCCAACCTCAACAACTCAAAGAGGAGAATGGCAGAACCACAATGCTACGAGCTCGTTCCGTGCCCTAACCAGTTACGAGTCAAGGAAAGCTTCACAGAGCGAGATCGAGTTACAGAAAGCGATGTCTTCCGAACTACCCAAGAAGACAACGACGTCGGCCTATCCTGCGAAGATCAGAGGTTTCTGGAGATAATGGGGCGAATATTCACAGGAACGATCATGGAAGCTGGGAGATGCCACTCCCTTTCTGCCATAAAGATGTTAAGATGCCAAACAACCGGAGCCAAGCAGTAAACCGATTGAACGGCCTAATTCGTACCCTACAAAGAAAGCCCCAAATGGAGAAAGACTACATCGAATTTATGCAGAAGATCCTCGATAAGGGCCACGCCTCTCCAGTCCCTCTAGAGGATATCAGAACAAAGTCCCAATCCGGGAAGGTCTGGTACCTTCCGCATTTCGGTGTCTATCACCCGAAGAAGCCAACACAGATACGAGTGGTGTTTGATTCTTCTGCCGAGTACCCAGATGTGTCCCTAAATAAAGAGCTGCTTCCCGGCCCGGACCTTATGACCAGCCTCTTGGGAGTACTCATTCGTTTCAGGACGGAGACAACTGCCATCATGTGTGATATTGAGCAGATGTTCCACTCCTTTCACGCGGATCCCAATTATAGAGATTTTCTACGCTTCCTGTGGTTTGAGGACAACAAACCTGGAAAACCAATAATGGAGTATTGAATAAACATACACTTATTCGGTAAGGGCCCTAGCCCAGTCGTAGCTACTTTCGGTCTCAGAAAGACAGCCACTGACGGCGAGGAGGAGTTCGGAGAGGATGCCATGAAATTCGTTCATCGCAATTTCTACATCAATGACAGCTTAGCATCAACACCCACCGCAAAACAAGCCGTCGCACTTGTCACAGCAACCCAAGTGATGCTTCGCACGGCGAATTTGAGACTACAGAAGATCATCTCGAACTCAGTCGAAGTGATGGAGGCCTTCCCATTGGAGAACAGAGGAAAGGGAGTACGTGACCTCGACCTACACTGTGACAGCTTGCCAGCACAGCGTTCCCTTGGAGTATTTTGGGATCTAAAGAACGACAGCTTCACATTTCAAGTGACCTTGCCCGAAAAGCCGTTCACGAGAAGGGGTGTACTATCCACCGTAAACTCGATCTATGACCCACTAGGCCTGGCTGTCCCAGTACTACTGGAAGGGAGACTTACTTCAGAAATTAGTGGTCATGGGCAAGAGTAAAAACAATGACAAGCCCTTAGGATGGGATGATCCCCTGCCAGATGCCCTCCTGACACAGTGGCAATGTTGGTGCAATTCATTATCTGATTTGGAGAAAGTGTCAGTTCCCCGTTGCTACTACCCAGTAGGATTTGGCACAGTTGTTAGGAGAGAGATTCACGCTTTCTCGGATGCAAGCGACGACGCAATCGGAGCTGCTGTTTACCTGCGTCAGGTTAACGACAGAGGAGAAAACTGCACAGCCCTAGTCTTCGGTCAGTCTAGAGTGGCACCTGTCCAGATCACTAGCATCCCCCGCCTAGAACTGTGCGCCGCCGTACTAGCAGCAAAAGCAGTCGACAAGATCATCAAGGAAATGGACGTAGAGATTGACGAAACCACCTTCTACACCGACTCGAAAGTCATCCTCGGATACATCCAGAACAAAAGCCGAAGATTTTACGTCTACGTCGCAAATCGCGTTCAGCTAATTCGCAAGGTTTCAAGTTTAGAGCAGTGGACTTACGTTGACACAAATGAAAACCCCGTGGACCTCGCCACGCATCCCTTGAATGCACAGAACCTTGCTGAATCGAAGTGGTTAACTGGCCCAGAGTTCCTAAAAACTACGTCGAGTCCATGAAAGGAGAGACTGGAGAAAATACCATTAAGTGTAAGCGACCCAGAAGTCCGAAAAGAAGTCGTAACCTTCACTACACAATCTAGCGAACACCGTAGTCTCGGAGCTGAAAGGTTTTCACGCTTCTCAACCTTCCACTCACTGCAGTGCGCCATCGCCAACTTGATTGTCGTAATCAAAGAATTTAAGAGGAGAAAGAACGAAGCCCAGGAAAGCAACGGTCAAGGACTAGAGAGCACAAAAAACGCAACACGTCTGAGGAACCCCACAGCAAGGGAACTTCAGCAAACAACCACAGTTATAGTCCGCACCATTCAGAGAGACTCTTTTGGTTCTGAGCCGAGCTCTACGCTCTACAGTGGTACCGAACCAGTGACAGCAAATTGTAAGGAGAATGGTGAGAAAAAGCGCGCTCCAAAGGGAGCGCCTCTTTATCAGCTAGACTCATTTGTCGATTCTGATGGTGTTATGTGCGGAGGAGGCCGTCTACAGCAAGCACAATTGGAATACGGAGAGAAGCATCCTGTGCTTCTACCCAAGAGCCACCATGTCGCCAATTTGGTAGTACGTCACTGCCATAATCAAGTCCATCACCAAGGACGTCAAATCACACATGGAGCTATTCGACAAGCTGGCTACTGGCTCATCGGAGGCCACAAATGTGGGCTTTGATGTTTTCGACCCTGGATGGTACGATCAAGGAAAACGCGCGGAGGAGCTGCCAATTCAAAACAATGGGGAGTCGTTTTCACCTGCCTAAGCAGCAGAGCCGACCACGTCGAAGTGTTAGAGTCCATGGATACGAGTTCGTTTATATGTGCGTTAAGAAGATTTTTCGCAATCCGCGGCACTGCATCCCTTCTAAGGTGCGACCGAGGCACGACCTTTATTGGAGCAAAAGCGGAGCTAGATAATGCCCTGACAGAGCTAGATCAGCATAAAGTGGAGAGGTACGTTCACAAGCAAGGGTGTGAATGGCTGTTCAACCCGCCGCACACCTCACACTTTGGAGGAGCGTGGGAGCGGCAGATAGGAACAATCCGGCGTGTACTGGACGCCATGTTTGCCGAGCTCGGAAGCGCCCAATTGACTCACAAACTTCTCGTTACCCTCATGGCCTAAGTAACTGCGATCGTCAATGCCCGTCCCATAGCTTTGGTGCCGACCGATGTAGACGAGCCGCAACCCCTCTCGCCTTCCATGCTTTTAACAATGAAGGCACGCCCAGCTGGCACACCGCCTGGAGTCTTTGTTCATACCGACCTGTACGCCAGCCATCGGTGGAAGAGAGTACAATACCTCGCCGACCAATTCTGGCCGCGATGGAGACGGGAATACTTGCAAAGCATGCAGCCCAGAAGAAAATGGTCGTCACCCAGACGAAACTTGACCAATGGAGACGTTGTTTTGATGAAAGATGAGGGAGCTTGCCACAACGACTGGCCCATAGGTAGAATAACGGAGGCCATTCAGAGCAAAGGCGGTCAAGTAAGGAAGGCTGGAGTGGAAATAATCCGAGATGGCAAGAAGAAGGTGTTTCTGCCTCCCGTTAAGGAGCTTGTTGTACTAGTGCCCGCGGGAGCCGATAACCGCCAGCCCTGCTCTTAGCCCAACATACCGATCCAGTCGTATCTCACCCAGTGGAGAAGAAAAGAAAGATCCTGAGAGCAAGGATCACGATCCTTGGGCGAGGAGTGTCACGTTACCGTACAAAGAACGCTTACAAACATTTAATGACTTTTTGTTTTCTTGAATTGTAGCCTTGTTTTGTTTGATTGCGTGATTATAAAATACCCTTTTTGGCTAGCCGCACAAAGAGTAGTTTCAGTTTAGTTTCCTTTACATCATCAAAGTATATTAGGTCTTTTTCCACGCGAACATTTTAGTTTTCAAGGAGTTATCCCAGAAGCAGGAGTTTTATAGGAGTTTTCCCACAACTTGGAGTTTTCTTACCCCAGGAGTCAAGATCAGACGTAAGTCACGATCGTTACATTTCTGTCAGTTTTTCGTTTCGCTTTCTCTCGTCAGATTTGTAATTTAGTTGATTTGGCTTGGACAATCGTGCGTTTTCTTTTTAGTTTTTACCGCAACTGTTGTAAGAAGTTGGCTAGCCTGATTCCCGTTTAAGGTCAATAAAAAGTACTTAAGAGTCTGCGGTCCGTCTTTTACGACATTGTGGTTGACCTGGCGAACCCAACTACGCTACACCCTGTGTCTGCCATGCTGGGAACGCGACAGTGCCAGAATCCCTCTGTACCTGAGTGCTGGAGGAAACACACGCTGGCCATCAAGGTGAAACAAAGTGCTTACTTCTAGCCAGATGGTCTGTCTTCTGGCCTGGCATCTCAAATGACATCCGCCAGATGGTGAAAGACTGTGCATTATGCAACAAGCACCAACAAGCACAACCAAAGAAGCCAGCAATGCAACCTGACCTTCCCACAAGGCCGGGGGAAAAGCTTGGATGTGATATCTTCCTTATCATCGTTGACTATTATTCAAGGTTCCCCATCATCAGGCCTCTCAGTGATATCTCAGCATCCACCATCGCCAGCCACTTTACTCGTGTATTTGCCGAGTACGGTCTGCCTTCATTGGTAACTGCCAATTTTGGGAGCCAATTTATCCTGTGTTGAAAGAACAACAAACTGACACTGTTTATCCTATTCTATGCAATGACTGTGATCATGAGTACATTGGACAGACCAAGCGTCAGCTTGGCACATGTTTAAAAGAGCATCAAAAAGCAGTTTTTCTTTGCAAAAAGGAAAACTCCGCTTTGTCCAAGCATGCTTGCCAAACCAACCATACAATAGCATGGGATAATTCCAAAATTATCACCACTAACCGGCGGTACCATCAACGGCTTTGTTTGGAAGCTTGGCACATGAACTCCGCCAATGCTCCTTTAAACCATGACAATGGCGGCCTTTTACCTGACACCTATTTACACCTCATCAAAACAAAAGGTCGTTAATTAGCAAGTGTATAAAAGGGTCCTTTTTGCAACACTAGATCACCCCTGATGAAGACACTAGACAGAAGTGTCGAAACGTTGGGTCATGAATTGTAACTTTTTAAGTTACATTCATCAATTTTTCAAACCAGAGTAGCATCATACCATGTCTGATTGTCCACCTGATTGTGGTGTGAACTTGAACATACCTTATCAGGAAATGTTCAAGAAGAAGTGTGAAGAGAGCAGCATTACCCTAACGCTTAGTTCACCATACCATCACCAAGCAAATGGTATAGCAGAAAGGTGTGTTGGCACTACAAAATCCCTTTGGAAAAAAGCAGTTGAGAACAACCATCAATTAAGAGTGAAATGGCAACAGGAACAAATGAGAAAATAGTGGACACTCTTCCATAAGGTCATGCTGTTGCGTTCACGACTATTCTAAAAACTACACTTGCCAATACCAAGATCAAATACAATCACAGTATTTTTCACAAACCCAGGCATCCATTCACATAACTATCCCCCTCTGCCATGCAGTTGAGGGTATTTATGGAGTCGACTTGAACAATCCTGAGATTCTGACAGAACACTAGTTTGTGATTTCTCCCAATATCAAACACCTTAATAACTCGGTACATGAATGTCAAGCTATTGTGGCAGATTGTAGATCTAAGACAAGCGTCTTCACTGACCGATTTCAAATCTAAATTAAGTCGCCACAGTTAAGTAATATCTAATTTTTAAGTAAATTTTAGACACGGCCTCCCTGGAAAGCAGAATTTTTATTATTTCTTTTATTTGAAATGTTGTTATTAAATTTAATTGTAGTTAGGTAGATAGGTATACCACTATAGATAATTCACTAAGTCAATCGTGTATAAATAAAGTGATCTTATCTTATCTTATTGTCTTAAAGAAATCAACTGTCCCATAACAATAATGCATAAGTGGATGGATATATTTTTCTGGCCAATACAAGAGCTGCTCCTGCATGGGGGATGTCAGCTACTCTGTTCCCGATTTTGGTTTTTTAACCATATGCAATTTCTTTGAGACATCCCATGCGAAAGGCCCACAGGATGGAGCAGGCGCTAACGTAAAGCACAAGGCTGACATGGCTGTTATCAGCCATTATCCAGAATGCACACCATTTGTACACTTACGTGAAACATAACTTAACAAAACCCAGTTCAAATTGCTACAGCTCGCAAAGCGTTGGACTGAAATGAAGAATCTTTTTCTACGTCAAACAGCATTGCAGAAACAGACGCAGCCAAAAATTAAAGTAAATTAAAGGCAGTGGACAAATACATAGCATCCTATCTGTGTCAATATTTATTAGCATACTTAATTAGCATTCGGTGCGTGCGAATACTCTGCGTGGCATGTACCCAATTGTGCATACTTAAGTCATCTGCAATTTATGTGTGCGTCAGTTGCATTTGATCTTGGCTTCTACCAAGATAAGTCAGATGTGTAACCATATAGTTGTTAATGGTTCTATTTACTTCTGGTCCACATTTACGTCATCTCTACCATGGCAATGGAACTTTCAAAGCCATGCTTTCTGGTCTGGTTCTTGATCATGGGACGTCAATTGAAAGAGTTGTTTTAGTTCACCCAAGTGTCTCTTTTTTCTTCCTACGAACAACGCTACAAGATGTCTTTGAGGAGTCCAATCAATTATATTTAACATTACACTATCCACGGAAGACTTCGGTGGATTCCAAATCAATAGTTGGCTTCTTTCCTGTTACTGTGACAGCTGCATTGATGGCAACTATGAAGACTGTGTGAAGTGACAAGGGGCGAGATAGAGCAACAACAAGCCAGTTTTAAAGATCTCATCACTGAAGGTTCTGTTGTAGTGATAGCCTCAGAGACCCTGGCGAAGACTACCACCTCTTGAAAGTAATGGGACAAGGACCAGAGAAGCTGGGAGCAATTATGAAGGATGACTGGGGGGCCTCTTGTCCAGCAGGTGTGGAAATCATTTGTACTCACTTTTTGCTACCCTCTGACTCAAGTAGGGTAGACTGCAGTTTAAGGTAAACGAAGGCAGGAAAGCCATCGTGTATGCAGTTACAGTGGGTTCTTGTGTACAGATCTCCATTTTTTTATCAAATGACGTTGTTTGAAGTGAGCAGGAGCATGAAGACACTCTTAACTCATTGGAAGAATTTTAAAACTACAGGACACTCAAACTTTCACGATCGCATTGGCTGACTTGCAACCTCTTCATTGCACACAAAACTTGAACTTGAACTTAAAAAAACAAGTGAACCAGGATTAAATGGCGATTAAATTTCCTCTCTTTTGTTAAGGTGATATGTGAATAAAGTTGGCTCTTACAAACAACTTTCTGCATGCTTTACTTAGCTCATTGGTTGAAAAACAAATGTTCATATATGTAGTTGGCATATCATCAGGAAAGAGAAAAAAAATTCATTTCATTTTTCATTTCATTTCACGTTTATTGTGCTACCTCATAAAGATATAATTGCACACAGTCAGCGGTCGTAGAGTTAATTAATTACAATAGGGTTAACTAATTACAATACTATGATGCGATGGAGTCCCGAAAGGCTCATGGGTTAGTTGACAGGTCAATAATAGATTGAGGTAAGTTGTTCCAGTTAGTGTTTAAGGTAAAAAACTGTATTTGTACAAATTTGTACGAGCTGAGAGTGGGATGTCGTGTTCACAATGTGTGTGTCTTGATCTCCTGGTGGGTTTCTTGAGTGATTCCAGGAAGGGAAGAGAGGCCAAATTATTTAAGCCTTTATTAAAGAGAATTACTCTCTCCATTTGTCTGCGAAGCTTTTTAACATCATTGACATAGAGCCAGGCTCGTAGCTTTCATAATCAGAAAGGACAAAACGTGCTGCTCTACATTGAATTTTTTCAACTTCGGCAATAAGCTGTTCAGTGTGGGGATCCCAAGCACAGCTGGCGTATTCTATGAGTGGTCTCAATAGACTCATGTATGCTGCTTCTTTTAATGCTGGATCACAAGCAGATAAATTTCAGATAAATTTCGTCTTAGTAGGCCAAGCATTTGGTTAGCCTTGCAAGTAATGTTAGCAACATGACGATTCCATCATAGCTCATCAGAATCCAAGACTCTTTGTTCTGATTGAAAAGACACGGAACCCTGTTGGTTGTGAGGTTAATTGACTTACGCATCACGTGACCAAGCGTTGATCGTCACGCAACAAACGTCTCGCACCCGCAAACTAATGCCCAGCGAGTTAAATGTTATTTTTTGCAGTACAATTATAACATTTTCAACAGGTCTTACTGTCAGAAAACCGTGACCAGGTCCCGACAAATGTGCAGTAACTGCATATGTAAATACTTGGCTTACATTGACTTACGAATAAGGTCTGTGCCTGAAAGTGTTTGTTTTGTTATGCTGACTGTACTACTCTACAGGTGAGATGCATTGCTTGATTTCTTTTATTCAGTAACTATTAATCTAACCTACATTCCCCAAAGATCTAATTTGTTGGTCTCAGCTGGGATATTAGTGTGGCAATGAGGAAGATTGCTGCCAAGACCCTGCAGACTCCGACTCTTGCCTACATGTTTCAGAAGAGTAACCAAGACAGCCTGTATGTGTTGGCCCTCATCAATGACATCATCAAAATGTGGAAGAGTGCAATGCCCGAGTTGAAATCAGTGAGCTTAAGACAGGACAACACTGGATGCTATCACAGCGCTACCACCATCCTTGGAGTGCGACAACTCTCCATAAAGCACAATATCAGCCTGCGAATGGATTTCTCAGATCCTCAAGATGGAAAAGGACCGTGTGATCTCAAAGCTGCTACTTTAGAGAACCACATGCAATCATACCTCAACTCTGGCCATGACATTAGCAATGGAGTTGCTACTATACTCTGTGGTCCCCTAAGCATTCCTCAACCTGTTGATTTTCCAAAATGGAAAGGTGTCAGCCTCATCAATGACATCCAGTTTAAGGCAGAGGAGATGAAGGTTTGGAGAGCTTATGACATTGGAGATAGTAAACACGTTCCGTCATAGTGACTTAACTTAACTGCCAACTCTTAGCAAGACAAGCGACATCCCCAGTACTGATCTCCGATTCTCTGGAGTCTGCTATGGTAACGCCATGTCACTAAACACAACGGCAGGTCAACCTCGTCCACTGAGGACAACAGTGGCACAAACGATGATACACTTTGCACTTGCCCTGAAGATCGATGTGTAAAAACCTTCCAAAGGTCTTCATCCCTCCAGAAGCATCTAGATGGAGACAGACACACCCTTGAGAGAGAGAGTCCTTCCTTGACAAGGCAATGCTATACTATGCAGAAAATCTAGAATATGGAGCTGCATCAATCAAAGACAATGGCAAGGCAATCATCTCTGAAGAATCAGAGGAGGTGCCCTTAGCAAAAATGGGATGGGCTCGCAAGCATGCTTCTACAAGCAGACGGCAATTAAGTGAAAAGCAAAAGAATTACCTCATCGACCTCTTCCTTTTGGGCGAGAAGACAGGGCGAAAAGCAGATGCCAGCAAAGTGTCGATGAGAAAAGTGCACAATGATGTATCTCGAAATGGATCTCAAATAATATACAGAGCTGTTCTGTTCCAAACATCAAATTAGCTATAGCACTAAGATATTAGCCTCATCAATTCAAGGAATTGCATGCTCATTATGATCAGAAAATGTATAAAACCGAGAGCTTGTTTCTGCAACTTTAGAAGCTTGTCAAGGTAAGATTTACAAGCCTGACTCCATGCTGTCAGACCGTATGTTAAATAACAGGCTATAAGAGGGCATATGTTGGCAGAAAGTGTCATAGGTTTGCAATTAATCCTATGGTTCTGTTTACTTTAATGGTAATATGGTCAATATGGTGTTTCCAAGACAGATTTTTATCAATTAAAATCCCGAGATATTTGACAATCTTCTTTCTCTGTTCATTATCAAATGTCATGAGTTTAGGTTGATAGGTAAGTTTCCTTTGAGCAGGGCAAAATATAACGAAATCACTTTTTTTAATATTCAAGGTCAATTTATTTGCGGTTAACCAATAATATACTTTGTTAACTTCTTGAGTTACGGAGAGTTCCAACGATTTAAGATTTTTTATCAGCTAAAAGGATATTTGTATCATCGGCAAAAGGGTAAAAACTAAGCTTATCTGATGATTCCTCTATGTCATTGACATATAACAAAAAAGCAGTGGGCCTAGAACAGAACTGAGGCACTCCACAAGTGGAATCTAACCTTTCAGAAGTACGAGGACCATTTTGAGTTGTTCGAGTTCGGCCTTGCAAGTAGGAAGAAAACCAGGTGTTTATATGGCAGCAGAAACCATTGTGATCAACAGTATCAAAAGCCTTTTTTATGAGAATGAAAACAAATGCATGAGAATAAAGGTTGTCTATACTCGTCTGTATCGCATTCACAATATCTAGAGTTGCATAGTGAGTAGAATGTCCCTTGCATTCTTTAAAACAATATTTTTTTTCAAAGATCCTGTTGAAATTAGAAAACAGAGCGATTGGCCTGTAACTGTTAGCATCAGTATTGTCATCTTGTTTGTAAATCGGAATAATCTTTGCCATTTTTAGCTTAGAGGGATATACTCCGGTTAAAATAGATATATTTAGAATATCTGCCAAAATAACACTTATAACATTTGAAGAGCACTCTAGTAGCTGCATTGGACACAAGTATAAGCCATGAGCTTTATTATTTGGTATGCAAGAAATTTCTAATCTAACTTCCTCTGGAGTAACTGGGTTAAAGGCAACCGACGAATCAGGTGATTTAGTTCTCTAAAGGAAATCAACATAATGGCCTTTAGCAGGTGGTAGGTTATTTGCAAAGGGTAGGTCCAACAGAGGCAAACTGTTTGTTGATAACATTAGCTATACTGACAGGGTTTCTGGTGAGTCCGAAGGATCTTTATCAGAAGTGATAGATTTACTTCTCTTTGATTTACATGCAAATATGCTATTAATTCCTTCCCACGTTTCTGTCATATTAGTTAAATTAGAATCAAAGAATTTAAAATAGTAATAGTAATAGTAGTAGTAGTAGTAAAACTTTATTTATACACGGTATCAATTCATTTACATGCTCTCCCATCGAGTCGTTTTTCAAAAATATTTATCACTTACTTAAACAATTAGATTGTCTAACTAGGTTTATTGTCTCTACAAGGCTACTACATAGGTTATAGCTATTACAAGGCTATAAAAACTCTTTTATTCCTTATGGTAACTTATCAAAATTAATTAAATACATGGCTTAAAGGAACTAATAGTTGGCTGAATGTTAGCGCTCAAAGGCAAGTTATTCAAGAGAACAAAGCCATGATATTGAAAACTTCGTTTGCCTGCTTCAGCACTAGGAAAGAAAAGGTTGTATTTTGAATTTCTTAGATTATGTGAGTGAACACTGGATGTAGTTTTAAAACACTGTTTAAACGAGTCGGAGCGAGATTATGGAGAATCTTAAACAAAATGATTGCTAGTTGCTTAGAACGCCTTCATGCCTTAGAATGCTCCCGGGAATCCCAACCGAGGTAACTGAGTAAAGTGGACGATCCAACATTCAAGTTGGAGATAGTAATTAAGCATGCAGCCCTGTTTTGTAGTTTTTGGAGTCTCTCAGATTGACACTCACCTGTACTGCCCCATACAGAGCGATGCATACAATGGAGGTGGATAAACCTTGAGTTATCCATGGTTTGGAAAGCTGTTTTGCTTTACGATTTGAGATTGTCTTCATAGGTGCATGTTTGTTGACAAGGTTATTAAACTTGTTATAAAAAGAAGAGAACAAATCATTAACATAGCACGACTTCGTTTCAACAATAGCATTCCAGTCCACTTGAGAGAATTTGGTGTTGAAGCAATCAGCAGAAAACCGCGAGAAGTTTATCTTTCACAGATTTAAAGATGCAAAATTGAGAGAAATGATCACTAATATCAGATACCATGTTTCCACAGGTCACAACTTGGTCAGGATTGTTAATAAAGATACTATCGATAAGAGCTACAAACACGAGAAGACATGAAGTCTTGGTTATAAAAAGACAAGTCACATTTAAGAAGAGCTATGTTGAAATCATCCATGATTACGACATGTTTTCCCAAAGAAGTAATTTTTCAACTGTTTCATCAAAACATTGCTGAAAGTATTTAGGTGAATTATGCTGCCGGTATAAGATGCCGAAGATAACGTTTTTCTTTTTGACAAAAGAGATCTCAATCCACAGAGACTGAAAAACTTCATTAGAGCTCTTTTCTAAAACACAATAGCCTAATGTCTCGTCAATAAACAACCCAACACCACCTGATCCTAGAGGTGTGGGAGCACATTCAAAAACATACCCAGGAATATTTGCATTGCACGTGTGAAAATTGGAATTACTATTTTTTGTCTCAGTGACTCCAATAACATTAAAATGAAAATCAAGCTCATACAAAAGATGAGTTTGAAGATGTTCAAGGTTACATTAAACTAACTACATTACTGTGAAAAACAGAAAAACCTGTCTCAATTTCATCTTCTAATTGCTTGGTTTTTACTTCTCTGAAACTACATTATATGAGGGGAAAAATACCAGCTATGTATTCGCATATGAGACTGCTCCACAGGAGCAAGATTTGCTGGTGTTAAGAGTAAACAAATCCAGACCATAAATACTTAACAACTAGTCCACATTTCTCCTGGTTTTCCAGGGAATCATGAAAGAATTGTTAAATTGGCCATGGATTGTAGATAAATCTCCTCTGCAGCTAAAATACGGCATTCCTTTAATAATGATTGTCTAGATTTCTCAGCATCTTTACTTGTACCTTTCATGTTATAGGAATTACAATACTACGAGGATTAAGTTAAATAAAAGTGCACTTAGCTGTCAAAAATGAGTTGTTGTTTACAGATCAAGCTTCAGCCACTGCTGGATTGATGACCAGATGGGGAAGATTCACGTACTCTTAGGTTTGCCAAATCAATTGTTGAATCTGTGTTCTGAAGATATACAGCCTTCCCCTTTCACCCAGTACCACTTGTAATTGAACAACTTCTGGTAGTCTTTTGCGGCATACAGCAACTCGTGTAACTTTGGTGTTCAATGGCTGTACATGGCGTTATGGTCAACGGTTGCTGTAGTGGGCAGACCCAAGTCATCTACTGTAAGAGCACTGACACTATTCTTTGGAGGTAAGACTTTATCACAAGCCATTCTTCTCGTGAATTTGCAGATGATTGGATTAGGTCTTCGGTGGCTATTGCTGCTCATGCTGTTTAGCTAAGGGACCCTGTGAACTATATCTATATCAGAAATAAGTGTTTCAACCCCCAAGGTTGATAATAACCTGACACACAGTTCCACAGT
>OX419340.1:21279234-21284234 GCA_948470475.1 Galaxea fascicularis | reverse complement strand
ACAGTAGGTGTATCTGCATCAGGAATGATTGTATCAAGGAGATCATTTATAGTTTCAATTAATTTTTGTTGATTAGCTTTGCTTTTTGACCTATAGATGCCTACTACATGTAAGTTTGGAACTGGATCATTAAGTACACATACAGTTAGTTCTATATTGTTGAAGTTAGATCTGAATGGTGTAGTTGCACAATCTATATTAGATTTAATATACATCACCATCCCATAACTACTTTTGACATTGCTATTTGGGTTAAAGTCATTTCTGAAAAGACTGAAATTAGCCATTTCATAGGTTGTATTGCAATCAGAAGGGCATAAACATGTTTCGACAAAAATATTAACCTCAGCTGCTTAAACATTGTAGTCACATTGGACATCATCAAAATGAGGATGAAGAGATCGAACATTATAAAACAGTATTTTCATTCTAGAAGACTGGTTGGCATTGTATAAAAATGGTATAGAACGGAGCAGACACTTTTCTCTAAGCCTGGCCATTTCTTCTTTAACTTTTTGACTAACACAGATTTTGTTTTCATTTAGATTGATTATGTGTAGTGGTGAACTATTTTTTATTCTACTTAAAGCAACATAATGCATGTGTTCTCTGGTTGATGATGGTAAATCAAGTACTGCTTCATTAAGTGTATCACCTTGGCAACGATGGATAGTCTTAGCTGCAGCTGGCCGTAAAGGATATTGTCTACGAAGTATCTAGCATTGATGTCGCTTTGAAATCTTGAATTGTCTAGTTATCTCTAAAATTGGTGTCCAGGTTCTATCTACATTTTTGGTAAATAAATGTGCAAATTCGTTGCGATGGTTATGACCTATGGTAGCTACTGGGAAAGATACCCAAATGATACTTGGCATAGTGGAGTCTTTAACTCTGTAGTCTATTTTCTCTATAACACACTCAGCACCATTTGTCATTCCATCAGTTACATTGACGTTTGTTGTTAAGTCACATTTTGCTCCCACGGCAACTGAAACAACATTGTATAAGCCCATAGTTTTAGTGGGATCATCTGGAATTTTTTCTTTGACTTTGATTTTTAGGTCATCAGACATATCTCCAACAACAATGTCAATACATTTAATTTGAGCTTTCTGAGTTTGTGTAGCTTGATATATTGTATTGTTGTGATCATTTACTTGTGCATTTGTTGAGTATAGATGTGTTTTATTGATGGGATAGTTTTTCTCGCCAGGTTTAATTTTTAGCATTCGTTCTTTAAGCACCTTAATATCATTTTGGCTATGTTTTCCTTCTCTAAGTCTGTTCACTGGTTCTGCAAAGTCCTTGTCATCTTTTTGCCTCATAATTTCAGTGAGTTCAAATAAGGTAAAATACTCTTTCCAAATGTTGGTCGCTAAAGCGCCATAACAATCATTGGTATTTTCAAAGATCCATTTATCAAATACTGGCTTTAATTGGAATAAGTCTTCAACTGTTATCAAGCTCAGATTTCCAAATGGTGATTTGTTTCCCATTATTTGTTGTATTCGTAAGTTAAGGAAGTTGAACATTCCATTGCCCACCATTGAAATCTCATCAATAAAGATAACTTTCAGTTTTCTTAAGTGTGCACGTATTGTATTAAGTCTATCTGTATCAAGTGTGCAGTATTGAAATCCCCTGTTGGCAGGTATTTTAAAAGCTGAGTGAAGTGTGTTTCCCTTGATGTTAAATGCTGCTTTGCCTGTGGGAGCAGCTTTCAGTACTTTTGCCTCATCTGGATTTTCACCTGGCACGCTATTTAAGTACCTTGTGAGTGCTTCATAGAGGGCGCTAGTCACAGTACTTTTACCAACTCCAGCACCTCCACTTAAGAATAATCGGAGTGGGTCATCATTAGTTTTGATAGAGTGTAAAACGTGGTAAAAGAATTCTTTCTGTTTTTGTGCTGGCTAGGTTACCTAGCCTGCACTATTGCTATTGTCTTCAATTTTGGTCCGTAACTCGTAACTATATCACGTGATATAAGGTCGCCATGAGCTTTCAACAGGCTCTTCGAACGCGTTGCAAGTGATTTCGTAATTGGTACGTAAATTGTCCTTTTTACGCAATGTTTTTAATCAGAATAACTCCCTTTACTTACCACAACATTGACACCGTTAATCCTCGCCGAATAAAACAGAGCAGTTTGTCTTTTGGATCAAGTTTAAGTCGTATCCTAGTACCAAGTGAAATAAACAAACTAGCCACCATGGCGAATCCATTGCTGTCAAACAAGCATCTTCTGAAGAAGAACGAGCCTCTTCTAAGGATGCACAAGGAAACCATGAATGTCGGCCGAATAAAACCCCGCTTTTTATCTTTTGCACTAGGTTTAAGTCGTTTCGTACGAAGTGGAAAGGACCAACAAGCTAGCATGGCGAACCCGTCGCTCGCAAACACGTGTCTTTTGGAGGTGAATGACTGTTTCCTAAGAATGGATCAGCGTCTTTTGAGGAAAACGGAGACTCTTTTGAGAGTAACTAAGCCTCTATTGAGCAAAACTATGCCTCTTTTAAAGAAAATCAAGGCCCTTTTGGGGAAAACTGAGCTGAGCTGAGGATAATCACTTTCAGAATAATTTATTCTTGTCTCAGAAAAAATGTTAACATCAGAGCTAGTGTAGTTTAATTAGTCTGTAAATATATCTTGAGCATTAAGAAGCAGACTTTCAGAAAAACTTCATTAGTTCTATAGATGGGAGTTATGGAAAGGTCAAGTTTTGCTTCATTTCATTTTGTACATCAGTACTTACAGAAATTTTAGTCTCTGAAAGATCAGTTATATCTACAGGTAGACCTTCTATAGTTGTTACCCTGCTTAGTCCAACATAATGTACATGTATCTGTGGTATTGCTCTTTTAGTGTCAAAGTTAACAACAATTCGTTTCTCAGTGTCACCTTGCAATCTGTGTATAGTTTTTGCAGCAGCAGGTGTCAGTGGAAACTGTTTTCTTACCACCTGTATTGTTCCATCTCTACCTACAGCAAACTGTGTAGTGACAGGTTTAATAGGTGTCCATGTTGGTTCAATACCTTGTACATACAATTGTCTATTATCATGCCTGGTTTTTATGCCAACATCAATATGGTCAAACTGTACCCATATTATACCAGAAGGCATTTCTCTCTGGTCGATTTGCATTAACTTTGATAACATTATTTGCACCATTTGTCATTCCATCGTCTGTTCTGGTGTTAAGAGATCTCAGTTCCTTCTCCAACTCATGTCCTAAGTTAAGCACAGAATGTAGCTGTTTTGTTTTGTGAGGATCATTCGGAACCTGTTTTAAAATCTTCTGCTTGAGTTGTTGTGAGTCAGCCCCCATGACACTGTCATGGGCTTTAATGTAATACTTAGTACCTGATATTGCACGGTGTGCTTTGTCATGATAGTCATTTACTGTAGCATTTTGTATGAATAAGTGTGGTGCATGTTTTGGATAGTCAGAAGCAGTAGTATTGAAAATCACTCTCTTCTTCAATTTCATCATATCATCATTAGTGTGGTTACCTTCTCTTAGTCTGTTCAACAATTAAGAAAATTGCTTATTTTCCCTTTGTCTCATAATTTCTTAAAACAGCCACTGTAGTTCAAACATGGAAAAAAGTTCTTTCCAAAGATTAGAGGAAAGAATATCATATTCACTATTGGCAATGTCTTTAAAAATATATCTATCCATAACTGGTTGGATTTGGAATAAATCACCTACAGCAATAATACTAACACCACCAAAGGGAAGTAAACTACCTTTAATATGCTTTAGTCTATTGCTTATTTGCACATTGAACGTGTATTACCAACCATAGATATTTCGTTAGTTTAATACTACCAAGTGGGTATCAAAATTTATTCAGTCTGCTTGAATCAAGTGGTTAAGAGGTTCATTATTCCTCCAAAGAGGCTCATTTATTCCTTAAAGGGTTTTTGTTTCGCATTAGTGATCTTCAGAAAGTTACGGTAGAGATGCTGTTTGGAATCCACATCAATAACAATCGCTTTGTTTGTTGTCTTGTCAAGTAAAGTGAATTACCGCGCATGCATCGGCCTAAAACTTGAATAACACTTCATTTTATTACCTTCAGACAATAATTGAAAGGTGTGGTAAATATGTAAATATGTGGGTGCAAATAAAGTTTTCTCCTTACCGCAAACGCAGGCGTGTGCCCCAAATGCTGCGCTTTGCTGAAGAACCATGAAGCAGAGTCGATAAATTCTCGGAAATTTCAGTGATTGGTTCCGAAGTCCCGAAGTATATTGTTCCTTGTGTTCCCGAAGTCTCTCGAAAATCACAAAGATCTACGTCGTACCCAGATCTCCCACGGTCAGGGTGTGAGCAGTGAGATCTGGGTACAAGATTACGTCGCCCTGTGATGTTGTATGTCACATGTTTTTTATTTCTTGGGTCTCCAGTTCATAGTTACGCATTTGCCACTGTACTTCTGTGCTACATACCCCAAATTTTCAAACTGGCATGCATGTTACTTAAATCAAACTACTGTGCTCTCATCGCGCCACTCAAACTTGCCCTGTATCTATTCTGACAAAATCTTCCTTCCCTTAATTTACAGTACACCAAGTCCAAAATCGCAATGTTAATGATTTACTCCTAGCCAGCACATGTACCCCATGGGTACCTACTTTTTGTTTAGTGAGCGAACAAGCTGTCGGTAATCACTATCATGTAGGCGATTTTGTATAAGTTCTTCATCATCATTATTCCTTGGTAAAATATTCATATCTTGAAATAGATCATACTGACTCTGTTGTTTGTTGGTACCTGGATCAAAACATTCAAATAACTCAGTAGGTTTTGTTTTAGCTGCAATATCTTGTTCATTCCTGTGTTGTGTATTAGGAGCGACTGGTGCAGAATAGTTATCGTCATTTACATGTAGGTCTTCGATAGCTTTGTCAAGAATGTCAGAGTGGTATTCATACTGCTCTTTGTTGCTTTTCACGATTTCTTCTACTTGTTTGTATCTTTCTTGATATGTCT
>OX419340.1:21269234-21271734 GCA_948470475.1 Galaxea fascicularis | reverse complement strand
TGTTGGTGTCTTTGCGCGTGACGGCGGCTTGGTAGATTACTGAAGATTGTAGGCAGTTTCCGTTAAGCGGGCATGCGTTCTTTTGTCGGCAGTTGCATGTCTTGTTATTGTTAATGGTAGCGGTGGCGGGGGCGGCAGTGGCGGTGTTATCGGCCTGTGTAGATTCAGTTAGGATGCGTTTGTTATGGTTGTCGATTATTTGTTTAGTGTTGTCCATGCAGCTGTAGCTGATCTTGATGGTGTTTCGGTTGAAGATTCTTCTGACATGACGAGCTTAGGCCGGAAAAAAATTATCCACGGGAGACGTAAATTGACTCTGGGTGTGTCAAATTAACCTGTCGAAAAATTAATTAGGCGTCAGAGAAAGGTGTTATGTTGACGCTGATCATCAAATAAAACCTGTCGACCTTGTCAGAATAAATAAAATGACCAGACGCTGATTTAGAGCCGTGAAAGACACTTTTTGTATAATGAAATTCAGGCCTTTGATATCCAGGTTATCGATGATCAATTTGAAGATCGTTATTTGAAAATAAAATCATTGTTCCACTCTGCTAATAATTCTCTAATTATCTCATACTGTTCACAGGCAGCTTATATAGTTTATCTCTTTCTAACCTGATGGTGAGTAGCTAGCGGTTTCGTTATCTCTAGTTTCTCGCAAGGGTCGAAACCCAATGAAACCGCCAGCTACGCAGGCTAATCGCTGCGCTCGCTCACTCGCGAACAAAAGAAATAGTTTCAATCATAGGTCGTTAAGTGGTCGTTAACATATTATATTCTCCAAAAGTCTTTGGCTAAATGGAATAGAAAGACGGGAGTTGCGATAATGAATTGTGTGAGTCACGCGCGAGGGCTCTCATTAGTTACCAGTCCTAATTTGTGTTCATTGTTTTACGTCACGAAGGTGTACGCAATTTTTGTTATTGGTACGCAGCGCGGTTTACGATCACACGGGCTAAACTGTTTATAAAAGTTAAATTCTTACTTACAAGGTAATATTCTACTTTGGCGGTATTTTCAAATTTCAAAAGCGCCATGTATTCGATTTGTAATCCATTCGATGTGCCGTTCTCATGGAGGAGGAATCATCGTCAGACTTACCCTCGTTCGACATTTCATGTTTATCAAGGGTCGAAGGCCCTTCTCTTGACCCTCAGAAGAAGTGGTATGTTGTTTCGAAAGAAATTTGTGGCTCATGCTCTGGTTGACTGGTGGATTTTGTTACAAGCATATCCAAATTATTCCCAGACGAAATCAGAAATGTGGCTGCGCGGGAAATTCGTCCGGCAAGATCAGAGCATATTACGGCGTACAAGAACTACACCAGGTGCCCGACTAAATTGTACATGGTTTCCACATTTGGTCTCTGTGTTGGACTCCTGCGACAGAGAGATGTTCGGCCTGACAGCCTTCTAAGATCTCCCTTTTTTCAGTCCATTGTCCAACTAGTCAATTCGATCAGTTTGGAGCCACATGAGGCGAAGGATGCAGATTTTGGCGCGAAACCTCCTCTAGCAGCCCAGCTCAGTGTCAAATTAGCAGAGAAAAACGTTTTCATCCAGTCCCTTGAGTGTCAATTACAAGCATTACGAGCAAGGATCGTCGACCTCGAGTCAGAATTGCAAAATTTACTGACATCATCATCTCCAGAGTCTAGTTGTTCCTCGACGCCGTCCCCGTCCAAAGCAAGCCTCAGTTCTATCGAGGAGATCCAAAACAGCCCGAATCTTGGATCAACAACTAGAAAAAGAAAAGTATTGAAAAAGTGCAGGGAAGTAAAGGCTTCACTCAGTGATGTGTGTGAGAAATATGGTGAATCTATTTCTTGTGTGCTGGGGAATGCTTTCATTTTTGGTGATGATGCTGAGAGATCAGAGGTCACGGATACCATCTCGGATGTTGTTGACATGGTGATGGAAGCGAAGGGGAGTAAAAGAGGCCTTTCTGAGCTTCTTTCGTCCGAAACATTCGATCACATCGTACAAAGCATGAGAGTCCCTGACTGGGTGCTCCTGTATTTCAAGCTGCAAACCAAACTTCCGGATTCTGCCTGGCAGACGCTGCTGAATTTGACCAAACTTGAAAAAAGTGGAGTAAGTTAAACAATTGAAAGATTTGATTTTATTTAACACTTAAGCTTTTTTTACCACAAGCATGTTGTTAAATTTAAGTTTAATTGTCGTTTTTTTTTTATTGTTTTTAAATTCCAATTGAAAATTCTCTTTGTTTTGGAAATACTTAAATTAGCTACCACCTGCCAATTTTAATTGGGGTAAAAATCATGACCTATAAATATTATTCTTATAAAAAATATCAATTCATTTGTGTTTGGTTCCAACTACAGCAATTTAAAGGCTGTGAGCCCTTTGCTGTTGTCCGTTTTATTAAGGTGTTCTCTTTGATAATAAGGATTTGTTTTACAGAAAATCAGAGAAGAAAAGTATAGGACTCACTTACTGTTAATATGGCAGTCTTTGCTTAATATGGGGTCAGCTAA
>OX419340.1:21244234-21259234 GCA_948470475.1 Galaxea fascicularis | reverse complement strand
TAATGGTCTACCTTATCAAATTTTGAGTTTTGGTAGTGCTATTGATAACTCCTCTTTTATACATGTAGTGAATCAAATCCTCACCCATTGACTTTAATGTTGTAGGCATAATGGGCATAATTTTATTATAGAGGTGTCAAGAAAACATGTCTTTTGATTTTTTTTAAGCATCCTAACAATGCTAGAGTATCTACAGAATTGAAGGTCATGGCGCCTGTAGGTACAGTAACCAATTTATGCATGTAGGAGAGCTGGAAACATGCTGAGTTAGTAGCTAGTTGAAAGCAATAACTCAGAGCTCTTAGGATTTATGTGTAACTGTTATTTTGTTATATTATCAACATGTTTTGTTTGCCTTAGTTTAATTAATACCTGAGGTATACAGTCAGCTGAAATTGTAGGAGAGCTGGAAACATGCTGAGTTAGTAGCTAGTTGAAAGCAATAACTCAGAGCTCTTAGGATTTATGTGTAACTGTTATTTTGTTATATTATCAACATGTTTTGTTTGCCTTAGTTTAATTAATACCTGAGGTATACAGTCAGCTGAAATCAGGTAACTAGTGAATTATCCAGATGAGTATTATGAATTATGTCTACTCATAGACAAGAAAAAGTTTACCTACCGTGGATGTGGTTGGAAAAACGTGGACATTACATCATGGTCAAAGGACACAATCAAGTGGATTATGAAGATCAATGACCTTTAAACAGATGTTTGGAGGTGACTTTCTTTCTTATACGTATAGTAAAGACCATGGAACCAGCATCAATGAGGAAGTCTCATCAAGTATACTGGAGTACAATCACCAGCACTGGGAAGTCGAATACGCCAAGAGCCTGACAAATGATGAGGAGGGGGAAGCACATAGTACTCTGCAAGATGAAACTAAAAATTTTTGTAAACCCGAAGCCAAAGTGGAAATTGAGGCACCTACCACCAAGGCTGCAAAACCTGCCTCTAAACATGCAAGATTGTGTAAAGTCTCAGATGACTCTTTGTCAGATGAATCATCAGTGATTGGACCTGTCTCTCCAGATGCTGCTGACATGAAAGAGCATCATTCTGGCTTGCGTATTTCCATGGCTAATGCTACAACAAGGGCTGAAGTAGCAGCACTATATAGCCTGCTACCACCATTATCAACATTGTGTACTTCAACAACAGCTCTGCATCCAGTTTTTGGCCTACCTTTGGATAATCCCTTTGATTTGGATGTGCGCCCTTGTGAAACTGTTGTTGATAGAGCTCGAACACTTCTTGCCACTGAGAAGAGAAAGGGGACAAATCCATCTGGGGTCAAAATCACAGGCATGGGACAATTCTCTGAAGAAGGGTTGGCTTTTCTAAAGCAGTTTTGTGCAATAGCAGACACCAACCGCAAAGTATCTTCCGAAGCAAATTGGCTGGCCCACTTGAAATGCTCTTCCGCAGATGTTGGGTGGCTTCAAAAAGCCCTTTGGCATCATTCAGCCTCCACTGTAATCCTGAGGCATGGCATCAAAAGTATTGATGTCACCTCTTTCTCAGATCTTGTAGAGGAGAGGTACATTGATAGCTTTGTCATCAATATTTCCATAGCCAAGTTCATTGAAGAGGCCAGAGCAAGTGGAAAGGATGACACTCTGTACTTTCCTTCAGAAGTCTATGAATGGCTGAAGTCCAGTAAGAAAGAATTCAAACATGCTAAGCTGGCAAAGGAAACATCCAAAATGAAAAGTTTCTACCAGCTGAAACGAATCTTACTACCAGTCCATATGCCAAACCACTGGGGTCTATCTTGTGTTGATCTGCCAAGCATGAAGATGTAATTTGATGATGAGCTAAGAACTACTGTCTCACGTTCGGGACTTGCTTGCTGAAATGCATCCATCCCACCCAAGCCTCCAAACTCGTTTCTGGCAGGAGTGTAATAGTTTTAAACGCTTTGGAATGCCGTCACAAGCCCCTGTAGACTCAAAGATGATTGGAACTGGAAGCTGTGGAATTGGCGTAATTTTGGCTGCGAACGATTTCCTTGAAAAAGGTTCTTTGTGCATCAAAAACTTTCAGTGGCAGTTCTGTAACATGGACTTGTACCGAAAAAATCTCATGTTGCAGATTCTAAATTGGAGTGTGTAACTCATTTTGTATCATCACTACTTAAGTAACTTCAAGACAATGTATGTTTCGCATTTAATTTCTAGTAGTTTAAAGACACGAATGTAATCTAAGTATGCAAGTCAGTTACTCGGTTTTATCGTTCTCTGGTTAAGTGAGCTCAGTTATACAATTTTGACTAAACCATTTGGAAGATACACACATAATAACACTCGGTTCTGTCTTTTTTGAGTGCTCAGCTCATGTAATTGTGAGTTGTTATTTGAGGGCAGAATGTAACCTTTAAGAACTTACACGCATTTAACACTCGGTTCTGTCTTTTTTGGGTGGTCAGCTCATGTAATCGTGAGTTGTTGTTATCTGAGGGCAGAATGTAACCTTTAAGAACTTACACGCATTTAACACTCGGTTCTGTCTTTTTTGGGTGGTCAGCTCATGTAATCATGAGTTGTTGTTATCTGAGGGCAGAATGTAACGTTTGAGAACTTACACGCATTTAACACTCGGTTCTGTCTTTTTTGGGTGGTCAGCTCATGTAATCATGAGTTGTTGTTCTGAGGCAGAATGTAACCTTTAAGAACTTACACGCATTTGACACTCGGTTCTGTCTTTTTTGGGTGGTCAGCTCATGTAATCGTGAGTTATCTGAGGGCAGAATCTTACAGACATGTAACACTCGGTTCAGTTTTTGGGTGGTCAGCTCGAGCTCTCTGCAATTTTAATTTGAGAGTACAACAGAGTAATTGAAACTAAACAATTTATTTAAAGCTGGGCTGTATTCAGTCATGCATATTTCCAGAAGTGTATATAACGGTATAGTTAATCCAGTGACTGTGGTATAACAGTGGTGTAATGCTACCTTCACTACGTACCATAACAGTCACCCACTTGATCTATGTTTATATAATTTGTCGTTGGAAATATAATGTTTTCACAAATTCACTCTGGAAACATAGAATCGCAGAGTTAGTTTGCCGTGCTTGCTGCTGGAGAACATTTCAGGCCACCAGATTAGTTCAAATTCTCTCGTTGCCCGTCCTTCGCCACAACCAACGACAATTTGGATTTGTAATGTTGGTGACATGTTTGCTGTCTGACAGTGTGCCCTAGCTTTGGCTTTCTCCAATGCTGTTCTGCCATCTTCTTTAGTACATTCAGGTACCTCTTTGTCCCCAAGGTAAGTCTTCTTTAAACATGTCACCCCACTTCGTTCACCTAGGGCAGCAACCACGTCCTCGATTTCATAGCTTCGGTAGTGCAGGGCTCTGGAGATTTCTTTCCATACGGGGGGCGTAAGTGTCTTTTATCTCTCGCGCTGTTGATGAACGCGTTAGGCATGTCCGCCAAAAGAGCTTGAAAATGATCTTCTGGAACATGATATCTTTCAACACGACACCATTTTCCTGATAACAACAAATACGGAAAATCACATGGCCTGCTGCACACACTACAAAAGATTTTCGCAGCTATCAAGATCGCTGTTCTTTCACTGCAAATTCCTTTCATTCCTGAATTCTTGAGTTTGTAAATGAGTGTTGTTTTGTTCTTAAAATGTCTGAATTAGTTTTTTTTTTCCTCTGGCGAATATTATCTTGAATTGTTATTTTCATTTATTTTCATTATTTTTCGAAGCAAATTTCCCAGCTGTATGATTCATGTATTCGGTTGTTTGCGGCTTAGAATTTCCTAACGATTATGAATATTTGACAAAAGAGTACAGTCACGCAGCTCGAGATCATGATATGACGAATATAGCACAAGGTATCGACTGACTATGCTTGCATTATTTTTTTTTATTATTTTGATTACAACGTTAGGGGACTTCTACTTACCCATACCTTTGGGATGAAGGCATGAATCGATACTTTCTGTGATGCCACTTAACCACTGTCTATAGCACTCAGACCTGCGTCCTTTCCTAGTTCTTTGTGGAAGCTGTACCATGTCCTGACCATTATAAAACGGCAAAAATGTAATCGTTTGTGCTCCACTGTGTTTTGTCTCTCTGTGCTTTAACAGCGCAGTCGTTGTATTAAATTGTGAAGAACATAAATCGCAGCGCGTTTTATAAACAGCCATACTTTTCTCATCAAGGCACTAAACTGGACTTTAACTTCCGAACGGAAGCACACGCTGTTGAATCTCACCAATCACAACAAACGCTAAATGTGTCAATAATGTCAATGTTACCTTGTGCATTTTTACTTTCGAAGAGTGGGGTAGGGAGCCCAAATGCCAAAATTAAAACAAAAAAAAATCGTTAACAGCCATGCAAATTCAGTTGAAGAAAAATGTTTTCAACTAGTGAAAGATAACTACAGTGTATACGGTTAAGACTTTTTTATTGGCCAAATAACACTTTAGACTCGACTTCCCTGACCCCCTGCTCAAAGACACGGTGATCTACCAACTGCTGTGAGAGAGCTTCACGTGCTTGTGAAAGCGCGTATTACCCACATGTTTCAATACACTCCAAATCTTGCGCAGGAAAGATAGGAAGAATATTTTACTTAGCTTACTGTACATTGCTACAATTGTTTTCGAAGTTTTGTTTATATATTGTTCCATACCTGTAATATACTTGGTTCGTGTCGAAGAAAATGGCGAGAAACAAGAGAAAGCATTTAAAAGACCGAGAGAAAATGAAAGGCATTCGAATCGCAGCAAAGAAACGCTGGAGACAGAGGAAAAGCAACCTGAAGAAATGTGTTGAAAATGTTCTTGAGGTAGCTGGTCCGTCCGTTAGCTATCAACCACCGCGAGATAAAAGCCCTGATACTGCTGTTGTTGCTGGGCCAAAACCACCGTCTGGAAGAACATCCATGAGTTGTAAGCCGCAAGATGATCAATCGAAAAGAAAAGCGGCCGATAAACTTGCTAAGAAAACCCAACCTCCCAGACCGGACAAATTGTTAGCAAAGTCTACAGCTAACCACGGCGTAAAAGAAAGCAATCCTCAAGATGTCGTTAGATCAGAAAAGACATTGGGATGTGGAACCTTTGGTGTGTGTTAGCTGGCACACTTCAGAGGGATCATGGTGGCTGTGAAGGAGTTCAGGCTTCGATCAGAATCCAGATCGGTCGCTGAAAGAAAGCGAGAGGTTTTGAATGAGGCCCATATGATTAACCTTTTAGGCGACCACCGTGGATTACCTTTACTGTTTGGTGTTATAACAAAGGAAATGCCGATGAGACTCGTCACCCAGTTCCACGGACATAAACACCAAAGCGTCACCTTGAAGAAGGGGTTGAAAAATTTGAAACTAGACAAGCCTTCTTGGCTGGCAATCCTAACGAACATCATAGAGGCGCTAGATCATGTCCACAAGGCTGGAGTGCTCCACAACGATCTTAAATCGAATAACGTTTTGCTGGAGAACTGTGATCAGATATGGAATCCCGTGGTTATTGATTTTGGGAAGGCAAGATTGATCACAAACCCCAAGCCCGTGATGTCTTTGTCTGCTTCCGCGCAAGAGAGATATGCTAAACTCTACCCACATATCACGACCGAAATCGTTATAGGAACAGGGCAACAGAGTGTGGCGTCGGACATATTTTCTCTTGGAAGAATTGCGCTTGCAATTTTGGACCTGCTACCAACAGCGACAGCGCATTCATTACCGCGTGGCAAGGAAAGCGACCTCGCACGATCCAGTGAAACGCCCGTCACTGGAAGAATTATCTGCTGCTCTGTAAGGCAAAATTTTCGATATCTGATTTGAGACATTTTTAACATTACTACATGTGATAACAATGTATATTTCATGATTTAGTTTTAGTTATAATTAAATCCCTGCATGTGTTTTTTCACGGGCTCGGCGAAAAAAAAGTTCTGTTTGTGTTTTATGACGGAGATGTTTGGAATTTTTTTGCAAAGAAGCGTATAGGCAATTTATATGTTCTTAGTGTCTACGTCTGTTTCCGCGATTCGAATTGTGTAAATAATGTGACAACATTACAAGCATTTATTATACTGAAAATTCTCCGAGTTTACTATAACATTATATATAAGGTCCATAATCAGTAAAATTTTGTGGTACATTTGAGGGTTGTGTGCTTACTTTAGGACCATGATTGCGTGGTAACAAAATACGTGGGACAATGCCAAAACTCCTTGCGCGAACAATATGACCGCAGCTGGAAAATCTTACTTTTTATGTCTGGTGTTGTCATTAATGGTGGTTTTATGTTTCTCACAGTATGTGCTTGGTCGGCGAATAAGTGTCAACCAAAAGATTATTGATGACACCTTCATCTTGCTTTCTGGCAATTCAACGTGCGAACTAAGTTTTTATGTTACGAATCTTAATTACCTTAGCGGAGATTCAATCTCCGCCAAGCTAATTGGCGTAATTTTTTTTTCCAGCCTAAGCTCGTCATGTTGTGATCTTTGGGGAAGTGTTCGTCTATTAGTGCGAGGAATTTGTGCCCAATGTTGGTGCTGGTGCTCTTGCTAAAAGGAGGGTTGTACCAGATGATGTTATTGCGTTGTCGGTTTTTCCGTTTCTTTGCTTTGGGTGGTTCGTACTGCAGTGTGTAGTGGTATCCGCTTTCGTCAAGTGCTTTCTGGTATGGGGGGGCGGCTTGGTCAAAGGATGCTTTGTCGGATGATAGGGATAAGCGTTTGTTGATGCCGGCGGGAATGTTCTTTGGTCATCGGTGGGTGGTTGCTCTCGTGATGAATGTATTGCAGAGAAGTGTTTGGCTTTGTAAATGGCTGATAAGTGCTTCGGTTAAGGTTAAATGTGACATCTAGGAAGTTGATTACTTGTTTGTTAGCTTCAATGGTGATGCGTAGGCCATTATTATTAAAGATGCGGCATATTTCTTTCTTAATAATTTCTGTGGCTCTTGGTGTGGCGTTAGTGATGGCTAGTTCAGTAAAGTCCTACGTTTATGTTAAGGTCCTGAAGCTGGGAGAGGAGGAAGTTTTCCACGAGTTCGCATGTCTCGGCACCATTGTAGCTTCCCATTGTTACGTCGAGTGTTGAGTTACCTTTCTTTTGCCAGGGTTGGTTCTTGTGGATTAAGATGGAGTTTTTAGCATGTATTATAATGTTTCTTTTGTCGGCGGTGATGTAGTCATAGTCGGAGGCGAAGTCGAGTGCTTTGTTTAGGAGATCTTGGCTGATGGACGGATAGAACTCTTCGATGTCGAAACAGATGAAGCTGGAGTGTTGTTTGTTTTCTATGGATTTGAACCAGTTGATTACAGCAGTAGTGTTCTTCCATTGGTTGAAGTTGCGTTTTTTCCGCGATTGTGCTGTTGATGCGGTCGAGGATCGTTTTGCTGATTTTGCCTATCTCGGACTTCGTGGGGTTGATGAGTCTGCAGGTCGGTTTGTTAGTGAAGTTTGGCTTGTGATCCTTAAGTGTTATGAACGCGTCTTTGTCGGCCGTAGTGTCCACTCTATCGTCGATTCCTAGTTTCGTCGCGATGTCTGTTTTCTTTATGGATTGCTTGCGTCCTCTCAGGTGGTGCTTTCTTATAGGATTTCGTGATACTTTTCTCTAGGAGATCGTTGTATGCAGATGGCTCTAGTTTGTAGAAGTTAGTTGTTTTGTCCGCGGCGATTAGTCGTTTGGGTTCATTTTTGATTTGGTCGGTGTCTTCTTTTAGCTTATTGAGAAAGGAGTTGTTCACTTGCAAGAAACGGAAAAACCGACAACGCAATAACATCATCTGGTACAACCCTCCTTTTAGCAAGAGCACCACCACCAACATCAGGCACAAATTCCTCGCACTAATAGACGAACACTTCCCCGAAGATCACAAGCTCAGAAGAATCTTCAACCGAAACACCATCAAGATCAGCTACAGCTGCATGGACAACACTAAACAAATAATCGACAACCATAACAAACGCATCCTAACTGAATCTACACAGGCCGATAACACCGCCGCTGCCGCCCCCGCCACCGCTACCATTAACAATACATGCAACTGCCGACAAAAGAACGCATGCCTGCTTAACGGAAACTGCCTACAATCTTCAGTAATCTACCAAGCCGCCGTCACGCGCAAAGACACCAACACAACAGAAACGTACATCGGGCTCACAGAGAACGACTTCAAAACTAGATACAGAAACCACACCGTATCATTCCGCCACGCTATACACAGAAACTCCACCGAACTCAGCAAACACATCTGGACCCTCAAAGACAATAACATCGAACACTTTATTTCCTGGCGCATCCTTTCATCACACTCACCGTACAACAGCTCAAGCAAAAGATGTAACCTCTGCCTTAAAGAAAAATTCCTAATTATCTGCCCACCCGAACTTTCAACACTAAACAAACGCAATGAACTCGTGTCTTCTTGCCGCCACAGAAACAAAGCCCTTCTACGCAACAATTAAACTGTAAAATCTCGCACTGCATATATTATGTAAATTAAATTGTATATAAGCGATGGTAAAGATTATTCTCATTACATCCCCTGATGAGTGGGCAACCACGAAACAGGCTTGTAGGGATGACCTTGTAGTTTATTTGATTTTTCTCCCACAACATATATATATATATATATGTATATATATGGATAGGTATAATAAAACGACGAAGAGACAAACTCTTGACAGTTCCAGCGTTTAATCGACGTTTCGGCCTTCGGCCTTCCTCAGGATAGTTTAAAAGTTAAAAATTAAAAACGCTATATACAATGGTTGTGGGTGGCAGAGTTACGGGCTTTTATATAGTACACAGAAAATGGAAATTAAGGTTACGTAACAAAAGAAAAGGTCTTGATTACAAGCTGGGCAAAACAAAAAACAATTGATAGAAAGAAACAAACAGACTAATTGGATAGATCGTGTTATTACGTAACAAACTCCCCATTGAGGGCCTCTGAATGAATGTGCGGGTCAATGTCATAACAAGATCCTCCAAGGGGGCCCCTAAACAATGTAATAGATTCCCAATTGAAAGCCCCTGAATGAAAAACCAAACACAAACATAACAGAATCCCCCAATAGAGTTTTTGAACAAAGACAACAACGACTAAGTGAAGGCTAACAAAAAAAAAAAAAAAAAAAAAAAAAAAAAAAAAAAAAAAAAAAAAAGGGCAGGATTACAAACTGGAAACATTCAAAGCTAGATGGAAGCTAACGAGGTCCTACAGACAGCAAAAATAACGATGATTACAAATTTGAGCTGAAAAGAATTTACACTACAATAGAGACAAAGTCAACTGTTGTAGCAGATACGATTTTTGGATTTGAATTCACGCCTTTTGTTAAGACCGTGTGGATATAATGAAAAGAGTTGTGAGGTCCAATACGCTTCTCTGGTGAGGAGCAGTTGTTCAAGATGGGTTGCATTTTTGTGGTTTTCAATTTGTTCGATAATAATAAAACTAATTTGACAAATTTGATGCTCAAAAGAATTATAATGGACCGCCAGCTCACATGTTCTTCTGTTCTTAAGCATTGATGATTTATGGTTACGAAAACGAACCTTGAATTCTGTTGAAGTGGAACCCACGTACTGCTTTTTGCATTTGTTACAAGCAGCCAAATAAATGACATTTTTGGAAGTGCAGCTTAATTTCTGATTAATCCTATATATGCGGCCCGTAGCAAAACTCTTAAACTTAGTATCTTGAATCAAAAAATGTTTACAAAGGTCACATCTTTTGTTACATTTGCAACAACCTCGATCATCTTCCGAGGTTTCATTTCTGGCTTCAATGTTCCGAAATTTAGATGGAGCTAAGATTTCTTTTAGGTTTTTTGTTCTGCGGTAAGCTGGAAAAATCGACTTTGATGGGAAAATCTCTAAAAGCTCAGGAGACAATCTAAGTAAGTGGGAATGTTTTTTAATCACCTGCTGGATGTCTGGAAGAATTGGGTTGTAGTCAAGTACTAGAGGAAAAACCTTTTTCTTTGGCTTGACTCTTTTTGTTAGGAGTTCGGATCTCTCATTGCTTAATGCTTTTTCAAATTGTCTGTCCACTAATTCCTTGCTGTAATTTTGTGAGCACAGATATCCTTTATATTCTTCACATCTCTTGTTCAAAAATTGGTCTGTAGAACAATTGCGTTTAATGCGAAGAGCCACCCCATAGGGGATTGCACGCTTACAATGTGATGGGTGCGAACTCGAAAAAGGTAAATAAAGATGACTATCGGTGGGCTTAGCATAAATATCAGTGATTATGAACCCATCTTGGAGGTGCAAAGTAAGATCTAGAACGTTGAGGCTACTCTCCGAATATACCAATTCAAACTTGATGGTGGGATAGAGTGAATTAATATACTCCGTAAATTCTAGCAATTTCGGCAAACCAAGAGTCCAAAGATCAAACACATCATCTCTATACCTCCACCAAAGCATAGGCTTGCTTGCACCTCCAAGTTTAGCCTTCTCATCAATTAATCCCATTGCCAAATCGGCGTAACTACAGGCATTTTTAGGGCCCATGGCAGTGCCATGTTTCTGAATAAAATTTTGATCTGCAAATTGACAATTATTGATTTGAAGACAAATCTCAACGGCTTCGACTATACAATCCGTAGATGGAAATTTATCTTTCCTAGAATCAAGCGCCTTTCTAACAGCTGAGATTCCTAGGTTATTATCAATGTTGGGAAACATAGCCACAACATCCCAAGATACAAGCAAACTACCAGGGGGTAGGGGGCCTTTCTCAGCATTTAAAGCCTGAATTTTGTTAATTAGATCACTTGTGTCTTTAACGAATGATGGAAGGTTCTGTGCTAAAGGCTTGAGATAAAACTCGGTGAAGGCAGAAAGTCTTTCGATTGACGTTCCACAGCAGGATGTAATTAATCGGAGTGGATTGCCCTCTTTATGTGTTTTCACATTACCAAAAGCTACCCCCGGTTTAGGTTCCAAATTGGTAACCCATGTGGCAATCTCTTGACTTATCTGACCTTCACCGAGCCATTTGCGTCCCCAATTTTTGACCTTTTCAAAATGCTCCGGTGTTGGATCGCTATTCACCTTATTATAATGCAAGTTGTTGTTAAGTTGCCCTAACATTTTATCTTGATATTCTTCTTGATTAAGGATTACAAATCTAGAGCCCTTGTCTTGAATTCTGATAACTTTATCACTAGACTTAAGATTACGTAATGCTAACCTTTCGTCTTTAGTTAAGTTGTCCTTGACAGTTCTCAGATTTTGGGGTTCCAGGATATCCCTTCTCACATTATTGATGAAGACTTCGACTTCTGGAGAACTACACTTAGGAGGCATCCAATTGGTAGCTGAGGGAATAGCTGGTAAACGATCATCAACTTTCCTTGGGTTTTCATCCGGATTTCTGCCATGATGGAAGAAGGCGAGGCGGATTCTCCTTTCAAATTTATCCAAATCATCGATTACCTTCTGCCAGTTGACATCCTTTGGCGTAGGACAGAACGCTGGTCCTTTAGTCAAAAGAGAGCGCTCTGCATCGGTGAGTTCAGAAGATGTTAGATTAATGGGATTTAAATCCGGCAAGTAGATATCCGGTCTTGCCACCACATCGTTCTCATCACGAGTATATGTATATGGGGAACGGTTCTTTGTTCTCATATCCAAATAAATTAACATGTATACTATTCTGTGTTTCAATTGTGTTGTACTAATGGGCAATTCAATTCCCTCATAATTTAATTGATCCACACATTTTTTATCCTTTGAGGATCCTTTTCCTGTGGATTCAAATATCTGATATGACACCATCTAAAACATTCATTGTCTTTATTTTTTATGTTAATCAATCCTTTTTTATGTTGTAATTCAACTGGTAATTTAATATAGGATTTTCCCTTTTCTGGCTTATATTTCACTATGTTCACATAATGTTCTTTTGATATTTGTAGTGTTTCTGGAATTGCATCATTTATTATTGTTTGTGGTTTGCTATAAAAATATGCTGTTTTGGTTATTATTTGATCACCATTAAGCTTTTCAAATGTGACTTTCAGTGTTTCAACCACCTTAAGACCTTTCATATCTGATAATATTCTTATGAGATGATATTCAATAGCTTTTCCTGTATCTTGGAGTTGCAATAATGGATCTCTTCCATCTTTTATACCTACATTATATGATCTTGTATACCCTTTCAATGCTCTATCCATTAACTGAAATACAGTTCTTGGTGTCGCAACAGGCTTTTCAATAGATTTTTTGGTCCTCTGAGCTGGTACAGGCTAATAATCATCCCTAAACTCAGCTAGCCGTTCAATTATATTTTCTTCATCTCTGAATTCCTTTGGCGGTTCAATAATGAGATTTTCATAGTGATCTACAAGTTGCTTGACACTATGTCTTGGCATAGGAACAGGTCTTATTGATGTTTGCTTCTTTGTCCTGGGTAATGGTACTGGATGAAGTGTTTGATAACTATTTTCAAGCTCATTATTAGATAATCTGCTGAGAAGCTCACGGATTAATTGATTGCGTACAATAGTATTGTTCATACTATTAGTTGAGACAATTTTTTTGTTTATTTTAAATATACTATATATCTGTGCCATGTCTTTAAGCCATTTATAGTATAATTAAAATGAACAAAAAAAATTGGTGCGTTTATATTTGGAATTAATTAGATTGTTTTTCAACATTATTTTTATGAAATTTAGTACCTAAATGCATAAATTTTCCAGCTAATGTATAATCTTTATTACATATTTTTATTTAACCCTTTCACTCCTGATAGTGCCAAATGGCACTTATAGATTTTACTCTGTCTAACACCAGACGATTTTACTTGTCAATGGAGAACCCGTTGGTAACATGTATTTTGTTTTGCTTTTAGCAATTGCAAGTTTTCTTTCTTCTTCAGTGAAATATTTAATTGTGTATGAATGTTTTTCGGTTTTCCTCTTTTCTTTTCCATTATATACTATATATTTTTCTTTATATAGTATTTTGTAATGCATTTATTTTCATATACTCATCAATAACATTCTTTGCTGTACTTAAACTATTTGTCATTCCATATTAATCCCCTAGATTTTCCAAAAGTTTACATATTTTTTCTTGCACACAAGATAGAACTGGATCGGAATTGAGAATTTCTCTACCTATCCCTCAAAGAGAAAAAGAGCTTGTCGTCAATACAAAGCAGCTGAAGAGATTCACAAAGAATCAAAACCGCCGGTCCTGCTTAGACCCTACGTTTCAGTTCATACGCTGAGACAATATGTCAGACAACGCAATACATATAAGTTGTAACCCTTACAATGAAGATATCGACAATGCAGAAGCAATTCTGCCAGCTCCACCAAAAACACCAGAGTATCGTCTGTCGGACGAGGATATGGCTGAACCAAACCTTGAATCAGACGAGGAAAGCCCTCCAGCATCACAGCTAGAGCAACGACACAAAGCTGAACCTGCTGCAAGAGCAACACAAAGAAACGAAAGGAGAAATCCTTCAAGGCAAAGCCTGCCAAAAGTTACCGACTTACGGCAAACCTCAAAAAGGAAAGGAGAGAAAATAACTAGCGCATCAATCCTCAAATTAAAGAAACATTTAGAACAAAAGACTTGTCCTAAGTCACTTCAGTATAAAGCGCGGGCAAATATAACGCCCGATGACATGTTTCAAAGAGACATAAGCACCATAAAACAATATGCCAAAAAACAATTCATGGAACTCTGTTGCGCTTCCATCAATGCAGACTCGAGAGTCATGCGAAATATGCCAAACACTGCCCTCGCCCTCGGCGAACATAGCAAACAATGGCAATAATGACGTAAATAGAATAAACAACCTAGAAAAGCAACTTTCCAATATAAAAGAGATGCTATGTACACATTTGCTAGACAACAATAAAAATGTTGAAAGCTATAACAGTGTGGTCTCTGAACAAACAACCACAAAAATCACAAATGCGAGATCAGTCGCACGACTGTCGAGAAATGGCAAATGCAAAGGGCGAAGAAAAACCGCGAAACATAATAAGATATAACAAAGAAAGGGAGGCAAACGAAAATTTTCTTAAAAACCTCTCAAGTCACAGATTAACTGACAGGCAGGTAAGGGTACTGTCAACAGGGCTTTGATTTATCCCGACACCTGTGACTAACGAAAACGAAATCAAACAACACTTGTTGGGCGATTTCGAACATTTTGTGAGACGAATGTGTCTCCAATACATATTTCACAGAAACAACAAGGGAAAACATCCATTCCATGTAAAATCAAGCTGGGTTCCACCAGTACAACCCTCTGTTGCCCTTGAAAGCTACTTGGAAAACGTCAAAGTTAGACTTGCTGATATAACAGTGCAAAAGCCAAAATACAATTTGTCATGTAAGGAACATATAGCAGTGAAAGAGTTGAAACAAAACACGGCTATAAACCTACAAAAAGCCGATAAAGGGAGCACAACAGTGATCCTCAATATAACCGACAAACTTCAAGAAGGCCTGATCCAACTTAACAACAGGGACCACTATCTGCCTCTTGAAAAACCAATGGTAGTAGAAACACTGCAAAAAAGCCAAAGAGATCATTTCTCAGCTCCACAATGCCAAAAGAATGGCTTTCACAAACTCCCAATCCACCAAGGATACCTATCTTCTACACCTTAATTAGAATCCACAAACCAAAACCGGTCAGAAGACCGATTATCTCATGTTGTGATGGACCAACCGAAAGAATATCACCATTTGTGGATCATTTATTACAGCCTATTGCCATGCGACAAAAATTGTATACAGTTGTATCAAAGACACAACTGATTTCATAAATTTCGTTGAGGAGACAATAATTCCATGTGATGCTATTTTGGTATCTACCGACGTTACAAGCTTGTGCACGAACATCCCACAAGAGGAGGGAATTCAAACAGTATGCACTGCACACGAGAATTTTCACAATAATAACCCACCCATACCATCTCACTATCTTAAAGATATGCTAGGCCTC
>OX419340.1:21216734-21236734 GCA_948470475.1 Galaxea fascicularis | reverse complement strand
TTCAATTCTGTTTGCCAAATGGCAAACAAAAAGTCTGTTTGAGACAGAGACCAGCATACACTTTTCCAAAATGCAGTCCAGGGGCACTGCAATAATTTTGGCTGTCTCTTCAACCCTATGGATGTGTCTGATTACAGCGATCCCCTTCAGACCTGGTAATTGATCTTGATGCTCAACCATAGTTTTAACCAAAGCAAAGTGCCTACATTCAAGCTGGCAGTCACAGTGTGTAATGTTACAGGTTGCCAGTTGGCATTGGTCCTGAACTTTCACATAAATGAGGATGTAGCCATATCTTGACTGTGTCTTCCCAGAGAAATAGATGGTGAAATTGTTTCTTGCAGTTACTCTTTTGTAGCTCCGACTGTGATAAACTACTCCATTAATGAGCAGAAGAAATAAATGCCAAACGGGGTAATTTTAATGCAAGGAAAAAGTGTGTAATCATGCAATAATTGAACGAGGGAAATGAACAGAGAAATAAACATTGGAACACATAGTATGCAATGGATATATGTGGCTACATGGTGATTAAAACTCGGTATCTATTTAACAAGTTCTTACACTGTAAGAGCAAAATCTTGATCACTTACTCTCTTTTGGTATTCAGCATTCTTTTGCGGGAGCAGTTTTTTAAGTTAGATGTTTGGTGGGCCGGGTATTCTGCAATCTAGCCCAATCAACAAAAAGCTAGGGCTTTTAGTCCACATGAAGAAAGGCGCAGCAGATTCCTCACTTTTTCAACCCTCCACCTCCACTGATTCAGTACCTCTGTAGATTTGTTCTTCAAACGTAGGCCCCATTTATATGGTGAAAAGTAGAAGGTAGAAGGGTCACCCGCATACCCAACTTTTCATACATTTCCTTACAAAACTTGGTGAACCATTTACATGAGAAACAAAACATTGGCTCAGCTGGAAGGGTGATCCGCCTAGCCAGGTCACCCTTTTTCGATTGTTGGGTCACCCTCCTAGCTGGGCCAACTTTTCTCCATATAAACACTTTGGCTTGCCTAGCCGGGACAACTCCGTCAAGTCAGAGCATGTGCGAGCGCTATTGGCTTGGGCAAAGGGGTCAACTTTTTTCTCATATAAACACTCGCTTAAGTTGACTCAGCTGGGAGGGTGACCCTTCTACCTGGGACATCTTTTCTCCACATAAACGGGGCCTTACCCTACACAGCCTGTTGTGGAACAACGAAAGCTGTTTTCATCATCCAGAGGAAACAGCCTGAGACATACTTTGCAAATGTCATACACATGTAACTCGCATTGTCCGCATACTTCTTGAACTTTGCTGTAACTAAGTGACTTGAAAGTTACAATTTCGGGACAAATAACTTTAATAAAATCGATTAAATCTTTCGCAGCTTCATTTGTCATACAGTGTCTTGAAAGTTATCATTCTGTTCACCTTCTTCTGATGTATAACACTGGGCTTCCAATTCACTCTCATCAGACTCAGAAGACACTAAAGAAGAGTCTTGGCTCGAAGAAATTTCACTGCACTCACTGTCTGACTCTCCACCAAGTCCACATGTTTCAATAACCGTTGTGTCTTCGTTTTCAACACCACCTTCCAAGCTTGGGAAGACTGTGTACATCCATTTGTGGGCGAGAATTCCGAAGTGCCTCTGTAATCGCATGTAGTCTCTTCTGGGTCTTGAACAAATGTTTGAGATGCACTTGACTCTGCTGGCACCACTGCTACGTCTACAACAGACTGAGAAATAGAGATGGCTACATGTACGTTTGCCGTGGAACGTGTTGCTGAACACATGTTCACAGTCAAACTTTGTTGATTTGGGTACCGGTACACTAGGATTATCAAGGTATCTCTTGTACTTCCTAATGTAGCATCCTTCAGTTAAAAAAAAGAGGGTAAAACACTATTTGAAATAACATTCAAAATTTTGATTGCGTGCAAGACGAATCTTGTGTTATTTCTCACCTTTGCCGTGAATAGAACTCAAGTGGGTTTTGAGTCTCTTTCCTCGACAAAATTCGGCCGCAAATCGTGCATTTGTAGTACGTTCGATTCTTGTCGATTACATTTACATCATTATTTAGCTCATCGTCAGGATGTGGCTCCAAAAACTCCATTACTTTGGTCATAAAATCTCTTGAGACTGCAAACTGGTAAACCAGCAGATTCTCTTTGCTAGCTAATGACAATTCCCAAAAGATCCATGTGATGATGCCCCGTGATTGGAAACAAAGAAAACTCAGTGTTCCGTTGCTATTTGGCGCTCATCTTTGAATGTAGTTTTCATCAGTTGATTGCTCATGCGGAGAGTTATTTCTTTTCTTCTGCTCAATATAGCATTTCTAAAGACGGGTTTCATTGTTGTTCAATGGGAAAACGAGAACAGCATGAGTGTTGTAAATGAAAAGCAAGTCATCGGTGCTGTGGAGTTAAAAGAAGGAATGACAGTTGACATATCGGCTGGTACAAACAAGGGTTGAGTGGGCATTTATAAAGCGTCGATATTGAAAGTTTGAGGTGAATACAAATTGCGATATTGAGTACGTGATCAAAGTCTTACCAAGGAATAGATATATACTTACCAAACAATAGATTTTAGCTTACATAACACACAAAGCTCAGTGCAACTGAAACTTCAATAATTTGGAGATCAAGCATCGAATCAGTCACTTGCATGTCGCAGTTTCTTAAAGTGCACCTAACCCCAAAATATTTTTTTCGCTAAAACAAATCTTTGCACCTGTTGGAAAAGCATTGCGCTCTTTTTTGTTCATTTTTGCCAAATGTTGGCTTTTTATAGGCTTCCACACTTACAAAAAATAAGCATCATTTGGTACATGACCAAGTGAGAAGGAGCGTGGGTCTATTCTTGAATTGACGTCACAAACTGATTTGCATCACATTAAGTCTTTGTAAACATGCATGCAAATCAGTTTTTGATGTCAATTCAAGAATAGACCCATGTCACGGCAGCATTGCGCGTGACACTGCGTGACATGACAGAAACTTACGTTGCGGTGGCCTGGGACCGAGCGGTCCCAGATGACCACGCTAGTTGTACGTTTTTCGGAATGCTTTTCGCTGTGTTAGTTTTTAAGTTGAACGTTCTACGGTTAAAAGGAATCAAGGAACGGATTAAGGACTAAGGTTTATGTCAATAACGGAACAAGGACACAGATGTAAGTTTCAGAATTACTGCTTTACCTTATTGTATTGTAATTTCGTATCGCCCCAAGCTTGCCTTTGTAATGCTAGTTTTCTGTTTCTTCCTTTAGTTTTCTTTACCGCATCGCATCGCATCGCATCGCATCGCATCGTATCGCATCAGTTAAGCTTATATTGCACTATCACGTTCACATCGCATTATCGTATCACCGAATCAAGACATTGTTCACAAGGAATCGTTTGCAAGGAAAATCAATAGCAGCGATGGACAGCGCGTACATGAATTTCTGTGGATTAAACTAAAGTTGTGTTTACATTGTATGCCTCATCGATTTGTAAGGTCCTGAGGCAGTTCTGCCGCCTCATTCGTAAAGAAAAATCTCTACATCGGCGTTCTGCGTGTTTCGAAGGAGTTATTTGCTTAATTTACGTTAACTTTGTTTGGATTTTACTGGATTTGTGAAAGAATTGCGGCGGGTTGATTCGCTTTGCGTATGGCCGAAACTAGTTCCCAGGATCACACGGACGACTTCAATGTTCCAGGCATCCTTGAGGATTTCGAAGAAGAAAACACAGACAGAAAAATGGAAGAACCATTTCTGAGTCAATCTTCAAACACTGGCGAATTACCAGATTCTCTAGGCCCGCGAAGACGAAATTTGACAGAAAAGGGTCAAGAAGAAAAGCGTAACAGACTAAAACGGCAATACACAAATGCTGTCCGATCTGTATCCAGAAAGAGAACTGAGATAACCCAGCTAATGGTTGATGTTAACAACTTGCACCTCGTAAAGGACGAAACAGTGATCTTGAAGGATCTTATCGAACAGTGCAGGGAAGCCTTTTCAGCTTACTATGAAGAGTTAACCCAGGAAAAGGATAAAGACCATGAACATGCCCATTATAAGGATAAGGTCGAAGATATGATGGCATATTTACACCCATTACACGCTTGGATATCACAGGCTGAGGCCCGCTTGATTGATCAGTTAGATGGAAGAAGTAGCAAAGGATCTGAACGATCGTCTAAGGCAAGTTCAAGGTTGTCCGCAAGAGACCGAGAGAGAGTCCGTCTAGCAGAGCTAAAGGCTGAAAGGTCGATGCTTAAGCGGAAACAGGCTCTTCGTGCTGCGGGAGAAGAATTGGAACTTGAAATGGAAATAGCAAAGACCGAAGCAAGGGAAAAGACATTGAGTGAAATTGATAAGGAACACGAGGCTCCCCCGCCTCCACTTGGCTCAAGTCCACCTTCAGTGGCTGCCTCCTTTACACCTATTGTGTTAAAGTCTGCAGCAAAATCGTCACCTGACAACGTTACTGTGAGTCACAACCCGCTTGGCTCCTCTGCCACCAAAGAGATGACACCAGCTATGAATACGGAGGTTAGCAGCTCCCCCAAGAATCCCAAGGCCGCAGATTTCATCCCTGGCTTGTTTGCAGATAGAATTTCATCGACACCGTTGACTGGTAACGGTCTCCGGGAAACTTCTAAGGAAAGCAGTCATGGAGTCTCTGAAGCTCGATCACCTCAGTTAGCAGAACGTACCTTTCAGAATGTTATCGAGTTACAGTAGAAGCAAAATGAGACAATTATTGCAACACACCAACAGTTAACAGCTGCTATGACACTGCCTCAACCAACAATAACTAAGTTCACAGGTGACCCAATCGAGTATAAGACCTTTGTTATGGCCTTTGATACACGTATCTGCTCCAAAGCATCTACCGGTTCTGATCTCTTGTATTATCTAAATCAGCATCTTCAAGGTGAACCGGCAGACCTTATTCAAGGATGTCTACACATGGACCCTGAAGCAGGTTACACGGAAGCCAGACGACTGCTTCAGAAAGAATACGGTGACCCGTACAAGATTTCCACTGCTTACCTCAACAAAATCATCCGCTGGGCTCCCGTTAAATATGATGACAACCAAGGCTTGAAGCGACTGTCAATATTCTTGACAAAGTGTAACATTGCTATGAAGAGTATTTCATACATGCATGTGCTTGACCATGCACCAAACATGCAGTTGGTGGTCTCCAAGCTTCCGGCCAACTTGCAAGCTAAATGGAGAGATCAGGTGTTGAAGAAGAAGAGAAGGGAGGACGGTGTAACGTGTTTCGCAGACCTTGCCAAATTTGTAGAGTATGCGTCAGAGTCTGCCAATGACCCGGTGTTCGGCAAAGACGCCCTTAGCAAGAGTAAGGAAGATGTTAAACCCAAAGAAAAGGAACCCCCGATAAAGGAAAAAGGCCACCAAGGAAACCGGGAATTCCATGGAGACCAAAGGAAAAGAGTTTTGTGACGACACCACTTGGAGCCGTTGTGCCTCCGGCTGTATACGGGACCGGGCCTCCAAGTAACTATGGTCGCCCCCCATGTCACCTTTGCAACCTTGCTCATGATTTGGATGACTGTGATTTATTCAACAAGAAGACGCCAGAACTTAAGAGAGCTTTCCTGAGAGAAAGGAACATGTGTTTTGGATGTTACGGAACGAACCACATCTCAAGGAACTGCCCAAACAGACGGAAATGTAAATTCTGTGGACGACTGCATCCCTCAGCCCTTCACATCAGTGGATTCCAAATTCCACCAAGGGACAATGGTAAACGAGAGAATGACCAGGCAGTGGGCAATGCCTGTACCAACCTTCAATCTACCTCCTGTAGTACCGCTAGACCTGCAGAATCAGTTGTGCTTCATGCCATCCTACCAGTACGTGTAAAGAAGAAAGGCAGCGACGAGACCGTCACCACTTATGCCTTCTACGACAATGGCAGCAGTGGTTGCTTTCTGACTGAGAGTCTTAGAGAGAAGATGAGCGTTGATGGCAAAAAGACGCAGTTACAGCTGGGCACTATGCATGGCCAAAGCCTCATATCTACCACTGTTGTCTCTGACTTGTTGGTGATGGACATGGAAGGCAAGAATCCAGTTGAGTTACCGCAGTCTTACACGAGATTCGAGATACCAGTGACCGAACAGCAGATTCCTACCCCTGAAGGAGTCAAACGGTGGGAGCATCTTCGCAGTGTTGCTGAGAAGATACCAGAGTTTATACCGAACTTGGAGATTGGCCTATTAATCGGCAGTAATTGTCCTGCAGCTATAGAACCTCTAGAGGTTGTACCAAGTGATGTCAAGGGGCCATATGCAATGCGATTGCGCCATGGATGGACTTTGTCTGGGCCTTTGTATGTGGAGAACGTTTCAAGTCCTGGCAATGTTACTTGTCACAGAATCACGGTACGGGAAGCGGAATCAGTCAAAGAGGTGATATCACCCCAAGCCATACAGCAAATGTTTGAACTAGATTTCAACGATCACAAGTCTAGCCCTGATGAATACGGCTACTCCCAAGACGACAAGAAGTTCATCAGTAGGATAAGGGAAAACGTCCACCTTCGCGACGGCCATTATGTGATACCATTGCCATTCAGAGACCCTCAGGTGACAATGCCAAACAACCGAGTTCAAGCACTGAAACGAGCAACTTGGCAGAGAAAGAAGATGTTACGTGACGAGAGCTATCGAGATGACTATGTCAACTTTGTGAATGAAATGATTGCAAAAGGTTATGCACGACGAGTGCCAGATGACCGTCTGGAAGCTGGCCCTGGCAAAGTATGGTACCTGCCACACCATGGTATCTACCACCCTAGGAAGCCCCAGAAAATACGTGTGGTCTTCGACTGTAGCGCTAGACACGGAAGCACTTCCTTGAACGACCAATTAATGTCAGGCCCTGACCTTACCAACTCTCTGATTGGAGTTCTTACACGCTTTCGCCAAGAGCCCGTGGCATTCATGGCGGATATTGAGGCGATGTTTCACCAGGTTCAGGTGCCCGATGACCAGTGTGACTTCCTCAGGTTCCTCTGGTGGCCCGATGGCAATCTGGAGTTGCCCATCCAGGAATATCAAATGACGGTGCACCTCTTCGGAGCGGCTTCATCCCCAAGCTGTTGCAACTTTGCATTGAAGGAAACTGCTAAGGACATGGAACACGAAAGTGGTCCACTTGCAGCGGATACTATCCGCCGAAATTTCTATGTAGATGATTGCCTTCGTTCAGTTAAAGACGAGCAGACAGCCATTGAGCTTATCCAAGGTCTATGCCAAGCATGTGAGCATGGAGGCTTCAATCTAACAAAATTTACAAGCAATAGTCGTGCTGTTCTGGAATCCATCCCAACGGAGAAGCGTTCTAAGGAAGCTAGAGATCTTGATCTGGGTCACGACCGTCTACCTGTTGAACGCGCCCTTGGGGTGCTATGGTGCGTGGAATCTGACGTCTTCAAGTTCCGTATAGTTATTGATGATAAGCCGCCAACGAGAAGGGGCACCTTATCTGTTATCTCATCAATTTATGACCCACTGGGCTTTGCCGCGCCATTCACACTTCCGGCCAAGAAGATACTTCAGGACCTTTGTCGTGAAGATATCGGATGGGATGACACCATTCCTGATCAGTACCAAACTAGATGGGCCAAGTGGCTAAGCGAGCTTCCTCTGCTAGAGCAGTTCAAGGCAAACAGGTGTGTCAAGCCGCCAGAGTTCGGAACCGTGACGTCCCAGCAAGTACATCTCTTCTCTGATGCAAGTTCCATGGGATATGGAACTGTTGCTTACCTACGGCTGTGTGATGACAGCAATCGCGTTCACTGTACGTTCCTAATGGGGAAATCACGTCTCGCCCCTATCAAGTCACTCACAATTCCGCGTCTCGAGCTAACTGCTGCTACCACATCCATCCGAGTTGGAGAAATGTTAAAAAGAGAGGTGGATGGCGACCCAGAGTTTGTGTACCATACAGATTCCACCACTGTGTTGCGCTATATCGCTAATGAACGACAGCGGTTTCATGTTTTTGTTGCAAACCGGGTGCAGCTCATCCGCGACCATTCACACCCGAATCAGTGGAAGTATGTAGCCACTAAGGAGAATCCGGCAGACGATGCTTCAAGGGGCCTTAATGGACTTGCTCTTTTAGAAGGGCAGCGTTGGTTAGAAGGTCCAGAATTCTTATGGAAACCCGAGAACGAGTGGCCGCAACAACCATCCACGTTGGGCCAAGTCCCAGATGATGATCCAGAAGTAAGGAAGGTAACGACAAGCAGTGCAGTCAGCATTAATCAGGTGGATAAGACCACAAACAAGCTGATCAAAAGCTTTTCTGATTGGCATCGTTTGCGAAGGGCCGTAGCCGTGTTCCTGCGAGTTAAAGAGACCTTGCGAAAGCGGCGTAACAATCGTTTAAATGTCAAGAATGGAACCACAAGTGGCGACAGAAACCTTGCAGACCAGAGATCGCCTGCAACGACCAAGGTAGTCGAGTTTAAGAGTTCCAAGGAGCCACACTCGCCTCTTACTGTACAAGATCTAGTGACAGCTGAATTGGCTATTCTGAAGTTTGTTCAGGCTTCAGCCTTTGGCAAGGAAGTCCACGCTCTTAAGGAAGGTGAGAAGAATAAGTTGCGAGGGCAGAAGAAAGGAGGTATAAAGAATGACAGTCCTGTTCGTCGCCTTGATCCCTTCCTGGACAATGGTGTCCTCAGAGTTGGAGGTCGACTCAGACGTGCAGATTTACCATTTGAGACAAAGCACCCAGTCATTTTACCAAAGAAGAGTCATGTTACAACTCTTCTCATCCGTCACGCTCATAAACGGTTGGGCCACGCCGGACGTAGCCACGTCATTGCAACCCTTCGAGAGAAGTATTGGATCATCAAAGTTAACACAGCAGTGCGCCATGTAACGTCAAAGTGTGTCTTCTGTCGCCGCAATCATGGCAAGCCAGGCGAGCAAAAGATGGCTGATCTACCCAGGGATCGCATCTCTCCAGCACCACCATTTACATACACGGGCGTCGACTACTTTGGCCCCTTCTTAATTAAGGAAGGACGCAGGGAGGTGAAGAGGTATGGTGCCCTCTTCACATGTTTAGTCAGCCGAGCAGTCCATATTGAAGTCGCAAGTACCCTCGAGTCAAGTTCATTTATTCAAGCACTTCAGCGCTTCATAGCACGACGTGGTCCGGTGAGGGAAATGAGAAGCGACAACGGTTCGAATTTTGTTGGCGCACACAATGAACTGCTTCAAGCTATACAAGAGATGGATCATGAAGAAATCCGAGCCAAGCTACAGAGAGAGAACATTGATTGGACCTTTAACCCACCCGCCGCTAGCCACATGGGCGGCGTGTGGGAGCGTCAGATCAGAACTACAAGGAAGATTCTTGCTGGCCTAATGGATGAGTACGGTCATTGTTTGGACGAAGAATCATTCCGCACCCTCATGTGTGAAGTTGAGGCTGTTATCAACTCTAGGCCCTTGACGACAGTGTCTGGAGAACCTGACGATCTTGAACCGCTTACTCCCAACCATATCCTGACGACCAAGTCAAATGTGATACTGCCACCCCCAGGGAAGTTCCAGAAGAACGATGTGTACATGCGTCGTCGGTGGCGAAGAGTGCAATACTTGGCAAATCTATTTTGGACTCGGTGGAAGAAGGAGTACCTCGTTGTGATGCAGGAAAGGCGCAAATGGCAACATCCTCAGCGAAGCCTGGTAGAAGGGGATGTCGTGATAATCCGAGAAGAGAACGTCCCACGTAATGCCTGGTCGTTGGCCTGCGTTGTGCGAGTAGAGCCGGACGCCCAGGGCCTTATCAGATCTGTTGTCGTCAAAACACGAGAAACTACGCTTAGAAGACCAATCAACAAGCTTGTCCTAATCCTGCCCAAAGAGGAACAGGAAGGAGATCAGGAGAAGTAAACGCCCCCCGGACGTTTAGGGGCCGGGAATGTCACGGCAGCATTGCGCGTGACACTGCGTGACATGACAGAAACTTACGTTGCGGTGGCCTGGGACCGAGCGGTCCTGGATGACCACGCTAGTTGTACGTTTTTCGGAACGCTTTTCGCTGTGTTAGTTTTTAAGTTGAACATTCTACGGTTAAAAGGAATCAAGGAACGGATTAAGGACTAAGGTTTATGTCAATAACGGAACAAGGACACAGATGTAAGTTTCAGAATTACTGCTTTACCTTATTGTATTGTAATTTCGTATCGCCCCGAGCTCGCCTTTGTAATGCTAGTTTTCTGTTTCTTCCTTTAGTTTTCTTTACCGCATCGCATCGCATCGCATCGTATCGCATCAGTTAAGCTTATATTGCACTATCACGTTCACATCGCATTATCGTATCACCGAATCAAGACATTGTTCACAAGGAATCGTTTGCAAGGAAAATCAATAGCAGCGATGGACAGCGCGTACATGAATTTCTGTGGATTAAACTAAAGTTGTGTTTACATTGTATGCCTCATCGATTTGTAAGGTCCTGAGGCAGTTCTGCCGCCTCAACCCACGCCCCTTCTCACTCGGTCATGTACCAAATGATGCTTATTTTTTGTAAGTTTGGAAGCCTATGAAATAGCCAACATTTGGCAAAAAAGAACAAAAAAGAGCGCAATGCTTTTCCAACAGGTGCAAAGATTTTTTTTAGTGAAAAAAGTATTTTGGGGTTAGGTGCACTTTAAGGTTACACTTCATATGAAATAAATCTTCTAAAAAGGTTTTAAGACTATTTTAGTCACGTCTGGGAACATTTTGATCCTGCTTTGCTTTGAAAATTTCGACTTCTCTCATCATTAATTTCAGCATAGTTCACATATTACAGTAACTATGATTTCAGGCTGGATTTTATCAAAAAGGTGAATGCATCATGGGTAATCGCGCGATTGGCAGGAAAACTAGGGTGCAGAAAAGAATGGGATTCTTTTCTGCGCCCTGATACTAACCAACACTTCTATGAACTCTTGTATTTTTATTAGCAACAAAGGGACAGGCATAGGAGTATGAGAAAAGTCTCCTAACACCTGCGGCTGTGGAGACTAAAGGTAATATTCAAAGCTTTTTTATTGATTGGGAATAAAGGATTCAATAATTGCAATTTTGTCATTTCTTACAATAGTAACCACGTTTGTAGTGACCATATACTTATCATGTTTTGCAGAAGATGAAAAAAGAAAGAGACCAAGGAAGCCCTCACAGAAAGTGAAGGAGAATGTCGAAGGAGGTCAGGCTAATATTTTGTAGATTAACATTTTACAAACTTGCATTGTTTATGTCTATAGTTTATTTTGATCTTAGATTAAAAAAATAACTGTAAATAAATACGAAAAAACAGCTCATTGTAAAACTAGGAATAGTTTCCACTAGCATTGACCCAGCTGTTGACTGAGCATAGTTTGAATATGTCTGTACAACTGAAAACAAATAACTGTGTTCTATACCCTTAACTGAAAGAGGTAATTCTTAAGCAATCCTGTTCTGATCAATTTGGTCACATCAGCATATGACCATAATAGTAAAGTAATAGCTCTGATTTAAAGGAAATTAGACCTAGATTTTGTTTGTAAAATGCGTGTCAATAAGTCTTAGTTACTAAGACCTCTTTTTCCTCAAAGCCATAACCTTCACATACAAAATACCTTTGGGTTAGATTATAACTCAAATTGCATGAGTACTAATGCAGGAAAACAATAGTGTAAAAATTTGCTTTCAGTAGTTGAGTGATATCAGGGCTCCTTAACTCAAATTTCTTCTTCAATGTTCTTTCAGCATGTATTAATGCTTAGATAGAAACTTTCCTTTCAATTAGGCAATTAACCCAAGTTCTGTCCAGGGAAATGCTAGTCCATCCACCACTCAACCGCAACAGACTCGAGAGATAACAAAAAATGACACTTCTTACCTGAAAAATGAAGTACAGTTACATTGCCCTAACAACTTAGGTCTTTGTTCTTTAGTTTAACACAGGAAGTATGTTAAGAAAATTTATGCCCTATAACTCCTGCAGCAAGAGGCTCGTATAACAAATAATATTGTTATAATTCCTCAATTAAATAATATTTCCACTGCAGAACCAGTTGTAAGAAATGATAAAGAACACAACAAAGCCCCTTGAGGGATTGAAAGCTTTACTTTATGAACTCTTCACACCTGACGAAGTAAGGCAGTCATCACTCAAGGGCAGGAGAAAGTGTTGGCCTTCAGAGGCAAAAGCTTGACTTTATCTACTGTAAGTTCCAGATTCATATAATAAAAATTGTGATTAAACTACCCTGAATGCATAGAGAAGCCCTCCTTGTAATGTAATTAAAACAAAATAATGTATTCAGCCCTTTTTAGTAAAATGTATGAAATAGATGTACTTACCGGTAAGCTCCAATATGAAAGTCATTCAATGTATCCGTGATTTCCCAATCCCTGTGCACTTGAATGCCCTTTTCCCTTTTCCTTTTGTGTGAGCTCACAATATATATTTTTTAATTTCAGATGTCAAGGAATCCAGATATAAAATAGACGGGCTCCCTGTAGACAACCTAATTCGAGGCCAGCAGATAAGGCTGCGAGCCCAGCAAAAGAAGACAAGAAGCAGCTAAGTCTGCAGTTTAGGAAAACCTAATTTAAATTTACTGTTACAGTTACAACGAGATTTTATTCAAAAATGATTTATTTTACTGTAATTAACCCGTTAACTCCCACGAGTGCTAAGTCAAAATTGAATAGAAACCTCACAGGGAATTTCCATTTGCAGAATCAACAAAAACAAACAGTTTAACATGAAAGTGCTTGACAGCTTACTTTTGAATGTTCACACACATGAGTTTTATCCAAAGAAGTTACAACCATATAAAATTAAGTCAAAGCCTGACTCTGGCAGTGAAAGGGTTAAAACTTAAACACCAGTTGTATTATCACTATTAAATGATTCATTTGAACTCCATTTTTGGACTCATAGTATTTCTTGCATTCTCTTGCATTAAACATAATTCCAATAATTGGATTTTATGGAAAAGAATCAAGAGGTTTTATTCACAATTTGTGTAAAACCAAATGTAATTGAAGATAATTTTAATGAAGTTTTCAAAAATAGAAAAAGAAATCACATTCCATCCTCCTTAGTTACTACCCATTGATGTTGACATACGATATAAAATATTTTACATGTAAACCTGAGTTAAGCAATGCAAATAAATTGCATTGACTACGTACTTGAATTTTGAGTTGGGAGTAATGAACGAAACATGCATTTATTTTATAAATTTGTTGCCTCAAATTTTTCCTTAAAATTCCCACTAATTCTTGATCATTCCTAGAAATTTCTAAAAATTCCTAGGAATTTCTGGCAAGTTTTTAGATTTACAGTCTTTAAGGGGAAGTCATTGGTGCTCTGAGTTGGAATTCCTAGAAATTCCAAGTCCTGTTGGATCTACGCTTGGAATTTCTGGGAATTTCTACAATCTTGGACAAAACTGTTGAGAAAATTGAGCTCCAAAGTCTCTTTTTCTGAGAACACTAACAACCGAGTTTCACCACCCCCCCTCCCCCAATTCAATGTTGTTTGTGGCTCCTAAACGTTTGCCTAAGAATTGAGGCTTCCTAAATTCAACATTGAATAGGGGGAGGGGGAGGGGGAAGTTACTATAGTAATACTGTTGAGCCAGAGGTTTTCGTGAACGATTTTTGGGCCCGAAGAGGTCAGTTTTCTCAAGTAGTTTTGTCCAAGATTGTATAACAGTGAAGTTGTGGAAAACGTGTGACTCACGCACTCCAGTAAGCTGCTTTTGCCATTGATTATTGGAACATGTGGTCCTTAAAAACTCCAGTTGATTAGACAAGAAGTTATGTCTTATTTAGAGAAACTATGCGTATTTTTTGAGACTCCTAGAAAGCATTTGCCTTGATGGTTCTCTGCTGTTAAAGTAACAATGGAGAGTAGCATCCTTAATACGGGCTAAATTGACGCACAAAGGCAGTTGAACATTGCATTTTCAGCACTCGGTAAGGGAATGGAAGCTGTGAAGGTGGTGGAAACGTGTACTTAACAGTGGCTGCAATACGCACTATTGGCCTAGAAACTGATTTTGAGCATGCCCAATAGTAAAACTGATACACCTTTCTTGGCTTGCGAAAGGTATCGAGGCGATCGATGACGCTATGTTCGTCACCATTTCACCAAAGTAAAAGATACAAACTGTTTCAGTAGTTAGGTGTAAAATGCACATTTGTTAGTGCCAAACAGGTTACAGCAAACCGATGTTTTTGGGATTAACAGCGAAGGACGTTTAAGTCACGTAATTACATAATTTCCTTGTCACAATGTATTCCGTGCGTGACACATGTCTCGCGAGTGTGAATCGTGTGTTGCAGTGGACTAAATGCTGCTATCGCCTCACAGGAAAACCAAATATGTCATTTTTGGATCCACACAATGATTAATAGGGTTAGATACTTGGATTTGGGACGATTAACAGGACGAAGTATTGGCATTTCAACGATTAACAACGGTTAACAGTGGTTTTTCACAAAAGAGAAGTGATAGTCTATTGTCTTACTTAGCATCTGTTGTTAACCGTTAAAATTGTCTGTTAATCGTTGTTTTATCGATTCATGTTGTGTCTTTTGCTAAGTTAACCGTCATATACCGAATGGGATGCTTAGATATCTGCTAATAAAGCGGCTTAATGAAACATGTGTTGCCGGGATTTGGAGCGGCCGTTCCCGCGGGATGTGCCCACTGGAGAAAAACATTCGCCATCGCACACTCATTAGTTACCTTTCACATTTATCAGTAATGTCTTTATTAAGACAAATGACCTAACGCCTTGCACAGCATGAGGACCACATGCGAGAAGTGACAGAAATCTGGCTTTGCAAAATAGCCGTTTTTCTCGTATACCGACCGGCACATGCCATTTGCTGAAATTTCATAAACTTGGGGATCTCCTTTTAGTATCAATATATTTCCACGAAATAAAAATATTAAACCAACACCTCTATATTCTATAACAGGCCCAGATGGGTGACTCAAATCAGCTCCTTAGTCCTTCGAACTCGTGCACTTCAAAGGAAATTCCCAAAAGGTCTCGTACACAATCTTGGACAAAACTGTTGAGAAAATTGAGCTCCAAAGTCTCTTTTTCTGAGAACACTAACAACCGAGTTTCACCACCCCCCCTCCCCCAATTCAATGTTGTTTGTGGCTCCTAAACGTTTGCCTAAGAATTGAGGCTTCCTAAATTCAACATTGAATAGGGGGAGGGGGAGGGGGAAGTTACTATAGTAATACTGTTGAGCCAGAGGTTTTCGTGAACGATTTTTGGGCCCGAAGAGGTCAGTTTTCTCAAGTAGTTTTGTCCAAGATTGTAGGCTTTTAGAACGTGAGTTGTTACAGTTAGGAATTCCTAGGAATTCCCAGTCCAAATTTACACCTGTTATTCCAAAATCTATTTCGCAAGGGAAAGTTTTTCTTCCAATTTCTTTGTCATTATTTTTCAGAGTTTGCAATGATTGCAAAGCTTGGAAAGGTTGAGAATGTTAAAAAATCACAGCTCAGACATTAGCCTTGCATTGCAAAATAAACTCATTGAAGTTCCAATCTAGAACAGGCGTTCTCTTTCTGTGAATTTATGGACCTCGACTTCGTCTTGGTCCAAAAAAAATGCAAAAAGAGAACTTGGCCAATATCCAGCTATCTTAACCTCATGCTTAGTCAATGATGCATTATTTACTCTGCATGTTGTATGACTGTGTTATTTGCTGTTTTTAACCTATGTTACATCTATTTTGACAAAATGTTCTCTGCTTTATCTGGGAGAATGTTTGCATTGATGAAAATTAATTTTAAACCTCTCTTTTTCTGCATTCTTTAACACTATTTTATTTTTGGTGATACTTCACAAAGAGCAGGAAATTGCGACACTAGAGGATATTCAGAAGCTAAAAGTTAAACATTTAAATGAAATTTTGCGTTCTAATTCGGAAGCGACCGGTGGAATGAAGGCAGACTTGGTGCTTAAAGTCTATGCAATACTTATGCGAAATGTGGAGCAGCCGGCAGAGAATCACATTGAAAATGTGGAAGATAATGGATATTTCAAATACGACGATACCATAAGAAGAATATCCACACTAGGATGGTCTACAGACCTAAGTCAGCTTGCAGAGCTAAATTTTATTCAGCTGTACGATTACCTGGTTGTTTCAACACGAAAATACCGCCACATAGTACTCAAAGGAACTAATCACAAGAAACTGAAATCGTATCATTTTTTTCGGAAGGGAATGTTAAAAGGCTAGAGAGCAAAATTTACGAGGAGAACACTTATGTAAAGGCCAGTGTTTTGCCAGCTATGAAGAAGACGCCATATAGAGTTGTCGTGGAGTTCACACCTTAAAGTGACATATTACACGCCATGTGTACATGCCCTGCTGGACTTGGGTTACAGGGCAAGGGAAAGTGCAAAACATGTTGGAGGTGTGCTGTTTGCCTTGGAAGATTTTACAAGTAGAGGCCTGCAGCAACACCCCGAACCGCTATCTTGCACTTCACGTCTTTCAGTGTGGGTTGTACGATGAAATCAGAGTGTTGCAGCCAAGCCCCTTGACCAAATCTTAATAAGAAAAATAAGATTTGTGGAGTATATATGAAATAATAAGATTTGGTAAGAAAAAGATCCGACTTCAGCCAAAACTTATCAAGTTTGATCCAAGGCCACCCTAGCAGCACGCCCGAGATGTGGAGAGATTTGGAGCCCTGGCGGAGAGCCTCCAAAATTGTTTACCTTCCAGTTCATTTTTTCTTTTTCATGACCTTAAGTCAAAGTGTTCTGAAGTGTCTACAACTGAAGAGATAGCCGAGGAAGACAAAAGCTTGGCTTTTACTGACAGCTATGACATAGCTACTAATCGGTTCAAAATGATGATTGATGAACATGTTTTAGGTCTTACCATTACTGAGGAGGAGATACAGGAAACTGAAAGGCTGACCAGAGGGCAAACAACGAAGAAATTATGGTTTGAAAAGAGGAAAACTGTGCTGACGGCCTCTAATTTTGGAAAAGCTGCCAAAACAAAGGTTGAGCCCTCAAATAAAATTAAATCGATTCTTTATTCTAACTTCACAACTGAATCTGTTCAATATGGCATTGAAAGCGAAGCAAAGGCTGTTGATTTATTTGTAAGGTAAATGAGTAAAGATGGTTTAACATTAAAGGTGGAGGAAGTTGGGTTCTTACTGTCCAAGGATAAACCTTACCTTGGAGGAAGCTTAGACAGAATAGTATCCTTTATTGACACCCAAACAAACAAACATTGGCAGAGAGTTTTTGAACCTCGTCAGTAAACATTTTCCAAAAAACCACCAGTACCACAACATTTTCAACAAAAACAACATAAAAGTCAGTTATAGCTGTACAGACAACCTGCAAACCATAATTACGAAGCACAACAGAAAAATCCTCGAAACAAGTAAGACACCCTCCACGGAAAACAACTGCAACTGCAGGAAAAAAAACGACTGCCCGCTGACAAACAACTGCCTCACCCAAAGCGTCGTCTACAACGCCAATGTAACTACAGAAAGTGACTCAACCGGAAAGAATTACATTGGACTAATGGAAGGAACTTTTAAACAACGTAACACACAACACAAACTTTCTTTTCGGGACAGAAACTATTCAAACAGCACGGAACTATCAAAGCATATCTGGACACTCAAAGATAACACCAATTTTACAATTAACTGGAGTATTTTAGCGACCGCCCCGGCCTACAGCAACAAAAGCAAGCGGTGCCACTTGTGCCTCACAGAAAAACTCTTCTTAATTAGAGCCAAGAAGCCGTCTTTATTAAACAAAACAACAGAACTCATTTCTAAATGCCGCCAGGAGAATAAGTTTTACTTAGCAAATTTCACAAGCCGCCAACAATAGCTCTATAGAATATTTATTTCACACATAGATTATTTCACACGCAGATCAGAATTAATTAACTACTAATAATTTGTATATAAGAAGGTATGTTCTTACTCGAATAAAGTTCTGTCTGACGAGCACTTAGGCGCGAAACTCAGAGTAACAGAGAATCAATGCATCATCTTTAATCCTTCAACTTACGTATCTCTCTCTATATATATATATGTTTTTTTTTTTACTCTTTTCCTGCAGAACCAAAGCCACGATTCAATCCAGTGCAAACGTAGATTTTTCGAAATATCACCGGCCCTTGTGGCTCAGGAACTATATGATCCTGATGAGCAAAAACGATTAACAAACTTCTCTTCAACACAGCTTAATTACATCTGATTACATTTCAATACAAGTGGTAAAAATCACTAAACTAGGTTAACACTTCTAGTGTCCCACTATTAAATCCAACTTCACAACCGGTTATGTCCTTTGCCTGAGTCACAAATTCTAACATGTATCGGTGACATTTTAATCTATCAAAGCAAAACATTTTACAACAAAAGTGCGATAAAACCCCAAAGTGAGCACTATTCGACACCGCCCATAAAAAAACAAAAGTACTTTGCTCACCTTGTTTTATAAAGTCAACCACAACAGAAACTGGTGAACCGATAGCTGTTCCATGCAACTGTTTGTAGTGTTTTTTATGGTGTCATTCTTGTGATCTATTACAGTAAGACGATAGAAAGTGCTGTCGATGTCCTTTTTACAACATCAAAAAACGCTGAGCGAAATCGACTTTACTTTTCCTTGAGAAAAGTGACTACGACAGATTGATCGAGCATATTATTCTTGCCGTGAATCAACTCAGGTGATCAACTGCAATTATCTAGTGATGTTGAGAATGGTTTTATTCTTGACTTCGATCAATTACAAATATTGCAAACAACAAACCGTGACTACATGTCGTGGGTGGTATTATTTTTTATATCACTGTTAATGATAACAACTGATTCAGGATTTCTGAAAAACATTTTTCAGCCGTAAACATTTAACAAAGGACAAAGTTTTTACTGCAATAGCCTTGAAAGTCTGCGATTTTTTAACTAACAATGAGAATTGCTGTTGAGGGACAACATATTGCTGGCATTTCCAATGCTGCAGCTGTTAAAAATCGTGTTTACGCTTGGCAATGAGTTGTTGATTACTCCTTGCGACTTTCCAATAAATTATGTCAATAAAGCGAAGCTGAGGAAAAAAACCGTCTGGACTTCACTTGGCTTTTCTTAAACCAATTCTTTGCCAAAAAAATGAGCGACAGCAGGGAAAACGAAGAGTTTTAGGATCCAAAATGAAATAGTGGATAGAAAATATGCATTTGGAAAAAAGACGAGCATTTTTTAGTCCAAACAGCATGAAAACAAGAAAAGGTAAGAAAACAAGGAATAAAGCCAGCGAATGTTTCTTCGGCGTTCCTCGTACAAATTGGAAAACTAAGACAAGTAACAAACATAACTCGTAGTCAGAGACAAATCACCATATGTCATATAAAAGACACAACAGGAGTACTAACCTGTGGACAGTTTAAGCTTAAATCAGTAGACAATCACTCCGAACACAGAGCTAAAGCTAAAGCAGAAGCAGTCATTTCACACAAAAGTATTCACTTGCTAAGAAGATAGAAATCCGTTAGCGGACCTTGAAGTTTTTCACCGTCACTTTGTGTTACTTCCCATGTCTACCAAGGAAGCTTCTTCAATTAAGGATTTTTAGCGGCAAAACCGTCCAGTTTAATGCACAGCAAAAGTTAGCAATCGAAGACAGCGCCTCAATGATTAAAACCCTGCCAAACCACACGATATTTTCTCTCGCAGATCTGTAAACTATAAAATACCAAAGCCAGGCAATCCAATAGGCCATCTCCGAGTTCATGTCTGCCTCCTCTTCAAAGCAAGTCTAAGTGCAAAGTTTTTGTGATGGTAATTAGTTCTACTTTACATATGAATGAAAACTAATTTTCATAACAAAAACTTTGCACTTAGACTCGCTTTGAAGAGGAGGCAGACATGAACTCAGAAATGGCC
>OX419340.1:21199234-21211734 GCA_948470475.1 Galaxea fascicularis | reverse complement strand
GGGAAACTAAAATAGTGAAAATTGGAGGTGAGTATAAATATGTAGATTTTGTATTCTACAATATTACAAAAGGTGGGAACTGTTTTGCTGGAGACAGTCAGAGTTATTTGTATACTTCATATCCAGTGTCTACACAAATAATATCCCAAAAAGCATTCCGGGTCTTAGAGCGCTAAGCAGTGTATGTACCTGCAAGTTTCTTTTTTGAGTCAAATGCGCGAGATTTTATCCCCGGAGTGCCAGGGGAATGCCTGAAAATGTCTGAACATGACTGAACAAGTTCCGAAGATAACCGAGGATAGTGGACGAATCCAAAGACAATTGGTTACCTACTTTTTCAATGACGAGACATTGGCAAAGTCAGTTCCTTTCCAAGAAAGCCGCGCGAAGGGCAAAAATGTGCTGGACCAGAAGATCGTCCATGCCATAATTGGTAAGATATCAGTCATTTAATAATAAGGATAACGAAAAGTTAATTGTCAGCTACAAGATTAAAAAAATAGTGACTGTTCAAAGCACTCTATAAAACTCGGTGGCCTAAACATGGTTTCTGTTGGGCGACAAGATTGCTTATAAGTTGTATAATTTCTTTAGTGCATTCAAATTCACAGTAGTATTTTTGCTTTTTTTGTCCAACAATTTAATATATATATTTCAGGTACTTTTATTTATTCCTGATTTCTTTTATATATTTTTAGTGTATACTAAGAAGTGCCATTCCTTGTGGGTCAAGGAAAATAAAGTGAACAGCGAGGCAAGGTTTCATTGGGGGCGAACTATTAGGAATAAATGCATAACTGCATTGGGAAGGCGACTGCAACGAAAGTTAAAAAGGAAATATTGTCACGTTTTCTTGGCGATTTTCGCGCCTTGTACTATAAAAGATAGTTAGTAACCATCTTGAGTTTCCCATGTGTATTAAAAGTCATCATGAAGCTTTCAGATTATATATATTTTGAGTTTTTTCCTACTCATCAAACTTTTGCTTATGGACACTTTATGTATTGTTAAATAACGCATAATTGCAAAACACGTGATAAGTGAGACGTTTTCAAGTTGTGTCGTCAAGTCCTGTGTATTGATGAAAGTTTAAATATTCACATTAAAGGTTGGGAGTCAGTTTAGTCTGCTGTTTACTCGTTGTAGAGTACTAGTTATGTTAGTCGTAAATGGTTTTGTGAGCCAGCTCGTGACGATTGCATGACCGAACGAACGGCGTTCGATGAAGAACCACGCAAAGAACGAGAACCACAGGTAAGCGAGCTAATATGACCCATATGCCCCTTCGGCTGATGACAGATGTTCCTGTTGATTGAATCACAATCACGCACATCAAATATTCCTTGCAGCATGAAAGCAGCGCTGCATAACGCTGCATAAACACTTGTTATTCGACCGTACATCTCCATGTGGCTATTCAGCTGCATCTTTCTTGCAGCGTTCCTGCAGCGCTCACTGTCGCTAACGCAGCACTCACGCAGTCATTTTTCGGCACTACTGCAGCGCAACAAAAACAGCGTTCCTGTAACCTTTACGCAATGCTCGTTACAGTGCTTATGAGTCGCTCAAGCAGCGCTGTGTAAACGTATTCCGTTTCGTACGGGTAGTCATCATTTGGGGCATAAATGTTAGGTAAGGTTAAACTATTGTCATTGCCCTTTATGTTGCAAATTATAAAGCGCCCTGAGGGGTCAACAAAAGTTATTTCAATTTGCAAATTGACGTTGTTATTAAAAAGTATGCATACTCCAGCTTTATTACTTTTGTACGCACTAAAAATAGTTTGGTAGCCCCACTCAGCAGACCATGCATGTTTTGTGTCTTCAGGGCAGTGAACTTCTTGTAACATACAAATTGAAAACCTTTTCGATCCAAGCCAGTTGAACACTTCCCTTGTGTTATCTCTTAGTCCCCAGACATTGAAAGAAGCCACTGTCAAAGCCATGTTGATCTTGTGGCGGTGCTTTGTAAAACTATTCCTTCACACCTTAGCACCAAGGCCATGCAATGACTGCCTGTTAAATACTGAGTAAGTGTTGAGTTTTCAGTAGAAAAGCAATTGCCAGAGGCACAAAAGCCAGTAAACAAGAAAAAACTTACACAGACACTGAAACTTAAGTAGTGAAAAAGCATTTCGCAGTCCTGAGGCTCAAGAAGAACACTCATGGAGAAAGTACACAAATAAAGGTTTGGGCCTACTTGAGATGACATGTGCAGTACATAAAAACAAAACAAAAACGTAAAGGTGTTAAGATCCCGTTTTATGAGACCATATTCCCAACAGGCCAAGGTGTTAGAAAGTTTCATCATCAACATCAATTGCATTTTGGTCTTTTTGCCGTAAAATTTGCATATGACATAATTAAGCTGTTTTCTGTTCCAAAAGTTTTTATAACCAGTTTTATTTCATTTATCTTTCTTTCTTAATTATGATCAGACAAATAAAATGAGAAATAAATTTGGAATGAAAATTAAAAAAAGTATCACATGTGTGAACCTTAAGTCTGAAATTGTTGCAACAGCCACTTTGGAATCAATCTTACTTCCGGTGTGAATTAAAAGTTAATTTCATCGTTTGATCTTTGATTGATTGTTAATACATGTATTTCTATCCTGTAGTGACCCACACCGCATCATCATCCACTAGCACATGTGCATCACCTTGGTCAACACAGGCCACAATAACATCCACATCTACATCATCATCTACCTCATGTATCCCATCAGTTACTGCACCTATCACACCTATGAAGTTTGTCCGGGACAATGGTGATAGATTTAACAACACCCCCTACTGATGGTGGTTAGTAGATTTTGCTTGGCTTTGTCATACTAATAGTCTTAAGTGAATTTTAAATGGAAGAATCACCAGACATTAAACTGTTTCGGCTAAAGCTGCAATTACCAGAGTTGTACATGGAGAATTTCCACGGCTGCGCTAATGCAGTGCCAAATGGCCAATGGCTATGTACTTTCATTTTATCTCTGGCTGTCATGCAAAGCTTAACAACTCTATAAACATGTTAGGCAAACTGAACTCATGGGTTCACAGCTTCTGGTTTCATGGAACAGAAATGTACAAGATGTAACTTTATTTCCTCTTGTTTGTTAGTCAATTTTTCTCAAAGAAGAAAAGTGAAATAATTAAACAAAACTCTTAGAAATACGCTTACTCATGTTGGTATGTTTTTATTTGGGTATCATTGTTTACATGTATTGTGTGTACAACATTTGACAATGTAGCAGCATCCACTATAACCTAAACTGTGTAATTTACCATTGAAATTCCTTTTTTTCAATTTGCTCTTGAAGCTTCCACCTGAAGGTACCTCACAGCATTAGCTAGTGCCTCAGGATCATCATCTGGTATGACTGGTTTTCTCATTATAAGCTTACCTAGCATGGGGTATTATTTGTTACCTTTCCTTCAAAAGGAAGGCAGACCAACGTCTTGAGAATCCAACCAATCCTCCTTTTCAGGCAGGTCAATTTCTTCAGTGTTATTTCCTTCCTTATAAGTCTTAGAAGAGATTGTTCTAAATCACAACACAGTGAATGACTTGACTTCTTTTCAACAGATATGTATGCAAATATCAGTTCTGACGAGGGTGAGGATGATGTCAACAATAGCACTGACATAGTGGATTCTTGGGGTCAATAGATTATTTTAGAGGAGGATCATCACAAAACAATAACTGCATGTGATTCCACACAGCTGTATGAGCTTCCTGATTTCATCAGTTTAAAAAATGCAGTTGTTGTCCCCCAGACAGACCAGCTTCTCCCAAACGGATGACATATTGCAAATAATTTTCTTAACAGCAGTGTTCTACTTGAAATGAACCTGTCAATATACACTGTGATTGATGGAGAAACGGTTTTTCTGAAGAGGAGACAGAATGGAAACAAGGTGTTTGGATACAGCGTGCATGGGGCTACCTATTGTTGTGATGTTGAAATCGTTATAGTTTGTACTTTGTACCGAGTCACGTGACTTTGAGTAGAGGCACTTTTAGTTCTTGAATGAATGGCGTCGTTTTGATCTTTTACGCTCGCCGATAAATAACACAACATGGTGTCAGAGGAAAATACAGGAGAGTTCTTCGAGGTCACTCGAGCGAAGCTAAATATTGACAAAAGAGAAATTGTTCGCCGCGACAGCAGAAGAAACCCAGGAAGTAAGTGTACTACTGTTCTGGAGAAATCTTGGCTAACAAGATTACTGCACCCGAAATGTTCGATTTCAAAAAGCCAGACGAGTGGGAGAAATGGATTCGTCGGTTTGGTCGATATCGGATGGCGTGTGATCTACACAGAAAAAGCGAAGAAATCCAAGTAAACACATTGCGATGCCGCCGCCGATGTTATGACTACATTTGTGTTTGGCGATGAGGGAGACCGGCTAAAATACGACAAAGTAAAGGAAAAGTTCGACCAGTATTTCCTGGTTAGGAGAAATGTCATTTACGAGCAAGCGAAATTCAACCAGCGAACCCAGGCTGATGAAACTGCCGAGGAATTCATCACGTCGCTTCATTGCTTGGCCAAGCATTGCAATTTTGGCGCCCTGAAAGAAGAGATGATTCGGGATCGTATTGTGGTGGGAGTTAAAGATGCTACACTAAGTGAAAAGATGCAGTTGGAATCGCCTTTGACTCTTGAAAAAGCTGTGAAAATGGCCAGGGAAAGCGAGTCAGTCAAGAAACAACAAGAAGTCATTAGGAGTGGTCAGCGGTCGACATCCACCGAAATCGATGAGATTGGAGCCAAATTCAGAGCAAAGTTACAGAAGTTTCCACCAAAGAAAAGTGGAGGTGTCGTTGGTGCTAGAGATAAGTCAAACCCCAGTGGCTGTTTACGATGTGGTTTATCTGCAAATCACTCCAGAGGAAATTGCCCTGCACTTAATTCTGTTTGTCATAAATGTTCCAAGAAAGGTCATTATGCCCAAGTTTGCATGTCCCAACAGGTTGAAGAAGTTGTAACCGAGGATCAGTTTTCTGAAGATCCAGACACCAGTGTGTTTCTTGGAGAGATCAGTGGTGACAGCATGCGTGCACATCCGTGGAAGGCTGAAATCCTGGTAAATGGTGACCCAGTTAGTTTCAAGCTTGACAGTGGGGCTGATGTGTCTGTCATATCAGAAAAGACTTTTGGTCTTTTGTCAATTCAGGAAAAGCTCCTTCCACCCGATAAGAAATTGTATGGCCCATGCAAAGTACCACTGTTCTGCAAAGGTAAATTTACAGCATCCCTTACGCATAACCTGCAATGCTGTGCTGACGAAATTTATGTGGTTCCTGGCCTTGAGCAGTCCTTGTTGGGAAGAAGTGCGTGTAGCTGGCTCGGGACAATTGCTAGAATTTTTGGTGTTGACTCAAAGGACAGCAACTATGAGAAGAGATTCCCCAGCTTGTTTCAGGGGTTAGGATGCATGGATGGTGTTTACGAGATCAAGCTGGATGAATCAGTCACTCCATTTAATCTGTGTACCCCAAGGCGTATTCCTATTCCTTTACTACCTCAAGTGAAGGAGGAGCTCGAGCGAATGGAGCAAATGGGAGTGATAGAACAGGTCGATCAACCTACCCAGTGGTGTTCTCCGATTGTTGTTGTACCCAAAAGGAATGGCAGTGTCAGAATTTGTGGTGACTTTGTCCAGTTAAATAAGGCTGTTCAGAGAGAGGTCCACCAAATGCCAACAACTGAACAAACTCTAGCCAAACTGTCTGGTGCAAAGATTATGTCTAAGCTGGATGCAAATAGTGGATTTTGGCAGAGGAAGTTAAGTGAGAATTCAAAGCTGTTTACCACTTTTATCACACCATGGGGAAGGTACTGTTTCACAAGACTACCCTTCGGTATTTCTTCAGCACCCGAGCACTTCCAGAAAGCGATGCAGAGGACCCTAGAAGGTTTCGATGGGGTGGAGTGTCAAGTTGATGACATCTTAGTATTTGGAGAGACCCAAGAGCAGCATGATAAGAGGTTGATTGCAGTACTGGAGCGGTTAGCAGATGCTAATGTTACCCTTAACCTGGAGAAGTGGAAGTTCTCAACAGATAAAGTGGAATTTCTGGGGCAGGTGATCGGCAAAGATGGAGTGCAAATCGACCCCGCTAAGGTGGAAGCTGTCGCACAGATGGGGGAACCAACTGACATTGCACAATTAAGGCGGTTCCTGGGCATGGCCAATCAAGTAGGGAAGTACATTCCTAACCTGGCGGACATGACAAAGCCACTGAGGGATCTTCTGAGTAAGAACAATGCGTGGCTCTGGACTGAGGCTCAGCAGAAAGCATTCAATGCCGTAAAGAAGGCCCTAGTCTCTGCGCCAACACTAGCCCTCTATGATCCAGCCAAAGAGACAAGGGTATCATCGGATGCTTCCTCGTTTGGTCTTGGAGCGGTTCTCACCCAAGCCCAAGAGGATGGCGGTTGGAAACCCGTTGCATTCATATCCAGGGCATTGACGCCAACAGAACAGAGGTACGCCCAAGTTGAGAAGGAAGCCCTAGCAGTGACATGGGCATGCGAAAGGTTATCGGACTACCTCATCGGTAAGCCATTTCATATTGAAACTGACCACAAACCATTAGTTCCTCTCCTGGGGTCAAAGAACTTAAATGAGATGCCACCAAGAATTCAGCGTCTACGAATGAGGCTGCTCAGATTCCAGTATTCCATCTCACACGTTCCAGGCAAGAGTTTGACAACAGCAGATGCCCTCTCAAGAGCTCCGATAAACCAAGAGCAGCAGTCAGGCTTACAAGAAGAAGAAATAGCCCTGTATGCGCACAGTGTTTTGAGTGAAATTCCAGCCAGCGACAGACGCCTGGAAGAGATAAGGGAACGCCAAGAGGAGGATGAAGTGTGCCGACAACTTACAGTCTACTGCCAACTTGGCTGGCCAGAAAAAGATAGAGTTCCGGAGGCACTAAAAGGGTACTGGAGTGAGAGAGGAGAAATTACCTTAGTTCGTGGATTACTTCTGAAGGCTTCCAGAGTCATCATACTGTCCTGCATGAGGATAGAGATTCTTGATCGCTTGCATGAAGGCCATCAGGGCATCACAAAATGTCGCAGCCATGCCAAGATGTCTGTGTGGTGGCCAGGCCTTAGTAGGCAGATTGAGGATATGGTTCAGGGATGCCGCAAATGTGCAGAACACCGATCTTTCTGAGCAGAACCCCTTATTCCCTCAGTGGTTCCAAACAGGCCATGGCAGATCGGAACAGATTTGCTTCAGCTAAAGGGCCGCACCTATTTGCTTGTCGTGGATTACTTCAGCCGATACATTGAGGTGGCCTTGCTTTCATCATCCCAGACTTCGCAAGATGTCATTCAGGCACTGAAATCTATGTTTGCGAGACATGGAATTCCAGACTCTGTCAGATCTGACAATGGTCCTCAGTATAGTTCAGCTGAATTCATCAAATTTGCAAAGGAATAGGGATTTGCAAGTGTGACAAGCAGTCCAAAGTACCCCCAATCAAATGGGATGGCTGAACGTGCGGTGCAGACCGCAAAGAGTGTCCTGAAGAAGGAGGATGATCCTGCTAAGGCGTTGCTTGCATATCGCTCAACACCATTAGAGAATGGTTACAGTCCAGCTGAGCTTCTGTTTCGTCGAAAGATAAGATCCAGAGTTCCACTTGCTGCGGTGGAGCTGAAACCCGGTTGGCCTGATTTGTCTATAGTCCGAGGTAAAGAGGAAGTTCGAAAGCAAGAGCAAAAGGCTTACTTTGATTCTCATCATGGTGCAAGAGATCAAAAGAAGATTCCTGTGGGAACCGAGGTTTGGATTCGAGACATGAAAGTTCCAGCGACTGTGACTCAAGAGGACCTCGTTCATACATTGTTAGCAGCCCCAGAGGAACTATCAGACGGAACCGGAAGGACCTTACTCCGCTGTACCCTAGCAGTCCTGATTTGAGCAAGCAAGGTCCTAGCAGTCCTGATTCGAGCAAGCAAATTCCAGAGGCGATCAAGTTGGATGTTCCGGCAGCTGCTTGTGCAGCTGGTGCAACCACAACTAGATCTGGGCGAGTAGTCAGTGCTCCCAGAAGATTGGACTTGTGACTGTGCGGGATAAATTCATGAACTTAACAGTCCGATCTCTAAGTTTACACAGTTTATGTTATAAGTTAAATCAAACTTTATTACCTTCATGTTTAGTAGTTTTGGCTACTCCCTGTAGTTTTAAAGGGGGAGATGTTGTGATGTTGAAATCGTTATAGTTTGTACTTTGTACCGAGTCACGTGACTTTGAGTAGAGGCACTTTTAGTTCTTGAATGAATGGCGTCGTTTTGATCTTTTACGCTCGCCGATAAATAACACAACACCTATGCTGGTTGTGATAGGTCTGAGTGGTCTTTCAGGTTTATAAATTTTGGGAGACCATAAAACGAAGCTAGCGTTGAATTACTGCAATATACCTTTTTGTACAATCCTGGTCCAATTTGTGATATGTTGCCTTTCTCTTCCTCTTTGATGTTAAGCAAAAGCTTGTTTAGATCTTTTTTGACGCTTGATGTTGGATTCGATCTTTTGTCTGTGATTTTCAAATAAGTGTTTGTATCGTTCAATAAAACAGATACTTTTTCTTTGTATTCATCCTTATCCATTACCACGACGGATCTCCCTTTATCGGCAGGAACAATTGTTACCTCTTCATCTTTTCTCAGGTTGTTCAATGCTCTTTCCTCCTCTCTTGATATGTTAATTACTGCAGGCATATTGCAAGTTTTCAAGGTGTTAGCAACTGAGGCACCTATCGTGTCTTTGGCTGATTGACTCACACAGTAAATACCCGTTTCTATGGAGGAGAGCATTTTTGAAACAGGAACTTTCCTTGTGGTGATAGAGTAATTTAGTCATTTTTTTAGGGCCGTAATCTCGAGTCAAATCCCATTTGGATATGTTAATAACCCATTTCTCCTGGTCAACCACAGTTGATTATTGCAGTAACTTGTTTATGAGGTTGTCAGTTTTTCTCGCGTGCGTGTCTGCTAACCGTTCTGAAATTGTCTCAGATGTGTGCCGCACAACATTTTAGAAAGCAAGCATATCCTCGTGAGAAAGGTGGTCTTCAAGTTTTTGCACAAGCTCTTGTATCTTTGTCTATAAATTGCGTATGCTTTGGTGACATTGTGTTATGTGCAGTCTTAAGTACTTAAGGCCTGGTTTTCTAGCGATTTTATAGCCTCCAATACTTCCAATAGGTGGAGTGAACTTCAGGCTAGGAGGTAGAATGTTCTCTCTTTTAAGCGTATGATTAAAAGTCAGATGTTTTTTTGTACCTTGCAAGGGCTGCCGTTTTTCATTCAAGTTGCTCAAAAGATCCAGCAACATACTGTCACCTGTGACAAAATCATGGTCTCAAACAAAAAAAGGTCTCTTGACGTTAAATATTTATTTACCTCCATTCCCATGGATCTAGCTCTAACCATCACCAAAGAGAGGCTCCAAAAAGATCAGGATCTAGCAGAACGTACAAATATGTCAATAAACAACATCATGAAATTGTTAGATTTTGTTCTCAATCACAGCTACTTCAAACACCACGCCATCCATTACAAACAAACCTTTGGATGTGCAATGGGTTCCCCAATCAGTCCTGTTATAGCTGACCTCGTAATGGAAGAGATTGAGGAAACTGCCATTGCCACAGCTCCCCACAGCCCTCGCAAAGCTGCAAGATGGCGCAAAGCAGCAGTTCTTCTGGCACGCCTTCTCACATGCCTCGTGAGAGGGCGGTCAGCCTTCTTTGTGTTGTGCAAAATTTACTTGAAGAATGCAACAAAGTTTTGGTAACAGGTGCTTCAAATGAGCCAAATCATGGCTCTTCAATGCAGCAAGGAGTACAAAATGCAAGCAATGGTTGTTCTAGTCGGCAGAATATAAACGACTGTGCTCGACACAATAATGACAGCAACAGGCAAGGGCTTATCATGCAGAATTTTAGAAATCTCTTCGTCGGGTATTTGGCTTCATCATGGAATCAACCAGTGAAGCACCAAAAGAGTGGCTTTTATGCCCCAAAGGAAACTTGGACACACAAGTTCTTCTGTCTGGCTGATTGCGCAGCTGAAAGTGCTCCATCACGTAGTGAAAAGTTCGAGTTACAGTTGGCTGGTCTCGGTAGAAAGAAGATCATGTTCGGTTCTAGAGATATAATGCTGTACAAGTAAAAGAGAACCTGGAGCAAGCGTACCCAAAACTGGATAAAGGAATCTGGCCTAGGCCAAGCCCTTGCTTACATACGCCCCCTGCAGAGAAGTTTAGATACTTCACCGTCAGAGGTACATGCAGTTAATAGGCTTAAATGTGCTGTAAATTATAGACTGACCTAAAGTATTAAACGCTTATTTTCTAATGCTTTTTGATGAATGAAAAATAAAAACAGCTGGTGAAAGTGTTAATGCAAAGAGGAACCATAAAATCATTCAGAACCACCCTCCCCCCTCTCCCTCCAGACAGTTAGAGTGTTTATCCTGTAAATCTGTAATTGCTTACATTACAAGAAATTTGCTTTGTTAGTTTCCAAAACTGTTGATGCAAGTACCCTGCACACCCCCAGGTTTTCTGTATACTATATTTGCAATGGGGGGGGGGGGAGGTGTTAGTCAGGTTCAGGAAAGAAAGTTGAAAGGGAGGAGGTCTATATTGTGTCCCAATGTTGTAAACCTCGCCTATTACTTTTCCTGAAAATTGCATCTTTCTATATCTTGAATAGCGATGCACCACTTGTTGTTGTCTCTAATTTCTGGCCTTGTTTAATTGAAAACCCTGTAGACTTACGTTAAGTGCTATCCATTTTACTCTACATAATCATTGTATTTTGACGTCCATTGTTTGTCCCTACATTTGCATATAATTCATGAGAACTTAAAGTGCCCATGTCACCAAATTTTTTATTTTGTCATTCAAAAGTCCACATTAAAAAAGAAACTTCTGCGAAAATATTTTGTGATTTGAACAAAACGCGATTTTTTTATGAATTTTTAAAAACGCTAAAATTGACCGCCATTTTGGCAAATGACTCACATTAGACTTCTCATGGTCACCGAGGACTTGTGACATAGATTAAGGAATACGTGACTTCAGATGCTAACAACCTTAAGAGACATTTGACCGAGAGTTCATCGAGTGACCAGTGAAAAAGGTCAAAAAATGCCCGAAAGATGTGTTGCTGCACGATGCGACAACATAGCAGATCCCACAAAAGGAATTAGTATGCACAGAATTCCTTTTCTGAATTCTGAAAACCCCATTGAACAGAGATGAAGGAAAAAATGGACTTCATCGTGCTGAAGAGGAAGAACGTCTTCATTGTGCTCGATACACTTCAAAGAGGAAGATTTTTAGTTTCGTTTGGCCAGTAACCCGCAAAGTGTTAAAAACACTAAATGGCCAGCAGTCCGAGATTTTTCTAAAAATCATGGAGTCAAAGAATCCTGGCTAATCCAAACCAGCGTATGTCGATTAGGAAAAGTCAAGCAATCCTGAAATGATTTTTAGATCTCAAGTCTAGCGCTTGCTTTATGCTGGGCTTATTGGACGAATCGTATTTCGTGACGCTTAGAATTTTTTTCAGGTCAACTGCTGGCCGAGATGTTAGATCTCTAGTCCAGTGCTTGCTTTATGCTGGGCTTATTGGACAAACCGTAATTCGTGACACTTAGAATTTTTTCAGGTCGACTGAATGACCGGCAGTCTGATATTTTCCTCTTCATCAGAACGTTGATATGATAGCGCTGAAGAGCATTTCTAGCTCCAGAAGCAGCACACTTTAATAGCTTGAACTCGTGGAGATTTCCCACCAATTTTCAAAGGAAAATATGTGTGAAAGTTCAAGCTGATGCCGGGCAAACTTCAAGCTATCATATCAACATATTGGACTGCCGGTCATTTAGTGTTTTTAACACCTTGAATTAAAAAATTTTAAGAGTCACGAATTACGGTTCATCCAATAAGCCCAGCATAAAGCAAGCGCTGGACTTGAGATCTAAAAGTCATTTCAGGATCGCTCTACTTTTCCTAATCGACATACAATGGTTTGGGTTAGCCAGGATTCTTTGATTCGACAAGTTTTAGAAATATATCAGACTGCCGGTCATTTGGTGTTTTTAACGCCTTGGCCAGCAGTCGACCTAAAAAAAATTGTGTCACAAATCACGGTTCGTCCAATAAGCCCAGCATAAAGCAAGTGCTGGACTTGAGATCTAAAAATCATTTCAGGATCGCTTGACTTTTCCTAATCGGCATACAATGGTTTGGATTAGCCAGGATTCTTTGATTTCACAAGTTTTAGAAATAATTTTATATAGGAATGCCGGTTATTTTAACACCTTTGGCCAGTCACCGGCCATATAGCCACAGCAAAAAACGAAACGATCATTGATCATTGAAGACTGACCAAGTGAGATTTGTGTGTACCCTTCGATCCATGCTGGTACAGAGGTTGACCTTTTTTCTCTGTTTCTTTCCTATAGTT
>OX419340.1:21149234-21189234 GCA_948470475.1 Galaxea fascicularis | reverse complement strand
CGCCCTGAGTGGGATTTGAACCCACGTCCCCCCCCGTTACTAGTCGGGTGTGATAACCACTACACCATCAGGACAACCATGCTGGCAACACGGCAATCGAAGCGGGATTTACGTGGTAAGGAACGTGGGATCCCGGGGAATTTTTCTTTCGAGGTGACAAGGTAGGGGAAGCCTATAACTCCATTTTGAAATCCAACTAAGGATCAAATTCATGATGCACGACCGAAGTCAACTTAGCGGATGACAATGGAGGATCCACAAGGGATACAGGCTATTTTCAATTTCCTGTATCCCTTGTGGATCCTCCATTGTCATCCGCTAAGTTGACTTCGGTCTGCTTTTATGTCCAAAGCTCTGCCTTTATGTCCAAATTGAGCACTCTACTGGGATGAGTCATTGCTAATGCACTGCGCATCGCTCACTGGTTTTACCAGTTTGAGCACTCTGGCATGACTAAATGGTACCACAAGTGTGGTATCATTTGGGGTGGCTATATAGCCTTACCTTCATCCCAGCATCAGCACTGCACTGATGAGGCCCAGAAGGCCGAAACAGTACTGTCTGCAGTTAGTTATATATATATATATATATATATGTATATGGTGTTCTTATTTGTTGTTTCAAATCACCTGTAGGCTTTTTAATGTAATTATCATATTCAATGTTTTGTAAATAGTTGTAAAATTCAACTTTTAGTTGCAAATCGGTTATTAGTAAACTATCTATCTATCTATCTATCTATCTATCTAGTAAATGTGTGCATTTCTTGTATTTTACCATTAAATAACACTTCAATTTGTGCATTAATGACACTAGTTTACTGGATCTTATACAAAATAGGTAATGTTTTTCCAATAAAGCCATTTCTTTCAAACCTTTTTCAAAAAGTCAGTAGTTAAACAACTAATGTTTGAAGGATGTGATTGCAGAATGATGAGGTGATTACCACTTGCAGATTCCATTATTGTATATATGTATTATGCTGTGCCTATAATACAAACACCAGACAAAGATAGGGAGCATAACTGTTGTGGAAATTCTTTTTTTGTCTTCTAACTCTAATTATTCATGATTTCATGATTAACTAGAGGCCGTACTGGCCTTCACTCGGGCTTTTCGAGTGGCAAATGGATGTTGTGGATAATTTCCGCACAGCCCAATATATAAAATTATACATGTATTTTGTGACTGAAACTCGATTCGTTAAAGCATTGGGTTGCCTGTGTGAGTGTGTGCAATCGGAAATAAACACGACAGGACCGTGGGAACACAAACAATCTTAGTTTTCTGCTTTTCTGTGACAGACTTTTTAGCTTTTTCACTGGTATCCTACTGGGCTCGCCATCACGTCTTGATGGCACATGGCATTCACGGTTGTCGTTAAAATACACAAACTTAGCATAACGAGATCTGAATTCCTTTCTATATTTTATTTTCAGTAAGGCTTCACGTTGATCATGTACAGATAACTGCATTGCCTTCTCAAATACCTCGCATTTGTCAAGTACATCCAACATTTGTGTTGATAAAACAGATAAACTTAACACAATCATGTAGAACACGCAAAGGTACAAGATTACACATAAAACTAACACACTACATAGACTTGATACAGCTGATAATCCACAGTCTTAAGTATACAAAAGAAATGAAATACTGGTGACAATAGCCATAAAAGTAAAAACGTTACTTGCATCTTCGCTTTGATGTGTGGGTTCTTCATCACGCAACATGAACGCTTTCCTGTTGCTGTTGTTACTACTGCTGTTCGTCTTTGTACCTCTCATCTCATCATCAACGGGTATCTTGTATTCGCCAGCACCTAACCTGTTCGTGTCAAAGTTTCCACTCAAGTTCGTCAAGGAACATTTCTCACTGACAGCCAAAGCCTTTGTGCACTTTTTGAACTCATTGATAGCTCATTCAGCTCATTTGATCACATAATATTTCTCATTTGCTTCGAGTTCGCGGAACGACCCATTTCGAAATGTACGCTCCCCATCATCATTTAGTGTCGGTCTACTGCGAACGGCGTGTGCATTTGTATTGAGCGTATTGGATATGACACTGTTTGCCATAGCTGTAGACATGTCAACTTTTTCCTTTGAAAATCCGTCGAGGAATCCACAGTTGCTTTGTGCCTTGCTTTTCAACAGAGAAGACAAGCGTAAACAAATTGTAAACAGGTTTTTACTGGGTTTTACAGGTTCATCGTTAGCGCCTGCACAAATACGCCGGAAATGAGGTTTGTGGAAAACAACGATGAAAAAAAAAAAGAAAAACGGATGACAGATTTAGACTCGGGCCTTCCACAGGAAGCCCGAGTAATTAGGTTTAGGAGACAAAGCATTTTTATTTTCACCTACAACATGCAACTGCTTCACCACCTACAATAACCCATTACTGGTTATTAAAGAGTACAGAAGGAAAAAACTATAAAGATCAAATCTGAGGACTAAACCTCAGGGTTTGGCATCACTCTATGATTGATATATACTGTTGGAAAAATCCTATTACTCCACCACTTGAGGCAAGTATCAGATATGTAGTGTGACCTGTTTACTTCAATTTTTAAAAATTTACTGGTAAAGATATTTTAAATTTTCTAACTTTCCACAAGTTATGAATATTTAGGGTTTAGGCAATGTTAAGAATTGAGATTCAACCTACTGAATCAATAAGAATTTTTTGTCTGAATTTAAGTTTTAACTGAAACAAATCTGTGAATTTGTGAGGTGAAATTATGATGCATTCTTCCAACCAGTGATTCATCAATCAGAAAAATTAAATGCTTAAACATATCAACTTAATTTTTCTTGAATACACTGAAATGACTATTGGTAGTTTTTACATGATATTGTATTTTAACAGATGATCACACTATCCTGAACAAAACCTCTGAAGTTCTGCAGTGCTTAGAGGTGTTGAATGAGGGCTGTGATGGTGAAACTACCATTCTCCTATTCCTGACTCACACCTTTGAAGAGGTAGGTTTTACAAGCAAACCACTTGTGATTTTTTATTTTCTGAAGATCTACATTTTGTATTTACTTATCTTAGAGCATGGTTCTAACATTGTCTGCTTTTTAGAGAAATGACTACCCTTTATCTGTTACAGTCTGTAATAATGATCCAACATTACAATGGAAAAATTTGTGTTGGAGCTATCTTCTCTTATTTAATTTGTGCTAATTTTGTGAAATATTTAAAACTTCATAACACCTGACACTGACTGGCCTAATCCCACAACAATAACTTACAATGTAGGTCTCTCCTCTTTTAGATATGCTTGGCAGGCATACGATGACAAGAGGGAAATAGTGGTGATTCTATTTAATTCCTGCAACCCAAGCCAATTTCAAGCCACCATGTTGAGGTACATATGTGTACAAGTAATACTGACATTTCATATTTTATCTTTGGCAAGTTTGGTCCTTAAATTGGTTATGTAGACCCCTTTGCTCAAGGAAACAATATTAAAATAATATTGCTCAATTGCCTCTCATTGACCAGTGTCCTGCAAAAGGTGCAACAAGAAAGTTCTTGACATTTCTGGGTAGCAGAGACCACTTCAAAACATGGCAAAAGCGGTGCAGCAACTTACCAGTGAAGGTTATTCTGATTTATACAATAACCAAATCAGTGCGCACACTTTGATTGGTCTGTCAGCTATTGTTTATTGTGCGTTTTCCAAATTATTATGTAAATGCAATATATCACAATTTTCTATGGTTTAGAGGTGTACAGCGTACAACTGAATATCCCCCAATGAAAAGACCATGTTATTGGGAATCGTTAAATACAATCAAGGAAACATGCTTAGTTGGTGTTGTACAGTACCTATTTATCACTGTAATCCACTACACATGTGCTGGTTGTTCAAAACATAAGGCTGAGCTCAAGGTTTCCTTAAGGTTTTTTTTAGTGGATATTGATAACTTGTTATTAATACAAATCTTTTTGTGAGAACAATAACAAACGAGTTTCACCACCCTCTTCCCCCAATGCAATGTTGTTTGTAGCTCCTAAATGTTTGCCTAAGAATTGCGGCTTCCTAAATTCAACATAGGGGGAAGGGGAGGGGGAGGGGGAAGTTACTTTAGTAATACTGTTGAGCCAGACGTTTTCGTGAACGATTTTTGGGCGCGAAGAGGCCAGTTTTCTCAAGTAGTTTTGTCCAAGATTGCAATCTTGGACAAAACTGTTGAGAAAATTGAGCTCCAAAGTCTCTTTTTGTGAGAACACTAACAACTGAGTTTCACCACCCCCCCTCCCCCACTTCAATGTTGTTTGTGGCTCCTAAACGTTTGCCTAAGAATTGCGGCTTCCTAAATTCAACATTGAATAGGGGGAGGGGGAGGGGGAGGGGAAGTTACTATAGTAATACTGTTGAGCCAGAGGTTTTCGTGAACGATTTTTGGGCGCAAAGAGGCCAGTTTTCTCAAGTAATTTTGTCCAAGATTGTAGCATTCTTTAGCATTCTTACAACAACACTGGATGGATTGATAAGCCCAGGTGCATGAAAGGAAAATTAATGTATATACATAAGTATGCGGCCCTGGTCATCAAATGTGCAACAACCAATCACCTTAGCCTTATTAGCACAATTACATATTGAGCCTCAACTGTACATATACACTGTAATCTAGTCACGTTATTCGTTCAAGCACGCTATCTGCAAAGTAGAGAAATTTTTGAGCTCAGTGTAGGCAAAGTGCTTGCTTCCTTATCTCGTGGCTAAAGCAAAGTTTTGCGAAGACAATACTCCTGAGATCCAAGCGGAGGGACGATTACCGAAATGCTCCAGCTGAAAAGAACCACTGGAAAACCACCAGTGGAGAATTAAGTCCAAATACTGCAAAGGAATGGAAAAGTAATCCCCTAAATGACTGAAGAACGTTGACCTGAAAACGGATAGCGAGTCGCTCAACAGCTTAAGGGCAGAGCTTGAAGTTCTTACTCTGAAGGAAGAGGCTCTCCGTAGGCAAGATGAGGGAACAAGACTTAAAAGAGAGAGTCGCAGCCAAGCGTATGTCAATAGACGAGATGACTAGAAGAAGGGTTAAAGGACATGAAAGAGGAGCAACGCTGACCAGCCACGATCTCCCACAACTGACCCTTGAAGCTCGCTGTGAAAATACGCCACTAGAAGACCTATTGGCCGCAACTAACTTGGATTCTGTCCTCCACGTGGTTTCACCAAGCTGACACCTTAACCAATCCATCCGGCACAATCCACAGAAAACCATCCCAGTACAATGGAGATGTTTCTGAGGCCACAAGCAATGCGTAAGGGTGAGAAGCCTTTGCTAATTGTAGACTGTGTTACTCATATTGCTCCCCAAGACGAAGGAGAGACATTAGGCAATCAACGGAACGCAAAGATTGTCATAATGTATGGACCTAAAAAACCTAAGTTAGAAACTATCACCATGCCACAGTGGGTGGTTCCGAACACACACATTCTTTATGTATTACTATCGGAGGGCAAGCAGTATTTAGCTTATACGGTTAAGATAATGGAACTCTTCGCTAAGTTTGACTGGAAGTCTATTTTAATGTAAGACAATGAATTTAGGAAGTTACAAGCTATCTATAACCTCCCCTGGAGTTTCGACTCCACCCACCGTCCAATGGCTTTGTGGTGTTACCCTATGTGCAGGGCATTTCGGAAAGGATTGATCGAATCTTAAGGTAGCAACAAATCAAAGTCGCCTTCAAACCATTGAGAACTGTGAACAGTTTGTTCCCATGACCGAAAGCCCAGGAAAAGATTGACCGGACACAGTCTGGCACAGTGTACAAAGCCAGTTGCGCCAACTGCAGTTTTGCATACTACGGTCAGACTGAATGATCACTTAAAACCCGGATTACAGAACACAAAAGGGCTGTTTCTATGTTTGACCGTGACTCCAAGATCTCCTGCTATGTCCATGAAAACAACCACGTAATGGATTTTGGAAGTGTCAAAGTTGTTGGACATGAGGCTAATTATCATGAGCGACTTTTCTTGGAAGCCTTGTTTTCAATTAAGGATCTGCATTCTGGAAACGACCACATCTCCATCCCAGAGGTCTACAAGTCTCCGGCATGTGCATAAGTCTCACGTTACGTTTTCAGGAAACTGCTTGCAGATAGTTCTAGGCGTGCGCTTGGCGTGCTGTTTTATTTGAATCATGCGTGCTAACGTTATTTTTTCCAACTGATGAAGGCGTAAGCACCAGCTGAAATGTCTTGAACATAACATCAAAAACTAGTCAGTGTCAAACCATTATCCTACCACCTTCATACTGTCATGCTCCAACCCATTTTTAAGCCTAATCCACCCACTAAATCCACGCCACATGAGCAAAAGGGATGCACACTGCACAGCTGTAACTTCGCACACATGTGCAATCACAAAATTTTTGGCAAGGCATGCGGTTTGTCTCATCAGGGAGTTGCCCAGAAAACCACAGATCCCAGAAGCCACTCCCTCTTAACAATAGCCCTTTGAATCGCGACCTCTGGCTCTCAGAATTACACAGCAACAAGGATAGTGCTTTCCTCAGTGACGGCATTTGTACCGGCTTTAAGTTGGTATCAATTGGTACTACGTGTGGACAAGTTGAGCAGGGGAACTATAAATCGGTTACTAATCCTGCCAACACATGTACAGTGGAAGAAACCATCTGTGACGAAATGACTAAGGGCAATTACGTTATCTCGGCAAGCAAACTGCGCATTGTAAGTGCATTAGGAGCTATTCCTAAACCAAATTCATCTGAAGTTCATATATATGTTGTGCCACGTAGCACTATAAACACATACAAGTGGTGAAACAGAGAATTAACTCTGAAGTGTAAATTCAAGTGCTAATAGAAACCCATGAAAAACCCACTGGGCGATAGCCCTAGTAAAGGGTATCAGGGAACCACACGAGGCAAAGAAAAAGTTCTATGACCTCGGTGGGAATCGAACCCTCCTGAATCTGAAGTTCAGCTTATTTATGATTGCTCTCGGCCACACAGTTGAGTGGCAAACGATCACATTACATGTGAGTCTTTAATCCCTTCCACTCCCAAAGTCTCTCTCTTAAACAACAAGTAAAATTGTTTCAGTGGCATTAAACAGTCAGAGTGTTTTGGGGAGCACTCACCTCCCACCAATATGGTATGGGTTTGATTCCCGGACTCGACGTCGTATGTGGGTTGAGTTTGTTGTTGGTTCTGTTCTCTGCTCTGAGAGGTCTTTCAAAAATTCAGTGATTTCCTGTTGGAAAAGGAATGTGACAATTTACTATTTGAATTAATGACAATCAGTATTCAGGTTCTACTGGAAACTATTTCCAATCAGTTAGCCTTAATGCCAGCACTCCACTTGCAGCACTCCGCTCTAAGAAGGCAGGAGACACAACGGTTGCCAGTAAAAGGGCACACAAAGTACCCTTGGGTTCTCTGGACCCATCTTTTATAGAGTGGCTTCACTATGGTAATAGCGTAAAAAGTACCAAATTGCAATTATTGATTCATTAAATTAAATAATATAAATCAGTGATCAATTATTGGAAGCTTGCAGTTTTTCATCATTTAGCTACACGCACGCAACTACTACATATTTCATTTTGTTTTTCGTTCATTTTAAGATTTTTTAATCCTGATGGAGTTTGAATATCATTGGTGCCCCTAATTAGCATGAGAAAAAAGGAAGAATATTATGTACAGTTGTCAGTAGGTCATGATCCTGCAATTATTGTTTGCCAAGGCACCGATGCATTAAATTTTGAAAGATTACCTGTTCAACCTATCACAGAATACATACATTATATCAGCACAGGGCGACTCAGTGAAACTAAAACAATTTTGTGACCTGGTTATTGGAAGGTGACCAGTGCAATACTCAGTTATTCTCAAAAATGAATGACTAAATGAATTTATTAAATAGATATTATAAACTCCCTGTTGCTGCAACATGTGATCTGATAATAAGTTGAGAAACCCAGTTTCAATGTTACACCAATAAAACCAGTTATAATGCACGATAACATGATGCTTGTGTGCATTAATTGTTTTTTTTTTAAATAGCCCTTGGCTTGACGGAAGACCAACCCCAAGAGGAGTATAAATATACTCCCGTTGATGTGGACTTTGAAAATCCAGAGGAGCAGCCCTCAAATGAACTTCGGGAGGAGGTGACTCTCCTAGAGGAAACCCTGTTGGTCAGGGTAATGGGTATGTGTTAATATTATTAAAAAAAATGAGGTATACACTTGGTTTTATTTCATTAAAGAATGCAATGTACATTAATGAAAAATTGCAAATTGTAATATTTCTGGATGTGTGAATTAAGGAAATTAATTTTCATTTTAAGAGAAATTGGGTCAGTGGCAGCATGTCTCCTGACTGAGTACAATACAAATTCATATATCTTGACACAAGAATCAAATAATGTTTATTTTCTATCACATGCATAAAACTTTGGAACGTACATGACATAATATCATGTTCTTGATTACTATGTGCCATCAAAACTTCAAGTTTTACAGTGCGACCACTTGAACCGGGCCACTCCGAACAAAGTTAACCAATCAAAGCGTCAATTGAGAACAAAGGATGGCTTCTTTTTTTGTAAACGGGCCAATGAAACTCAAGAAAGCAAACAACGGTTTAACAACAAAAATTGGAAACCCAACAAAGTTGCGTAAGGTTGCGGACGTCTCAGGAAACTTTGTCACTTTTTGATTGGTTCGTTTCGATCCTATCTTTTGAAACTTTTTTCGGCTTTTCAACGGTTTCAAATGGTTTCGGTAAATTATAAGATCTTGACGATGGCCTTTACCCACTGCGTTCAATTGAGGTTGAATCGAGTGGGGGGAATATATGATAATGGTCGTCGACTTTCGCAACTGCTACGAGAGCGTGTTTTAGACCTTCACCACGATGGAATGAGTCCACAGTTGATCGCAAATGAAGTAAAAAGTAGTCGACACTTTGTGCGAAACGTTTTGAGGGACTATGATCAAAACAACTCGTCTATGCCCAAAATGAGAGAAACGCAACCTCGATCAAAACTCGGGGGAGATGTAGTGCAATATGTAGAAAATGAAAAACTCTGCAAACCCAGCATTAGAAGTTCAGAGCTGCAGCAAAGACTTTTGTTAGACGGGATTGTTCATCCGGTTGACCTACCATCAAAGTCAGCGATTTCAAAATGTATAAGGGAAGACCTTGTCATGACAAAGAAAAAGATTCAACAGGTACCATTAGAAGCAAAAAATGCAATAAATGTTGAACAAACTAACTTTTTCCTGGATCAGATAAGCGACTTGCCACCAACGACAATCCATTTCTTTGACGAAAGTAGTGTCGTGAAAACTACAATGAACCGTCGTTATGGAAATGCAGTGCTCGGAGAGCCAGCATATGAAATTCAGAGATACGCATCAAACGCTAATTTTACCATCAACCTTTTACACTCGATGCAGGGAATAGACTATGTGAACGTTATAGATGGTGCTTCAAATGGATTTGAACTGTTGTTTTTCTTCGAGGAAGCATTGAATGTAACCAGGGCAGACGGCTCTGCTATTCTAGAGCGAGGAGACACAGTTATCATGGACAACTGTGGATTCCATCATGGACACTTCACAGAACCAGTCCTAAGAGAAATGTTGGCGGAATGCGGAGTACATGTTTTGTTCCAGCCTCCCTATTCGCCACATTTTAATACCTGCGAGTTTTGCTTTCGGCAAATCAAAGCTTTCTTGAATTGCCATCAAGAACTAGCCGAAAATCAAACAGAATATTCTATTCTTTTAGTGTGCGAACAAATCACACAGCAGAATTCCATCAATATTTTCAGACATTGTGGATACATTTTGTAATTTCAGTAAATGACAGTAGTTTTGTTGTCCATGTGTCTTTATACAGCTTTATTTATCAGTCTATAAGAGCGCTGCAAACTGATAAAGTTAGCTGAATCATGTTTCCATCCTCCGGCTTCACACCTGCTAGTTCAGCTGAATGTATCCGTTAGGGATAAAATGTATTACGTCTTGCAAAATCGGCTGAACTCCGTGCCTGTTCATCTTCTGGAGCTCAGTATTTATTGTACTTGCAAGGAACAATGATTCCATCTCCTTCAGACTAGGTGGATGGCCACTTATGATGTCATTTCACTGGAAATAATTGTAGTTGATAGAAAGTATATCAAGTCTTGCGGTCAAAGCTAGACTGTATTATTCTTTGAAACTAATAGAATCTTGTTGGGCAAAGTTCAAGGACTATTCACTGGAATAATGCGCTACCGCCAAAACCCAGTAGTATCCTCTGTGGGGTCGTGAATATGATCAAATTCACAGTTGCACACATTTTATCAAACATTTTTGGACAAAGGAAATCCTACATTTTGTAAATGGTAATTTCTTTTGCCCGTACAAGGCTAAAGTCGACTATCCGTGATCAGTTTGTTTCCCATTTAGGGACAGACCATTTTGTTTTTGAAGGCGGGGAGGGGAGGGCGGGGGAGTTATTTACGTTCCTAAGAAGCCTGTTCAGTGCGTCAAAAAAAAAAAAAAGGTTCGAAAGGACGCCACTTTTTTTTTTATATACGCATACAAAAGGGGGTACCATAGAGTCGGAATGAAATTACAACTTTTATTTGCTTTCATTTGCAACTCACACTGTCGCACTGTATAACGGGACTAAACAGTCATGATAATTACTTATAAGACAGTTACTTATAAGCCGTGAATTACGACCTAAACGCAATGGAAATCACCTTCTAAAAGTATACCATGTCAGTGATCACAACATTTTTCTCCTATGACTGAACTTCATACAAAACGATAAACAGTTATCCACAAGTAAATGCACACAAACTCAGTTTAAGAAATTTGTGTGTTTGAAACGCTCAATTATGTGAGGAAGCTCCCAGTCCGTCGATTCATTCAGTGGGATTTTGTTTCCCAGTGCCTTCTTTAGGACTAACAGATCCTTATCGAGGGCTGATCTGTCAATATATTTTATTTGATTTTGTTTACGAAGGCGCGGCCTCATGACTGCAAAAAAACTAGATGCCGCTCTCTGCCTTGCGCTACTGAAAATTTCTAAATCGTTTTTGGCCTTCACCTCCTTATTTTCCAATTCCTTGATTAGATTTTTCAGTTCTTGCAGTTCTTTATTAATTTCTGGGTGCTTGGCGGGTAGTTTGCAGGAATGGACGCCGAGACAATCCTTTCTTACATGTCTGCTTTGTGTGACCTGGTAAATGGCAAACGGAGCAGGTTTTGGCGCGCTTTTCTGCAATGGTGTCGCATTCTGCAATCTCCTTTTTACGAAGGGCCAGTTGTTGTTTTGCACTATCTAACTGTACCTGCATCATTTGAAGATCCTGGGTAAGCTGAAACTGCCGTTTATCCAGATAACTTGAGCTTGTTGGTTGACTTGGTTCAGGTTTCGAGCCGCCATTTAGGGGTGTTTGGAAGTGTTGTGTTGCGGGAATTAAATCTGCACTTGAAGTCGCAACCAGTTCTGGTCGCAAGCTCGAAGATATATCGTTGAACGACTGTGTTGCTGCTGCAGGAAATGCTTGTCTTGAAACTTGAAGTGGTAGGAAAAGTTCACGTGGTGGTAAATTTGGTTCTTTCAATTTGTTTATCTCCTCCTGGAGAATGCGCTTTTCAGCCAACAGAAGTTTTTGTGGTGAAGGGAAGAAAGCATCAAGATCTTCTTTCTGAAGGTACTTCAAGGATTGGTGGCTCGAGAAGCCCCTAATCTCAAATTCTTTGGCTAATCTTTCTAAGTTCAAACCACTGGAAATACTCTTTAGCCACTGATAGACTTCGGAACTCATTTTGGATAACTAGCCAAGTGGACTAAGACCAGACTGAGACGTATAAACGCCTGAGATATGTTAACATGAATTCACAAGCCAAAAAAATAGGATCGAAACGAGCCAATCAAAAATTGACCAAGTTTCCTGAGACGTCCGCAACCTTACGCAACTTTGTTGGGTTTCCAATTTTTGTTGTTAAACCGTTGTTTGCTTTCTTGAGTTTCATTGGCCCGTTTACAAAAAAAGAAGCCATCCTTTGTTCTCAATTGACGCTTTGATTGGTTAACTTTGTTCGGAGTGGCCCGGTTCAAGTGGTCGCACTGTAACATTATCTTTTAATAACCTTTTATAGCATTCAACCACGACCCACTGAATGGAGATAATCCAAGTGGGGAAAACGATTTGGGAGACATGCCAGAAATTTTTGAGGTATTGTATTGTGCATTTAAATAGCAAGATTGCTGTGTCCTGAGTTTGTCGTACTTTACAGGGCCCGAGTACTGATAGGGGCTAGGGAAAGTGAAAAGTTTTAAGTTGTGGTCAGCAGTGATTTCATAAGGATTCCTTAAAACAAACACTTGTCGATAGCTGGAGGACATGTCAAGATTGCCTTAACGAAAACTCTGTGTCAAAGCATAAACTGCATCCTACTATTATCATGCTTACATTGCTATTAAATTAAATACACCTACGTTGATCCAATCATTGTTTGTCATGTTTTGGTTTCCTATTAAATCCCCCCCCCCCCCCCAGGGAAATAAACTTTAGTTAATTACCCGCAAATTTTGGAATGCATTACTAAGTTAATTTAAGATGACATTTTGTATGGCACTCTCATGTCCTTTAGAACTTATCACCAGCATCCAAGAAAAGATATAACACTTTCACTCCTCGGAGGAAACGCGCTTATGAGATGGTTAGTGTTAAAATATTAACTGTCCAGTTAAATTTCTAAATCCATGTCAGGCCTCCTACAGGTTATGAGACTCTACAACATTATGTGTGATATTCATAGAACAATATAAGTGGCGGTTGTTTGATTTACCACCTGACCAGCCAGCATGAATTTTTGACTCGAAATGTTGCCATTTGATTGACGACTTCAAAAAACACATATGTTTGACATTTGTGTCCATTTTTCACATTAAGAAAACTGCTTCATCTCTTAAAGTTAGCAGTAGTGATGAAGCAAACATTGAAAATCTTTGTTTCATGGGGTCCTGGTTTAAATTTTTAAAGGAACTGAAGTTTTTTTAGGCCAGGTAATTGTGTGTAGGTTGTGAAGATATTCTTTTCAAATAGTTATTTTTATTGGTCATTATTCAGGGTGCTGAGGCAGTTTTAAGATCAAAGGTGACAATAAAGAAGACAGTGGGGACACTTACATCACCTACACATGTATGTTACAATTCTAAACTGTGTTACTGGTGATAGATATTACCTGATTATTTCAATGAAGTTACAAATAATCTGCTTAGATGGGGCTGCATGGAAAGGTCTATCATCTAAAACAAACTATACACTGGCCTATCTGCCGATTAATAGTTAGTTTGTTTATTTACACAGTTGTGCCTTTAACAAATTCTGATTTTAGTTGTTATGCCAAGAATAATGTGAACACCATTACCAGTAGAAAACCCAAAAATAAACACACACAGACATACTCTCTTGAACCTCCCACAATGGGGCTTTTCAGGAATAAATAATTTTGAAATAATTAATTATAATGTTATTCGTTATCTGTAATATTAATGTAAATACACTTCATTCTCTCTTGCCATGATTATGTTATTGTAACTAGGATTTTGAAGCCTCAAGTCCTAGGACATGAGTAAACATATTTTTTCTTTTCTGCTTGTTTCAGGATAATATGACAACACCGATCCTACAACCTGGAGACAAGGTACTGTTTGATCTTGAAAGCGTTCACTTTTGTGATAAGATAGTTTGATGCAGTGAGTGGGTAACAATGATCAAACCAAACCCTCAAAACTGGACTAGGCCCCGAAACAAACATATCCTACTTATACTGATAACTACCCATTGTAATTCTAAACTCCAGGTTGTTATTGAAAGGTCAAGAAAGGAGCTCTTCCCTGCAGGAACAAGTGGGGTGCTGCTTCCACAGACTACGACAACAGGTACATTGACTCACTCAACATAAAATACTGAACTAAATTAGTATTACATGAAACACATAAAAGAGTCTATTAAAATTAGAATTGAGATCTGTTAAGTTCAATGCCCAGGACTTGTGTACTTGAGTTCAAATAATAAATGCCATAAAGCACACAGGGATATGTGTTGTATTAGTTAAGTTGCCTCTTGCTTGGACAGAGTGAACATTCCACACATATCCTTCACTTAAAAAGTTAAAAGAAACAATAACACCCAGATTTAATTGTTAAAAAGAATCATGCAAAAATTGTGGTGTTCATGACAACTATTTTACCTTTCTAGCATCAGTGAAGGAAAAGGACACTAGCAAATGTTGCGAGTGTCAAAAAACGTGCAGAGCAAAGAAAGGCAAACAGCAGTGGGTAGCATGCGACAGATGCATGAATTGGTTCCACCTGTAAGTTTTCATATTCTTTACTATAATGCTTGTAAGTGATTGAAACCATGACCATGCAATCAGGAAATCAGGAATTAGGCAATCATTGTGATAGAGAAAAAAACATTCAATAACAACGCAAACATGTCTGAAATAAATTATCTTGATGTAATATCAAATTTTGATAAATTACCTATACACTGTAGAGGAAATGAAGGCTATTAAACTACAGCATTTTCAGAAACTGACGCACTCCTTTTAACTAGTTAATTGAACTTATTTAACAGATGTCAGATATGTTTCTGAGAGCGTTAATGACATACGCTATGTTGAGAGCATAAACTGTGTTGTGTGTCTAAATTTTTCTACACATTTGTCTTTTACCTTTTAAACCTTAATCATTTGTTCATTAAATGACCCACTGACTGACTGACACACCGACCGAATGACTCAGTCACTTATTCAATTCACATTTAATTGCAGCGAATGTACTGGATTAAAGAGCCTTCCACAAGATGACGAGCCTTGGAGCTGCAAAAACTGTCACTAGACAGTACATTTTTTCCAGGAATCAATCATGCAATCAAATAGTTGCTTACTTTTTTGAGAACACAGGATCCGAAACTAGCTTTCTCAGGCTGGCACCAACTGGTGAGAGAATTTTTTTTTTCGGTTGCCATAAAAATTTTCCCTTAACGTGAACACCAAAATGTTTGGTGGCTACATGTAATTGGGGCACCCAGATCAAATCTACATTGTAGGGATGTCCTGGGAAATCGCTGAAAAACATTGCCATGAAGATTCGCTCTGATTGTAGCCATAATCCTGCTGCCACCCAGAGCATTTCGGTATCTGAGAAACCTTGTGGTAGAGTCATAATGCCAGAAAATGTCTTTTTATACCTCAAGACCAACGGGAAAGTTAAAAATACAGTATGTGACCAATTATCGGATGTCTTTGAAAATTTTAATTAAATTTTTATTGATTTGGCTGAAAATCAAAATTACTGTTTGTATCATTTAGTATTGTGCTGTGAAACAGTTAAAAATCACCCGATGACAACCGGTTGAGAATGTCTGGTGAAGAGAAGTTGGCCAGTACAAAATTTTTAGTGGCTTGTCGACCAGAAAAGTGCAATTTCGGATCCTGAAACTTAAGCATCATGTGAAGCCTGAAATAGTAATTAACACGTTGCCACAGTCTGCAGTCTGCACTTTTAAATGGCAGCTTGCCAAAATGTCTTGACTACTTGGAATTGATGACAGTAAATCTTAGAAAATTATCTCTTTGTAATGCTTGACCATCTTTCAAAGAGGATGATAGTTCCTTTCGTTGTCGTTCCACAATACACTCATTGTGATAAAAGTCCATGAGAAAGTTGTAAACAAAGTGGACTGGGAACGACTGCATTGTGGAGCTACGAAGGCGTTTTACATTTTTACTGTTGTTCTGACACTCTTGATAACTGGTTTTGATAGTGTCCCGCTGGTGGCACAGTCGGATGTCATGATATGCACACAACTTGGATTTGTGTGGGTTGGTAGAGGTGTGAAAGCGATCACCAACAACATACCTCCTCACTGACCCAGTCAATGGATGTTGTAAATGTCTGGTTGAATCAATAGACAAATCTTCCGTAGATAGGTTTATGGAGCTGAATTCTGATGGTACAATCTTAGGAATGCTCACCTACATGTATTAAATATGCACGAAATATATAAGTAAGTCCAACTAAAAAGTAGTTAATTGAATACAAAGAAACCAGATTGAATTTCACATACAGGCAATTCTATGGCAAAGCAATTAGTGGAATTTCAGAATGTAACTAATAGTTTCAGCTTAGAAATAGAGAGGAACATGTAAGGTGACATTTCAGTACTATTGCATGTTTGGAGGGAAATCTCTTGTTGGTTCCTCTATAAAGAGCACATGTAACTATTGATGAATAAAATGTGTCATGTAAATAAAAACATTAATTTTAGCTGCACCAAAAAACTGTGTATTTCTTTTGTCTCAAAAACCTATGCTTTTAAAGGGGCTAGGTCATGGTTTAAGGAAATGTTGCTTTATTTTGCTACATAGAGCACTAAATGTCAGATTGGCAGACCAAGATTCTTACATTTGCAAAATCATGGCCACATAACCGAGAATGATTTTCCAGCTGTGTAAATGACATTTGGATACATGTGTGAATGGATTAACAGTAATCCCGCAGCTATCCAGAGCGCTTTTCTGATTGGTAGCTCAGCGACTTCCTGTACCGGTTTGTATCGACCAGAGCGGCTTCCTGATTGGTTCCTTATTCACTTCCTTGACCTCTTGTCACCCGCCAAGCGTAAAACACGGATTCGTCAAAGGTGAGGCCTTACGAATCCTTAGAACAAACTCCTCTAAGGACACTTTCGAGGAAAACATTTCGAAATTTAAAAAACGTTTGCTGGACAGAGGATATCCACGCAATTTGGTAGAAAAACTACTATCAGAAATCAAATTCACAAGGAGGGGCTCAGTGCTTGAAGGAAATAACAAAACACGTAAAGACATTTTACCGTTTGTAACACAATACCAGCCATCAGTGTCAAACTTAAAACAAGCTTTACTCACAAAATGGCATTTAATTCAAAATCAACCCCTACTTCGCCAAATTTTCAAAGAACCACCTATCATTTCTTACAAAAAAGGAAAATCCTTAAAAGATCTGCTTGTGAGAGCAAAACTATAAAAGGTTATCAACATATTTTCACACAGGAAGGGAATCAGTGTGGCCTGTCATTCCTTGCGTTTTCTTATCTTGATGCATTCCAGACAGTGCCCTGCTCGGCCAGTGAAAAAACTAACTTGCACATCTGAAAACTATGCAGACGCATTTGTCTGCACACGTCTTACCCAAAATGAAAGCTAAAAAATTAACAAATCTCCACCATGAACGGGAGATCACAAGAAAAATACACTTTCTTTCATTATATGCTTTCACATTTTACAAAAAACGCACGGGGAGACTCTCAAATTCTATGTTTTAACCTTTTAGAAAACACAACTAAAGCTTAAACTGAAACGGATCGAACCTACAGCAACCTGATTGGCTAGCAAGGAACCAATCATACCGCACCATTTTCGATCCACCCAACGAGTTCAGGTGGTATAAAAAACCTCTTACAGACTAGAACTCACGGAACGGTTCAGAGTTCACTCAACCTTCCGACATACACTGATATAGCAACTGAACGGTCTAAAGATCTGGCTATTCACCTACGAGAAAGGGCACCTGAAACCCTTGCGAAGATTGCAAAAATCGCTGACCAGTACTTAGAGGCTCATGGCAAGCATTTATTTAGCCCAGTGAGCAGGAAGCCGGCAGTACAGTCTGAGAGGGACGAACCCAAGAACACACAGTCTAATACAACACCCCTCCAGTGCTTTAAGTGTAACGCGCAAGGTCATAAAGCTATCAACTGCCCAACCGTGGTGCCAATAGCTGTTTGAGATTTTTCCTTGACTTCTGGTGAAGATTGCAATAAATGAATGTGAGCCAAATTTGGGGGTAGCTTGAAACCCATGCTTTGGTGGAGATACAGAGATGATGTTTTTGATATTTGGACCCAGGGTCTACCTAAATTATTGGAATTCACCAAATATATACATGCCTTGTATCGTCATTTGAATGTCCTCGACCTCACGTTGCATTCGGGATGGGTTTATCAGCACTGATGTTTACCGGTATGCTAAGCCAACTGATAACCACCTTTATTTACCTTTTTCAAGTTCACACCCCTTGCACTGCAAAAGAGTAGTGCCCTGTGGGGTAGCTTTAAGAATTAAACATAATTGTTCTACTGACAACTTCTTACAAAATAGATGCAAGGAATACAAAGGCTATTTGAAATATCAAAATTATCCTGCGGAACTTGTTGACAAACAGTTCGACAAAGCTCTTTGTACTTCAAGATCTGAACTTCTGAGCAAACAGGTCAAGCCAGCTAAAAACGTTTTTCCATTGGTACTTGATTATAACCCTATTTTGCCAGATATCCGAAGGGTTATCAACAAACACATTCATTTATTGCAGTTCGTCTTCGTCCTTGTCTCCATATACAGCTGCATCAATGCTTGTTTTGCTTGATGAAATATTTAAATTTGCAGTAAGGGTGCTATGGGTTCAGTATTATGTATACACAGTCGTCATTCTGAGGGGTACAACAAGCTTGACCTGCTGCCACATCAGATGTTGAAGGATGCAATACAAGAGAAGACAGTGGGTGTGAAATTAAAAGGGGAGAAGAAGGGGGAAAATAACTAGAACATGGCCGAGCATTGCCATCGACAAGCACTCCAGGAAAAAATGCATGTGAGCCAGGTGTGACAGATGTTAAAGGATGTGAGACGAGAGAAGGCAAGGAATCTGAAGAAGAGAATGGAGATGAAAAGGAAACTGATCTTGAAGAAGAGGCCGTATTACTGCAGACAAGTACTCCAGAAAGAAGTAGTGTATGTGATCAAGATGATTTCAAAGATCAAAATGTGGGTGATAATGGTATGGACAAAGGAGGAAGAGCTTGGAAGATGAGCCAGTGGATGGATGGGCACTTAATGTACATGTATGTAAAGTAAGCAATCAAAATTCTTTTGCCTCAAGAGTACATATCACATTCACTCCAGAAGAGGCATTGGGCTTCAAAGTATCTCCCAGGAAAAGAGCCTTTGAATCCAAACCACGACACATTTAAATACTGCGATGTTGCACTAAAGAACGTCGAGAAAGGGAAGAAGAAGTTTCATATCTGCTGGGTGGAGGCAATCCAGTTGATGAAAGATGGTTCAGAAATCACAAGTTTTCAAACAAAGGGCAAAGTGCCAGTACAGATTTGATGCTCCCTTTACAACTATGAAGAGGGAGGTGTTTATGGGGTCCAGGATGATGTTATTCTTACCAACTGGAAACCAAATTCAAGCATCATCGGTAACATAGTTCTCCAGCCAATACTGGGACAACGTTTTCAGTACACACTTCATCCTTCATCCAAAAACTATCTTAGCAAACTTGGAACTGTTGCAGCCGACTGCAGTGAAGATGATTTGTTGCCCCTTGAGATAAAAGATGACAACTATAACAACAGCAGTGAACTCAATGATGAGTTCTTTGAAGTGGAAGAAATGTTAGACACACGTCTATCAAAAGATACTCTGCTACGAATACAAAGTCTGGTGCGAAGGGTATGGATCTGAAGAGGACATGTGGCTACCATCTTCATTCTTTAATCGACCCATACCGAACCCCACATATGTAATCGGACTTTACATTTCAATGTATCGACCAAATTCAAACAAGTCCATCTGAGAACATTGAAAATTTACTAATCACGAAAGAAGCATACTGGAGTGCGCAGTTGTTTTCCCTTTCACCTTTTGGGCTAAATAAAAGACAAGAATTCCATTCGAAAAATCGCATCCACTATACTTGATTTTAGCGGACTTGGAACAAGGTGTTGTGAGTTTCTTAAGATGTTTATTAACACTGAATTTTTAACTACTCTTTATGTATGCTCTAGATAATTATAGTCTTTAACTGTGGTTGTTTCAGCGCTCAGGGACCCCTTTGAGGATTCTGTTATTTTCATACGGCCTAGGTCATTCAAAGGCTCTTTGTTGGGAGGTTATTACTTATTGTTTAATGGCCCTTCTTAGGGATTTTGTTAGGATTCCAGCATGTGTGTTGATTCAGAGGACCTTAGGCAATTATGTAATTTTTGTCATTATTTACATTATTTCTGTTCTTATTTGATGAATCTGATTGACGATTTTCTCTACCTATTGTTTTCTTTAAATTTGTTATGTAACTTGTTTATTATTCATTGTTGTAAAACCTTATTTAAGTTCCAGATTTTTCTAGGGACTCTTTTACAACTGAAGAGACCGAAACGTTTTAAATTCCATTGTTTAAGAGACCTAAAAACATTCAAGACATTCTTTCACACCCCCATAAAATTAATGATAGTTGCTCTGACAAGCGTGGTTGCTTTAAATGCAAAAGTAAATACGATCTTTGCCGTAATTTCTTAGTTGAATGGGACCATTTCACCAGTGCTAGCTTGAAAAGAACTTATTCTATTACACAACACCTCCACTGTAAATCCAAGAATGTTATATACCTTATCACTTGTCGTAAATGCAATGTGCAATATGTGGGTTCAACAAGTACTGAATTCAAAGTGAGATTTCGTAATCATAAATCAGCTATGAATACAAACAAGAACACTTGTGAAGCTGCTATACATTTCAACAAGAGTTCTCATGTTCTCTCTGATTTCAGTTTTATCATCATTGAACGAATTTCTAACCTTAGTGACAATAATAGCATTGATGAACGCCTGCTAACGAGAGAAGCTTATTGGAGTGCGCAACTGTGCACCCTCCTTCCATTTGGTTTAAATAAAAGATCAGAATTCAATTCCAGGAATAGAATAAGGTATAATTAACAACTGACGATGTTTTTATTTTTCTCACAAGTGTTCCTGTAACGTAATACTGTGATAGTGCATATTTATCGCTGCATGGAAACGAGGTTAACACCAATCATGGATATTTTGCATGTTTGTTGAAGTAATTTGTCGCTGTACTTGTTTGGGGTTTTTAGAATAACTTTCACCTACATTGATCGAAATGGTGATGTATTTGTTAGATGGATGGAAATATATTTTTAAACAGGAACACTTCTAGTGGGATGGGGTTAAACATGCATTTAGGTTAAGTTAGACCCTCCCCTTGTTCAAGCATATGCGGCTATCTCATGGTTGTGCCTGAACCACGCAATACACAGGTCTAATATGGCCTTTTAGGGCTATGCATGGAGGCGAGACTGGACACATTTCTTTCTTCTCGCGTTTTTATCAAGGTCATTTAAATACGTTCCTTTTCAATTACCAATGGAAACAGAAACTTCAGCATCACCTGAAATGTGTAACATACATAGTCACTATGACATAACTGAGGTAGGATATTGCTTAGAGTGCTAAACTACATGAAACACCTTTGAGGGTAAAAGGATGGTAAAATTGACAAAGTTGATGACTTTGAAAATACTTTAGTTCTTTTTAAATTCTCTCCTTTGTTGGTTGTTGGTTTCTACCATTTTTCATGATTTGTAGATCTTTAGTGGCTAGTTAAGTGACTAAATATCAAAACTAGTCCCCAAACCTCTCACGGTTTAAGTACCCATGAAGAAAAACATGCTTTTCGTACTTGCAGTCATTTACAGCATGGGGTAAGCAAAATATGGCAAAAAATACAACTTTAGCTAGATTTTCTTACATTTTACAGTTCAATATAAGTTAAACAACGCTTTTCGAAGTTATCCAAATGAAAAAAAAAGAGAGATTTTGATGTCATACATTTGTGAATGTTTCTTGAATTTCAAATGTTTTGTAACTTAGTGTTAAACATCAATTCTCTCTAGCTGATTTGGATATATGATGGAAGCAACGAATATAAACTGGCAGTGCCTAGCAGTGACAGGGGAATGAATACATTTAAACCCTCCACACCAAGTTTCAAAACATCCAGGAAGGTAGCGCAGCTTCCAGCTGATTTTGTCGACGTACCTCCAGCATCACCTGGATCAAGTTAACTTTTCGTTCCTCAGACAGAAGGTAGCATGCTAAGTCATCCACTTAGATCATCCCATGGAGCAGAAAAAGAAACCGATTGGTTACAGCAAGTCAAAGAAATGATTTTTGTAGAAGAGTTGTCAAAGAGTGATGTTGTATCTTGGGCTGCATACCACACATTACAAGCCTCACTGTCATCTCACGAATCTGCTATCACTTTGCTGCTGCCTCTGTTTACAGAGAATGCCCATTCAGTGACTATGATTTGTCACGCAATAAATGTCGTCAAGTCTGCAGTAAAGCATGTCAATCCAACGCAAGTTCCTGTTATAGCTTTGGATCAGCCACTGTTTGCAATAGTCAAACAAATTCAATAGGAATTCCCTCAAACACACGGAGAAGATTATTTTGTCCTCATGTTCGGTGGACTGCACCTAGAAATGGTGACCTTTAAAGCTTTTGGCAAGTTGCTCGAAGGTAGTGGCTGGACAGATGTTCTAACAAATGCAGAAGTAGCAACGCCAGGGGTTTCAGATTCTTTCAAGAACAAGATGAGTGCATCAGATCACTGCAGCTGCTCTTCATCTCCTGCAACACCAAAGATATGAGAAGTATTTCAAAGATGCAGAAAGCACTCGCGGAGTTATGGCAATCAATGAATGAAAATCATAAATGTCAAAGAAGAGTCCTCAGTTTATCTATTGCTCACTTGTGTTGGACTTGGAACTCTTTTCCTTGCAGTTAGTCAGAGCCTTGCAAGAAGCCAACTTTGCAATTTACGTGGAATCCATGACGCAAATTGCACCATGGTTGTTTGCCCTCGCTTTTATTAACTATGCCAGGTGGTTACTGTTCACATCTGTGATATGTGTGAGCTTCTGTTGAAGCACCCTGAAGTGTTTTGACAGTTTTCAAGGGGGTCATTTGTTGCGCACAAGACCAAGCGACCATTTTCCTCTATTACCTTGGACCATGCCCATGAGCAAGAAAATGCAGCAATCAAAGGAGATTGAGATGCTGTAGGCTTAACAGAAAATCCAGCTGCATCGAGGAGATGGATGATTTCTGGGCCAGAAACAGCAAGGATGATTGAAGAAAGACAAAGAATTGATTGACGATGACAGTATTGCTAGAAGTTTTAATTCCTATTTTTCATCTGTTTTTACCACTGAGGACCTCACCAACTTGCCTTCTTTAGAGCCTTTAGTTTGTGAGAAACTTAACTATATTTCCTGTACTACTGAGAAAATTTTAAAGTATCTTAGATCTCTTAAAACGAGTAAGTCCCCGGGTCTGGATAGAATTTCACCAGTAATTTTAAAATCATGTGCGTTCGAATTGGCGCCCTCGATCTCATTCCTAATTAACAAATCTTTTCTGCTGTGCCATTTGCCCGAAAATTGGAGATCAGCTGACATTGTTCCACTTCATAAGAAAGGCTCTAAACACTTGAGGGAGAATTACCATCCAATTTCACTTACATCAACAATATACACAATCAGCGAAAAAATTGTACGCGATAAGCTAACGTCATTCTGGCAAGACCAGAACGTGATACACAAAAACCAATTTGGTTTTTTGCAGGGTAGGTCAACTGTGATCCAATTACTTTCTACTTTTCATGACTTTGCCAGATCTAGAAATTCATCTGTAGCAACAGATGTTGTATTTCTTGATCTCGCAAAGGCTTTTGATAGTGTTCCTCATGAGCGCCTACTCATAAAGTTATATAGCCTTGGTATTGAGAGCAAGTTTCTTAATTGGTTGAGGCATTTCCTCACGTGTAGAAAGCAACGAGTTGTTGTACGAGGGACTTTTTCTCCACAGGGAAGTATTCTTGGTCCAATTTTATTTCTATCATATATAAATGATATCGTTGATAGTGTCTCTTCTAAAATTATATTATTTGCGGATGACACAAAGATCTACGGAGAGCTTCACAACCTTAATCTCGAAAAACAATACCTTCAAACTGATTTGAATAATCTTGGTAAATGGGCAAAAAATGGCAACTTCGTTTTAATGAGGAAAAGTGTGAAGTAATGTGAATAACGCATTCTCATGATAAATCAACTACGAATTATAAACTAGGTACGGCCTTAAAAGATGTCAAGAGCTTTAAAGATCTTGGAGTTACTATATCGAAAGATCTCACTTGGAGTGAACATATCAGTACTATCGTGAATAAGGCGAACCAAGTCCTAGGGCTAATAAGACGGACTGTTGGAACAGCAAAAACTACAACTTTTTCACTGCTTTACAAAACTTTGGTTAGACCGCTTCTAGAGTACGCTGCTCCAGTTTGGAACCCATATCTTGTTAAAGATATTCATGCCATAGAGAGTGTGCAAAGACACGCGTCAAGGTTAGCCCTTAGGCAAAAAAGAGGTGATATGTCTTATGAAGAGCGTTGTGACATGTTACACTGGCCATCTTTGTCCAGCCATAGGACATATTCCTCTCTTGTTGAATGTTATAAGATTGTGTTTGGCTTATCGCACTTAGATTTTGAGGAATTCTTTGAATTTGCAAAAGTCAAATCCACTAGGGCGAATCACTTGTATAAGCTTTATTGTAAACTATCTAGAATCAACTGTTTTATATACTCCTTTTTGTGTGGGCTTTTTTGAAAAAAAAATCCCACACAATGGTATGACCAATCTTACGAATTCCTATCTTTGTAGATATATATGTTTGTCCGGCGTCGATATGTCCACTTGACACGTGACTTACTTCGCGCAGGTAGCCTGGGTGCCAGTTTAGTTTCAGTTCATCGTCCATTTTGTGGCAAAGGATTTTCACAGGCTACATTTTGCAGGATTTGTTTAGCGTTGTCGTACGAGTTCGTTCTCATAATAGTTGTATATTTTTCCGACGCAAATTGATTTCAGTTTTCAAGGTAAGTTGTTTAAATAAGTTATTTTTCATTTGAAAATTTAGTGCCAGCGTGTGTTTCACGTACCTGAGCTTATCGATCGAAAGTTGACTTTAAAACAAACCAAAACATTTTTGTTTGTTCAGGTGCCCCTGAGCGAGCTTCTTTGAGTTCTTTCCGGAAAAAAGGAGTTTCCTGACGGCCAACATATCTAGGCTCGGTTTGTGTTTAGTGTGGGTTGCACTGAAGCTACAAGCTTTCGCAAGCCAGCATTCTTTGGCTTGACAACATAAGTGCTGCAAATATTTGTCTTAAACTATTTCACAAGTTTCTCACAAGTATCTCACGAGTGTCTCAAAGTGTTAGAAACTGAAACTGAAACTGAATTCAAACTCAGGGGTATCTCCATTGAACAATACCGGTCAAGGATCGGCAGTCATGACAATTTCTTGAAAACAAAGGATGCCTCATTACGTTTTAAGGATCGTTTCTGGAATATAATGCTCATGATGTTCTATTTAAGTGTGCTTTATTTGCCGACATTGAAACTAGTTGTTGGGCAGTACAAGATGTGGAATGAAGTGATGTTTTGGTTTACACGAATGATGTGCTACAATGTGTATATTCCATTGCTTATAAGGCAAGCAAATGATGTAGAGGAAAATCCAGGCCCTACAATATTTGACATCATTGATCCAACAGCAACTTTGTCTGCTGACTTCAGTCAAGGAAATGAAGTGCTCTTTGGTGAAAATGCTGGTAAGCAATGTGTAGCAATGTCACTTACTGCTATTATTTACCATCAAATAGAAGACTATAATTTGTGGACTACTTCCACTTTGAATAGTATTTTAGTTATTGGAAATAACCTGTACAGTTCCATAAGGTGTTCTGTGCGAACAAATGACTATTTGTTATTAACTGATGTTCCAGCCATGATTTCAATTTTTGATAAAGTCTACACATTACAACTCAGTGAGTCATTAACCGGCAGTTTGTTTATGACAGAAAACAACGACCCATATATGTCACTTAAAAATGCACTTGTAAAAGTATTTTCAAATTCTCATCTAAATTGCAATTCTTGTTTGTTAACTATTGGCATTCAGACAGTTGCAATTTTTAAGCAATCAGAGCAGAGCTTTAAGATTTTTGATTCACATTCAAGGGATTTGTATGGGATGTCCCATCCATTTGGTAGATGTACTTTACTAAGCATTGGAGGGCTTGAAAACCTTGTATTATATTTGCAAATGTCTTGCTCGCAAACTGGGACTGTTCCTTTTGAAATAAAAGGTGTACATGTCTTGTTTAATGCTACTCAAGCTGATAGGCAACATGTTCAAAGGCACGATAATTTTGAGCATATTACTTCAAGTAGTAAAAATAATGCAAAAAACCTTGATAATGGGGAACAAAATTGTTCAGGTGAAATAAATGAACACACAGAACATTTGGTTTGTCAAGCTGGATATGACCAGAAGAAAAAAGCAAATGAAAGTCCAGAAACTAGAGAAATGAGGTTGGCACAACAACGTGAATTGAAGAAAAAAAGGAGGGCAAGTGAAAGTCCAGAAACTAGGAAGAAGAGGTTGGCTTCGCTACGTGAAACTCAGAAAAAAAGAAGGGCAAATGAAAGCATAGAAAGTAAACAAAAGAGGTTGGCACATGAACGTGAATCAAAGAAATCAAGAAGGGCAAATGAAAGCATTGGAACTAGGCGAAATAGGTTGGCTCGCCAATGTGAATCAAATAAAACAAGAAGGGCAAATGAATGTCCAGAAACTACAAAAAAGAGGGTAGAAACTAAAAAAAGTAGAAGGGCAAATGAAAGCATAGAAAGTAAACAAAACAAGTTGGCACATGAACGTGAATCAAAGAAAACAAGAAGGGCAAATGAAAGCATTGGAACTAGGCAAAATAGGTTGAGTAGCCTACGTGAATACCAGAAAAATAGAAGGGCAAATGAAAGTCAAGAAAGTAGGCAAAATAGGTTGGATAGCCTACATGAATACCAGAAAAATAGAAGAGCAAATGAAAGTCAAGAAAGTAGGCAAAATAGGTTGAGTAGCCTACGTGAATACCAGAAAAATAGAAGAGCAAATGAAAGTCAAGAAAGTAGGCAAAATAGGTTGGATAGCCTACGTGAATACCAGAAAAATAGAAGGGCAAATGAAAGTCAAAAAAGTAGGCAAAATAGGTTGGGTCATCAATGTAAATATGATAACTTAAAACATTCAAATGAATCTGATGAATGCAGAAAAAAGAGGCTAGCAGCCATGCGTGAACATCAGAGAGAAAAGTATGCAACTCAATCTGTTAAATGTAGAGAAAAGATTTTAGCTGTCAAGAAAGCACAACAGAAGGAAAAGCGTGCAAATGAATCTGCTGAATGTAAAGAAAACAGGCTAATAAGCACGCGTGCACTTCAGAGAGAAAAATATGCAAATGAATCTGCTGAATGCAGAGAAAAGAGACTGGCAAAACAGCGTGCATATGATCAAAAGGCATGTGGGAATGTAAACAGCTCGTCTCTTGTTGATGAAATTAGGAAGTTTCATACTGCTGTGGCCAGTGGTCCTTTGTATATTTGTTCTTGTTGTGACCAGTTGTGGTGTAAACACAGTGTAACCGCTGCTGAAAAGCTTAGACAATCTCATCCTGATATGAGGAAATATTTACTAAATAAAACAAGTGTTGAAGGCATCGAATGGATATGCCAGTGTTGTTATAAATATTTAAAGAAAAGTAAAATCCCACCTTGTGCAGCTAAAAATGGAATGACCTTTCCACGAAAACCAGACTTTTTTTACTTAAATGAGTTAGAGTGCAGACTTCTAGCACCTAGGTTGGCTTTTCAAAAGCTGATGCAAGCTCCACAAGGTAATCAGTTAAAAATAAAAGGGAATGTTGTAAATGTGCCTGCAGATGTTAACAGTACTGTCAACATGTTACCACGGTTACCAGAAGAAAATGGAACAATTAAAGTTCAATTAAAGAGACGATTGCAGTATAAATCTTCTGCATTATCTTTAAATGTTAGACCATGTAAAGTTTTACAGGCAGCAAAGTGGCTAGTCACAAACAGTAGTCTTTATAGAGAACATGGAATATCCTTCCACAAAGACAGAGCATCAACTTATAACATAGCCTTTCCACAAAATGAAATTGACAGTGGTAATCTTTTTCAAACAACTCAGGAGATAAATAATGTATGTGATGTTAGAAATCCTACTGAGGAAACTGAACAACTTGATGACTGGACAGAAGATGACACTGAAATACCTGCAGGAGTAACTGACACTATGTTAACTGCTACTGACTTCCTAGAAGACAGTGAACGAGCACAAATTTATAGCATTGCACCAGGAGAGGGCAGTGTACCTCTGAGTATATTTAGAGACAAATTTTCAGACGAGTTAGCTTATCCAGGCATATTTCTCGGCCAGAAAAGACCAGAAAACGAAGAAAGGCTAGTTAGTGTTCATTACAGTAACCTTTGCAAATCAGAATTGAGAAGGTCAGACCGAAGAGCTGCTATGTGTGTTGAAAATATATTTTTCAAAACCAAAAAAATTGCAAATGAAGATTCTTTTGGGAAAATCACAGATAGCTTTAAGAAAATGCAAGGGAAACAATAGAACTCTAACAGCTGGTCAATTATAGCAGCAAGGTACACTGGAAAGGTTAGTTCATCTTGATGAAGGATACAAATTTTTAAGAGCCCTTCGTGGTTCACCTCCATATTTTGAGCAAGCCAAAAAAGATATCTTTGCAATGATCAGACAACTTGGACCTGCTACTTCATTTTGTAGTTTTTCAGCAGCTGAAACACAGTGGATACATCTCCTTAGAATACTAGGCAAGCTTGTTGACAATAAAGAATATTCAGTTGATGAATTAGAGAACTTGAACTGGGAAGAAAAGTGCAGGTTAATCCAAAGTGATCCAGTGACATGTGCACGACATTTTGATTATCAATTCAATCAATTTTTAAGGCACTTTTTAATGAGTAGTGCTGCTCCCTTAGGGAAAATAGCAGACTGGTTTACAGAGTTGAATATCAGCAGAGGGGCTCACCTCATGTCCACATGTTAATTTGGCTTGAAAATGCACCAGTGTATGGATGTCAAGATGATGATGCTGTTACATCATTTATTGATGAAATAATCACTTGTAAAAAAACAGATTGTAATTCTGAATTGGAACATCTTGTTAATACTAGACAAATTCATAGGCATCGCCAAACTTGTCGTAAAAAGTCGAAGGCTGAATGCAGATTCAATTTTCCACAACCACCTATGAAGTCAACAAGTATTTTGTACCCTCTAGGTGATGAAATGTCTAAAACAGAGATTAACAAACACAAGGATACATGGAAAAAAATCACTAAATATTTAAATGAGATGAAGGAAGGGGAAGACATAACCTTTGATCAATTGTTGGTAAATCTAGGCATCACTGAACAAAACTATAGCCTTGCTATCCGATCAAGTCTGAACTCTCCAACTATATTTTTGAAAAGAAATCCAAGTGAACTAAGAGTTAATAACTATAACAGTGCCTGCCTAAGTGCTTGGAGGGCAAATATGGATATCCAGTTTGTGCTAGATGTATATGCTTGTGCAGTGTATATTGTGTCATACATTTCAAAAGCACAAAAAGGAATGAGTCAGCTTTTACAAAGAGTATGTCACGAAGCTAGAGAAGGAAATTCTAGTATGAAGCAACACGTAAGAGACATTGGAAACAAATTTTTAAACACTGTGGAAATAAGTGCCCAGGAAGCAGTTTACATAGTTCTTCAGCTACCATTGAGAAAATGCTCTAGACAAGTGATCTTTATTAACACTGCACCTCCTGAGGAAAGAGTGCAGCTCTTAAAACCGATGAATGAAATAGAAGAGATGGACGATGATTCAGAAGAAGTTCACTCTACTGGTCTCTTAAATAGGTATATGCAAAGACCTGCCAGCCTTGAAAATATTTCACTAGCTGATTGGGCTGCATTGTATGATTCAGCAAGTCAAAAGCCTTTTACCAAAAAGTCAAAAAGTACTGATATAGATAATCTCTTGCTGGAAACATTAGATGATGATGAAAACAATGATGACGAACTATTAGATTGTGCTGAAGTGCCTAAGAAAATTGAAAAACAGCAAAAACCAAAGCCGCGTTTAAAACCAAGAATTATTCGAAGTGTTTGGTTCAATGTAAAATCTCACCCAGAAAAACACTACCGTGAACTTATTATGCTTTTTACTGCATGGCGAAATGAAGAAACTGATTTAATAGGCAGCAGTTCCTCCTATCAGCAACGCTATCTTCTTCTGAAAGAGGAAATAGACACAAAAATGAGAAAATATGCTCTGTGTAGTGAAGATCTAAGTGAGATTGAACAACATTTACACAGTTTTGATTGTGATGAACATGCTTTTTATTCCATAGCTCCAAACACACAAAATGTTGAATTACAAGATGAAGCTGAGGGTACTGAGGATTTACATCCAGATTTCAATGAAAACTATGATCTCTCAAGTGATCTTGGCATTCCATCATCATCATTCAACAATGAACCACTGCTATTAAATGAATTGCCTGATTGTGACTATCGCCAAATGGTGCAGACATTAAATAAAGAACAAAAAGAATTTTTTTATCACATTTTGCATCTGATTAAAACTTCAGAAACCCCTTTCTACTGCTTTCTCAGTGGAGGAGCTGGTGTTGGCAAATCACATTTAACAAAAGCACTGTATCAGGCAGCACTTAAGTATTATAACACCAGAGCTGGTGATGATTTTCATCAAATAAAAGTTATACTGTTAGCTCCAACTGGAAAAGCTGCTTATACCATTAAGGGAAACACTGTTCATAGTACACTTGCTGTCCCTGCCAATCAGTCTTTGAAGAATTACAAACACCTTGACTCAAGTAGACTGAACACCTTGAGAACTCAATTTGGAGCTGTGAAATTGATTTTCGTAGATGAAATATCAATGGTAGGAAATAGTATGTTTGCCATACAGATCAATAACAGGCTTAAAGATATCAAAGGTTGTAAAGAGGACTTTGGAGGTGTCAGTATTATTGCTATTGGAGATCTATTCCAATTAGAACCTGTTATGGATAGTTACATTTTTAAAGACCAAAAAAATTTGGATTATGCAATTCTTGCCCCCAGTCTGTGACACAAACACTTTAAAATGTTTGAACTTAATGAAATTATGCGTCAAAGAGAAAGTAAGTTGTTTGCTGAACTACTCAATAGGTTGCGTGAAGGCAAACACATGGCCAGTGATATTGCAAAACTCAAAGAGAGAGTTATTTCAGAAGACATAAACAACCCAATTGATGCTCCTCACTTATTCATACAAAATGCAAAAGTGGATGAATTTAATGAAAGAGCTCATAATGCAGCTATGGGAAACAAGTACAGAATTAAAGCTCAAGACAGTGTTATTGGAGTAAACTCTACAGAACTAAGAGACAAAATACTAAGACAAATACCCAGTGATCCAAGAAAAACAAAACAGTTTACCTCAAGCCTTTGCCTTGCTGAAGGTGAAAGAACAGAACTTGTAGCAAACATTAGAACTGACGATGGTATGACCAATGGTGCTGGAAATGTTGTAAAATTTATACAGTTAACTCAACAAAACAAACCATCTGGTATTGTGTGGGTGCAGTTTGACCATTCAGACGTTGGGCATAAAACAAGGAATGAACTCACTAAATCACTAAAAAAATCACAACTCTATGTCCAAGGAATTGAGAATACATGGACCCCAATAAAACCTGTCACTACACAGTTTACAGTTGGTAGAAACAAAACAAAACAAGTTGTCAGAAAACAATTCCCATTGCGTCCTGCAGCAGCAAAAACAATACACAGGTCCCAGGGTGATACTGAAAATAAAATTGTTGTGAACTTCAGTACCAAGAGAACTATTCCACATATTCATTATGTAGGGCTCAGTAGGGTTACTACCATTGAAGGACTATACATAACTGATTTATGTGAAAGCAAAATTGCTGTTAACTCACATGTTGAGAAGGAAATGGAACGATTAAGAACAACTGCAAAACTAACATTTTGTATATCTCCTCTTTATGAGATATCTGGATCCCTTTTGAAATTATGCTATCTTAATACAAGGTCTGTACATTGACACATTGAAGACTTGCGTAAAGACTTGAATTATTCTAGTGCTGACATAAACATTTTTGCAGAAACAAGATTCTGTTCTCGAGATACTAATGAAATGCATGACCTTTCTGGTTATTATCTATATCGAAACGATAATCCCAATTCAAACAATGGATCAAGACCTTATGGTGGTACAGCTGTGTACAGCAAAATCCCATACTTAAATGGTTATCCATATTGTCACAATATCCTTGGTATTGAAATCACAGTAATTAAAATCATGAATCCTGAAGACTGGACAATTCTGGCAATTTATCGCTCACCAAAGATACCAGTAAGGCAGCTGTGTGAAGCAATCACAGATGTATTGACTACCATTTCACCAAACAACAATACTATTGTTGGAGACTTGAATATCAATTGGCTTATTGAAACAGAGTGAAGACCTATATACAACCTTCTAGTGAGAGATAAGGGTTACAAACAGTTAATATCAACATACACAACTGACAACAGAACACTAATTGATCACATATACACTAACATAGCTGACTTGGACATAAAAGCAGGTGTTTTAGAGACATACTTCTCAGATCATAAAGCAATTTGGGCATCATTTCACAACAATATTTAGTAATAAAAATACATGTACTTTAGAGCGGTTTTCACTTGAGTGTCAAATGTAATTTGCATAAGTAATTTACTTTGGTTTTGCATAACTACGCTCAGTGATTGGTTTAAAAAACTCGCGCCACTTTCTTAACCAATCAGAAGCAAAACCAAAACCAATCACAAGTAAAACCAAAAACAATCGTGACTTTCTCACGCAAATTTTCCCGTGTTTGGTGTAATTACTTCAAGTTTTGATTGGACAATGAATTGCTCCACATCCTTTGTGGTTGGCCAGAATAATAACTTTGGTTTTGCTTTTATGACACTCAAGTGAAAACATTGTACTATACTATTACTATACTATACTACTACATTACATTGTACTATACTAGAACTAACATTTATACATTCAGGTTGTACTAGTCTATACTACATTTGTAGAACTAACATTAATTATTTTTTTCCTCATATAGATAAATTATCTAAGAAAGTATGTGGATAAATTATGTAAGCAATGAACAACCAAATTATGCTAATTTATTCAATGCAGTCAGAATGGTCCAACTTCATTGCTAAAGATACATGTATACATGTTGCCCACGGCTGCAAAATACAAAACAGCCTTGATAACCATAACAGTGACTTCCACCCTCTTCGTAGGTGGAAGATATTTACTAAAGGATGCCTTCAGGGGACTCTACATTGCAGACATCATGAACAGGTAAGTCTTCAATCTTCTCCTTTTTCCTCCCCATTAAAAGTAGACAGAGGAAAAACCTACTAGTTGGAGACTTTAAAACACATTAGTATCCTAAAAACTGCCCTAATTAATGATGATTATGTTGATATTTATGTTTTCTTCTCTCTTCTGTTTACAAAACAGGTAAAATAAAAGCAGTACTGGGTTCATATTATAAATGCTCATGCCCATGGACAAGAGAGAGAGCTGACAAAGCAAATTTGCTGCTGAACACTTGCTATGTAAATGTATTTAACTGAAAAATTGGATGTCTGCACAAGACCATTCTGACACAATCAACAACAAGATACACATTCCAAGTAATGGCTAAATTAAGAGGAACCTAACAAGCCAAACTCAAGAAAACTGAGCAGTAGACAGTGGAATCCATTCCATCTTCAAATAAACTTGACTGCATGTAATGAACACCTGGTGTACATTGTACTTTTCACGTCACAAACTTCTACATTGCAGCATACAAGTGCCAAGATACAACAATGATAAAATGAGGAAACTTATCTATCTGTGCAAGAGGAAAACCAGTATATGCAAGTTTGGCTTGCTGGCTGATATGATGAAAATAAGCCCTCAAATAAATCAACGGGTTATTTGACTCCTTAATTGTTTAAGTTTAGTGTCAACATAATAAATGTAAGTTAGTAAGTTGTTTTGTACAATTACATGTATAGTAAAGTAACAGTTAATATTTAGTCTTAAAAACTGTTGCAATAAAATAATTTAAATTGTTAACAACATGTTAAGAATTAGCCAGTGTTCTGCCATTGGTCTCCCCCTTTCAAGAAAACAGCTAGTTTTAACAAAATCTAAATCCTGTATGATGTGTTTGTACTCTATATCATCATTATGGCAATGAAATACAACTGAATAGGGGGGTGTGACGAAAAGAAACTGAAGAATCTTACAGTATTTTATTTCAAAACCCTACAATTCTCTAATGCATTAAGTTCTTATTCAGTTAAAGTTACTATTTCATAGAATAATTAATGTTGAGAAAAAGTTTTAGCCTTTTGCAGTAGCTGTAAAGGAATGCCAATTTGATGCAGCTTTTGACAGCTGCTATATAAAACAAATGTGAAATGCTTCCACCTTAACTGTAATACTTATAGGACCAATGAAGAACGCCTATTAAAGTACCATTTCATATATATTCAGTGTAATTTATTTTGTCCTCATTACTCATTTAAAAACAAAGAACAAAAATTGAGTAATATGTTATTGTTGAGTTCAGTCATACTTCTTGTCGCATGTACGCATTGCGGCCCATAGTTGACGTATGACGCAAGTAAGTCACATGGCTTTTACGCCCAACGCCTAAAGTAAACAGGATGTCACGGATACACAAAACGTAGTGCGTAGCAAGTACCTTAATGCAGTACGTTCAGAAGCTCCTTTTTATAAGTCTTATTCAAATGGCACAACAAACGCGAAAAAAAACTGCTGGTATGTATCGTTATCGTTTTGTTTTTACAAGCAAATTTCTTGTCTTAACAGAATTTAATTTAACATTTAGATTCCAAGCAAACACGTCATTCCACTGGAAGTTGGCCGACCAACACAGTCACAACTGCTTCGTCAGCAGTTCCTTTCATCGTTAGTTCAGCCGATTCTTCATTCTCCTCAGTTGCTTCATCAGCTGCTTCTTCACTCGCCTCTTCAGCAGCCCCTTTAGTCGCCACTTCAGCAACTTCAGCAGCGACTTCAGTCGCTAGATCAGCCCCTATTTCAAGCGCAACGTCACCCACACCATCAACAACTTCATCTCCCGATTGTGTCATTGGATATCTACAGAACGTAAGCAACAACATGATTTCTTCGAAAGGATCAGAATATTTTACATTCACCGTCCAAAAACATGATTCTTCCATGAAAGCTATATGTTTTTCGCCCAAAAAACACAAACAACAAGTTGAAAGGAAGGTTGAAAGCTGCTCGCCTTGCAAACTGACAAAATTTGTCCCTCATGAAAGTGAAGAAGATGTCATCTGGGTGAATAAAAACACAGAGATTGACGACGCACGAGACACAGAAGTCGACTTTTCCTTCAGAAAAATAGAAAAGGAGACAGCTGCCACAACTACCACAAAAAATGTTGCTGACATCAAAGTAAACCAGCTTGTTACTATCCGTGGCCTTCTGCTGTTTGGAGAAAAGAAACCACAACAAGTACCAAATAACACAAATCTTACAAAGCTAGAGATCTCTCTTGTTGACGACCACGGCTCCATACCTCTGACGTTGTGGAATGAGCAAATAAAAACTACTCAGGATGGCCACCACTACGAAATACAAAACATCCGCGTACCACAGTATAACGGCCGAAAATACTTGTGCTGTACTCCCGAAACTAAGTTCTTGCGTTCCACACAACAACTTGGACAACTGCAGCCACAAGCCGTTCAACAAGCGAAAGAGGATCTAAAACGTCAATTACAAGAAGCTGAAGTTCTCTGCGACGACATCCTCACCGCTGAAATATCGAGCTATTGCACATGCATCCAGTGCAAGAGAAAGGTTCAGTCGCGCCAAGAGTCACCAGTGCTTAAGTGTACCAATTGCAACTGCAGTTTTCTTTATTATCTTTATTATCTTCTTGCCACAGAATAAATTACAGATAGAATAGAAAACTGGTAATAAATAGCTAATTGATATTAAATTTAAAGTGAACATATAACTTGGAAGGAGTGACTGTGGCGGGGAAATCTCCGAGAAGCAAAGCTTATGAGGAATAGAGATTTCCCCCCACGGGCATTGAAATACTACTAGGCGGCATTTAACAATAAAGAAAAGACATGTATTTTAAATATGTAAGTGTATTTAGACAAAAAGATAGATATAGTGTTATGATATTTCTAAAAGGAAGAAGCACAAAAAACACGATGGCAAGAATTTCTATCGAAAGAGATGGTAAGACGTCATGGTACACATTGTTCACACCCACATCCAGGCTATCGTAGACCACGCCAGTACGAATACCAGTGATAAGCCGAAAAGCGTGGATCAAATGGACGAAAAAGAACTGAGTGAAATAATTCTTTTATCCAAAGACCTAAAATTTACGGTAACTCCTACCAATGTAATCGCTAATGTTACATTTACCTAGATGATACAGGTGATCAGCTATTCTTTTGTTGCTTTATTTAATATCTCTTCAGCAGTAGCCAAGAATACCATAAGCTTTTTTAACTTTACTTGTAATAGCTATTGTATCACCGATGTTGCATTTAAATCTTGACTTCTGTTTACCAATACAAAAACAAACAAGTTGAGTCACGTTTAAAATTTACGATTACGCCTAGATAAAATGTTCAGTCTTGGTTAAGCTATTTGTTGCTAAAACGAGCAGTATCCAACATTTTTACAGTAGCTAACTGAGTTACCGTGCAGTTGTGTTAACACTGATTTGAATACCATCTTTTGACTTCGTTTGTACTAGCAGTGACCCATGTTCCATTTCAATTTAGAACAAGAACAAACACAAGTTAAGTCAAGTACATGTTTAGGTTTGAAATTTATGGTTACGATTAACAAGTTGAGTGAAGTACAATGTTTAAAATTATATGATTACTTTTACCAATATCATCATTAATGTTAATAGACAGTCTTAGTTAAGCTATTTGTTGCTAAAACTTGAGCAGTAAATAACAGAGCTCAACAGTTTTCACAGTAGCTGAGTTACCGTACAAATTTTGTGTTAACAGGTTTTGTCAATATTGTTAACCAGATGGTCAACAGAAGTACATGTCTTCAAAAAATTATTTGAAATAAATCTCAGTTTTAGTTCTTTTAAAATATTTTGTGTTTCAAACGTCGATCACTATGTTTAACAACCCTTCAAGTCAGCTTTTTCGAGTTCTTTGAAAATGTAATTTTTTGGCTTCCCCTTCTTGAAGTCAACGCAAATTTTATAACTGCAATAACTTATTGCATAAAAGGAACTGAATAACAGCAAAACAAAAATCCTACCCCTACCATGCACAACAAAACACTGTTTCATTGATACAGTTTGCCACCAACGGTATTGCAGTATATATTTTACAAGAAAGCAGTATGAATGTTTACTGTAACAGAAACCTTTCTAACCACACATAGCGGCTTTCATTAATTTTTGGGGTGTTTATATTGAAGGTTTTTGCTTCCTTACCCTGAAACAAAACACGTATTGATCAATGTAAACATTTTCTTGTTGGAGAAATAAATGGCAAAACAAAAGAATGTTCAAATATGACAACAAAGTTCAATCACACTCCTTGTCTATGTCAAAGCCCACACATGTATGCATTGCGGACCATTTATTTAACAATGTACAGTACCGCTCAAATGTAAGTTACCACCGTCTCGCGAGAAACGAGACTCGTCTCGCGAGAAACGAGATTCGTCTCGCGAGAAACGAGATTCGTCTCGCGAGAAACGAGATTCGTCTCGCAGGAAACGAGAACTGTCTCGAGAGAAACAAGACTCATCTCGCGAGTGCACTGGAAGTACCGCTTCTGTATCAATGGTTCTTCGCAGGAAGGATTGTCGTGTGTGGAGAAAATCGTTGAGCGGACATGTGTCGTATCGTTGATTTTTTTGGTGTGATAAGCATCGGAGACGTGCGACTGAAGTTCAATATTTTTTAGCACTCAGTGGGCAATTTTTGTGTTACATGTATTGATCGGTATTTGTTTTGTCTGTGCGTCTGAGTTAAAGATGAAACTTCGTGCTGGATATCTACATCGGCGCCGCCACGCTCATGTATAGTTTGAAGCCTCGATTGACTTAATTGTTTGGGTCGCGTATTCACATGCGAAGCCACGCTTCGAACACTTCTACAATAACTTTTTATTCACAAAGTGAAGCCACAACGCTTTTGAACACGAAGCCTCGATCGACTTTGCATTTAGTTCTAATATAACTTTTCGATAAAATTTTCTTCCTGCAAATTTGGACTATTTCAGCAAATGAATCATCCGCATATGTAAAATAGAACCAGGAATACCGAAATAGTTTTCAAAGCTCGCCGGCATGCCGTGAAATTTCAAAGATCTTTTTTGTGTTCCCAGCGCGTGCCAAAAGAAAACTTTACCCTGTCAAAAATTAAATGAATGTTAACGGCACATCGTAAGAACTTCGATAAAACACTCTTTCTCTAAATATGGACTATTTCAGTGTTTAAATCATCCAATTGTGCCAAATAGAACCAGAGATATCGAATACTTTTCGAAGATCGCTGGCATGCCGTGAAATTTCAAAGTGCTTTCTCAATTGTCTTGTCAGCGCGTGCTGAGAGCAAGCTTTTCTCTGTCAAAAATTAAATGAATGTTAACGGCGCAACGTAAGAACTTCAATAAATCACTTTTTCTGTAAATTTGATTTATTTCAGCGATTGAATCATCCAATTGTGCCAAATAGAACCAGAGATATCGAATAATTTTCAAAGCTCGCCGGCTTGCCGTGGAATTTCAAACACCTTTCTGAATGTGTCTTGTGAGCTTGCGCCGAGAGAAAACTTTTCCTTGTCAAAAATTGAATGAATGTTAACGGCGCATCGTAAGAACTTCGATAAAACACTCTTTCTGTAAATTTGGACAACGTTTGAATCATCCAATCGTGCCAAATAAAACCGGATATATCGAAATAATTTTCAAGCTCGCCAACGATTGCCGTGAAATGTCTTCTTTTTTTTCTCGTCTCGTCGGTCGGTTTTATCACTTTGGTAGCGACCTCTTTTACGTCGGAACTGGCTTCTTACGAGTAATATATTCCATACTGAACGCCTCAGTGTTTCTCGAGAGAAACAAGAATCTTCTCGCGAGAAACGAGACTCGTCTCTCAGGAAACGAGATTTTTCTCGCGAGAAACGAGACGAGAGGTGCTAACTTACATTTGAGCGGTACTGTAATTGGTCATTGGAATGATTTACCTAGTAATGTTGTTGAAGCCGGTAGCCTAGAACTTTTCAAATGTAAACTTAAATCCTTTTTAAAGTTGTAATTTTTATTATTTGTTCGTTGTTTTTAGGAGAGTCTTATTCATAGGGTTAACCTCTAGACTCTCCCTTTCAAACTTATGTAGTTATATATGAGTTTTGAATAAACATGTATGTATGTATGTATGTATGTATGTATGTATGTATGTATGTATGTATGTAAGAATTTGAGCAAGCGGTTCCATCTACCAGAAGTCTTGGACATCATGAACAGACACCAAGTGTTCAACCTTTCTTTTAAAATGATGTATTGGCTGTTGTATCTGAGTTTGAGCAACTTGGTAACCCGTTTGAGGACGAGTGAGAGGAACTGATTGCTCTGCACACTAAAGCTGTCATGGGCAGTGAAGTTGATGAAACAGGACTATCACCCAAGTTGGAAAGTCGCAGTATGATAACTTCGTGCAAGAAAGGCTAATTGATAGATCCAGGCCTATCACAGACACTATCAAGAAGAACAATTTGTGTCTGTTCAGCAACTCAAACAAGACGTCTGTGACAAATGAAAGAGTCCCAGGTATTGGCATTGAAAAATCACTGTGCAGTTTTTTTTCGCCTCTACATTGCTTGCCAATGCAGAGATGGAAATCTTGATGACTTTTTCAAGTCTGAGAATCGACCATGGCCACCTGCACTTGCACAAAATGATGACCTCAGGGGAGGTCA
>OX419340.1:21136734-21144234 GCA_948470475.1 Galaxea fascicularis | reverse complement strand
CTTTGATCCAGCATTTTGTAAATCTAAGGATTTCTACGGTCTGCTTATATCTTGTAAGTCAACAGAGTCTAGAGGCTTCACAAAGTTGAAATCTAAATTCTCTATTGATGATGTGGAAACAAAAAAAGCCTTCTCATTAATAAGGACCTGTATCTGTGAAACGTATGTGCAATGCTTTCAGTTTAAAATATTGAATGACATTTTATTCACAAATTCCCGTTTAGTTAAGATAGGTTTAATACAAAGTGATCTTTGCACTTTTTGCAATATTGGCGTGGAAACAGTAGATCATTTATTTTTTTACTGTGTTTACTCTCGTGTATTTTGGGACGAATTTGAATCTTATTGGTTTGCTATAGCTAATGAACAAAGGAAACTCGAGTTAAAAACTATTTTACTCGGTGTCACTGATACTAAATGTCCTCTGTTTAACTACTTAATTGTTTTAGGTAAGCTACATTTATGGAACTGCCGTAGGAACAAAAGGCTTCCTCTTTTCCCTTCTTATAAGGAACTAGTGAAAAGAAAATATAAAATTGAATGTTACATTGCTGCTAAATACAATAATGGTAAGATGCTAGAGGCTAAGTGGAAACCTCTCCGGGATTGTAACTGGCTAGATATATAGGTGTACAATAAAAATAATGTAAAAGTAGTGTACTGTAAGGAAGTACTGTGTAGTAAGTAGTTTACGTAGCGTATTTTAGTAGTATTGTTAGTAGTATTGTTAGTAGTGTTTTTGTCTTGTTATTGTTAGTAGTGTTCTTTGTATTGCAATATTAAAAAATTAAAAAAAAAAATAATAAAAAAAAACCCTACTCCAAGTCAACATGTCAGTATGCGTGGCCCTTAAGGTTCCTAAGTATGGACTGTTCTATTTCAAGTGCAACCACATGTTATGTGGTGTCCAACTAAACTAAATTGTTAAAGTGATAAGTGGAGATAACGTTAGTAGAGGAAGCAAGGTTATGCTGAAGTATGGAACTCCAGTACTTGAAGTGGAAATCATAGGAGTAAATGGTATGTATTTGTATTCAGTGATCGCTTTTGACCATATAGGCTTTGAACTTTCCACGTGCTAACCAATGTTTTTTTAATTTATTTTGTAGATGATCTTACAAAACTGCATGAGCTTGAATTGGAATTCATGAATGACCCAGCAAATGCCCACTTGTTCACAACCAGATCCGGAACCACGTCCAGATTCTGTAAGAAGAAAATCATTTAGAAACAAGAGAGCAGCCAAAGGAGCTGATGGTGCAGCTGCCATGCAGCATAAAAGAAAGAAGGAGGAACCGGAATTGGTATCTACAGCTATACTCACGTCTTTTCGAAAGTCACCGTTCACAGTAGAATTCACAAATATGTATAGCGACTGAAACGGTGTGAGTGAGAAGCTATCAGCATTCTGTGATCACAGTTCTTTAAACTAAAATTTAGCTTGTGTAATTTCACTTGGAACATTTCTACATATGGACAAACGAGTTTAGCTGTTCATTTCATACATAACTAACTGTTGATGCAATCAGTTTAATTACAGATGACTCATTAATAATGCATGTAACAGAGAAGCAAATTCTGACTGAATGTCATAGGTCACATGACTGCTTGTTAAACTTTTGATTTAAATTCTTTAATAATTTGCCTTAACTCATTTGTGACGCCAAAAGTGTTGTCTTTTCCCACAAAATTTATTTTCTTGCATTTTTAGGCCACTATGAGTTCTGTTTACCTTCCACCAGCACCTACTCCATCTTCACAGATCAGTCAAGTTCAGCCTGCCTTTCAAAAAAGTATGCCACAGCTCCATACAGTTGAAACTCTCCCACAACCACATGCGCTGACTTCAGCTGCACCAACCCAGTCATTCAATGAGTTTCAGATGGCCATACTTGGGTCAAGCCCTCCTGTCTCCCATTAGGAGTAATGTTCCTCGCACTCTCTTTGGCAGCGTGCCTGAGTCGCAATCGGTTCTGCTGCAGTATTTAAAACAAATATCTGAGCAGCAGAAACAGTGTAATAATTTCCAAAAACTGAGGCTTGTATGCTTTGATGCTCTCATTGCAGTACTTAGTGGACCCTCCGAACCGTCAGGCCTGCCTACTACAGAGATCAGCACCAGTACCAATTAACCTGACAGTTGTTCATCTGTAAGTTGCAAAGCAAGGTAGTAATTTTATAAATACGTATGATGTTTTCAAATTGCACAAATATTGTGCTTGCTTTTGAATAATCACTTCTTTAGTATGTGCATGTGGTATGCGTATGCACAGGTTGCTTATGTTTGAGCTGTACTGTAAGTGTGTTTACAAGTCGGATTTTCAGATCAGTAAGATTGCAGGGCAAGATGACTCTTACTTATGGACAGGCTGATTTTTTCAATTTTGATAGAAAGCAGACAAGTTAACATGCTGTGCCAGGTTTTGCAGAAGTCTCACTTAATTTAATACAACAACCACATGAGCCCAATAAGACTATTGCCACCGGAAGTCTCTACTCTCAGCTTCAATATCTTGAACAGCCTCAGTCAGAAAGCCAAGGTTTGTTGTTGTCATTTTTGTCAATATATTTTGCAGTCAGTACAGATCCACTGACAATGGATTAAATTTACTCTCTCCTCGCATGCATGCCTGTGTCATCGCCATTATTTTTATCTGAAATCCTCTGGAGGACCACAGATATTGAAATAAATGGCATTCCAAGCCACACGACCAATTGTGTTCAGAAAGTCTATATCTGTTGGCTTAAATGATCAGCATAACACTCATTTGTGAAAGCATATTCAACATTTGACAAAAACACAAGCATGCAAATATTTTTCTCTGTGAAGATGTAATTTGCCAGGCAAGGGTAAAGTTTTTTGGCCTGACAAGCAGCTAATCTGTTTGGATGTAAAAAATGTTAGGAAAGTCAAGTTAGTTATGTAGCACAAAGCATTAGGAATATCTCCCCTAAGAAAACAAAAGTTTTAAGCTGACAAGGCAATTACAGTCTTCTTCAAAAACCCTGCTGGTAACACCAAAGACTGATCTCCAGTTTTACAGAGACAGATCCTTTCAAGTTGCTGCACCCAGGCTCTGGAACTCCTCACTGATTACATTTGATTAATCCAAAACATTGATGTTTTTAAGAATAAGATTAAAACATTCCTTTTTATCAAGGCTTTAATCAGTTAGATGACATTTTTTATCCTCTTATTATTGTATATATATATATATTTAGTTAATTTTTTTAGTCTGTCAAATTGCTCTTATTCTTAGAAACTAACTTCTTTTATAACTGTAAATATTTTCCTTAGCTAATTTTAATAACTTAAATGTATTTTCTTTTTAGAATTACAATTATTGTAAAGCGCCATTGAGCTCATGGAAATGGCACTCTCACTCTTGTATTATGAATGTGGTAAAGTTGGTAAAGTTGTATGAAAATATAACTGTAGGCCAAAGTGAATACAAGTTGAGAGGGATGGTGCGATCACATAATAGACATTTTACTTGTGCAGTTCTCACTGAAGGAAAATAAACCTACACTGATGATCTTTGTTCAGGTGTAAAGGAGTTTTCCAATTTGGCTGCATTGAAAAACAGTTAAAACAAGGATGGTTTTTCACAATATATGAATTAAGCAACACATTTTGTGATGCAACAGATTCCTCAGCTTACAGTAGCTCAATGGGAAGTGAAAACCAGGAGGAACTCAAGTTAGATGTGTGTGAAATAACTCCAGCAGCTATTGCTAAAACAGGACATTTTATTTCTTGCAAAAGTCCTTAAAGCTGTAGGCTTAGATTCTACTAATGATGCGCCTCATAGCTTCCACAGAGGCAATGCCACATTCGCCTTTGAATCAAGTGTGCCACCAGAGTTAATTAAGGTTCAAGGCGACTGGTGCAGTGATTGCTATTTAATTTATCTTGAAATGTCTGACAAACAAAAACGAGTCGCTGCTTCTTGGATGGCAGCTGCTATTTTAGGTACAAATCTTTAGTTTCTGCAAATACATCATCATAGCAACTGAAATTAATTTCCATTTGAATCTTATTTTTCCTTTTTTTTTTTCACCTTTCGTAACATCAACACATCCCTCAATGTTTGGGCTTTTGGCCTTCAAGTAATTCACGTAATTCAGGTATTTCCCATTCATAACACTAATGGTATAATGACAAAACCCCCCATGTATTTTGGGCATTTCCCACCCAAAGCATGACTGGTATTATTGCAATACCAACCATGTATTGTTGGCATTACCCATCCAAGGCATGACTGGTATTATTGCATTACCCTCCATGTATTCTGAGCATTTCCCATCCAAAGCATGAATGGTATTATTGCAATACCCTCCATGTATTCTGGGATTTTCCCATCCAAAGCATGAATGCTATTATCGCATTACCCATAATGTATTTTCGGCATTTCCCACAACCAAAACACTTACTTCAACATGGGATAAAGGCAAAATCCATGGTGTTAGCTACAATTCCATTAATGGGAACAAAGCTTTTATCACAATTTTACATAATTATAGTGTGATCAGCTCATTTCCCATTATTGTTAAGTAGATTACCATTAATGGGAACATCTAATAACCATTGATGGTAATTATTTGCCTTTATCATTGATGGGTTTTTACAATGGTAAAAGCTATTTTTCCATCCCCAAAATCATTAATGTTTTTTCAAAACATGCATGGTTCAAATCATTACTTTGACCTATACTTGCAAATCTCAGAAGACAAGAACCAGATGATAAGGGTTATGGCCACTGGAATGGATAATACTACCAAGAACCAATTATTCTGAGACAATCAACAGGCAGAACAGCCCATAACTATTACCAATTTCTGTGTGGCATCTACTGGCATGGTTTTCATGCACAATAATAGAGTCATCAAAGATATTCCCACAATGTCTGTTCCTTTCAGGTATGAACCACCTGCAGCTCTCCCAGTCCAAGTATAGCTGATGTCATCAGAAGCAAAAAAAACAAGGTGATACAATAACAGTATCTGGAACTGTAAAATGGAATGGGGACTCAAAAACACCAAACAACTCAAACCGCTGGAAAGATGGAAAGTTGATGGAGTCTTCCAGCGTAATTGACATTTCAATATGGGAAGACCAATTATTGCAGATCAAAGAAGGAGAATTCTTTCAAATAACCAATTGCAAGGTAAAGCATTTCTATGGCAAAAAACTGAGAACTTCACATGTAACAGTAATACAACCTGCTGAACAACAAGACATAACTGATGCTACCTTTAAAACGGCTGACTTAAAACCATGCATTTGCTGTCCAGAGATACAAAATGTTGTCATTGACATGCATGCAATATGCAACACCAAAGCCTGCAACAACAGGATAACAGGAAATACAGAATCAAAAAACCTGGTGCACTGCACATCATGCAATAGAGCAATGCTGATAAGAAACTGCTACCGACATGTTGTAGAGATCAACACCACCTTTCAATTAGAAAAAGACGACAGACAGTACAGTGTCATGGCAAACCAGAACACCATCAGTAATTATCTTGGTGAAGATATCTTCCAATGTAAAGACAACGTTGATGAACTCATGGAAAAACTGCTGTTACTGGAAAATGTGGACTTTGAATTATCTACCAATGGAAGAATGCTCACTCAAATGGTGGATCATCAAGACAAACCTGATGATCAAACAAAGGACAACTAAAATCTGACTATAGCATCAAGAACATGTACATTAACTGAAACTGAAGTTACTTATATCATTGACAAGGTTCATGTTCAAATTTTATTCACAACGTTAATGTTCAGCTTTCATGTTCAAATGTTATTCATACAGTGTTCATGTTGGGTGTTTCAATAATTTTTTTCATAGTATTCACAATGTTAATGTTCAAGTTTCATTCAAATTTTATTAATAGTGTTTATGTTCAAATTTCAATAAATTTTTTCATAGGACTTTTTATTACATTAGGCAAAATTATATCTTTTTTAGTTTCTATTTTTAAATGATATTTTCAAGATTTATTTGAATAACCAAACCTGTTAAATAACAAATAAAGGGTTTGAAAAATAAATGGTCATTCCCAATACACAGTCATTCTCCACTCCATTTTATAAAAAAAACGGGGGCAGTTTTCATACGCACTATTACTATTATTATTATTATTTGTAAATGAACTTGTGTGCCAAGTCACTCAAAAACATGTAAAGGATCACTTACTACTCTTGGGACTTTCACTGTTATCTCGTCCTAAGAACAGCTGGAAATTTTATCACAACCAAAAACCTTTTAACTCTAAACTTATTTTAGTACATAAGTGCTTTTTTAGCCTGGGTTGTAAGCTTTCTTGATACTGTTTACAGCAACGTTAATATTCAGACAGATGTATCAGGGTTGACAAAATTGAAAACAAAGTAGTTTAACTGCAGAGTCAGTTTCCAGTAATGGTTGTTAGTTATGACCTTTATTAGATTTGATGGCTCCTAAAGGAGCCGCTTCTTTTTCAAGAGGGGAGTCTTCCCAGTCCTTAATAGCCAGAGGCTATTAAGATTATGAAGGTCTGATAGTGGAAGGGGAAATCATTGGAGTAAATGGTACATATGTTGCTTTATGTCGTTTTCTATTCAACACCTTTTTTTCATGTTTCCAGCCAAAAGCAAAAACTCGTCCAGTTTCACATGAAATGTATTCAGAATTACTAAGTGATAGCGTTTGGTTCTTTTTCTTTCTAGATGACATTTCAAAGCTACATCATTTGGTGGTTGAGTTCCTCAACAATTCTGCCAATGCCCACCTATTCGAAGAACTGGAACCAGTGGAACCAGACAGGCTCACTCAGCAGAAAAAGAGAAAGAAACAAAAACCAGCAACAAAGGAGAAAGGCAAGAAGGGGAGCACCCAACCACCAAAGAAGAAGAAGAAAGAACCTGAATTGGTACATGTATGTGGTGTTTCTTAGACTGGTTGTGTAAGCTGTTTAAAAACTAATGTTCCAACTGCAACGGCTCATGAATAATTAGACAATAGAAAATGCCTCCCTCTCAGAAAACATGCAGTATTGTAAACAATTTACTAACAAGAGTCTGGGCTTCACTTTCATTTGAATGTTTACAAAGTTGCAATTCTATCAAACTATAGCTGCGATCAAACCTGCTGTAAGCTGATCAAAAACCAATGTTCCAGCTTCAATGACTCATGAATGTTTAGCCTAATGTTCAATTTAATGTTTAGTGTGAGACGATAGAAAATGGTTCCCTCTCAGAAGACACAAGCACAGTATTGTAAACTGTTCACCAACAGTCTGGGGTTTGTTTCGTTTTCAACATTTACAAAGTTGCAATTCTATGAACTAGAACTGTGATCGAAGTGGCTGTAAGCTGATCAAAAACCAATGTTCCAACTTCAATGACTTATGAATGTTTAGCCTAATGTTTAATCTGAGATGATAAAAAATGCTTCCCTTTCAGAAGACACATGCGCAGTATTGTAAACAGTTTACCAACAGAGTCTGGGA
>OX419340.1:21099234-21121734 GCA_948470475.1 Galaxea fascicularis | reverse complement strand
AAGGGGAAATACATATAAAATAAATCTTCAAACTGGTAGATATGGAAATGTGATTGATCTTCCTAAATTATTTGGATAACTTAAATTAACAGCTTACAAGGATAATGAGAAAGTATACGATAAACTAGTTGACTTTGACACTATTGATCTGCTAACAAAGAGGTTGAACAGTACGAGAAACTATAGTCCTTCAGCAAGAAACGTCTTTGAGGATCTGAATAGATTAAGTGAAATCCCAATTCATAGGACAAGTAAAAAATAGAAAAAGATAGGCAGTGGTGTGGTTTATTTCAATAATCCAGAAAATATATTATCCAGACTTGAATTTCTTGGAGGATCCATTTTAGCTGGTAATAATGGTGTTAGAAATAAATTCAGCCAGATAGCACACACATTGAATAAATTGGGTACTGTAATAGTCAACTCAATGATCTGATAAAAGAATATGTAATCTAATAATATAAAATGCAAGAAAGAGCAATTCATATCTCATCTGCTAACAGAGAAAAAATTGGAAAGAATAAACCCAACGACTTTATTATTAAATTCGATCCGGTTTTAAAATTAGACCCAAATATGAACCATGAATTAGCTATGGACAGGATAGCTATGACATATAGTTGATATAACATCAGGAGTGAAAATAAAAACACACAAATTACTCCACAGATGGTGTTGATTGGCATACAATAAGTTTTGTACCTGATATGTATTCATATGATGATATCAATGATTACATTCAACAGCATATGGACAATCAAGGACACAAGACCGGTGAAGATACATATCACATAAAAATATCATTTGTTCTAAGTACATATCGTGTTTTAATCGAGCTCAGTAACAATTATTGGTTGGATCTGAGAAATACTAGATTTGCTGAATTATTAGGGTTTGACCAAAAACTAGTCAAACAGACTGAATATAGTAGTATATGTTGTGCCGCGTAGCACTATAAACACAAGTGGTGAAACAGAGAATTAACTCTGCAGTGTAAATTAAAGTGCTAGAGAAACCCATGAAAAACCCACTGGGCGTTAGCCCTAGTAAAGGGTATCAGGGAACCACACGAGGCAAAGAAAAAATTCTTATGACCTCGGTGGGAATCGAACCCACGACCTCCGGATTAGATCTACCGTTGCTCTGCCGATTAAGCTACGAGGTCGGACAGAGAAAGTCGGGGACGATTAAGGTGGTGAATGGGTTTCTCTAGCACTTTAATTTACACTGCAGAGTTAATTCTCTGTTTCACCACTTGTGTTTATAGTGCTACGCGGCACAACATATATATGTACCCTTACTTTCTCTTCGCCGCGATTCACCACCTTAATCGTCCCCGACTTTCTCTGTCCGACCTCGTAGCTTAATCGGCAGAGCAACGGTAGATCTAATCCGGAGGTCGTGGGTTCGATTCCCACCGAGGTCATAAGAATTTTTTCTTTGCCTCGTGTGGTTCCCTGATACCCTTTACTAGGGCTAACGCCCAGTGGGTTTTTCATGGGTTTCTCTAGCACTTTAATTTACACTGCAGAGTTAATTCTCTGTTTCACCACTTGTGTTTATAGTGCTACGCGGCACAACATATATATGTACCCTTACTTTCTCTTCGCCGCGATTCACCACCTTAATCGTCCCCGACTTTCTCTGTCCGACCTCGTAGCTTAATCGGCAGAGCAACGGTAGATCTAATCCGGAGGTCGTGGGTTCGATTCCCACCGAGGTCATAAGAATTTTTTCTTTGCCTCGTGTGGTTCCCTGATACCCTTTACTAGGGCTAACGCCCAGTGGGTTTTTCATGGGTTTCTCTAGCACTTTAATTTACACTGCAGAGTTAATTCTCTGTTTCACCACTTGAATATAGTAGTAAATTACCGAATATCCCATCGTCGATTGATGAAATTCGCATTAATACCGACGGAATTACATCAACAAGACCAAGCTGATCTAATCATATCTAATTACCTTAAATATAGGTCTTTGCTTTGAATTTAAAAATCCTAATAACAATTACCAAATAGCAGAAGCTCAGAAAAAATGAAAAGATCATACAAAGATAATGGATACTACTTTAAGAAAACAAAGGATTATGACCAGATTATATATCAGAGAAGATTCAAAAATGAAAAAAACATATAGAAATCATAAAAATATTTCCATAAAATAAAAATGATTTAAAATTAATATAATATCTTACTGTATTAGATGGCTCCACGTAAAAAATATCAAACTGATGAAGAAAGAATCAAAGCTATTAAAAATTCTCAAAAGATATATAGTAATAGAAAACTTTTTGTGAATATTGTAATAGAACTTATTTGATGAGAAATAAAACAGGTCATTGTAAAACTAAAAAACATAATTTCAGTAAAGCTGATGCATTGATTCAGAGTTTAGAAAATTTTTAATATAGATTTATAAGAAAATACCTAAACCACGTTAAAGAGATATCAGTAATACTATATTATTCTGAGATGAACTCTAGTTAAATTATCTCGGCTAGTAATATAGATATCGAAAATCGTAAAAATCTTATGAGAAGATTGCTTTCAAATTTAACTGATCAAGAACTAACCGATCTGGTTAAAATTAGAGAAAATCAGCGGAAACTATCGAAAAATGTCGAAAAACCAATTTCAGCTCCAAGAACTAAGAGATATGGACAGATCAAAAGGAAACCTATTCCAACACCTCGTAGAAATGTTAAAAAAATGGTTGAAGAGTATGAAAGAAACATTATTTTTCCTCCTGTTGAGTTTAGAGATAAACCAATCCCAGCTCCAAGAAAAATACAACCCATTCCATTACCAAGAACAAAAATAGAGCAAAGAAATAGAGCTGTTAAAGGTTATACCACTTCATTTGAAATCACATTAAAAAATAATCAAGACCTTTAGTGCAATTGCAAGATACAACAAAAGCAATTGAAACTCATTTTAAAAAAGTATTAAATGAAACGAGAACAGATTATTGAAACAAGAGGATTTAAATTTGTTGAAACACTGAAAGTTACATTCACAAAACAAAAAAATAATGAACAAATATATAAAACAACTTAGAACGATCATCAATGAAAATGAAAGAGAAGGGGAATTAAAAAGAGCTAAACAAGAGATATTAAACGGAATTGCTGTTTAAATATCTGAAGCAAGTGGTTGGATTATTAAATCTGTTGATAATCATTATCTCAATATTGTTGAATATAAACCGATGAATGGATCTTCATATATAAAACTACCAAAGGAATTGAGAAATTTTGCTAAAGGATTAATAAACCCTCAAAATAAAGATAATGAGTGTTTCAGATGGAATATATCAGTAAACTTGATTATTCAAATATTGAATTTCCTGTTTCTGTTAAACATTGTAACAAAATTAAAAAACAGAATAAAATTAATATTCATGTATTCGGATAACCAACCCTTTTCAATTTATATATCAAAAGGACAGTTTGAAGATCACATGAATCTTTTATTAATTACTGGAAATGAAAACCAACTTTATGTTTTAATAAAAGACTTAAATGAATGTATGTACACTCAAACGAAATACAAAGATAGAAAACATTTCGGTATGTACCGTCTACAATGTTTCAGTTGTGAAAGAGTTCTAAAAATCATAAAGAAAAATGTATAGCTATTAATGGTGAACAAGCTATTAAAATGCCTGAACCTAATACTTATATTAAATTTGAAAACTATCATAAGCAGTTATGATATATGCTGATTTCATTTCATTATGCAACAGATTGGAAAAATCTCTAAAAATACAAACATGCAGATAAATGATATTCCAAACAATATGGAAAAATTTATGGCTTTTATGATGGGAAGAAATATGATTTTCTTTGATAGTTTTCAATTTATGAGTTAGGTTCTTGATAAGCTTGTTGGAAATTTACCAGATGAAGCATTTAAATGTACAAGTGAAATGTTTATGATTACATGGACAACTTTAATGATCAACAACTTCCGTCGAAGGAAGATGTTGATAGTATTTTAAATAACGAACATATCAGTGAAAAAGAATGCAAGTATGCCCAGAATGTTTGGAAAACTTTTAAAATGAAAAACATGGGTGATTACCATAGTTTGTATCTAGAATCGGACACCATTTTATTTAGTGATATATTTGAACATTTTCGAAAGACCTGTTTACAGTATTATAAACTTGATCCATATCATTATTTTACTGCACCAGGATATCTTGGGATGCAATGTTGAAAACGACAAATATTAAATTGGAACTTACGTCTGATACTGACATGTTTCAATTTCTTGAAAAAGGAATGAGAGGACGACAGAATGAGTTATATAGCAAGTCGATATGGAAAAGCTAGTAATAAATACATGAAAGATTACAACAAAAATGAACCATCAAAATATACAATGTATCTAGATGCAAACAATTCATATAGATGGGATATGAGTCAATATTTACCCACAAGGAAATTTAAATGGGTAAAACAGGATAAAATTAACAAAATGAATTTAGCCGCATATACCGAAGATAGTAAAGATAACTGATAAAGATAAATTAACTAAACTGGCTTGCTAAAATATTTAAAAAAAATTTGTTTGTAGTAATTAAGATAAAAAAAGTATTACTCTCAATAGACCAACTTATGTCGGTATGTGTATTCTTGATCTTTCTAAAACTCTGATGTACGATTTTCATCATAATTATATTAAAAAAAAATATGGATATAGAGCAAAATTGTTGTTTACTGATACTGATAGCTTGTGCTATGAGATCACAGCTCAAGATTCTTATAAAGACTTTTTCAATGATAAAGACAAATTTGGCAATAGTAATTATCCTAAAGATCATCCATTTCATTTTTCTGAAAATAAAAAAGTGTTGGAAAAATGAAAGACGAAGCTAGTTCAATTCCAATCATTGAATTTTGTGGTTTAAGAGGTAAACTGTACTTTTGTACAGATAATAGATAATATGAGAAATGAAAAAAAAAACCGCTTAGGGAGTTCAGAAGATTATAAAAAAAGATATTCAACATGCAAATTATAAGGATGTATTATTTAACAACAAGCAGATGTATCATAAAGTGAAAACAATCAAAAGTGATCTAAACGAAATTAGTAGTTATAATTTAAACAACGTATCACTAAGCTGTTTTGGTGGTAAGAGATACATTCTTGATGATGGAATAAACAGTCTTGCTTATGGATATAGAAATATTAATTAATATTTCATAAGCTTTTTCGTAAGAGACTGAATCGTAATATTGTTTATTAATTTAAACATTTCATCTACTAGAATATTAAATTAATAATCAAATGAAGAAAAATGTTTTATAATATTCTTTCCTAAAATAATGACTCCACAATTTTTACATTTCCAACACTCGTATTTACCAAATTTCAAAATTAATTAAAGATAATATTTTTTAAATAAATCTTTATATTAACCATTTATATAATATATATATATATATATATATATATATATATATATATATATATATATATTAAATGAGTAACTTAAAACCATATTGTGGTGCTATACGAAAAATACCTAAAAATTCACGAAGAGGTCCTCAAGAAGAATGCATCGCACGAAAGCAGATTCGTTACTATGGAAGACAGAGAATCGATTCTGATCCTTTTTTATTTGCTCGTGCAAATCTACATTATCAAAAACAAACGATGAGATAGATAAATGATAAAGTAGACAGTTTAGGATTTGAATTTAAAAAATATTATAAAAAGAAATATTTTGAAAAATTAAATGAGATCGCTAGAAAATGCAATACTCAAGTCAAAAGACAGAAAACTCAATCTAAAAAATTAGAACAAGCAAATGGGTTTTTCAAACAGGAATTGAACCGAACATAAACTCGATAGCGATACTAAAAGCATCATAAACCCGCTGATAGTAGCCAAAAACATTCCCTTCGAGCGTTGATTAATAGGAAATTTTTTGAAACTATATATTAACACCTCCATGGGGTAATAATGTATAAAACCGTTGTTTAAGAGCAATTATTTGTTAATTTTAGAAGGATTCTTTTAAAGGCCAGAAATACCACAGCGCACCACAGCTGGGGTGTGTTCTAGTCCAGTATTGTAGAAATAACCGCTCTCTTGGGCCTACGAATCTAGGCTATAGTTCTTCCCCGTTTACTACACACTTGATTCTTAGTTTCTTCAAGCTCGTATAGTAAAAATAACACGGCAACACAGCGCTTCATTTGGCCATCCCGCAACTTTCCACATGTTGGAACGTCCAACATGCTCAGTCACCCAACATTTCTCGTTGGACGGGCCCTGAAAGTACAAGTTTAGCATCGCTAGGGCGCGCACTTAAAAGTGCCGAGTTGCTCATTTGTTTTGAGTGTGCTTCTGACCAGAAAGTTACCGTTGTCGTTGTCGGTTCGAATGAAATTAATGGTGTTTGGGAGAAAATTCTACCTGTATCAGGATCATTTTGGAGTAATTTACAGTTATTAAGAATGATGGCTTTTACTACGATTATGAAGGTGAAATGACGTTAAGCTTTAGTTTATAGTGCTGGGCTGCTGGCTGTCGATCAATGTGTTGGGCGCGATGATGACCCGCTGGGACTACAGAGACAGAATAGCCACGTTTTTCGAAGAACTGGCACATTTCTCGCTCTGATTTGGTGAAAAATCCGAGTGATTACTGTATAGACGTCGAAGTCTATATGTTGATAACTCGATCAAAATTACTGTAAATGATTCCGAAAGTGGTAAAATATTTTCGCAACGACCACTAATTTCTTTGCACAAAAATTTACTCCACTGGCAGACTTATACATACAAGCATCACCTTTCACATGTAATTTATGGGCTCCTGGTAATGTATAGTCTTTTTGGTGCCGTCTCCTTCATTCAGAAGGCAAATATTCAGCAGATGAAGGCGAAGTAGAATACCGGTGTGGAAATGAAATTGCCAGTGATAAGTAGAGGAAAATGCACCAAGTGGTATCGTAGTTATGGCTGATCCAGTGCCAGGGCAATCATTCACACTATGATAAGATGTAATTGTAATGAGGAGACACACTGATGACACTGATTGGCGTGCTTTACGTCTCTGCACGTTGTTTCTCTTGTCGATCGCATGAAGTTTGATAAAACGGAAATCAGTGTAACTCCAAAAAATTGCAGAAATTAATACCTAGCAAGAAAAATTCTTTTACAGCCGCAAAAAATTAGTTCCTGGAAAATACGAAAAATCGCCGATCCGTGCCACACGGTAGCCCCGCTTTTTTGTTCCGAACTTCCTTAAGGGACAAAAAAAAAAGACAAAACGAAAACAGCATAGTCAAACAGGCAAAAGGCGAGGCTGTTGTTGTTTCCTATAACAAGCAGTGCACCTCCAGGTCGTCGGCTACGTACAGTTTTAACTGCGACTCCCTTGGATTAAGCAGTCGTCAACCTCTCAATTTCCAAGGGAAAGCAAAGGGATCGCCGCCGTCAAGGACATTCAATAATGAAAATCTGTGTAATGTCTGAGGCTGCGCAGAACGAAATCAGAACCGGCCAGAGGTTGTTATTCTTCGACGCTGACCGAAAGAATGGCGGCCTCCGGGGACGAGAATGAATCTCGTCGTGTTCTCCCCTCTGATTTGGCGAAGTGTAACCGAACACCTGCTAGTTGTCGGAAGAGGTGGAGCTCTTGGTGCTGACCAAAAAAAAGTGGGCTCTAGGGACGAGTGAACACCCACACATGCGCGATTAACAAGCTGCCTGGCTGCGCTGCCTTTACATAGCTTTCTTTGTTTGGTAAACCCCACGGGAGCATATTTGTTTTCTAATTCCAACTAACTATTTGCTCATTTTGCGACGTTTTTGGACAAAAGAAAATTAGTTATTATAATTTGGCTGGTTTAAAGACGCGGCAAAGTGAGGAAAACTCTTAGACATCAGCAAATGAGTTTATGCGCTAACAAATCGTTTCGAGAAGAGAATTCGCGTCAAAAGAGACCTAATACACGAAGAGACTGAATATTGGACTCTTGATGTACGGTGTATACCTTTGGGACAGCTGAAACGTGTAGCGGTGTTTGAGATGCCGTCGCGACAATTGTTTGAAAGTTAGTTGTGTGGGATGAAGATCAGAACCTTCGTCTAGTTAATCGACCCTCCGAAACGTGTATATATTTGAAGTATTCGTTCTCTGGAGAGGATCGAAGATCAGTTATTGTTCCTGATCTTGAAGAAGGGTACATCATCACAAGATGGTTGTCTACAGAACTGCACAAATGGAAGTCAGGCATTAAAACTTCCCTCTGAACGAATTCCTTTGCCCCACTTGACGAGGACCTGGGCATCATCCCTTTTCGTAATACTCTTGCAATTTCTAGCAACTCAGTTATGATTTGGAATCAGCGCGTTATATTCTGTTTCGATTTTTGGTCACAGTTCTTCAAGATTTATTAAGGAAACAGTCTTTATTGTGCTCCTAACAATGAGGTAAAGCCGCCGCTAGCAAGAATATTAATGATTTGAACAACAAACTACTATGCTCAGTCAACTAGTAAACCGAATATATCCATGATAAAACATCGCTAAACTAAAGCCAAATTAATATATTTACCCTGTATGGAAATAGTAAGCGACATAAATATTGTATACCTGCCAACTTTTTCTGAGTCAAATGCGTGAGATTTTCGTCTCCTCATGACCGGAATTTCCGAAAATGTTCCGGCGACTTCCGACGACTTCTCGAAGGCTTCCGAACGCTACCGAACATGTCTGAAGATGTTTCGATGATTTCCGAACGCTTCTAAAGCTATTTGAAGCTTTTCCGGTGGCTTTCGAATGTAATGCAGACGTTTGAAAGCTTTTGTGATTATTATATTTTAGCGCGTTCTGATACAGTTAGGACTCAAACTCGACTTTAAGCTCCGTGTGTTGGAATATTTACGGGGAATATTGAATTGAATTTCTGTTGTTAATGAGTTAAGGAACAAGTCATCCGGATTTCTAATTCAGGGGCGAGAAACTGTCCTCAATTCGTGAGATCGACGTCTTTGGTCTGCAGGAGTGACACTCACGCATAATGGCTACGGGTACGAAAATGGCTCCTTCCTTCTAACTTATTTCTCGCTAAATTAGAACATAACGCCCTCCACAATTCATCTTATTAGTGGTCTTAAACTGCGCCCACCATCAAATTCACATGCTCACACTGTCACTAATATCCCATATCTTAACGTTATGTTATCTCTCAAGGACGGTCTCATAGAAAGTTATTTATACACCAAACCGACTGACAAACACCAGTATCAGTTATTTCATCATGCGTACGAACTGACTTTTCTACAAAATCAAATACAACGGGTTTCTCAAATTTCTCGGAACGACGCACATAAAAACAAACGCAAAAACCAGACTGATACTGTTTCTTGAATTCCCCGCACCCAAAAAACTGACAACCAGAAATGCAGTGCGGGATAAGCAGACAATTCACAATCAGTGGCAAAAGCATAGAAGGATAGAAGACAAGGCAATGTTCATTAAGCAAATGTAAACCGGTAATCGCTTGGATACCTTAAGGGTACTGTCCAAAAATTGTTAAGCATATTCACCTGCAGCAACGATGCTGTGTCGTCAAGCAACGTTAAGCCATCAGAATTGGGCAAATGTAAATTACTCTATACTGCTGCATACAACACAACTCACGCAATGTCAATCAAGGAAATCAGATACTGAAAACCAAAGAGCCAAATTTCTAGATACGACAAGGGTATTTTCCAAAGATCCATCGACATAACCATCTGCGGCTTGGATACTGCGCCAACCATCATGTCTACGCCATACTCTACCAGAAACTCCGCTGCGTGCTGCTTGGGAAGCACCACCTGAACGAAGGCTATGTAAACCAAATTCGTTCGAGTCTAAACCAAGTTCGGAAATCATTTGGCGAAACTGTTCGCATGCCCGAGAATATGACAAAGGAGCTTGTCGCAGCTTGTACCCGGTACCAAATTTCTGGCAGAGACAAAATAATGACTGAGATGGTTGATGCTCTCCGCGCTTAAGGAATAACTCTAGCAGTGTCACTGGACACGAGCTAGAAGGTAAACGAGCAACTTTAACCTCAGATCCCTGACGGAATTGATCGTCCAGGTGAACAGACATGTGGGTGGCGCAAAACTTTAAGTCACAGGTACGTAAGTCACGCAGCTCTGACCAACGCAGGAAGGCACAAAAACCAAGCGCAACCAGCGACACCATTTCTAACTTCGACAGAGAAGAAGTAGGGTGACCATAGGAACGAATCCGCGCCCTGACGTGATGAGATTCAATAGGCTACTTTTTCTTAGATGGACCAGCCAGGAGACGTTTAAAACCAGCAAAGGTTTGAGAAACGAGCGAATCGTCGACAGGATTAGGACATCCAAGTTTCTTATGTAGCCATGCAATGCCATACGCTGCTCCAAAGATTGACGAACGAGATAAGCCGCGGTCTGAAAGACTCGTTATGTAGAGGGCAACTGCGGCTGGGTTAGACTGTAAAGGAGGAAACGAGTAAGACTTGCACCAGTCAATCCATCGATTGGTTGCCCTTGCATACGAAGACACGGTTGAAGCGGCACAGTCATTAAGAATGACAGTCTTTAAAGTGCACCTAACCCCAAAATAATTTTTTCGCTAAAACAAATCTTTGCACCTGTTGGAAAAGCATTGCGCTGTTTTTCGTTCTTTTTTGCCAACGGTTGGCTATTTATAGGCTTCCAAACTTACTAAAAATAAGCATCATCTGGTACATGACCGAGTGAGAAGGGGCGTGGGTCTATTCTTGAATTGACGTCACAAACTGATTTGCATCGCATTAAGTCTTTGTAAACATGCATGCAAAACAGTTTTTTGACGTCAATTCAAGAATAGACCCACGCCCCTTCTCACTCGGTCATGCACCAGATGATGCTTATTTTTAGTAAGTTTGGAAGCCTATAAATAGCCAACCGTTGGCAAAAAAGAACAAAAAACAGCGCAATGCTTTTCCAACAGGTGCAAAGATTTGTTTTAGCGAAAAACGTATTTTGGGGTTAGGTGCACTTTAACAGTTCTACAAGCCTCTGAATCTCCGCGCTGCTCCGTTGGTAAGGCGACAAGCCTATAGTGAAAATCAACGATGTCCAAAACATGGCACTTTAAAGAAAGGGAACAACATCCAATTGCTACAGAACACATGCCCACATGGCAAGATAACACACCACCAGTACACACTCCAACACACGGAGGCTGGGCTCGCTCGGCGTCAACTGGTAAGCAAATCCACACAAAGGATAGAGGAGTCCACTTGACTCCAAAATGAACACACTACTGTGTCGGCACTGCCCTCTCGGCTTGCTTCAGCTGCACAACTCGTGTGCGGTTCCAAGTCCACTGACTTGCACAGAGCAAAGGCCCACACCTAGGCCAAAAAAGGCTCAGACAAAAACAAAAACAAGTAATAATGCTGAAGAACTCGTTCAAGGTACTCATCTGATACCGGAAAACGTTCTACAGTAAAAAACTAAGGAAATACAATTCTAAAGGAAATACCCAACACGAGGGAATACCACGCCCGAAAAAATCCGTGGCTGCGGAACCAAGGAGAAACGTAGACTTATGTAAAGGAATCTCCCGCCAGTCAAGAACAAAAGGGTGTAAAACCCCGGGGCTTCGAGATACCAACGGCCACCAATGAGCAGATTGCCAAAAGGGGATAATGAGAGTGCTTGCTCTCTACCCAGTTTCATGTGATTGATAACCCTGGGAATAAGGAACACTGGGGGCACCAACCAATTGTTTTCCCCTCCCCAGCTGACGGTAAAAGCATCAACAGTTTCGGTCCCAGGACACCACCATCGAGAGCAAAACCTGGGCAACAGGAAAGAATTATGACTCGCAAAACAATTTACGGTGTGGGGTCCCCATAGAATATCCAACTGGCGAAAATGAACAGGGTTGAGCGTCCAGTCATCGGTGTCGACAACTTTCGACCAATAATCAGCTTTGAAATTAATGTGGCGAGGTATCCACTCCACAGAAAAGCGAGTACCTGCTACATGGCACAAATTGTAAATGGCAACCGCTTCTTTTTGCAGGTAAGGCTTACTACTACCGACGGACAAAATACTGCAGACGCTCTGGCTGTCAGATGTATGCGTGCACTCCTTACCCGCCAAAACACCGGAAAACGACTGAAGAACAAATCTAATGGCACGAATCTCGCGGAAATAACAGCTGCATAGGGCCTCGGAACCCAACCAGTTCCCTCTAGCGATATGCGTACCAAATTGAACAATGAAACCTGCCCAACCCACATTGCTGGCATCAGAGTAAGACAAAAGCTCTATCTTCGTGAAGGGCCTCCAGATAGGTTTGCGGCACAAACGAGAGAAATTATCTCTCCAAAAATTAAGCTCTTCTACAGCTTCACGTGTTAAAGCCACCTTGCAACTAAGGCAAGGAACGCTATTAAGGACTGCGTACAAGGCTCGGGTGCGCAAACGCACAACTGGACCTAATGCGAGATCCATGGAAATAAGGGTACCCGTAATACGAAACACATCCCTAGCCGTGGGTGAAATGTCGTCACGAAGCAGTAAAATCAGATTAAACAGGTGATCAATCTTGCCTTGTCGGATACAAAATTATCCTCTGGCAAGGTCCAAAATAAAGCCTAAGTGCTCCCCTTTTTGGCGCGGTTCAATATTGCTCTTTTCCTCATTCACTAGCAGGCCACGTCGATCAAGATCGCCTCGCACTAGTTGCGCTACTTGAGAACATGAATCTTTACTTGAATCAACGCCGATACCATCGTCCAAATAGACAGAAATTCTAATGCCTTGTGACCGCCAGTGTGCAACAACTGGTCTCAACAATTTGGTGAAAACGTAAGGAGACGTACTTAAACCAAAAGGAAGCCAACAAAACAAAAAATAGCGCGGCCTACCATCGAAAATAAAGGAAAAAGCTAAATACTTCCAATGCTGTCGAAAAATGTCAACATGATGGTAGCCATTGCGAAGATGAAAAGTAAAAAAGCAATCATCTGGCTGAAGAATTTCCGCCACGAGTCGAAGGTCTTCGAGCTTAAAGTTACGCTTGGCCAGGTGCTTGTTAAGAAAGCGAAGGTCAAGAATCAATCTAAGTTTGCCATTCTTTTTGGGGCTATACCTAACGGACTGCAAGCATGAACTTGGTCACGTTTGACTTCCACCGCGCTACCCGCCATCAACAATTGCTCGATAGCCTCACAAACAAAAGCTCCATTATAAAGAGCGCTTTCATGATTACTAAAGAAACACTTCACTAGAATCGAAACAAACGGTAACTTATAACCGCTATCAATAACGCCAAGAACAAAAGAAGAGGCCCCAATAGAACGCCAAACATGCAAAAACTTTCGTAAGCGGCCTCTAATCCAGGAAACTGAGGAAACGCCCATGTCAAGTTCCGCCTCACCGTGTTCCGAAAATTCTTCAAAAACAGAGTCAGCTAGTCATTTAGCGGAAGAGGGAACTTTACAATCCTTGATGAAATGGCCTGCTTTGCCGCAACCAAAACAGCGATAAACAGAAGCTTTTTTCTCCGGTACAGGATTAACCAAAAGCTGACCGACATCCGGGCGAAAATCCACGATTCTATGTGACTGGCCAAAATTTACACTGGGGCCGATTTTGGAAGATGTAGACTGAGACTTAAAACGAGTTCCCATTTTGTTTCTCAGGCTATTTTTCCGATTTCGCTTCTCCCGAAACCTCTCTGCTTCTTTGCGCGCGACACGAAGTTTCTTTTCACCCCTTCTTCGTCATTTTTAGTGAGTCCGCCTCAAAATATTCTACCACGTCCCAACCATCCCGGTCAGCAATAGAAATAAGCTTATTTCTGTTTCCAACGAGTAACATACCTTCGTTGGCAATTTTAGTGATCGCGTCATCCGCCCCAGCCCTCTCTAAAATCTGGTTGAAATTGTCCTTGACGTCAGTGTTGAACTTGAACTGTTTCTTGTTACTCTTATATTTGAACTCGGGCTCTCCCTCCGCAGACTTGTGAGTCGAGCTGTTTCTTGACAATCTTGACCTCCGCCGTTTTCACCTCCAGGGCCTTTAAGATTTCTTTCGCCCAAGATGGGGGCTCAGGGCTATGAGAAGCGGAACGACTTCTACGGTGCGAACGCTCGCGGACACTCCTTCGTGAAGGCGAGGAGCTACGGCCAGAACCGCTTGAAGCTGCAACCTGTGAACGAGATCTACGACGGCCTGAACTTCGATGTTGTCTTGCTCTAGACGACCGGACAACAGAGTCTTCAACGTCCGCGTTGACTCTTGAAACACAAGAATGAACTGAAGCAGGGCGACCACGACGGCCTCGCGGCATGTAGACGAGATAGGAAGAACGAGCTAAGAATTTAACTGTCCGCTGTAAAAATCCACAATGAAACTTGTTTACTGTTCATTGAATATATACATGCTACTTTACATATTACACTTTCTTGCCATAATCTCATGCCGGCACTTGAAACACATTGCCGACAAATGCACCTGTGCTCGGGAATTCAAGAAACCATTTATCTTTTGTTTCATTACGCTTTGCTGCATTCAGGAAAAGATAAATGAACAATCCTTTTCTTGTCAAGAAATTCAGCGGAAAGAGGGATATTGAAGTTACATACATACATACTTTATTACCACTTCCCCAACGAGGATTTTCAGAGGTAATACTGACAGTTAAGGTAAAAAATTAATTATACAATTAAGCTAAAATTATATATCAAACCTAAAATAGAGCAATGACATTAAATAGCGGAGGTGCTAAAGTTACTTAAGAGGCGAGACCTAAGGCGGCGTTTAAACACATTAACCGATTCACAGGTTTAAGATCGTTAGATAAGGAATTCCAAAGAGTAACTGCTCTATAGAAAAAAGTCCTTTGGCCACTTGCTGTCCTGAAGCGAGGTATGTTAAGCATTCGTTCTGCGATTTGTGTCATCACCTCGTCTAATGAATTGTGTGGATAAATGTCCAGGAGCACATCCTGTTACGCACATGACATTACGGCGTCACGGTAGTTAAGATGCTCCTTCACTGGCAGCCAGCGCAGATCCTTTAAAGCTGGAGACACGTGATCATATTTCCTTCTTCCACTTACTATGCGTTAGGCAAAATTCTGGACTGTCTGTAACATCTTTAAATTTGTTTGGGAAGTGTTACTCCAAACGCATGAGCAATAAAATAGTTTACTGAAAACAAGTGAGTTTATAATAATGATTAAGGACTGTTTGTCAAAAGAGTACTTAACTCTATTGATCTGAGCTAAACGTGACATGCACGATAAAACTGTTTCTATAACATGATTATCAAAAGTTAAGTTTGGATCCATAATTATGAATTATTAAGCAGGGCCAATGAATAATTAAATAGGGCTAACTTTGACTAGGTCAACAGGGACAACTTTACTCATGTAAACAGTCGTGAGAAGTTGGCTCGGCAAGGCGGGTGACCCTTCTACCCGGGATAACTTTCTTCATATAAACGGGACCTTAGTTCACAAGAGCCGGATTGACATTTGGAATAACTCTCACAAAGAGCAGCAATTCCTTGCCAAAAGTAAACATTTTCAACAGCTGCAGCATTCGAAATGCCAGCAATATGTTGTCCCTCATAGCAATTCCCGTTGCTAGTTAAAAAATCGCAGATTTTAAAGGCTAATTGCAGTAAAAACTTCGCCTGTAATGTTTACGGCTAACAAACGTTTTTTCTGAAATCCATTTGTTTGTCTGTTGTTATTGCCAATGAGATGTTTTTTAACAGTGATGTCAAAAATAATACCACCCACGACTTGTAGGCAATTGGGTTTGCAGTTTGCAATATTTGTAATTGATCGAAGTCAAGAATAAAACCATTCTCAACCATTTGCAGTTGATCTGACCCTATTCGTCGATTCATGACTTATTCTGCCGCAGTCACTTTTCTCAGCGAAAAGTTAGTCAATTTCGCTAAAAGTTTTTCGGTACCATTGTAAAAAGGACATCGACGGCAGTTTTCTATCGTCTTTACTCTTATAGATCACAAAATGACACCATAAAATAGTCAAAACAAGGCGAACAAAAGCACTTTTCTTCTTTTGGGTGATGTCGAAGAGTACTCACTTTGGGGTTTTACCATTTTTTTTTGTTGTGGAATATTTCGGTTTGATGAAGTTAAAACGCCGCTGATACGCGTTAGAAAATCTGCGACTCAGCCAAAGCACATAACCGGTTGTAATGTTGGATTTACAAGTGCGACACTGGGACTGTTAATCTATAGTTCAGTAATTCACACTATTTGTATTGGAATGTAATCAGCTGTAATTAAACTATGAAGAAGCAAAAGTTCATCGTTTATGCTCATAGTCATGTAGTCCCTTGACCCACAAAGGCCCATGACATTTCGAAAAGCTACGTTTGCACTTGATTGAATGGTGGCTGTCTCTGCAGCAAAACAGTAAAAAAAAAAACAAACTATAATCACGATACAGAAGCCCTTACTGGAGTCATGGTTTGAGTCCTGGTATTCAGTAATATTATTTTATCTGTAAATGCCATTCAATAAGGAAAGAACTGTGGAGCTCCGCTTTTAGGCTTGCCTAAATATATATATTAATCTGTCAGAAGCTCAAGTTCGACTCCGGTCTTTTTCAAGAGCGCATCCCAGCTCTGGCCTGGCGACGTGTAATAACGCGCCGGATCAAGCCCGCTAGCAGTACCACGTCCGTTTTCAAGTGAAGATTATGGTAGTCACCCAGCGTTTTGCATCTGAAAAACTCCCAAACCTTCTGCGTGTGTGCGTACTCTTCGTCTTTTATGTGTTCGTCTTTGAGCTTCCTGTAAAACGTATCTTTGTCTCATTGAATCTTTCCCATGAGTCCATTTGCTCGTAAGGATAGATGCCATTTCCACTTTCTTGTCAACGTTGCCATTTGAGTCTTAGTTTTCCTAATTTACCTATGGTAATTACGAAAACTAAGATCCACACTAACGACTGAAAAAAATAGAAGAAAAAGATGCAAATATGTCATTTCCACTTTCTTGTCTTCGTTTGTGTCTTAATTTTCGTAATTTGCCCGCAGTAACTAAAACCCTACACCAACAATTGAAACAATAATCAAAGGCTCCTATGAGCCAGCTCATGGATGGGGAACATAACAATACTTTGAATTTACAACAACTTTATTTTCTAAAAAGATATGTGCAAGAAACCTGTATATTCGTTTGTGTTTTGTGGGAGCACATCCTTTTCAGACACACCTCTTGGTACAAGAACCGTTTACGCGCTAATATTTTCCGTAAAATTACGCAGTTGATTGACAGGCGCCAGAAGCATTACATTAGACGAAATTGACAGACGCAAGTAATTTGAACCGGCAATGGAGCACAAATATGCAAATTTGTACACGGCCTACTGGTCTTACTGGTCGACGGCTCATTTCAAGTTAGTTTTATAAACGTTTTCGGTCGTAATAAAATTTCCTACTATTCTGAATGCGAAATAACATACAGAAGAACATATTTTGTGAAAGTCCTGAGAGAAATTAGTCACGCTTTACAGTCACAATGTTTTGAGCGATTCGGGGCCCGGCACAAAACTTTTGCTTTATAAGGTGAGATATTCAATCCATCTATTTATGCTTTGTGCTACAATTAACTTGACTTTCCAAATATTTTGTTGTTCGAACAGATTAGCTGTTATAGCTGCTTGTCAGACCAAATTATATCCTCACAGAGAAAAATATTTGCATGCTTGTGGTCCTTGTGTTTTTGTCAAATGTTAACAAAGTGTTATGCTGATCGTTTGAGCCAAGGGATATAGCCTTTCTACACAAGATCATATTTGCAATCGAGCGTTCACCATGAAAAGAGCGTCTTCAAAAATACTTTATTACGTACCTGCTAAAATCGATCATATGTTGCTCATTAACCAAATGCGTTGCTTGCCAGAATTCGGTTTCTTGGCTAGAAAGTCTTTCTCCTGTTTCCTTTTTTTGCCGATTTTCTTCATTCTTCCTTCTTCCATCATATTGTGGCAAAAAATTCTCGATTACTACTGCCCCAGGTACCGCACAGTGTAAGCTTAAAAGTTGCTTTTGCGATCCTCGAAGTTCATTTTCGCTGTTCTGAAGATTTCAAAGTTCAATTCTCGCAGCTCGTGTTCTTCATCTTATTAACTTTATCTGATCACTGATCCTTAAACAAAATATACCTTTGTTGAGTTGGAAAATCGAAACGAAAAACCGACGCCATGAACATTAAACACGTGAACAATATCTGCAGAGCAAAATTCTCCGCCTTTGTACTACACCCTGAAATTTGCAAACGTTGGACCAAGAAGACTATGGAGACAAAAGCAATACTTACCAGGGGAGGGACCGGGGGGAAGGTTAATGAATAAATTAATCAGAATCGAGTGAGTGAGTGAGTGAGTGAACGAATGAGTGATCCCCTGAGTGAGTGAGGGACATTCAGACCCACAACAAAACCTCATGGAGTGACTACGTCATCCATGAGCTAAAAAAGGAGAAGAAATAGATGCAAATGTGTGATTTCCGCTTTCTTGTCAACGTTCCCACCCCATGATGTCTTCCATCGTATGTAAGATGTGCTGCCTAGTTCTTTGATTTCTAAAGGCCAGTGAGTTTCCTGGATACTATTGAATATACCTTGATAGATAGATGGATAGATAGATAGATAGATAGATAGTTTATTTTAGTGAAAAACATTGCAACCAAAGGTTGAATTACACATTCATTACAAAAATAAGAAATTTATAAGAAATAATGACATACTAGTTAAAATATTAAAAACTTGGTATCATACAATAAAAGTCAGCTTTTGCAAAACGTGCGTGAATGATAAAAGAGAAAACTATTACGGCACCTATCCGTACGGACACAGGTAAGTGGAAAGCGTGCTTTTTCCTTAAGTCTACTCTAGATGCATTCCTGGGCGGCAGGAGCTTATGCAGCCTGTGATCTGGTACAAGAGCGTTGGAAAAGAGCTTGTTGGCAATATTCTCGCGCCGCTCATGCAGCAAAATAAGCCCAGTGCACGCTAGCGCCTCGTCATATTCTTTGTCAAGAAACATTATACGTAATGCGCGCTCTGGCATCTTTCTAAATCAACTGATAGATATTGAGGTAGGCTGCTGTGAAAAAGCGCGCATGTGTATTCCATAAGAGATCTAATACATGTAAGATAGAATAAAACGAGCTCCTTAGACTTAACCTGGGCGCACTTTAATTGGCGTAAGAAGTAAAGCCGCTTGTTGACTATCTTTACTATCTCATCGACACGCGCGTTCCATCTAAGATCAACAGAGAAGGTGACACCTAACATCTTAGCTTTATGAACGCACTCTAACTCCTTACTATTGACCACTATTGCATCAAAGTCAGGTGGGGATCTTGAAAATGAGATGCGTAGCTCCCTACATTTGCCCTCGTTCAACTGGGATCCGTTTATAGCTACCTGTCTACTTAGATCGTCAACGAGCCGCTGAAGATCACTGTTCTGGCTCAGATATTGTGGTGTCGCCCACGTACTTCCACATATTGCAGTTTCCAGTAGTCGACAGATCGTCAATGATAATCACAAAGAGCCAAGGACCGAACTTTGTGCCCTGTGGGACTCCGGATGGAATGGAGCCCCACTCGGAGAAACAGTCCTGGCTAAGCTTTACTCTTTGCCTTCTACACGTAAAAAAGTCAGTGATCCAGGTAATGATGGAACTTGGTAGACTATAGGTCATCAATTTACGGACCAGAATTTTATGGTGTGTGTGTGTGTGTGTGTGTGTGTGGGGGGGGGGGGGGGGGGAGGGGGGACAGGGGGGTCAGAACCTCCCGCCTCCCGTACCCTGCTCTCCCGCTTCCCGTACCTTTATCTCCCGCCTCCCGCCCTTTGCCGTGATGCTCCCATCCCCTGTAAATTGGCAGAGTCGAAACACATCCTAGTCATTTAGCTTCACAATTCTCAAGCATTTCCTTTGTTTTTAAATAATTTAACGAGTTTACCACTGCCATATGTTTCAATTGAATGAAGTTTTCACCTACTTGTTTATCTTCTTTAAGTTTCACAATTTCAGTCCATTTTCATCGGCTCTTCAGATTTGTTTCTGAAATCCGTTTTCAGTGACGACGGTCTAAAAAGTTAATTCAAAATTGTCTAGTGTTCAGATAAAGTATACGCATTTCCAGTAACCAGTCCAGCGTTTATTGGGATCAGACAATTAAATCATGGAAGTAGGATTTGACGGAATTGCAGGCAAACGTCCCTGGCGGATTTCAGATATGCATTATTGTTACTTATTGTTTGGGAAATCTAAAAGAAGTCTTTCATGTGCCTAGGTGGGCGCACTGGTCTCCTTCTGCTCCAAATGGTCGTTAGACCCGTTGAGTCTCCTTCCTCTTCCGAGTCGGAAGGGATTTCATGATTTTCTTCAATTTCAGATTCCTTATCGGTGAAATCTTTGGTTCGTTCTGACTCACGGTCGCAAGGAGCAAGCTCCTAAGAAGGTCTTCCATGTACTGACCTTTCACTGCCGCACCGAAAAATACTGACACCTAATGAAATTGTCTTCGACATCGCCTGCTCGCCTCATCTTTTTGCAATTTGACAGCTTAGTACAGCTTTATACGCGACACATGTGCACTCATGCCGCTTGACATTTCATGACCTATGACGTAACCACTGTAAACGGGTTTACTATTTCACCGGAAGTAAGCCTGTTTTTCAGCCCAAGCGCAAATTTTCCTTTGCTCGTTTTCTCAGAAGTCTCAGAGGTGACCGAGAAGAAGTTAAATGCAAGTCAAATATATTTTGGGTTCTTGTTTTTGAAACTATTGTAACACATTGTTGAATAAAAAAATTAGCGTTTCACATTTCTCTCCCGCTTCCCGCCCTTTCCTCTCCTGCCTCCCGTACCCCCCCTCCGCCCCCTATTCTCCCGGGCTCCCGCCCTCCTGTCTCCCCCCACTATGGTCGACCAGGTGAAAGGCCTTACGGAAATCAGGGAGGATGGCCCGTACAGTTGCTCCATTTCTGTCCGTATTGCAGAGCCATGAATGCAGCATACCAATGAGGGCAATCGTGGTATTCGACCCCGGCCAGGATGGGCTCCTGCCCTGGCACAGTACCAAACTGACTCGCATCCACCCTAGCAAGGACTGCTGGTTTGACGTATTGCTCGACAACGTAATCCTCGGCGAGTTTTGACAGAACAGGTGTTAAGGAGATCGGGCGTTGGTGTTTATTTTGGTCGCGAATTAGTGTCTCCTTGGGAACTGGAGCGATGTAGGCGTCCTTCCACGAGCTTGGCAGCCTGGCCTCCTGGAACGAGCAGTTATGAATGTCGGCAACTGGCTGTGCAAACAGGTCGGCATTCTCTTTGAGAAGCCAGCCTGGCACTCCGTCAGGTCCCATTGCCTTAGAAGGATTCAAAGATAACATCTTTTTGAAAACAGACAGTTCCGATACTTTCAAGGGACACTCTTCCGTTATAGGGCGAGGGAAACTGTCGGCTGCCAAGGGTTCAAAGACGTTCATCGGAGCAAGGAAAGCTTTATTGATCGTGTTAGCGATGTCTTGCAAGGTAGGGGGGGTGTTGATTGGCCACAATCAATGTGTTGGTACAGTGTGGCAGGGTCCGGGCAACTTGATGCGCTAAACATACCGCGAAGTTTTTTAACTTCTCGCCACCAAGTAGCTGGCCCGGACTCCTTGAGTTGCTCCACTGTAGATTAATAAAATCTGGCACGACACAGTTTCCGTTCCCTATTTACACAGTTTCTCAAATCACGGTATTGATCTAAATCTCCCTCAGCAAGAGCTCTCTGTCGCTTTGCAATGAGCTGCTTTAATTTGCTGTTCATCCAAGGAGGCTCGTTAGAATGGATAGTCTTAGCCTTCTTAGGGGCGAGGATGTCCACGCCGGTCTTAACGATCGTCTCAAGCATTTCAACTTTCTCCTCGCATGTGTTCTTAGTGTCAAGCAGAGTCTAAACATCCACCTCTTCAAGGTACGTGCGCATAGCTAGGCGATTGGAGGTACGTGTTATACCTTGAGGTTTCATTTCGTCTACTCATTTGGTTTTTTCTTTATGTCTCAGTTTTTGTTATATATCCTACACTCAGTTGATTGCAGAAATAGATTCAATTAATCTTGTCTTTCGTCTTGTTTACTTTTTGTTAACTTTCACGCTTAGTTTTCATAATTAATGAGGGAGTTCCCGGGAAACCAACAAACCTCTTCATAACCTCATACATCTGGCGTGAAATATATTCATGAGCATCGATCGATTGAAAGTCCTAAATTGCATGCATTTCTTGAAACTCTCGAAACGTTTTGGGCCTAATTTGGGTGCCCGTTTTCAGGTACGAAATTTTGCAACAAATTTGCCGTTTTGTATTTTGAAATCTCACCGACAAGCTTGTATGCCAAATGATGTAGAGGGCAAACCTATTCGTCCATACACAAATCCTTCAGAGG
>OX419340.1:21074234-21094234 GCA_948470475.1 Galaxea fascicularis | reverse complement strand
TTCATGTGTGTAATGCTATAAAAAATTGAACGTACATTACCAGACAGCCTGCGAATACAGCTCAGGCGACTTTCAAAGGATAGGAATTTGAGCCGCGTAATAATCTTTCAGTCATGCAGTTTTTGTCTTGCCGGGCCCGGCCATTTGTTTTTGTAGTAAGATGTTGTGTATCTATCACCACTATTTGTCTCTTAATAATATACACATACAAAAATTTCTACATTCTGATTGGCAGAGAACATGTCATTTAATCCCAAACAGTGCAAAAATTGAAATTTTGTGAGTGCAGGAACACGAAATTAATGCAAAAAGTTGAAATTTTAAAATGATTGACGGGTACCTCGAAAAACCGTAACAAAACAAACACAGAATCATCCGCAAATGCATGGCGAGGACGCCGGTGATCATTTAAGAATGTCTGTTCTCCTTTGGAGTCGAATCACAGCACAAAAAAGTTCAGTGAACTCTTGAAACAAGCAAGCCTGGACTTTTCACTGTTTGTTCTATTTCGGGCTTCTAAAAGTATTTTGAAAGATTTTAACACTTGTTCTTTTTCCTCAGAGGATATTTTTTATCTGTGTTCCGCAAACCTGTCAACAAGCCCGCGTTGCACTTTTTGGACCAATTGGGTTCATGTAGGCGGAGCGTGTTAACCCCGCAAGGCAAAATAAAAACAATCTGTTTGCTGTTTATCTGAAATTTTTGTACATATATCATTAACAAGTAATCACATGATTATATTACGATTTGAAATTTGTCATGAAATTATTTGTTATCAGGTTAAACTAATAAAAGTTCAATTTTTACGATAAATGTTACATTTTTGGACCCGCGACAACTTACATTCAAAATGATTTCATGTTAGCCAACGTACTATCGGTCTATCCACTGTTATAACTTTCTTGAAGTGTCTCATGTATTCTTCCTGGCTGATCAGGACGATGATAAAACATGGACAAAAGATTGAATATGGTACCTCTTTACATAAAGCCATGTTTGCACAGTTTGTTTGGACGTTGGAAGAAGTAACTAGGCCTTTCCAGATTCTGCTCGGCAACTTTTTTTAGCAACTTCTAGGATTTTGAGCAACGTTTTTGTCAGAGAGCAACTTCTAGCAGCTTTTTGAGCTTTTTGGAAAACTAGCATTTTTTTTGGTAACTTTTAGGCTATTTTGAACCAAAATGCTGAATAACCTCCCTTTTTAAATAAACAAGTTGAAATTCTCTTGGTTAAAATTCTAAACATCTTTCTAGTATTTAGCTATAAAAAATTGCGAAAAAACTTTTCTTAAAAACATTTAAGAAATTTTTAAAAACGGTTAAAAATACACGACGTTTCGACGTTCTCGGACCTCATTATCAAGTGAAAAAAAGTAGTATGAGTATTTTATAAATACAAGAAAAACAATGAAATGAAAGAAGTTTACAATGGAACTCCCTGCTGATAATATGATCCCTTTCATTGGAATTGAAATAATTAAGAATGGAACAGAACTTGAAACCCGTGTCTACAGAAAGCCAACCAACACCGGTCTACTCTTGCATTTTCAATGCCATGTAGACAATAATACCTTTATTTAGTCTCAAATCGTTCTAGCTGAACACGAATGCTCTACTAATTGGGGAGACTGTTAATCAAACAAACCCTAAATTAAATCAAATGTTGGTTTTTGAAGAGAGGGGAAAACCGGAGTACCCGGAGAAAAACCTCTCGGAGCAGAGTAGAGAACCAAACTCAGCCCACTTATGACGCCGAGACCGGGAATCGAACCCGGGACACATTGGTGGAAGGTGAGCGCTCTCATCACTGCGCCAACCCTGCTCCCCTCCACAAACGTTACAAAACCGGTTTATTGAAGACCATGTTGCATCGCGCCTATGCCTTGTCATCTACGACAGAAGCCTTTAATGAGGAGTGTGCCAAGTTACGCTCTATATTCTCCCGACTTGATTATCCAATTGGCCTCATAAATTCCACCATTGATATGTTTATTCAAAATATTGCAACTAAGCCAGAAAAGAAAACCGATGATAGCAACACGATCAGAATAGTTCTTCCTTTCAAAGATCAGATAGCTGCTAATGTAGTCCGCAGGCAATTACGTGATCTCAGCGGTAAGATTGGTGTCACTTTACAGCCAATTTTTGTGAACAAAAAATTGGAGCAAGATCTTAAGCCGAAAGAAATTAAGCCGAGCATTGTAAGTCAGCATTACGTTGTTTACAAATTTTCATGTGATCTGTGTGATGCAGATTATGTCGGTTATACAGCCCGACACCTTCATCAACGCATTGCTGAACACAAGTATTCAGCTATCGGTAAACACCTTTTAGACGTGCATGGTGACAAAAATCTTCTTAATGAGGGCCAATTTCGCATTCTCAAGAAATGTCACGGGAAATCAAACAACTGAGGCCCAGTCTTAACACGCAGAGTGACTCCATTAGTGCTAAACTCTTTATTTAGCTTGTAGCATATTTTATGTTACCTTTCCTTTTTAATGAACTATTGTTTTTCTTGTATTTATAGAATATTCATACTGCTTTTTTTCACTTGATAATAACGTCCGAGAACGTCGAAACGTCGTGTATTTTTAACCGTTTTTAAAAATTTCTTAAATGTTTTTAAGAAAAGTTTTTTCGCAATTTTTTATAGCTAAATGTTTTAAGAAGTCGCTTCTTTTTAATCTTTCTAGTAAAACTCATATTTTTACCCTTTGAATGGGTATCATGTGGACGTGATATTTAATAACAAGAATTGGGTTTGGGTAGCCTCAACCTCGTTCACAGGGCTTTTCCCTTCTCGTGGGGGGCGCCCCCCACGAGAAGGGAAAAGCCCTGTGAACGAGGTTGGGAGCCTGTGGACTGTGTGTAAACAATATGGCGGACGCCACACTTACTGTCTAACTTTTTGTAACTAAACACTTAGATTCAACTAAAGGTTGCCTAATTTGTTGTAACTAGTTACTTAGTTGTACCTTAATGTTGATTACAAAGCAATTGTTATTAAAATTAGACATGCTGTCTTAAAAATAATCGAGCAACTTTACAAACTTTTTGAGCACCTTTTGAACAACTTTTTGGCATATTTCTTAGCAACTTAATCTTTTTAGCTTTTTCAGAGCAGAATCTGGAAAGGCCTAGTAACTGCCTGGATGTCGCTCAGAGGGGAAGTATGGAATTACAATATCTCTCCAGAGATAAACACTTTTCGATATGATGGTCAATAAAAAAACAATCAGAATTGAAATTCTTATATACTGGCTTTAGTGACAAGTGTACAGATGATTAGCAGCAATACTCTTTACCTGAGAAGTAAGGGACAGGGTTTGCACACTTTTCAGACCAAAAATTCAAGGACTTTCCAGGACCCTACTTTGAAATTTCAAGGGCTTTTCTTTTGTGATGAAAGCTACGTTTTAGGCATAAACACGTGCACATGCAGAAACGCCAGAGAACGAGAGCTTGAAAACACGTGCAAACCAGACATTCGCTGTACATTTGTGGCTCAATGGACATGCGTGAAGGTAAGGAGAGAGCACTGGAACACAAAACGAGTGTTTTCGCACATTTTGTAAGCATTTCGAGAACTGTGTACCATTTGTTTTCACTGCCTTTCATTTACTTTAAAACTAGTAAGTGTTTATATTTTTAGATCTCGTTCAATAAAAAATCAAGTACTTTCAAAATATATATTTTTTATATTTTTAGATCTCGTTCAATAAAAAAATCAAGTACTTTCAAAGACCCAAAAAGCAATTTCAAGTTCTTACAAGGCCCTTGAAATCGGACTGCTGAATTTAAAGGGTTTTCAAGACGCGTATGAACCCAGAAGTGAAAATATCAGAGTAAACTACATTTTACCACTCAATTTGTTGAAATTTACTACTTGCCAAACAGTTAGACTATGTGCCTTGCTGAACTCAGATTAGTTTTGGAAATTCAATCCAGTTTCTACGTGCATTTAAAAATATGTACCTCTGCTATTATATAGTGGCCTGCGTGGTAGGCGTCAACGGGGAAGGGCGGGGTAGGGAGGGCACGCTCACACCAGTCCCTCAGTACTTATTACTCGGGCTTCCTGTGGAAGGCCCGAGTCTAAATCTGTCGTCCGTTCTTCGTTTTTTTTTTTTTTTTCGTTGTTTTCCACAAACCTCATTTCCGGCGTATTTGCGCAGGCGCTAACGATGAACCGGTAAAACCCGGTAAAAACCTGTTTACGTTTTGTTTACGCTTGTCTTGTCTGCTGAAAAGCAAGGCACAAAGCAACTGTGGATTCCTCGACGGATTTTCAAAGGAAAAAGTTGACCTGTCTACAGCTCTGGCAAATGTAACAAATGCTGTCGTATCCAATACGCTCAAACCACTTACAAACGCACACGCCGTTCGCGGTAGACCCACACTAAGGATGATGGTGAGCGTACATTTCGAAACGGGTCGTTCCGCGAACTCGAAGCAAACGTGAAAAATATTATGACATCAAATGAGCTGAATGAGCTATCAATGAGTACAAAAAGTGCACAAAGGCTTTGACTACCGATGAGAAATGTTCCTTGAAGAAGTTGAGTGGAAACTTTGACACGAACAGTTTAGGTGCTGGCGAATACAAGATACCCGTTGATGATGAGATTAGAGGTACAAAAACGAACAGCAGTAGTAACAACAGCAACAGGAATGTGTCCATGTTGGGTGATGAAGAACCCACGTATCGAAGCGAAGATGCAAGTAACGTTTTTACTTTTATGGCTATTGTCACCAGTATTTCATTTCTTTTGTATACTTTAGATTATGGATTATCAGCTGTATCAAGTCTGTGTAGTATGTTAGTTTTATGTGTAATCTTGTACCTTCGCGTGTTCTGCATAAATGTGTAAGTTTATCAGTTTTATCAACACAACTGTCGGATGTACTTGAAAAATGCGAGGTATTTGAGAAGGCAATGCAGTTATCTGTACATGATCAACGTGATGCCTTAGTCAAAATAAAATATAGAAAGGAATTCAGATCTCGTTATGCTAAGTTTGTGTATTTTAACGACAACCGTGAATGCCATGTGCCATCAAGACGTTGTGATCACGAACCCAGTAGGATACCAGTGAAAAAGCTAAAAAGTCTGTCACAGAAAATCAGAAAACTCACAGGGAACCCAGACAATCTGTTTGTGTGACCCTTTGTTATTTTATAGTAAATGTATGTGATTTACCGTATGTTTCATGCTCTAGCGACGAATCGCTAAATATATGTATTGAACAACGCTAAATAAAAGTGAAATTGTCTTACCTGTGCTGTACTGTCGTCCTTTTGCCTCAATACTGATATTTTAAGCGATTTTGTCGGGTTTTGTCTTCGCCGCCGACTGTGCCTCATAAGAAATGAAAAGGGTGGAAAGACCTTTGAACGGCTCCAGCACCGAGCCAGCGCCGAGGCGATTTTTCCCCTGAAAATCGCATCGCTCAGCTTCCAAACCACGCAACATAAAGGCCGAAACATTCACGCTTCTTCTCGTGCCTCTCGATCGAAAATCCGCCCAAGCGGTCCCGAGCAAACCCTCGAAGAAAATCAAAATCAAGCGATCGAAATGCGTAGCAAGATCTTCACGTGCCAGCTAGAAACCGTCCTGCTGATTGCCTCTTTCTGATTGGACGCCGCCAAACAATAACCGATTCAAAATACGTACCGAGGGTGGGGAACCATAGGCATTTCAGTAACGTCGAGCTATTTCCTCACAATAGTTCGACGTTACTCAAATGCCTATGGTTCCCCACCCTCGGTACGTATTTTGAATCGGTTATTGTTTGGCGGCGTCCAATCAGAAAGAGGCAATCAGCAGGACGGTTTCTAGCTGGCACGTGAAGATCTTGCTACGCATTTCGATCGCTTGATTTTGATTTTCTTCGAGGGTTTGCTCGGGACCGCTTGGGCGGATTTTCGATCGAGAGGCACGAGAAGAAGCGTGAATGTTTCGGCCTTTATGTTGCGTGGTTTGGAAGCTGAGCGATGCGATTTTCAGGGGAAAAATCGCCTCGGCGCTGGCTCGGTGCTGGAGCCGTTCAAAGGTCTTTCCACCCTTTTCATTTCTTATGAGGCACAGTCGGCGGCGAAGACAAAACCCGACAAAATCGCTTAAAATATCAGTATTGAGGCAAAAGGACGACAGTACAGCACAGGTAAGACAATTTCACTTTTATTTAGCGTTGTTCAATACATATATTTAGCGATTCGTCGCTAGAGCATGAAACATACGGTAAATCACATACATTTACTATAAAATAACAAAGGGTCACACAAACAGATTGTCTGGGTTCCCTGTGGAAAACTAAGATTGTTTGTGTTCCCACGGTCCTGTCGTGTTTATTTCCGCTGGCACACACTCACACAGGCAGCCCAATGCTTTAGCGAATCGAGTTTGAGTCACAAAATACATGTATAATTTTATACATTAGGCTGTGCGGAAATCATCCACAACATCCATTTGCCACTCGAAAAGCCCGAGTGAAGGCCATTGCGGCCTCTAGTTTCGATACTAGCATGAAATTATCAGTTTGCAACCACAAGAAATACACCCATAAATATTTTAATGATTGGTTTACAGTTCAATCGCTTAGAAAATAACAAGACAAAAGGTTAAATAACACGAGTTTCGAAATTTTCCTTTAGTGTTCTGTGTTCCTGAACAAACTAGCGATTGGTTGAGAGTTCAATCTCTGACACAACATAAGATTACTGTGCCTGTCAATAATATGTGGACTCTAAAATTCAAAGTTCAACCGACAAATGCGTTTTTGAGCTATTTTGTGTAAACAAAATCGCTCTATGTCAGCATGAAGCTCAAGAAATTCTTCCTTGGTCGGGTGGTTCTGCTTTGAACCAATGAAATAAAGGTTTCTTTAGATGGCATTGTTTCAGCAAGCGGCCAATCTAATTGCCTGTTTTAAAGGTGTTTTTTGAAAGCATGTGGTCAGTAATGGTCAGCCCTGAGAGTAAATTACACATGCGTGTTGATTACGCTCAAAGGAACATCAGCGTGGAATGTCACGCGTCATCTATTTATTGTTGCGTGATGTATTTATTACTATCACACCAAGGGGTACCACCGTTATGGTAGTCTTTCCGGAGAAATGGGTTTGTATATTTAACGCATGCGTGAATGACAACAATAGGCGTGAGATACTGGAGTCAGATTAGAATGAAGTATGAGTTGTGCTATTTCGATGGATGATGAAGGTAGTAAAGTGGGGACGAAAGTATTTGAAGTTTACGGCCGCGGCTTGTTGGTTTTTACAACCGTGTGTTTAGTCTCCTTCGCAGACACTCTTTTGGTTCGTCACGCAATCTTTCCTTCCCAATGAACGTCTGCTGAAACGAGCAGCAGATTCGTTTCCCATTGTTAGCAAAGATCAGCTGGAGTCCACGTAAAAATTACTACAGAGCCAATCGGCGCTAAGTTACTGTGTAATGAAAAGCCTGACGTCTCACGTTTTCGAGGGAAGTGTCTTTACTACTTTGAATTGCGTGTGATGCACAACCTGCGCCTCCTGGAAAGTCCTTCAATGATTTTTCAGCATCTTTGAATTCGGTCATCCCGATGAAAACGAAAGTAGAACTATGTTAGTGGCACTCGACCACTTCTGAAGAGAATTTTTAAGGGTTAAAAACAATGAAATTTAGTTTTTGAGAATTGAAACGTCGAGTTATTCGAACAACCCGTAGTGTAACCGCGAGAGACCTAGCGGGGAAGAAATGCCGTTCTGAGATCAAGCAGTGTTCTTTAAATCACATATTACTATTTGCCATTGAACTGATTGAATGCTCTGATTATCGGAAATAATGCAGGCGGTGAAAAGCGGCAAAAAACGTTAAACGAATAATGCTAGTCGTAATTGATTCAGCATCAAGGTAATTTGGTTGAGCGGTTCCTACTCGGGGAGCAAATATTTCGTTTCGAAGTGGACGAGTGCTTAGTTTTGTAATTTTTCTTGTGTTTTTTTGTTCTTTTGCTAACTTTGTCAAAACTGCAAGAACATTGTTAAAACTGGAAAAATAAACATATGTTTGACGGATTTGAAAACTATAAATATTAGTCTAATCAGAAGTGGCTGTTTCCGCAAGTGATATTGGCACGGAAGAAAAATGCTATGGAAGGGAATTCTTAGGGCCTCTTCATATGAGCCCGGTCGACCGGGCTGGCTCGGTTTCCGAGATCTCGCCTGGCCACTCTTTTCTTTGTAAAAATATCGATGTGTTCATATGAGAGGCCGGGCTGGCCCGGTTACCGAGATCTCGGTAACCGGGATGAAAATTTTCCCATATGAACACTCCAGCCCGGTGACCGGGATGAAACAGTTTAGGCAAAATAGCTTCGCTCTCACAACATAGTGGCTAAAATGGCATAATTTTGGTGTTGTATATATTTCCACTTTAGAAGTAAGCGAATTAGCTCTATTAGTAAAGTTACAAGAGTCCACAAAGCCATGACAGTCGCGAACAATACAAGTTTATGTTCCGCCATTTTGGTTGTGTTTCTTGAATTCATCCCGGTCGACCGGGCTGAAATTTCCCATATGAACACATTACAGAATTCATCTCGGTAACCGAGCCAGCCCGGTTACCGGGCTCATATGAAGAGGCCCTTAATCTGGATATTTGTTCCCCTTGAAGTGAAGCCGTTTTTATGTTAAACAATGAAAATGCTGATTTCATTTGTCAAATGGATTACTTTTATCTCTCACGTGTAAACAGGCACTAAGACATACAGCCCTGTTTATGAAATGCGATTTCCAACTTTGATCTATCACGTGCATACGTTTGCTAATAGCAAGTTCGTTGGTTAATTCACACATGAATAGGCAGCGCTGTTGGTTAAATTGATCGGTCACGTGCATCCAACATGACCTTTGATCAATCACAAGATTTGCACGTGGTCAATTCAACTTGTTTACAACAACATCTAATTGAATTTATTTTCTGTTACAATGATTGGTCACTTTTAACCGTTTTTTATTGGTTACTTTTCTCAACTTCAATTCTCTCTTCTTATTATTGGCGGATTTCGATCCGTTGTTTGTCTGTTGATCGGCTTTTTGAGCTATTTTGTGTAAACAAAATCGCTCTATGTCAGCATGAAGTTCAAGAAATTCTTCCTTGGTCGGGTGGTTCTGCCTTGAACCAATGAAATAAAGGTTTCTTTAGATGGCATTGTTTCAGCCAGCGGCCAATCTAATTCCCTATTTTAAAGTGTTTTTGAAAGCATGTGGTCAGTGATGGTCAGCACTGAGACTAAGTTACACATGCGTGTTGATTACGCTCAAAGGAACATCAGCGTGGAATGTCACGCGTCATCTATCTGCTTTTGCGTGATTTATTTATTACTATCACGCCATGGGGTACCACCATTATGGTAGTCTTTCCGGAGAAAAGGGTTTGTATATTTAACGCATGCGTGAATGACAACGATAGGCGTGAGATACTGGAGTCAGATTAGAATGAAGTATGAGTTGTGCTGTTTCGATGGATGATGAAGGTAGTAAGGTGGGGACGAAAGTATTTGAAGTTTACGGCCGCGGCTTGTTGGTTATAACAACCGTGTGTTTAGTCTCCTTCGCAGACGCTCTTTTGGTTCGTCACGCAATCTTTCCTCTCCAATGATCGTCTGCTGAAACGAGCAGCTCATTCCTTTCCCATTGTTAGCAAATATCAGCCGGAGTTTTTCATCTCTCCCGATGAAAACGAAAGTAGAACTATGTTAGTGGCACTCGACCACTTCTGAGGAGAATTTTTAAGGGTTAAAAACAATGAAATTTAGTTTTTGAGAATTAAAACGTCGAGTTATTCATACAACCCGTGGTGTAACCGCGAGAGACCTAGCGGGGAAGAAATGCCGTTCTGAGATCAAGCAGGGTTCTTTAAATCGCATATTACTATATGCCATTGAACTGATTGAATGCTCTGATTATCGGAAATAATACAGGCGGTAAACGAATAATGCTAGTGGTAATTGATTCAGCATCAAGGTAATTTGGTTGAGCGAATCCTACTCGGGGAACAAATATTTCGTTTCGAAGTGGACGAGTGCTTAGTTTTGTAATTTTTCTTGTGTTTTTTTTTGGTTCCTTTGCTTATTTTGTCAAAACCGCAAGAACATTGTTAAAACTGGAAGAGCATTGTGTGACGAAAATAAACATATGTTTGACGGATTTGAAAACTATAAATATTAGTCTAATCAGAAGTGGCTGTTTCCACAAGTGATATTTGCACGGAAGAAAAATGCTAAGGAAGGGAATCCTTAATCTGGATATTTGTTCCCCTTGAAGTGAAGCCGTTTTTATGTTAAACAATGAAAATGGTGATTTCGGATAGTGAGCAATGTCATTTGTCACACTAGAGGCCGTAATGGCCTTCACTCGGGCTTTTCGAGTGGCAAATGGATGTTGTGGATGATTTCCACACAGCCTAATATATAAAATTATACATGTGTTTTGTGACTCAAACTCGATTCGTTAAAGCATTGGGCGGCCTGTGTGAGTGTGCGTGCCAGCGGAAATAAACACGACAGGACCGTGGGAACACAAACAAGCTTAGTTTTCTGCTTTTCTGTGACAGACTTTTTAGCTTTTTCACTGGTATCCTACTGGACTCGCGATCACAACGTCTTGATGGCACATGGCATTCACGGTTGTCGTTAAAATACATACACAAACTTAGCATAACGAGATCTGAATTCCTTTCTATATTTTATTTTCACTAAGGCATCACGTTGAGCATGTACAGATAACTGCATTGCCTTCTCAAATACCTCGCATTTTTCAAGTACATCCGACAGTTGAGTTGATAAAACTGATAAACACATTCATGTAGAACACGCGAAGGTACAAGATTACACATAAAACTAACACACTACACAGCCTTGATACAGCTGATAATCCACAATCTAAAGTATACAAAAGAAATGAAATACTGGTGACAATAGCCATAAAAGTAAAAACGTTACTTGTATCTTCGCTTCGATGCGTGGGTTCTTCATCACCCAACATGGACGCTTTCCTGTTGCTGTTGTTACTACTGCTGTTCGTCTTTGTACCTCTAATCTCATCATCAACGGGTATCTTGTATTCGCCAGCACCTACACTGTTCATGTCAAAGTTTCCACTCAACTTCTTCAAGGAACATTTCTCATCGGTAGTCAAAGCCTTTGTGCACTTTTTGTACTCACTGATAGCTCATTCAGCTCATTTGATGTCATAATATTTTTCACGTTTGCTTCGAGTTCGCGGAGCGATCCGTTTCGAAATGTACGCTCACCATCATCATTTATGTGGGTCTACCGCGAACGGTGTGTGCGTTTGTAAGTGGTTTGAGCGTATTGGATACGACACCATTTGCCATAGCTGTAGACAGGTCAACTTTTTCCTTTGAAAATCCGTCGAGGAATCCACAGTTGCTTTGTGCCTTGCTTTTCAACACAAAAGACAAGCGTAAACAAAACATAAACAGGTTTTTACCGGGTTTTACCGGTTCATCGTTACGCCTGCGCAAATACGCCGGAAATGAGGTTTGTGGAAAACAACGAAAAAAAAAAAGACGACGAAGAACGGACGACAGATTTAGACTCGGGCCTTCCACAGGAAGCCCGAGTAATTACTTTTGTCTCTCACGTGTAAACGGCACCAAGACATACAGGTCTGTTTATCAAATGCGATTTTCAACTTTGATCTATCACGTGCATACGTTTGGTAATAGCAAGTTCTTTGGTTAATTCCCACATGAATAACGCAACGCTGTTGGTTAAATGCGACTCCGAACTTTGATCGGTCACGTGCATCCAACACGACCTTTGATCAATCACAAGATTTGCACGTGGTCAATTCAACTTGTTTACAACAACTTCTAATTGAATTTATTTTCTGTTACAATGATTGGTCACTTTTAACCGTTTTTTATTGGTTACTTTTCTCAACTTCAATTTTCTCTTCTTCTTATTGGCGGATTTCGATCCGTTGTTTGTCTGTTGATCGAGTTTTTTAACATTGTACAACTGTTGACGCTCTTAATTCGGAGGAGCTTATTTTGGAATTAAGTGGTGGTTTGTTTTCGAGTCGGTAAGTTTAATATTGCCCTTATTTCGGGATATAACGCGGTGTTACGCTCATCTGCTTACTGTACACAGACGTTGTCAGCAAAAGGCCCAACACTAAAATTAGAGCGTTTGTTTAGGTCGGGCTATTTTTGCTGTCCGAAGTAAAAAGTACAAAGCACTTGAAAATCAGAAATCGATAAATTATGGCAATTACATTTATATTCGTTATCAGTACTATTTGTTCAACGTTGATTTGTTTTTGCTGGTGTTGTATATTACAGTGTCTTTGGTGGTTCGTTTGTTTGCGAATATTTCTTCATGTGGTCCTGGAACTGTTTCAGCATGTGTACGTATATTTTGGGGGTTTTGAGGGACCGGAAGAATATAGTGTTTGCGAAAGTGCGGAGAAAGAAAATGAACAAATAATAGAAAATATATTACATATCGGTTATTGCGGAATTAATGAAACTCTTGTTTCAAAAAATGTAGGATGAATGACTATTTAATTGGTACAAATCAAACTTAAAATCAGTCTTAGAAATAAGAAAACTAAACAAAAATCAAATGAAAAACAGTTTGCTCGTACTTCTCCGATACCATAGCAAAAACCAAAAGCGCCACAGATAAACGACTCACCATTCAACCATTTTCTGACTTCTCCCTATCTTATCAACATTTTACCACTCTTCACAAAATAGCTCAAGCACGCATTGCGTGCCTATGTTTTAATATTGTACAACTGTTGACGCTCTTAATTCGGAGGAGCTTATTTTGGAATTAATTGGTGGTTTGTTTCGAGTTGGTAAGTTTAATATTGTCCTTATTTCGGGGTATAACGCGGTGTTACGCTCATCTGCTTACTGTACACAGACGTTGTCAGCAAAAGGCCCAAACACTAAAATAAGAGCGTTTGTTTAGGTCCGGCTATTTTTGCTGTCCGAAGTAAAAAGTACAAAGCACTTGAAAATCAGAAATTGATCGTTACGGCAATTATATCTATATTCATTATCAGTACTGTATTCAACGTTGATTCGGTTTTTGTGGTCTCATATATTGTAGTATGTTGCATAGTTCGTCTGTTTGGAAATATTTCTTCACATGGTCCTGGAACTGTATCAGCACGTGTACGTATATTTTGGGAATTTGAGAGACTGGACGAATATAGTGTTTGCGAAAGTGCGGAGAAAGAAAATGAACAAATAATAGAAAATATATTACATATCGGTTTTTGTGGAATTAATGAAACTCTTGTTTCAAAAAATGTAGGATGAATGACTATTTGATTGGTACAAATCAAACTCAAAATCAGTCTTAGAAATTAGAAAACTAAACAAAAATCAAATGAAAAACAGTTTGCTCGTACTTCTCCGATACCATAGCAAAAACCAAAAGCGCCACAGATAAATGACTCACCATTCCACCATTTTCTGACTTCTCCCTATTTTATCAACATTATACCACTCTTCACAAAATAGCTCAAGCACGCATTGCGTGCCTATGTTTCACTATCGTCAAATGTTCGGCGGCTTCTCCCAGACCAGTCGGAGCTGTGTAGCGAAAGGGGAAAGCCGGAGGGAACATGTATGTTCGATCACTTGTCTTCCAGTCAGGCCAGAGTCTGTTCAGGTATGCTTCACAAGCTTGTTCAAAAATACAAAAGTACTCGCCTGCTGAATCCTTCACAACACACGGCGAAGCCATTGCTGTACGGCATGTACTAAAACCAGGAACACCGGAACACTGGAACAGCCCGGAACAGCCAAAAAATCCCGAAACACCGAATTTGACGGTGTTGTTTTGTTTTCCCATTACAGACCACGGTAAAAAATTAAAATGTCAATGTACTTTGTTTACCCATGTACCACGAAAGAGCTTAGAAGCATACTCTAAAAATATAAAAAAAGTGAAAAAAGACAGAAAGAAAGAACGAAGAAATGTTGGGAATCTCCCGACTGCTGCCAACACAATTGAGAAGTCCCGAGATCACGATAAAGTCCCGTTTGCTAAACGCAAAAACCACACTTGAAGATATAGTTTGAGAACTTGTATTCCCTTCACTGGATTTCACAAGGTTTTTTCACAATAGTCCATGGGCCAATCCTGATTTTGGTACCAAATTGAGGGGCAAAGAATGATTGCCGCGAATTGATAGCGCAGTTTGTGCAGATTAAAAATTTGTATGATAACCTTTCTGTAGGAGTAGCTTTTGAGGTATTTTTGTAATGTAAAAAAGCCAAAAACGGCAATTTGGCATGAAAACTAGAGAAAAGATAAATTATTATGGAATGTGGGCTAAATGTACATCTTTGTAGTTTAATTTATGTTGGGAGACATAAATGACTTTTGTTTTGTCGTTTATCCTCAAATATCTCCACATTTGAATGAGTTTGAAAATAGAAAGGAAAATTGAAATGCAGCGTGCGCACTGTATTATGGGTAAAATCCAACATGGCGCCTACTGTTCCAGGTGAATGTGGTTTTGATTTCCTGATTTATTAGCGGTTTTATCGTGCCAAATGCAAAACCTTCTTTACAATTTAAGCAAAAGCACCTGACTAATAAGCAGATTAAACTTTTGCAAGCAAAATTATTTTAATATTTGACTTAATAAGCCAAATTTTAAAGGAACTTACAGATACTGTAGAATGCTCAGTTCGATGATCTAATGTAGTCTAGCTTTTACTAGTAATCTTTTTGTAAATTTAAAAGAAGAATGTAATTCTGACTTATTTTTAGCATGATTCATTTGTTGCAGAAAATGCTATTTGAATATATTATCGGCTTTTTACCAGCAAAAAATTCAGTCCCAGCAGTCAAAGTCTAACATGTCACTCCACATGGCCCATTTTTTTCATACACTGCATAACGTAATATGGTTACTAAAAATAGTCATTTCATTAAATAGGGGTCTTCTCTAAAAGACGTAATGATGATGCTAAGGAAACAAATGTGAAACGACTCTGCAAGGATAAAAACTGTATCATTCACTGCACCGATGATAGCACAGATTTAGTTAGTCTTAAAGGTGATGATTCATGGAAAACGGTGTTAAGAGCAGCAGAGATTCGTAAGCACCAAGAAATTCTCGAAATCTCCAAGTCATTAAGCGAAGGAGAAGTCCCATACATTTATTACCATCGAAAATGTCGCAGTATTTTAACAATGAAAAGTTGTTAGATAACAATTATCTGAGCAACCGTCCAACAGCCAGACTCACCACGAACAGGTGGTTAGGAGGTTCTCTATTCGAAAATCTACCAATACTAGTACAACACACGAGCGCAGTTGCATTTTCTGTGAAAGGCCAAAATATATCAAGGGTACAAGAAGTCGTGAGCCTTCACTTATGTCCAGAAATGCACCTAACTGGGACCTTGGGTACTTCATATTACACACAATTAATTGTAATTTCCATATGTCTTCATGTTTGACAGAATTGCCTGCTTTATGGTGAGGATTAGGGCTAGGAGACACTTTGTGATGTCTATCATAAAGAGCATGAATCTCATTAGCGGGCATTTCTGGACATATCTCCAAGATTCTTGCCCTTGTGTCACGCGCGTTAGTTGCTGTAGAGGCTTGTTATCACAGGACATGCTACAGGAGCTACACTAGACCAGAAGTAAGTTGCGAATCACAACGAGATAACGAGTATGCCCGTCTAGAGTCTGATGCTTACCAAATGCTGTTTGACTACATTAGATCTGATGTGATAGAAAGTGGGAAAGTCGTAAAGCTATCTGAGAACACTCAATTACTTGTAGAGTGTCTTATGTCATTAGGAGTCAAGGAATGTAAGCCATCGACAAGGAAGCATATCAGAAGGAACATAGAAGCAGAGTTTAGTAAATTGCTTAAGTTTGAAAACTTGTTAGATAGCACCCGTGTGTCCCTAATTCCTGCCAGCCTAACGCCACTGCAAATTGCTAGAAATATAGTTACTATAATTAGGGCAGAGAATGATAACAGATGCGCAATGACAAAGATGTTCAATATTCAGAAAGCTGCGGATGACATCCGTGAAGCCATTCGGAACAAGGAAAGCAAAATGGCATGGCCACCGCACCCTTCAGAGCTGAATGACAGTGCAATAGATATTCCCGAAGAGCTAAGTGTGTTTTTGTGTACATTGCTGACTGGCAACAAAGATGTAACAGAGGGAGAATGTTGTCAAAGAGTCCAAAGCTTGATGAAGTCCTTTTCACAAGATCTAATATTTGGAGTAACTAAAGGAAGGATTAAGCCTCCTAAACAAATTCTTCTTCCGTATGCTGTAAAAACTCTTACAAACAATGTCGAGCTAGTGTCTATACTAAATCATTATGGTCACGGCATTTCGTATTCCCACCTCGAGGAAATTAACACTGCTCTTTGCATGCAAAAGATGGCAGCAACAAGCGAAATTCCACTGCCTAACAATATACAACCTCACGTCAGTACCACATTGGCATGGAATAATATTGACAGGCTGGAAGAAACTCTTTCAGGAGAAGGCACTTCACACCGTGTAAACGGTATTGCAGTACAAGCGAGGCATTTTGGCCCCCTGCCCCTTATCGAGCAGTCACCTGGGATACTAAAACTAAACAAAGGAGTGTAGAGCCACTGGATGTTGCAGCTCTACCAATTTATAATGCAGGTGGGCGTCAAGGCCCTACGCCAAAAAGATATGTGGAGGTAGACTGCCAGGAAACATTAAGAGATGCCTGCAGAAAAAACCTTTTGTGGGTTTTAGTGCGCCTACATGCACAGGTGAACCCGAAAGTTAGTGGATGGACTGGCTATAACATTTTGGTCCGTAACGAAATTTAAGTTCGCCAAGACAATATTGGGTGACAATATTGGGTATCTTCCCATCATTTATGCTCCCGCTACCAGCATGTCAACCGTGAAAGAGATTTTAGTCCACTCCCTCAAAATTAAAGAAGCTCTTCAACTGAAAAGCATAGTACTAGTATTTGATCAAGGTCTGTATGCGAAGGCAACAGAGATAGTATGGAAACATCCAGACCACTTTTCAGATATCGTCGTTCGAATGGGTGTCTTTCATACAGTCTGTGCACGTTTGTCAATTATTGAGAAGAGATTTCAAGATGCTGGTTTAAGGGACATTGGCATTGAATCAGGAGTAATAGCTGAGGGATCTGCGACAGGAGTTCTGGAGGGACGTAAATACAACCGTGCTGTCAGGTTTCATAAGTTGATGTATGAAGCACTCCAAAGACTAATCTGGAAAGGATTTCAAACGTGGATAGAAGAAATGGTTCCCGCGAAGAAAGAGTCTATCCAAGATACCTTTCTTCAAAAAACCAGAAATGCAAGAGACGAGGCTGATGTGAAGTCGCTCATGACTATGCTAGAAAGCAACTGGATGAATCCATTCAGTCCTGAGCAGCAAGAGTTTGTATGTTTGTCAACCGGAAAGGTTGCTACAAAAAAGATAGAAGAAGACCTGCTGAACGCAAAAACTGTAGGGGAAAAGGCCTACCAAGAATTCCGGTTCCAACGCCTGGAGGCAAATCCACCTAAGGTCAAATTCCACGATTCTTTGAAGAAATCAATGCTGCAGACATTTTCTGAACTCAACAAGAAAGTGAAGGTCAAGAGCAAAACAGCGAAGGAGATCACGCTAAAAGTGGATAGAGCTCTATTTGGCCAGATGGTTATAATAGCAGAAAACAGATAGCTTCATATGGAAGATGTTCTTTGTCATCCCATAGGACCTCTTCCTTGGGCGCTATCCTCAGTAGATGGGTCATTGCGGAAGACCAGCAAAGCAGCACTGGCAAAGGAGCTGCAGAAGAATGTACCCGCTGCAGAGGAAATTCCCCAGTCATCTGCTTGCGTCATAGATGGTATGGTACTGGTGCAAAAGTCGAAAAGTGACCATAAGAAGTTTTCAGATGTTGCTGACTGCTTGTTTGGAATAGTTCTTCACGAGGGAGCATCCTCCCAGAGAATTGATGTTATCTTCGATGTGTATCGAGAGAATTCAATTAAAAACGCAGAAAGACAACAAAGAGGGGCTGAATATGGAAATGAATTTAGTAATATTCAAGCTGGCCATAAAGTGCAGCAGTGGAAAAAGTTCCTTGTAAATCCACAGAATAAGAAAGCCTTAACAGTATTTGTGTCCAAAGAATGGAAACAAGAAAAGTATCAGAGATAGACAGGGTCCTCTTTGTGGCTTGTGAAGAAGAGTGCCACCAGATCTCATCAGAGGGTTTCTGTCCTATTGAAGACCTTTAAAACTCAACATAAGAAGAAGCTGATACAAGGATTCTACTTCATTTCTCCCATGCAGCAAGATTCGGTTACAGTACACTGATTGTGGCCTCAGAAGATACAGATGTCTTTATACGCTGTGTGTCATTCCAGCGCTTAATTCCGTCGTCAATATTTTTCAAGTGTGGAACACAGACAATAGTTAGATACATCAGCATCACCAGTGTAGTGCAAGCCATAGGTCCAAATCTGTGCAACAGTCTCCTTGGTATGCATGCTTAAACTGGTTGCGACACAGTGAGTGCTTTTGCTGGTCGGGGAAAGATTGGAGCACTTAGAATAGTCAAAGAGCACAGATCCGTTCAGGAAATGTTTGACCTCTTGGGAGTGGAATGGGAACTCTTCAATGATTTATTTCAGAAGGTTCAGGATTTTACTCGTCGTATGTACAGTTCTCGCCCAGGAACAAACAGTGTTAATGAACTGAGATACAGAATGTTCTTTTTAAGGAGAGGCAACATCGACTCTGACCAATTACCACCTTGTGCTGATTGCCTGTACAAGCATGCTTGCCGAGCAAACTATCAAACAGCAATCTGGAGGCGACGTCCCGTAAGACATGGCTGGACGCAAGATGAGAACAAGCTAGGGATTGATTGGATGACTGGTCAGCCAGCACCTGCAGCAGTTTTAGAGCCTCTGTCTTGTTCATGCACCAGATCTTGTAAGCTCCCGAACTGTAGCTGCGTTTCGAATGGACTGAAGTGCACAGACATGTACAGGCTCCATGAGTGTGACAACAGGCAAGAAGAAGCTAGCTGTCGTGGTAGATGTGGATGCTGAAGATGACGACACTGACGAAGACTAGAATAAAAGGTCTGGATATTTTTCCTTTGTATTTTTCTTAGCTATCAACATGATAAATGAAGGTGTGTGTGTGTTTACTGACCTCAGAAGAATTCCTTGTCATTGCTAAAGTTAAACGTAATAATTTGGCAAATCTACAGCCGAAATACATAACAAATGATCATTGTTAGCCCAATTACAATATCTTGGATGGATGTCTCCGTCACATGTTCAAAGAGCTGGAGATCACGGAAAATCATCTATTGCAAACTGTGAGAGACTTGGCAGCTCTGTGTTTTTCGTTTGTCAGTTTGAGAACAAGTTATTTTTCAGTTTTCGATCTGTTGGAACACTTAATAGTGCACAAAAATGGCATGTTTAAAAATCCAAGATGGCGGACCCAAGATGGCCGCCAAAAAGGTGATGCCATATTTTAGCAGCGAAATAGGTAGCTGTAACAGCTAAACCTAGCTAGTACCTAGTTTTCATCTAGAACTACATATTTACAGCCTTAGAGGACAATCCATCTTTCTTTCCGTCGTTTATATAGATTGTCTAATCCAAAAAGCTTCTTTTCCACGTTACCATGGTAACCAATGCCAAAATTTATTTAACGCGGCTACAAAAGCCTTAAAAATCACTTGAAAGACATTAGTACTTTGTAATCTCCTGAGCGTAGTTCAAAAACACGGTGAAAACGTTTTAAAACTTAGTTTTAAACAATATACAAAACTTTATTTAATTGTTTTAGAAAGCTGAGTGACATCACTTCACCACTTGATAAACCCTGTAAAGCTACTTATTTGACATGGTTATCATACATTAAAACAAACTAGGTGATTTATAGTTTTAAAAAA
>OX419340.1:20966734-21069234 GCA_948470475.1 Galaxea fascicularis | reverse complement strand
GGGACTACATATCAAACAACTCTCTTACCTCTTATCACCTTGCAAAAAAGAGCCGTCAGAATAATAACATTCTCAGAATATAATTGCCACTCTAGTCCACTCTTTCGGAAATTAAAACTACTTAAAGTAAGTGACTTATTATACTTGTATTGTGCTTTATTCATGTATGACTATTACTCCAACAGACTGCCCTTAATTTTTAGCGATTTCTTTATGAGTATCAACAAAGTGCATCAATATCAAACCAGACTGGCAAGTAAGATTTCATACTATCTGCCCAAAGCGAGGACCAATTATGGCAAATTTAACATTCGTTTCTCTGGAGTTAAAGTCTGGAATTCCATTGAAGACTCACTAAAATCTAAAAGTCGTACTTGTTTTAAGATCAGCATAAAAGAATCACTTATCTCCAACTACTGACTGGTTCATTGATGTACTTTATTTTCCAGTTCTTGTGTGTACACATCCCCTTGTCTATTGTTATTTGTGTGTACGTGTGTGTGTGTAAACGTAATCCTGTCTATTGCTCTATGTTCAGTAAGTGTATTAGCAAATTTTTTTCCGCTTGGCCCAGCCACTTAGCTCGATTAGCTTTGCTATTTCTAAGTGGCTGTGCTCTATTCTATTGTAATTTTTTATCTCTTGTATTTGTCTACACTGTGTAATTTCCGGGCACGAAATAAAGATTGTTGTTGTTGTTGTTGTTGCCTGAAAAGCCTGTGTTTGTTGGGTCAGATACATGAGGATGAAATTACAACTTCAAGAGAGCCGGGTACGGCTGTTAATGAACTCACCACAAGAACTTCTTTGCATAATTTAAATAATTTTTGTAACATTTGCCTTATTAAAAATCAGTAATTTTTGTCTTTTCCCCTTAATTCATTCACTTTAATTACCTGGGTTAATATTTTCATGTCCCAATGGTAAACGTTCTCTAGAAATGATTTTTCCAATTAACAGTACTTTTTCAATTTCAGGATAAAACTTAGATAAGGCAAGTGTCTCATCTAGCCTGTTGCAATGGTAGACCGTGCTAGAATGGTAGACCGTTGAATTTCGTAACAGTCCTTTGTGAAAATTAGTAAAAAACGTTTCAATCAGTGTAACATAAACGATGCAAAGCATTGACATCACTTTGGCATTTCATTTTATGTATTCTGCCGCTGTTTTCTAAGCAGCTGGATTTAATGGCACGCGATCACATTAGAATGTCTGTTTATGTGGCTAATTCTTTTACATCAACAACAGCTTATCTCCTCAATCTAGTGTCGGCTTTTGGCATCATTTGAAAAGGTAAACCTCCTGCCTGACGGAGATTCACAGTAAATGGCTTAGAATCACGTCTTTACAGACCGTAAGAGCAAAAACGGAGTTATATAAGTAGTCTATATCGAAGCTTAAGAATGTTTTCGGGTTTGCTCCGTAAAAGCAGTGAAATACGCTCCGATTACGTCGTACGATAAACAGCACAAAATGAGCTTTATCCGCTGGCCATTTTTAATCCACGTGATGTAAGACAATGAAACACTATTTGTTTTAAACACCTCATTAAAAGCAAAGACTACAATAGCTCTCGCCCAGATTCCCTAACTAATAAAGTGGCCATACAGTGCACTAGCATTGAGACAACCAGTTGCAAAATTGTTGAGACATTCGCCATCAAAAACGTCTCTTCTTTCTCTAAAACGCTGCCGCCAACAAATCTGTGAGATACAATACACACCCCCTCCCTCTCCCCCTTTCAAAGTTGTTCCTCAAAGTTTCGAGCATGGTGCTGCACCGTTAACAACATTGATAAGAGGGGGAGGGGGAGGGAAAGCGGAAGATCATGGAAACGTCATTCAAGGCCAAATGGCGTACAGTGTCTCAAGTATTTTTGCAACTCGTTGTAGCTCTAATAATGTTCAGTAGAGTTGTCAGCACCTATAAAGATTTTTAATTTAATAACTGGTTCAAAACTTGACAACAAGGAGCGGAAAACAATAATTAATCTACAATTCATATTTATTGCAAAGTAGTTTCTCAGCTTTTAAATTATTTTATGAATGAAATAACTAATTATGAATCACAGTTAAGGCACACATTGTCAAAACAGGTAGTCGACTTTGAATGCATTTCTTTTAGCTACCTTAAGAATCAATGGGCAAAGACACATTCAATAGAAAAAGATCTTACATACAAGAGGATAGTTGAACTCTGATTATGTGAAGCTATGTATACATCATTTCAGCCATAGCTGACATAGGCTTGCGAAAATACAGCAGCTGATCAAAATATGCTGCCAACTCTTCAGGTGTTGTGTCATCAAATTTCATTCCTGCATGTACATACATACATACATACTTTATTGGCTCGTCCCCACGGGGCTTTTCAGAGTCAAATTTACATCACAAAATCATAAACCAAATACATGACAATAAGAATGTAACAATGATAAAAAAGACAAAGGTCAATAAAATTAGTTAAATTAATTAAATAAAGCAGTCATTAAGAAGCTTTTGCCTGAGTAAACGCTTGAATTCCGTCACGGATGAGCTAAGTTTGAGCGCAGGCTGCAAATCATTCCAGAGAGAGGTTGCTCTATATTGAAAGGTCCTTTGGCCGCTGGCAGTGCGGAAGAGTGGTATGTTCAAAAGTTGAGAATTTCTCGTGTTCCTTGTCGAGACGGCGGATCTTCCAACGAGCTTTGATGTCAAGTACTCCGGAGCACAACTCGTCATGCACTTAAAAACCAGAACAGCAAAACGAAAATAAAGTTGTTGCCTGATTGGTAACCAGCGCAAGTCTTTTAGCAAAGGAGTTATGTGATCGAATTTTTTAGCGCCGCTCAAAATACGACAAGCGAAATTCTGTACTGCTTGGAGCTTGTCCAGATTAGTTTGAGTAGTATTGCTCCAAACGGAAGAGCAATAGAATAATTTACTTAATACTAAGGCATTTATAATAATAATTAGCGCGTGTTTATCAAAAATATGTTTAACGCGGTTAATTTGGCCCAAACGTGACATGCATGATGATACAGTAGAAACAATATGCTCATCATATGTTAAGTTAGAGTCCAGTGTGACACCAAGATCCCTTGCAGCCTTAACGGGCTCGAGTTCCTTCCCCAATAGAAATAGCCTAAAGTCGCTAACCTTAGCAGTCATTTGCCGGCTGCCGAATATCACTAGTTTTGTTTTATCTGGGTTGAGTAAAAGCTGATTATCAAAGCACCAATTCCTAATGCTTAACAAGTCCTTGTTCATTCTTTCTATCGTTTCGTGCTGATCGCGGAGTTGAAATGACATAAGAAGTTTGGTATGTCTCTGTACGTTTGATCACTCTAATTGTCTATGCTGCCGGCTACAATCTGCTGCCATCTCCCTTGATGGAAAATAAGGCTTTTGCTCAACTTTCTTCTCTTTATTGATATTACATAGACCGGTACTCTTAGTTGAAGGTGATTTATTGCTCTCCAATTCACTGTCACTTAGTGAGTCTCTTTGGTCTTTTTAAGTTCCTTCATTTCTTAATTCAAGGCTCATTTTGCGTCTCCTTCGTCTGATACCACGAGCTTGATTCTTGTTGACCATTGTTAAAGCTTGTTGATTCTTGTAGATAAACGTAGGCTCCCTGAGGATTCGTCTTGCGATCTGTATGCTTCCTTTGTCTCTGTTTCGTAAGTTACTGAAAACTACAAGTCGTGCTTTCCTATGAAGCCTTTTGCTATGGAGAAAAAAAATAAACAACAATAACCCCCCGTAGGCTGTAGATAACCAGAAAACTGTCAACTCTGAGATTTATCTTCAGGTACATGTACTTCAAAATTCTCCAAACTGACACTGAAGAAAGATATGCTCACCAGTAAGGAGAACTGACATTTCCATAATTGCTACTGAAAGGGTTTCCATAGTGAGCTATCTAGTGTAACAAAACGTTTCAATTCTTTGTGTAATTTTGTATTACTACAGCTCAGTAGTTATATATTTTAGCATGAATGTGTAACAAATTTGTCTGGCTAACAAACCTGAACAGGATTTGAACCCATGACCTCTTCGATACCTGTGTTAAAGCTCTCTCATTCTCGTCCCCAGAGCCCTCGTTCCTTCTGGCCTGCGGCAGAGATCGAGAGCTCTCATTCTCGTCCCCAGAGTCGTCCCCAGAATCGTCCCCAGCAGGTCCCCAGTGATCCCCAGAGCTCACGATCTAACTCACGATTAAACTCACGATCCTTTATCTCTGCCGCAGGCCAGAAAGATCGTGGGCTCTAGGGACGAGAATGGAGAGTTCTGGCCAGTTCCGAAATATGCGCAGTCGCAGTGAAGGTACATTTTTGTAGCCGTTAGCAACCACTATTGTTTCAAACTTCTGAGTTTGCGTAGAAGAGCCGGAAGTCCGTGATTCACGGACCTCGTGGTTTGGAACCAGCCAAAGCTCTCGATTTCTGTCGCAGGCCAGAAGGATCGTGAGCTCTGGGGACGAGAATGAAGCTCTCTCTCCTCCGCAGGTCTCTCGCTGTGTCGTTGGGAAGCAGGGGAGACGGAAAATGAAAGCGCCCGTGGGTCGATGGGAAGGGGAAAGAGAGACGAGGAGACCTCTGCCATGCCATATAATGTGCTCCCGCCTTTTACCTCTTCCCATCGTCGCCCGCGCGCTTATTAATTTATTATTGTCAGCAGGAGCCTCTGCGGAGGAGAGAGGTTAAGGCTGGCAAATGTTGTTCTGGTCGTCTTTAAAGTGTTACTATGAGCAAAAAATGATTTTCTTTTTTTCTTCAGATTGTGAAAGCGGGTTCGCTTAACACATGGCTGGAAAAATTTTGAGCTTTGATTTTTATCCAAAGGCTGTTTATTTCGAGTACAAGGTTTGGCTTTCCATGGTCCGCCATTACTTATTTTCAAAACTGATCGATTGGATCTAGGGAAAACTGACGTCATTTACTCAGTAGCTTAAAATTTCAGCGTGTAAAGTCAACTTATTGTATATCCAAAACACGACAAAATTCCACTTAAAATGAACGGGTGTCTTTTTAAAACAGAACTTAAAACATTTGGTCGCATAAGCACTTTAAACAATATTGTGGAGCAATACTCCTTGTCCCATAGTGTTCTGGGGTGCTTACCATTTAGCCAAAAAATCCGGAAATTTCGGTTTGAGGTCAAATGGAAAGGCAATTTTCCGGAAAATCTTTTCGGAAATTGTGGACAACCTCCAGAGGTAGTCCACTTTTTCCGTTTGGAACGGAATTTGGGAAATGCCTTTACCATTTGCCAGATCGAGTAAAATATGCGGGATGGAATGCTGGGTAGTTAAAGGTAAGCGCCATTCTCATCCGGTTGGTCATTGAATTCGGAAAATCGCTTACCTTTATGCAACGTTTATTCCATCCGGATTTTTTGGCTTAATGGTAAGCACCCCTGTTTTTGCACTAGTAATTCACTACTGACAGTAACAAATGACAGGTGTCAAAAGAAATCCTGTCAGTACATTGATGTCATTGATTGGGTTCTTTTGCTCCAATGGGACATTCCATTTTTCCAACGTATCAGAATGTGGAATTTGGAGTACTTATTAGGAGGGGAATTGGAAACAGCCATTTCGGTTTACACAAAGGTGTTGAAGTAGGATTGTTGGGCAAGTTGTTAAGCCTGCATGGCGTGTCAGAATGGAACTGGTGTAAAAAAGGCCTGTCGGAATTGTAAAGTCCAAAGAAGTGGCTGGGGCTGGGCCGCAATAAGTGGTCGGTAACGTTCCTGTGATTTAATACCGTGTACGTGTAAATAAAGGAAATGTTTAGATCAAAGAAACAACATAGATGATATTTTGTATAGACATCTCGATATGCTTGACAACAGCCCTTTTCTTTTTCCATACTGGTTTCCAGTGATTATAAACAGTTAAGTTTTTGTCAACCACGCCATTTTGAAACGCAAAACTTTCAAGGTTCAATTTCCCATGAACAGAGGAAAACAAAGAATAAAACGTTTACTCAAGAAAGGCAACAGTACACTCACTCTGATAATAGGCAGCTGCAGCTCCTTTCACTCGGTGTCCACATCGCTCTTTAATCGGTCTCGTCCTTGTACTCGATTTTGGGTGCTGTTCCCAGATGCATACACATTAGGGACCTTAAGCAACGACGACGACGACGACGACGACGACGACGACGACGACGACGACGACGACGACGAGAACGTCATTTCAAAATATAACTTCACGTTTTTGCAACTCTTCCACGATTATTCCAATTTGTTTAACGTGAAAAATGCGGGCTAGCTGTCCAGGGCCTAAATTACTGTGAACGGTGTTAAAGCAAAGAAAACGAAAGAAAAAGTTGCCGTCATGCGCTCACGTTCTCGAGAAAACCTAACATTTGGTCATTTCACGTTGTTGTTTTGAAGAGGACGGCAAAGAAATGTACCAAAATGTAAAACGCACGTGCAGAGTGTTGTTTTGCCTCATTACTCCCATTGTTTTGTGGCGTTCTCGTTGCCGTCGTCGCCGTCGTTGCTTAAGATCCCTAATAGGGAGCTTAAGCAACGACGACGACGACGGCAGCGAGAACGTCATTTCAAAATATGGTAGTAACTTCTCTTTTTTGTAACTCTCCCGATCATTCCAATTTGTTTCACTTGGAAAGTGCTGGCGAACTGTCCAGGATCTAAATTGCTGTGAATGACGTGAAAGTAAGGAAGAAGAAAGAAAAATTTCCGTCATGCTCTCACGTTCTCTGGGGAAACCTAAAATGCTGTCATTTCACGTTTTTCAGTGCTTTGTAGAGGACACAAAGTAATGTACCAAAATTTAAAACGCACGTGCAGGTTGTTTTTGCTCGTTAAAGCTATTGTTTTGGTGCGTTCTCGTTGCCGTTGCGGTCAAGGATGCTAAAGCTTCCCTCAAACTAACAGCAAGAACCCCATGGACCAGATGTTTTTACGGTCATGGTTTTTCGCGATCTTATTTAACGGACTGATCAATAGGTTCAAGGGATCTTGTTACGACTCTGGTGAACTTGGACCAAGAGAAAAGGAACAGTTACTAAGGTAGGAACAGTTACTCACATGAGCGCACAGCGAGATGCTACAAACTGGACAAGAAAAAGAGTAGGGACTCGCTAACGTGACATCCGACACACGCAACTGAACTCAGGGAGAACAAAGACCCTCGTCACAGTCTTTTCTTGGGGCATCACCAACAGCCTCTCAACAGTGCCTTGCACGGAGATGTTCGCTTGTCCTAATCGTCCTTTAAGTGAGGATTATTTCAGTCCAAGGAAAACATGTCGGCTATCATCATTATCTCATCTGAGCCGGTCACCACAAGATCGCTAAGTCTTTGCTCGGTGACGCTCACCTTTTTGGACCAACAATATCTCTTTGCTATATAATTCGTCGACAAATTAAATTGGAATTGCGTGCAAAATCGCCTCCTTTGCTCATTGTGGTTGAATTTTATACTGCATCCGCTTAACTATTGTTATTATAACGGGCGGGAAGCTTATTGTTTACAGGGACAGAAACGTCAGCTTCGGTTTATGTTACTTCTTTTGACTCTTTTGACAGCCATGCATACACAGTGAAGGAAATCATTTTAATTTATTCTTTTTCAGTAAATTTGCAGGCAGAGAACTTGTGACAACTTTACATATTACGTACAAACGCTTTATAAGCGTTGTTACATGTTCGCCCAGAATTAACTAAAAACTGCCACGCAAAACTCTTTACAAATGTACAAACTGCCAGCTGAGCTCGTTGTTTGACCAGTTTCCTCAGTAATTAACTTCTTCCCAAGAGTATTCTTTACAAAAAATTACCACGCTAAAAATACTTCAATGGGTGCATTTACAAGACTGTCGTGTCTCGTCTAGTTGTGAATTTTGATTGGTCGCTCCAGGAAGCTATACCGTGACCGTTTGGGCGCCTTGTTTAGATGATCGAGTCCGAGCCATGGTTTGCTGATGCTCTGCGCACCTAACAATCAACAAACACATGGACCAAGGTTAGGGGTGCGTGGATAAGATACAGCAATATCAAAATAGAAATTCTCCTCCACATTCTTAATATATTTCTTAAGGTGATAATAAGGAGAATTCTATAAACATGTTTTGTCTAATGATTACTTCCTTAATTTTCCTAACCTATCTGTTTGCTAAAGTAGTGACATTGTGATGAGAAATTAGATTTTGGTCACTATTGAAAGTGACAGTGTTGACGTGATACCAGCGAGATTAATTTCATACCAGCATTAGATTCTGACCACTATTGCAAGCAAAAGGGTTCATGTCATACCAGTTTCTGATTTCGGTTGGCATCGGAAGTTGTACGAATAATTCTACACCACGAATAGATTCTGATCAATATTGCAAGTAACAAGGTTCACCGATCACGCCATACCAGCATTAGGATGTGGTCACCACTGCTAGTACAGTGGAACCCCGTTTTACGGACACCCGCTTAATATTTAAGAAATAGGAAACATGTACCGTGTTTCTATCGAGTTAAAGAAACTCGAGTGAAAGTTTGGGAGAACGAGAAATACTGTGATAACACGAGCCGCAGGCGAGTGCTTCCACAGCTTTTTCGAGTTCTCCCAAACTTTCACGAGTATAACTCGATAGCAACACGGAGAACATGTTTTCTATTTCTTTTAGAAAATACCGTGACAAAAAAATGGAAAACAACTTGTTAACTTTGACTATCAAAATGTAAATTCTTTTTGTTCGCGTCATCATTACGTCAACAGCTCGTGCTAGTTCTGTGTTCCTTGTCGAGTTATAGAAACACGATGTCTAACCAATCAGCGCGCGTATTTTCTTAGGACTGTTTTCTAACTCCCTTTATTAAGGACATTTCTCTTTCTCCCTGGGGAAAGCCCATACACTCTTTCAAAATTCAACCCGCTTAATATGGACTCCCGTTAATACGGACAACGGACACTTTTTCCGTCCCCATGAACTAATTCACATAGGGAGTTAACCTCGCTAATACGTACACTCTTTCGTCAACGTTGTCTTTAACGAGCTTTATCTTTTGTGAAGGGACATAAAACATGCTACTGTATTGTCCACAGCGCTAACCAGACGAGATGTCACAACTGTCTAGCTCAAAGTGTACGCAGTTCTCGTTGTTCGTCGATCAAAAAATCAATTACAACGCCTTCAACGCAAATTGGTATCACACTTTAATTGAATGATTCGGTGTTTTTTCTTGGCTTCTAGCTGGATTGACCTCTTTACTGCAAGCTGATCTTTTTCTCTTTCCGGAACTTCCTCCAGTCTCTCCATTTTTCTCTGGGCTCATTTCTTTGCGTATTGCTGGATTTGAAGGAATTAATATCTACGAGTTTTTCTAAAAGTGAAACATGCGTTTCTGGTCCATCAAAACGGTACACGAATGGTATTTCCATTCCTAGACCTCCTCCGCGATTTACAGCTTTTCCACACACTTCCACACTTAAAATGTGTACAGTACTGAATTTTTGACTTAATTTACACTGAACCCACTTCATAAGGACACCCCGTTAATACGGGCACTATCCATGGTTCCTTCGGTGTCCGTATTAGCGGGGTTCGACTGTAACAGGATTAACTTCATACATACCAACAATAGAGAGAGTGTCTAATTGTCGCGGGTCCAGAAAATTGTCCCACAGTTCCTTGTGCGTATACATTTATTCGCTAGCACCATCCCAATTAATTTTCAGAAAGTCCACTACGACAGCAGCAAATTTTTCGCTCTTGGAACTTCTTCCCTGGCTCTGAAGTCCACGTCGATTTCTCTATGAACTTCTTAGTGAAGTTTTTTTCACAATCGTTTAAGTTTTACATGCTTTCTGTTAACCTGCCGCCAACGAGCGGCTGAAAATAAACAATCGCTGACAGTTATTTTTTCCGCTTTTTAATATATGTAAAACTATTTTCCGTGCGCCCCGGCGGGTAGGGACCCGCCCTCTTCGTGCACTTTTGCCACACATGCTACCTGTGAAGAGGTTGGATAACAGACATTGCTGGATCAAACATGGAAGGCCTAAAAAGAGCAATTGGTCCACATATGTTGCATAAATTAAAAACATGCGAATTACACTTCAAAGAGTTACACTTCAAAGAGTGTAGAAATAGGCAAGCGAGGAAGTTAAACGACCATGATAGACGGAATTTTAGACTTGTGCAATGTCTTGCTCGAAGCATTAAGTCCCGCGGCTTACGAAAGAGCCAAGGAAAACTTATTAAACTTTGTTGAAGAAAGCGAGGAGAGAAAATATCTCGATCGAGTGGTGGCACAAAAGACCGAGTTGGGTGAAGAGGGACAGAATGAACATGTCCTTGCTGAATGCTGCATATACCGACTCTCGAGACAATATCCAACTAGAAGCGGCTTATAAGCATTCGTGAATGGCACTGGAAGCGTGGAAAAGGCCCAAATCTTCTGGGAAAACAACACAAAACTACAAGAGATCAGATCCGTAGATCTAGGCAGCTCGGAGAGGACCTGATCAGAGAGGATCTCTGTGACGAAGACCATATATCAGCTCCACAAGACCAAGACGCACCTGGAAGCCCCAATCCCTATGATCGGCACAGTGCTAGTGTCAGTCAAACGTCAAAGCACGAGAAGCACGAGAAGGGCGTTACCGACCTACTCGTAGCAAAACCTTTGTGGATAGGCTGCTAACGGCAAAACGAGAGAAGGAAGACCTCAAAATAAAATCAATAGACACCTCAACAGCCTATCATAGAGTCTACATCATAGTAAACCCAAGAAAAAACTCTAACCATAAAGTAGAAATCGGAAAACGTCCCTCCTGCGATTGTGCAGATTTCATGACGAATTATGGAAAAGAATCATGTAAACATATCATACGGACATTACTTAACATGTGTCGACTGCCAGAAACTGAGCAGTAATCTCTTACATCAGCTATTTCTAACTGATGACGAGGCCTTGTCTATTGTTGGAAATGCGTACTCTTTTATACCGCAGAACCTTGTATATAAAAAGACCACTAAAAAGACTAGAAGAGAAATAAAACAGGACCTCCTTTCAAATGACCAAAGAAAAAACCAACAGGTGTGGACTCTAGAAAGAAAAAAAAAAAGAGGACAAGCACCAAGATTCCGGGCCTGTAGAAAATACATTAACAAGATACCGCATTGGACCAATGTAAAACCACCGGATAGAATCAGAGCTGACAGTTCATTTACAGACGTCACAATACAAGCTTTCAAAGATAGCGGTCTGACAATTTGTAATTCTGTTGAATGAAAAAATTAACATTTACAAAATTTATACAATTTTATTGCGGGCCCAAGAGAGCCCGCAACCCTAATCTTGACAGTGATCAGAGGATTGCGTATTACGCGTGCGCGCCATGTTTATAACAGGGACGCTGAAACCGGAAATTGAAATTTTGTTCTGCAACTAAGAACGATCAGAATGCGAGAAATGTGTCAATTATAACAGTTTGTCACATGGGATAAAAAAAATCACAGAATTATTACCTCGGAGCTAAACCTTGAATGAGAACATTAATTCCAAGCTTTCCTTACGTGATTTAGACGAAAAAATGACGTCGGCGAGGTAGAAAAGAGAACGAAAGAAAAAACAGAACAGACAGCGTATATCAAAACAACGCGTGAATTATTCGGTGTTCGAAACGGAAGCGAAAATAAAGCTTGCTTCTGGATAATTTCACCCGTAAAAGCTAGCAAATGGTCCCAAATTACTTTCTGTATCCTTACAATGTCCTGTCTTGCATCTCTGAAAGATTTTGCCTCAATTTTGAGCAAATAAACATTCCTCCACGACCGGCGCCTTCTTCCTTCCTTCATCGAATATTTAATTAGCTAACTAGTGAGAATCGAAAGTAACGCCAATTTTCTGTCACGCTTTCAAAACAAGGCACGCATTACCATCTTCTCTATTGCCAACATCTAAACAAAAGCTCTTCAAGTGCATTCAGGCCCGCACTTTCTAATCTGTAGTTACTACTAGTAAAATAACTAAGATAGTACGCGGGCTCGGATAGGCCGAGAGGCGTGTTTGTATGACAGTATGTAAACATGGTTGACTTCAACTTGTTTGGCTTTCCGCGCACTAATCACGCAAGCACGAATTTGAAAAAGGTTTTGAGTTGAAAAACTCGACAAGTTAACTTTATTTACCGATTTCCTCGTCGGTTGAAACTTGGAAAATCTTTAGAAACATGCTGTGTCAATTTTTTTTCAGTTGAGCTGGCATTTTAAGCGAGAAAAACCCGTATTTTGGAAAGCATCTTTTTTGCAAAACAAAGACTGATTGCGCGTACAAGCTTCGTGTACAAGACTTCGCGACTGGTAAGAATATCTCTTTTAATCAATGGTCTAACCAAGAGCGTTTTGGTTTTTTTCTCGGGAAAGTTGTTTTATAAAAGCAATAGAAAACTTTTTACCTGTGTTTGCATATCCTGATATAAACACTCGAGGGGTTGGGAGAATTCTCGACAGTTATGCAAACCCTCGACTTCGTCTCGGGTTTGCATGACTGTCTCGAATTCTCCCAACCCCTCGAGTGTTTTTATCAGGCTATGCAAACACGGAAAACGTTTTCTATTGCTTAAATATTACAGTTTGAAATTTGTTTCGCGATTATTTGTTATCAGGATAAACTAATTTTAGCAATTGCACTTAAGTAAGTACAACTTGAAATTTGTTTTGAGCTAATTATTTTGTTATCAGGTTAAACTAATAAAAGTTCAATTTTTACGACAAATGTTACATTTTTGTACCCCGACAGTTTACCCGCGACCCGCAACAATTTACCCCGGACACGCGACCCGCGATAATTAGACACTCTTTAATAAGAATAGATTCTGATCAATATTGCAAGTAACAGGGTCCGCGTCATACCAGCATTGGGATGTGGTCACTAATGCAAGTAACAGGGTTCACGTCACAGCATCTTTGTGCAGTAATGTCACCTTTGGAATACTAAGTTGGAAAGCCACAAAGTAGTACCTGACTACAAAAACCGACTTACCTGGTGCCTGAGGGAGAAAATCTTTTAAAGAAATAGGTTTGTCTGATTCTATAAAAAAAAAAAGAATATCTCTTTAGGGATAGAAAAATGGAAAGAAAATGGTAAATCTTACTGAATAACTTTTGAAAACACGTATCAGATGCACACAGAGCCGAAATTAGCCAACTCGTGAATGTAATGGATGCAAAATTAGGCGTATAAGCGGAATAAAGGGGGAAACTTGAACGACCGCCGATACACGAAAATTTACATAAATGACAACAATATATTCCATTTCAGTCCATAAAAACCGCCGATGAAAAAACAAACCTCTCGCTTGTTGTAGAAAAAAAATGTCTGCAGTAAAAAATTGTTAATGTCGTTAAAAAGAGATTTTAGCCTTTACAATTCTTGTATTTTTCAGTCCTAGTTCTATCATTAATGTAGTGTGGACATACCTGGTACATTCTGTCTCTACTAAAGTACTTAACCTCTCCAATACTACCATCTTAACCATAGCGGAATACTTTTAGTCGGCTTACCTTCGGACAGGTATGCAGCACGTCCCATGTGAATAACAGCGAATTTAACCTAACAAAGAAAATAGATGACTTGTTAAAATCAGCTTTTCGATTTGCCGGCCGTCAGTGTCTGTCTGTCGTTCGATCTGTCAGCCTGTTTCGTTTTCGTTCTAACTGAAAACCTCGAATGTTTCGCTATTTTCTATACTCACAGGTGACTGAACGCCTCTTTCCGCCAGATAAAATTACCAGCTTCGCTACGATGGACGATTCATTGGACTGTTTTATACGAATTTTAAACCAGATCGTTACGAGCAACCTACCTTTTCGAATTCCTTTTCCTGAATGTCTATTTTTTCCTTCACTCTTTCTTTGAACTTAGGGAGAGGTTCTCCCTGTAGATAGAATAGTACGGAAGTTTGTAGTCGGCTTAACGGGGTTCGTTAAAAAGATAGTATTTTGAAACGAATCAAATTATATCAATTTATATCAAACTAAATACTGAGGATTTCTTCCAAACAAATTGTTCAAAACCACGCTGAAAATAACGGACAATAGCCTGACACTCTCTTTTTTCCAACGACAAACTCTCTATAGTATGCAAGACTCTCAAGCTTTCTTCATTTCTATGCTGTATGGCGCGACTCTCGAAAGAAAACAAGAAACATGCGTACTTACATCAGTAATTCTGATCAAGAATGGGGTTCCAAATGTTTGATAAATTTCCTGTGGAAAAAAAAAATTGCAAGGAGATTCGTATAAAAAAATACATCGGTAAAAGCAAACTTCATGAAAGTCTTAATGGTGAAAGTCAAATCTAAGGCGAGGACAACTTTTTACCTTACTGAAATGTGCCGCTGGCACTAAAATTTCATCTTTTCCGAGTTCTAATTCATCCTCGGGAATTTCCTGAAATGAGACATATGACACATTAGGTCTGGAAATACTATCAGCTAAAATCCTCAAACCAAAATCAGTGTTGGAGTTGTTATCATGTCTACTGTTAAAATACAGATTAGTGTTGTCTCCTGCTAGAATTCTGATTCTGTAACTTTTTCTTTTGGACAATGAAAAGAATGTCATCATTTACTCCAGTCAAAAATGGCTTAAAATCTGTTAAGCGTGCGCTTCCAAAGCCCAGCCAGACTAAACTCAACCTGCATGCCGGATTTGACTGTACCCCTGCCTCACTGCGCCTCTGACAAGCAGTTTGTATCACTGATGTGTTAATGTTGTACGACTCATGGTCGCTTAAGCTAACAAACTTACTTCTATTCTAAACGTTCGTTGAGCCTGATTGGTCAGATGTTCGAGAGGTACGTCGTTTCCGACAATGTTGAACACTTTTGAACTAATGATCTCTAAAAGCCGAAGTTTTCCAGTGCCACTCGGTTGTAAATCCACTTGTTCTCGAGCCTCGTTGAGCAGGTCCGACACTGTGCCATCTTTATTTGGGAAAAGGACAAGTTCTCTCTCGTCCTTGAACTGGTTGGCGACCCAAACACATTTGAATTGTCTTTTGTTTTCAAGTTGGTCGATGGGAATACTCAGCACTTGGTAGTAAAGTTTCTTAGGTCCGCGTGTTTTGTAGTATATCAACAGATCTCGTAGTGTTCCTTCATAAGTACATCGTAGGGCATTTCCTGGGGCATCGCGATATCTGAAGCATGGACAAACTATTGTTACCTACACGTCAAAAACTTAAGGTTAACTTATACAAGAAATAAACATGTTATTTGAGTGTCAATTTGGATTCTGATCGGCCGTGAGACGACTGCACTCTGTGCCAACACAGCACATTTTCCTCCAGCATTTTATAAAGATCAATTTTTTTTCTAGAATTAACTTTGCAGACGTTTGTAAGAGCAACAACGGAAAAACCAGTCATACTCTCAGAGCAGTTTCCTCGTTGTCCCAACCTATTTTTTCAAACACCATTTTGCGCCAGTTTGCAAAGACTATCTTCTTGTGACAGGACTTCTAAAATAGTTTCTTTGCAAAAGGCAAAAACTACCTAACTGACTGACCGACCGCGACCGACCGACTGATTGACTGACAGACTGAATGATTGACTGAATAACTCACGGAATGACTACTAACTGGATGAATAACTAACTGATTGACTGATTAAAGGTGAATGACTTACGCCTGGCCCTTGAAAAACTGGAGCATCATGGGGTCGACCTCCAGATGTGCTGATACAGCTTTGGCAACCTACATAACAGCATAATAAAGAAAATATGACAACTATTGTTCCCACATAACACAGTCTAAATTGTTAGGTCATTGCTGCGTGCGGCGTGACAAACAACTGAGTTAAAATGTGAAATTCGACACAATATGAATACTTTCGCAATGCTACAGTGGTGAATGGACTGACATACCTGCATGTAGTTCATTCTTAGGGAAAGAATTACAGTGAAACCAGGGTCATTTGCAAAATTCTTGTCACAAAATAAAACTTCAACACGGTTATGGAGATCCCTGGAAAAACAATGAACACGAACAGCGAGTACCAATATCCAGATCTACTGAGGATCTTAGAACTTTATCTGGACAAAATTACAAGGCGCAAAATTGCCTACCTGAAATAATCCGAGACTGTTGGTAATTCACTGGTGCTCAACACGTCTTGTTCGCATCTACACAGAAATCAACTAGTCAGACTAAATAGAGCCTGTCAAAATATCGTAACAATTTAACCTTGTGTGGATCATCAAGTTTGGCAACCTGGTGCGCAGCCATGTTATCAGGGTATTGGTTACCATGGTGACAAGATCTACTAACTGTTAGGGTTGATCTAACTGAATAAGTAATTGACAGGATGTTTCATGCACACAGACTAATTTAAACGGTATTCAGAATGAACAGATATGTAGCCGACTTAAAGTAGGCCAAACTCTCAACACACAAAAGGAAAGGATTACAAGACACAGTAATGAAGCATGTTAGCAAACGGTGCTCTGTTGTGAGGATTTAAACAACTGATTTCACAAAAGATAACGATGAACATTAGTACAAACACATACCTCTGAAAACAAATTATGTCTCCATCCATTAGTTCTTCAACTCCCTGTTGAGAAAAAGCAAAGGATGTGTCAGAGACCCACGATCTGATTATCTAAATACATAGTGGGGTTGTAACGAGGTATATGTTTTGTCAGTGATCCCATTTTTTGGCTCCAAAATGCTGATCCCTTATTCTAAGAACGTGACAAAGTCTGATCCCTGATCCCACTAAAATACGCTGATCCTAATCCCACGACTTGTGATCCCAGACCAGGGGCTGTGATCCCTGATCCCATATGGTTCGTTACCATCGTGACTTAGGAACACTGGAACTGTTTTGGCACAGAAGGATCACTTAATTGAGATTTGCTGTGTTTTTGTTCTTCACAAAAGAAGTACATTTAAGGACAGAGAACACCCCAAGTTCACTTAACATATTTTGAAGCTTCACTTTTTTCTGCTCTTCTCTTTTCTTTTCACAACAAAATGACCACAAGATTGAATGTATAATTCGAAATTGAAAATGAACAAATAAATAAATAAACAAGCAACCAAGCAAATAGATATATGGTTAGACAAGGCAAGCCAAAACACTCCAGGTGCCCGTCTATTTGAACAAATGGAATAAATTTCATACAGCAAAGACAATTACCCTTTCAAAGGAGACACTCAAGTCCTTTATTTGTTCGACGTAATTTGCTTTCACCTCCTAGAAAACAAAATATTGAGAATATCAAGATAACCATTTCACAAACGTATGTCACTACAAATTATAGATATTGTGAGAAGGTCAAGAATAATGTGATTTAGTAGTCTGAACTCTGCTCTTATTTCAGAAGTACAGGTAGGAAAGTCTAATGGTTGTTATAGGTGAGGCATCAGCCTTGGTAACAATGCACCAAATACCTGCAGGCCCGAAACAATTCTCAAATCACATCCTGACAGTAAATATCAACATAGCTCACTGACTGACAACATGGCAAATGCATGATGAGCTTCACAAAGCTAGTGCATTTTGACTTTTGAAAGATGTTCTATACCTACTTTGTAATTAATTTGATTACATCTCCATGTGTAGCAAGTGCACACATGCATTGACTGAACATACGTTGTACTATCATAGAGTTTTACATCTCAATCTCAAATTACCATATCTATTCCTTGAATAAATCTGGAAATACATTAACACAAAAAACATACTACAAATCTTCACTTCCAACAAAAAACCACCAAAGAAGGTACAGACATCAGAGTTGTACCCTGAGTACCGGAGACGTTCGTTTATATTTGTGAGGTACTCAAGTCATAAGAGTCGACCAGGTAACCACGCAACAAAAGCTTCTGGCACCCAGCGTGGTAGAGTTGTCTTTCTCACCTCAAACATAGCCAGTGGGGTTCCCTGTGGCAGACCTGCTCGCTCACACAGCGTTGGAATGACGTCAACTAAAGATTGATAGAATGACAGCAGTTCAGGAGTTGAACTCAAGAGGGTCACAGCCTGAACCAACATTAATTGTTTGCTCAGTTTTATGCAGCTTTAAGAGGTGAGAAATCATGTCTAGCATGTCTGTGGAAAATGAAAAAGTTGAAGTTGTGGAGAATAGCTTTTCAGTGAGTTCCTGAAAACTAAGTTAGAAATGATGTGAATCTATCCATTACAGGCCTGACAACCCTCCCCCTCCCCACTGCAGGCATCTCTGTGTTTGCCTGGAGAGGGGGCTGGAATGAGACAGTTGTTAATGTACAGTTATGTCCAACAAGTTTGAGTTGTTGATGGTTTTGGCTGAATTACACATTTGTAAATTTAAATTGATTCCAACAATGGAAATACATAATGATTGTAAAGACAATGAGAGTCGTAATAAGTGACAACAGTGGTAAAACCTTAACTGAAAAAAATAGAATGCCTTAACTCACCAAACCTTGTAGATAGAGGAGTGTACAGATGACCCACACAAGCTAGTGTCTTCTGTCTTGGATCATAATGCTTGAAGAACAACAACACGTCATCTGTGCAAGAAGTTGAGAAAGATTAGTGGATAATAAATTGAACCCTTAAATCACCAGCAGCCACAAGAGAATATAGTTTATTGTAATTTAAATGCAAACTCCAATACTGTTAGAGTATTAATATTAGAATATTACTTCACAAAAATATATAATCTCACTTGTTTTGTCGAAGATTGGCAATGACACTTTTCCATCCTCTGTTACAAAAGAGACAGAAGTTCATTTGAGGGAGTAACCAACATTAAAAATACCAGGAGAGGTCATCACCTATTTTCACCTTGCTGAATCTCTATTAAGCAATAGTTACAAAAAGGGTCATGTAAGTTAGCCTTGTCATTCCCATTACATATAAAATGCAACCATGTTCACATTAGAAACACATTTTCCCTAATTTGCAATTCTACCAACAGCAAACAGCATCAACAGTGGCAAAAGCCAGGCACTCACACTGTCATGACCTGGACACCTCTTTCTGTCTCTGTCCATATCCCATACTATGGATACATTTTCTTTGTTACTACAGATTTCTACCACTCCTGATAATTTTGATACTTACAGGTTACGGTATCTGCGGTCCAGTGATTGCATCGCTTTATTTCGGAACATGAAATGGTGGGGGGGGGGGGGGGGGAGTGGAGATGGGTTTAGGAGGTAATCTAAAACATGTTTAAAGGCATTGTGCAAACTATGACGTTGGCCCATTCGCTTCCACTGTTGATGAAGAAACAGATGACTTTTTTCAGCTAGTCATAAGAACAGCAGTAGACATGCATGCGTTTTGACTCCTTGGATTAAATGGTTGTGTCATAGCATACACAATGCAAAATCACGAAACTATCTTACCAGGATCAACTGTTTCCACAAAGAGAAACCACTGATTGCCTTCAACAAGCTGACCCAACTGCCAAGAAATAACGTCTGTAATTAACACAAACAAACCAAAACAACTGACATACTGAAGAACAAAGAAGACAAGCAACAAAGTCAAAGATACCGTTTTGTCTAAGTTTGGTTCTGTGTCTAATAGGCTGGGTCTTGTTGTTCCATTACTTCTTGCCTGAAGAGGCCATGGTCTAATTTGATTGCTTGGATACCCCTGCACCAACAGAAATATGAATTACATGTGATTACACCATAAAATATACATACCCGGTATACCAAACGAATGCTACTTCACAGCATTTTTAAGATCAGGTTTACACAAAAAGTTAATTAAAGGCTGAACCATATTCAAGTACCCTGGGTGCCAGAGACGTTTTTTGTGTGGTTACCTAGTCAACTTGTCAGTTACTGCTGTCCCGTGCAAAAAGCCTCTGGAACAGAGTGCTATTTATCTGAAGTTGCAAGCCAATGAGAAGCCAGGTTAAATCGATCTACATGTAGTACAGATTTTGGACTAGATTGCTGAATGGCTTCTGATGATTCCTTATTATAAACTTATCTGTAATTGATTGCCAACAAGAGAGTGACATGGAGAATGCTTTTGAGCTATCCAGGGACAAAATTGCAATGAACCACGTCAAAGTAAGGAAAAAAAAAAGACAAAATTTGCTGTCATGCGTGCACATTCTGTAGAAAACATGAAATTTGGTCATTTCATGTTCTTGTTTTGCAGAGGATGGGAAAGAAATGTACCAAAATGTAAATGCACGTGTAGAGCTATTGTTTTTGCGGCATTCTCGTTGACATTGCTGTCTGTGTTGCTTAAGCTCCCTATTGGCAGATTCGGAAAGTTCTCCAAAAAACTTTGGAAAAAGCTGTTGAAAATGTTTGGAAGACATTTGATGGCATTCACCAAGCAAGGAGCAAGCAGAGGGAATTTTACACTGCCAACTGGCTTCAGGAAATTGTTGTTAGTTCCAACTAAGTCCTGGTTTGTGTGTGGAGCTGGCCCTGGTTGTTCAAAGGCTGGATGGTGCTATCCACCGGATAAATATCTATCCAGTGGATAGTGCAATTAGCTTTCCCAATACTTATCCGTTGGATAGTGATTTATCCGGTGGATAGCGCTATCCAACGTTTGAACAACCGGGGCCTGAACAGAATGGGCTATCCTGACTACCCCCAAATCATTCTTGTCGTCTGTCCAGTGAATGTTGAAAACGTTTGGAAGACATTTGATGGTGTTGACTGAGCAAGGAGAAAGCGGAGGGAATTTAACACTTTATTCAGTGAAATGATGCATTAGTGGTATTGCCAACTGGGTTTGAAAAATCATCATCCAACTAATTTCAAATAATTCCTGGTCTGTGTGTGGAGCACAACTATTTACCGAAGTGGAGGTGAATAGTAGTGGATATTTACCGAGCTGCAAAACAGCCAGGTAAATATCCACCACTTTCACCCACACTGAAGTGGAATAACACACAACTAGTGTTTATTCAAATAATTTCCTCTTCAGAAACTGAAACGGTAGGCCGCTTTGTTTGTCTTTCACTGCTCAGAGGTGAATAGCACTTTGCTAATCAAGAACGTGCAAAAAGCACTAATATTCAACTGGTTACGCAAAACTAACATAAAATGTTGTCAAACTTCACCCCAACAGATGGATTGCACAGGCTTTCCTGTACAAGGTCCATTTTCAATTCCCACTTAAAAATGGAAAGCATGTTGTTTAAGACAATATCAAAAAATATAATTTTGTTACCAAACCATCTGCTAGGATATCCAACACCTCCTGGAGCTTCTTTGATTTAAGAACTTTAAAACTCCTACAAAATAAATTAATTCAACAATTTAAAACACAATAGATAGCCAAATGAATGTGGCCTTAAGCAGAGTCAAATGTAATAGGATGATAATTTTAATCAAATAAAGTAGGATCCTCGCAGTTGTGAATGTAATTTATGCAATTGCATTGAGAAGAATGAAAAAAATTCAGGGCTTCAATGGGGTTTTTAACTCATGACTTCGTGATACTGGTGCGATGGTCTAACCAACTGAGCTATGAAGCCACTGACATTGGAATTGACAACTGCGAGGATCATACTTCATATGATTCCATTGCTACTGTTCATATATGCAGGGTTTTTATTTAGTGCTCGCCCACCCGCCAATGCGTGTGTCAAGCCAGCCAGGCGGTGGAAATCATAGATTACTTGCGCGGTTTGGAGAGTGGAACTTTCATTTTCAGGAAAATAAAACAACTGTGACTCATTTTTTGACAAATTAATATAATCTAACCGTGAACATACTAGTAGGCTTTTCCCTTTTGAAAGATTTAGAAACCTGGGACACATGCATACAAATTTTCTGTTTTGTAAATATCTAAACTCTTATGGCTTATGTTCAAGTTGTGATTATTACATGAGGTACCTAATTGCAGTCATGATACATACAAGATCTGATGGTGATGATGGCGACAACAACTCATGACACTGTCACAAACATAAAGAAGTTTACTCGCAAAGTAAGAATTAAAAGCTATTTTTATCAAATATTTTGACTTAAGAATTGAAAGTGAGAGTCTTTGTCTGCTGAGCAAGAAGAAGAGGCCGAAGAGGAAGTCGCCTTTGATGCGAAAAGGATGACAATGTTGGAGATGACGAAGACGGAGTGTTGTCTGCATGACTGTGAGTCAGATGCCGAGATTACAGAAGAAATGATTTAAGAAAACTAAATCATCTGTAATAGTAAATAGTCTAACATTGACAAAGTGGTGCTTACAATAAACACCATAAAGAAATAACGACAGCGACACAGTTGTTTCCTGTACATTGTTTTATTTGCTTTGACTTGGGTGGGGGTGGTATTTGGCAAGTAAAGAGTTTTTTGGAAGAGTGCAATTTGAATGTCACTTGCCCAGATGGCGAGTGTTCCCAAAATTTAGTTTTCAACCCTGTGTATGATTTATTTCATGAATATCATTCACATTCATCTCTCTCATGAGAACATATGAACCTACAATTGACCTGCTGTCAATGTCAGTGGCTTCATAGCTCAGTTGGTTGGAGCATTGCACTGGTATTGCAAGCTCATGGGTTGAAGACCTGAATTTTTTTAGGCTTTATGCAATTGCATAAATTGCATTCACAACTGCGAGGATCATACTTCATTTGATTTCATTGCTGCAGTTCATATATGTTTATATATATATATATCATTCACATGCTAATTTTAAATAGTCAATCTTTTAAGACAAGATGTGGGAGAACACCTATTTTAAAGCTTTTTTGATCACAGTTTAGCAACTAACTTTGGCCTAGTTCTCTCTGTGTCGAAGAGATCAGGTCCTTGGTGTCCGGCAAACTGATCCTCTGTGACAACCTGAAATGACAAAATATCATACTCCTAATTTTAGTTCCTAGCTTTTTTCACATGACATCACGGTGGCCATGTTGGTGTACCAAAACAAAGGAACGGCGGCCACAATGGTGGAACTCTATTTTTTGTGCAAATATTGTCTTTTATTTCATCGAACCTATTATGGTTGCTGGTTGTATGATTGAAAATGATCTACAGTAGCTTGGTAACACTTAAAATGCAGCATTGTCACTGCTGTTTTCACAGTCATCATCATTACCACTTCCTGAAGCATAATGATTTGTCTAAAGGACAAGAATCAATTGAAAATAATTTGTGGATTTGTTGATGCACTACCAAAGTCTCCCAAACAAAGCAAAGCAAACAGCTGTTTAGAATGTATTTGGGTTCATAACTTATCTTACATCTGCAGTAAAAGAGACTTCACTCATTCAAGGATTGTGGTTAAACAATCAACTTACATCTACGGTCATGTACAAATGTGCCTCTTGTCTTTCTTTTCTTCTTTGGGCTTCAAGTCTCCTTCAAAGCAAACCACAGACAAAATGAAGAAAACCTTTATTAGAAAAAAATCAACTTTTAATAAAAACATACACATACCTAAGTTACGCATACTTTCAGCAAATATAAATTCAAGTGCTACAGGAATAAAAATTTTTAACATCAAGTATTCATTCAAAAATTTGGAAAAAAAAATATAATATACATTAAAAAAACAAGGGAAATATTTGCTCCTGATAAATAACATACTCTAAGATTTCAATACACACACTTCTGCTCAAAAAACTGAAACAATGAATCAAAGACATCTTTTAAAAAAACAAAATAATAATAATAATAATAATTTAATAAAAATTTATTGACAACAAAGCTAACCATCAAAACCTATTTACAATTAATTTCACTGAAGAAAAAAAAACTATTCGGTCAAAGCACTATTTACAAATCATTTCATTTCATAGGCTCCTGTTCACTTCGATTAAAAAAAAAATTCACTTCAATTAAAAACACTCCATTTTAATTAAGGAAAAAATAAAGGTAGTAAGAATTCCTGGAAAAAAATTTCAGGCAGGCTCTAATGTTTTCTATCTGTAAATCTGAATCTGAAGTCTAGTTGCTGTCCTGAGCCTCTCAAGCATAACATCGTAGAGTGTGATATGGCAAAAGACACTGGCTCTTATTTAGGAAATTGTGCTTGAGTAGCTTTCTCCCTTCTTGTTTAACAATAATAGTAATAATAATATTAAATAATGTTCAGTAAGATTTCAGTTTTACTCCTCAACTAAAAGCTTCGTGACAGGTAAAGCTGAAAAATTGTCTAAGTCTTAGAAAGAATGAGGATTGACAACTGTACCTAGGAGAAATATTTTTAAGATTACTGAGAACTTTTTAATGTTTCTGTGTTGTTATCCTTCTGTCATCTCAAGACAAATAAATAGTGATAAATACACTTCTACTTGAATGTGATGAGATCTTTCATATCCATTTGGGGGAGGGGAGGCTATTTACCCTTACAGTTTGTGTCAAGAAGGGTGCAGAAAACCAGTGTACTTTATCTTACTTTTCCTCCTGTAATCTTTGAACAAGTGTCTCAGGAATTGAACTCTCATTCACATTCTCTAAGATGTCCTCTACAAAAAACCAAAAAAAAAAAAAAAACAGACCATGAGCAGACTTCAGTAGAAATCACACTAAGAAACCAAGATGGTTAATATTGGTACAGTGTATGCTACTAGGACCTGATAATGAGTCTGCAAGAAAGGGTAAAATGTGGGACTTGCAAACAGGAAAATGGCACACAGCCCAAGAGAAACAAATTGTTTGGAAATAAATTCCAATATTTATAATGAGGTCAGATGTGTAAATGATTATTGTTTAAAAACTGAATTTGATGACACATCAGTAGATAACTCAAAATACACATACCAAACACATTGCAAATTAGAATGCCATGGGGATGACAAATTCTGACAGCTAAACCTGAAATATACTGATCCCATGGCTTTCAAAACGTTTTTGGAAGGATCATGGCAATTGGTAATTTTTGGATTTCTTTATTTTGTAAGAAAAAATCACCTGGAGGGATGAAAGTTTAACACCTTGTCAGTTTAACTAATGTCTGGCCCTTAATAAAACCCATGAAAGCCAATCAGTTATTCCTCTCTTCACTAATCTTGTCTGTTCATGCTGCTCACTTAGCATAGTTGCTCACTGCACACTACATACTCACTCATTTCACTGTCTCTAATGTACACCAACATATAAGCATTTGTACAATGCTTTACTGTGATATCGTCCTGAAAAGCAATGTTCATGATGATCAGCATGTAACTTAACTCAATTAAAACAGACAACTGTAATTTGCAAATTTAGGTCCTGTCCAGCACAGTCCAGCAGTCTCACACAAGACCTCTTGTTTTGAACTTGGACATGTTTCTCTCCGATAAACTTCAATGAAGAACTTGTTCTGGATTTTTCAACTTTATTCTTGCACTGTATATTATTTTATATATATATAGTCAAACTAAAATGAATGTGAAAGAAACAACTAAGTTAAATTACAAAATGCCAGAGAAAACGAATACTTACAATTCTTGTTGTTCCCTTCATTGGACAGTGTGTCCATGAAGGGCCTGACTACCTAATTTATAGGTTTGAAAAACTCCCCTGGGGGTGTTCAATCAGGTGCAAATCACCTCTACTTAGCACACTATATGGAAAGCTGCTTGTAAAGCAGTCAAAAGCTGTGGCAAATGTTACCTCATATCCTCCAAAGTTATTATCAATTGCTTCTTTTTTGGTGGCCTGAAAAATTAAGAAACATTTGATATACTACTTGTTTTAACCAAAAGTGAGGTCATTACAGGGAAATCGCAGACTGAGGCCTTGACGTACTGCAAGGTCAATACCAAGGCTGAGGCCTGAGATTTTCCCTGTAATGACTGAACGAATGGGATTTATAAGTTACTTATTTTATGGCTTTTTTTGTGTAAATAAAAATGAAAAGAAAAAGAAAAAATAAAGAACTGTATTGCACCAGAATTGTATTTTGGCTTGTTCTTCCTCTCCAAGATAATAGAACTCAATCTCTGACTGTCCCTTGCCATAAATAAATTTTACATGTAAAGGACCAGATATATTTGTTTTGATGTTAAATGCAGCAATTATTGAGAGGATAGGTTTCCTCATGAGTTTTGTTACTGTGGTTATTAGACTTGCAAAGAAAAATTAATAAACCAAAGAAACAGACAAAATAGCAACTTCACTGGAGCAATCTCTTGTCTATTCTGACCACCATGATAGAAATCTTCCTTAGATTAAACCAATGCATGATCAGAAAAAATACCAGGTTCCTCATTTCATCAGAGTGTCACAATATCACATTTACTCATACCTATAACAAAATTCTCGCATCTGCTTGGCTATCACCAGCTATGGTTTTCACCTTAACAGGACAGTGTAACTGAATGCTATGTGCCATCATGTTTGTGTGGGAAGAGGGCAGTCGCAGTTTCATATTTTCTTTACCATGCATCTCTGAGTGAGAACTATTTTTTTCCTGAAACGTTTTTCTCTTATTTCTTTCTTGAATTTTGTTATAATCAATAATGATTTCTTAAAGCATAGACAGGCAAATATTGACGTTAAAAGCTGACGTTTCAGTGTCATCGTGACACCATTCTCAAGGCAAAGTGAATAATTAATGCGATGATTTGATTTCTATAGTCTCTAAAAATTAAGATAATAACCAAGGATCACAAGTTCTTCAAGTGAATACCTTTACGCGAATCAAATCCATTTGCATGTTTAGGGATGGTTTAAGTTTTCTTATAAAAAGCATCTCCTTAATTAGGCAATCAAACTTGTTAGTACATTTGGTAAGCACATGAAATTGTTCTGAAAGACAAGGTGGTACATTCGAATTATGTTCGCTAAAGTAATGTTTACAAATTGACGAAGATTTTTGTTTGTGTCCGTCAGTGCGTTCGTGGAGGTGGCTGCGAGTGTAACCAACATATCCTGCATATTTGCACAGGAAATTTATAAACTACACATTGTTGGTTAACAGTGGCTGGCTTGACTTCACGAACTTTAAGGTCTTCGTTGAGTTTTTTGCTGATAAACACGGGCTGAATGGTGGTCTTGATTTTTGAGCTGAGGTCTATGAGACGTTTTTTCACTACATTAGCAGAGACCTGATCTTTAAATTAATGGTATGATCACTCAGATGGGGTGTGTAGTCATGTCGGTTGATGGAATGTGCTGCTGGTCTGTGTCAACTACTCCGGTTTGCAAAACGTTTATTTCTTGTTCAACACACGTTCAATATTCTCTAAGCCCAAAATCGAGCTAAACTCACACGCTTATATACTTATGTAAATCTAGAAAGTTCCAAAAGCGTCTCTGCATATATTACGGATTTAGGACAATGCAGACTAATGAGCTACACTCTAAACTCTGCTGCCAAAACACTTAAAAGGCGACAGAATGAATTTGATTATGTAAGAGTTATGTAACAGTCTGCTACCTTAGAATCTACGAATTGCTTGACAGCTAGATTGAATAAATGCTTTGGGTACTGAAGCTTTAAGAATACAGTCTCAAGTTGAATACAGTCTCAAGTCTCACAAGAGAAATGCCACTGAATGCCAATGAAAAAAAAAAGAACAATTCATACAGGTAACAACAATACAATCCCCTTACCAGTGACACCACATCATCATCAAACTTGGCCCACTGAAATATGATGAAAAGTGTCATGAACATGAAGCACCTTATAAACTTTTTTACTATTCAAGGATTTGTATGTTTACAGTATTTCCCTTTCAGGGTTGTCACTAGGATTTTACTTACATTGATAAATTGGTTGAAGTATGTGGTTGCAGATCATAAAAAGTTTCAAATTTACAACCTCACAGATGTGAGTTCCTATATTCTGGGGCAAAATTAGCCAGCACAAAATGGTCTGACATTTGGGGGAAATCCACCAGCTACTGGCTCCCAATGACAACCCTGCCTATACAAGATGAATCTGATCTTTGAGTGCTGGGATGGAATCCTAAAGTATAACCCATCCAATGTAAGCTGCTATGCTGCATTGATTTTGATCAGAAAAACAAGGTGTTTCTAACTTTAGACAGGGCTTTCAATAAAACTGGTAGCAGGTGTATGCCCTTGCGATAGTAGGCAGGTGTGGTAATCTGGCAGTAGTGGGATCACAAAGAGTTACCACATTTAACAAAAGCTAAGGAGCAGGACTTCCCAGCTGTGCTGCTGCTCATTTTACCATAACATGTAAACATGGAAAGAGTAGCTAGTTAGAGGAAATTTCCTGTTCTGCTATTCCATACATCTGTACCAGGTTTACCTGGTCTCACTCAAAAAGCAGGCCAAAATGTTTGGGATACTTCACTATTTTTCCATTTGAAAAATAAATTGCTTCCCTTCCTCCTTAACCCTTTCACTCCCGATAGTGCCAAATGGCACTCATAGATTTTACTCTGTCTAACGCCAGACGATTTTACTCGTCGATGGAGAACCCCTTGGGAGTGAAAGAGTTAAAAATATTGGGAATCAGCAAGGAAATGGGTATTCAAAATCTTGTCAAGGTTATGCACTTCAACATTGGGTAGGGATGTGCCATGCAAGTCAATTATTAATTTATTGTCATTGGTTTTGAAATTGTACCCACGAAAGGTTAGAAAAATATAAAGTGTCCCGACAGCAATGAATAATTATTATTAGTCTAAGTTAAAGTAGATAAAGCAATCATACGATACCCTTCCATCGCCACTTGGGTTAATATAGACAACATAATGCCCACCGTGGTTATCACCTGTAAACAACATAACAATGTAGTTAATAATAAACATGTCAATAAATATACCTCTAACTTGACCCCCGACTCTTAGTATGATAAACTTGCTAGGAAATCAAATTTGTAAGGACTGTTTTCCTCTGAAAGGAAGGGGGGGGGGGGGGGGGAATGTCAATCTTTTGTGCAGGTTACAGGTAAATTTCCTCAGAATTAAAAAAAAAAATTCAATGGCTTCTCTTGCCACTCTCTTCTCTCTACCGGTACATGTACTTCTGAAGTATGTTTTTAACTTACAATAAGTTTTTTTTTTCATTCAGACTTAATTTCACTTACCACTATGTACAAGAACAGCATGTAATGTGTAATGCCCTAAATGCTCCTCAGGCTCTTGAAGAAACTGATTTAAATCAAGCTTCTCCATAAATTCATATCTGGTGAATAATACCCAACAATTAATTGAGTCAAGTCATTGAAATGGACTCACAAACAAACAATTATATAATAACCTCACAATGTAGTTTTGCTATTTTGTGGGAGAACAAACCTGTCATTTATTTTAACATTGGTGTCTGTTAAGGGATCATACTGAAATCTCATTAACTGAAGATGAAGCACTGGAGGAAACTTGGCAAAAATTACACCTTTCTTTGCTTCCTGATGAGAGAAATAAATAAGCATCACTAAAACAATGCTAAAGGACACAAGAAGACCAGACCAAGCACCATATCAAGTTTGTACTCAGCCTCTTTGTTACAAGATCACACTTTAATGAGTTAACATCATGAAAAGTGAGTAAGGGTAAATGTTAATGTTTGTTATTTATGAAACAGCTTGAATGTTATACATGTCTTATGGCTCAATTTTATCATATTGTTAAATTGAATTTAACATGTTAGGTAACTACGAGGAGCAAGCATTGTCTATCTATGTGGCGTGTACTGGCGTCTAGCAGCTAGCGTTTTTATTGGTGCTAATGGTTAGCATTTTTGGCAGCTAGCAGTTGGTGTTTAGTGACAAACTTTCAGTGATTCTGGCTCCCACACCTAGCAACAGTGACAGTCCTCACTGTGGCTCATGCTGGCTTAGCAGTGCACTTGTATTTTGTGTGTGGCGTTTTACCAGTCAGGCATTTATTTGTTATTTGCATTTTTTCCCCACCCACCATCATTTGGAGAAGTCACAGATGCCCCATGGTCAGCACTAGGGGTGGTCACAGCCATGGTTCATTATGTCCCTAGTGGTTCTTCAACATCCCACAGAATAATTGTGGAGAGTTGTGAGATATGACCTCCAGTTTATTGTCCTTATCCGAGAAGACTAGAAAGTCTAACCATTTGCAAATGTCATTGCAAAGGAAGCACTTTTGTTATTTAAAGACCCTGAGTGTTGGTCCGGCCAGTGCTTTGAACCCATGACCTTCTGCAGGGTAGTCCAGCACTCTACCAACTTAGACAAACAACACATTTCCAGTCCAGCGCTCTACCAACTGAGCCAACTGGTCGGCGGTTGTAGGCATTGCCAGTGAACTTCTTCTTACAGTGAAAAACAATGGTTGGTGGACAGGAATTGGCCAAAAACAATACTGAAGACAAAACTTGCTAATTTTTATATAACATCCTTGGTGACGCCACTAATATATCCAAGATACCAGATTTCTATATTTGACACAACTTTGCTTTGTAGTCACAACGGTGAATCAACAAAAACAAAGTAATTAACAGTAAGCTTTTTTCAGCAAAACCAGTACTTAGACAAACAACACATTGCAAGCAAAATATGATGGATTTCACTCCATATATACAGACAGGCATGGCACATAAGTTAACTGTTTTTGAAAACTTGATTGCAAACAAACTGAATGGCTTTCAAAACCAAAACACTGATGTTGTTTAGAATTTGCAAAATGTCTATAGAATTATCCTTTAGCTTAAATGGTCCGTATAAAAATTACTTGTGAAAGCATTTGGCAAAAACAGTTACCACGCTATAGGATCACTGTAGATATCTTGAGGATGCCATACTGACCTGAAGGCCATATTCTCCTGCATCATATTTGTTGTCACCATCCAAAGTTTCCACAGCAATATACTCTTTAAAAGACTCATAAACTGAAACAACACAGTAACAGAGTGGAAAATTTGCAAAGTAACAATAACATCGAAGGAGGTTAAAGCTTTACACAATAACTACAACTGCAATCATATAGTAAGGATATGACTGACCTTTGAAGCAAAATCTCTATTTCTGCACAAATTATGTAGGAAAATAATTACATTTTTCAATAAAAGTTCACAAATCAGAAAGGTGTTATGACCTCAACATGTTCGCCCTTTGGGAAATGCTTCTGGGCAAAGAGCTCTGACTGCACTTTGTTACGAAAAATATATTATTGCGTGACTCGCGTTACTGTCTGGAAGTGTCTAGAATCTCCTTGCATATTTAATTAGTGCTGTATCATCGTGATTCAGTAATTCTATTTTAAGCCGTTTGCATATGTTGCTATAAATAGTTTCTTATTGTAATGTTACTTTATTTAGTTGAGTCGGAAAGTTCTAGAATTTTATGTTGTAAAGTATATAAGCCGATCGGTGTAGCTTTAGAGTTTTTCTTTAAGTAAGTCTGAGAGCTGAGAGCTGAGAATTGAGAGCGTTGGCAGAGGCCGTGTTTATTGAAGTGAGACGGAGGTCGAGTGTAATTTTACAAGCCTAGTGTGAGCTTATTGTGAAGCCTTGTGTGGAGTTTACTATGTTTGTTTGGAATAAATAACCTTGTTGCTGTTCCGACAACCCTGCGTTCTGTTTAGACTGCAAACAACCCACTTCTCAACACAACGAACTCGTAACACACTTTTTTTTTTACATGACACTGAGAGCTGCTAAACCCACACTTTTGCTTGATCTTATGCTCCAGTGGAGAACTCGAAGCAGAGCTAAAAAAGGCTGGTGAAGTGAAAACAGAGAATGAAAAGTAGTCATCATCTTTCAGTTTTTCACTTGGTTGCTTGGCTTTGAAATCTTTCCCATGACTGAGTTCTACAAAGAGTTACTTCCCTTGCATGTCTTGTGATAAAGAGAACGTGCCTCAACTGAAACAAAAGCAGTTTCCTGCTAATTTTGTTATATTGTTGTTGACACAACAGGCCAGAGGTTGATGTTTCATTGGTTTGTGGCATCATGCAACAGAGCCTCCTGTGGAGGCATGAGATGTTAGCAAAACTTTGTCAAAAACTAACAGTTGATTTTTTGAGGCATAAAATGTCGAATTTGAACAAATTTATCGGGCACAATGATTTGACAGATGAAATTTGTGACATCATTACCCTGATAATGACAAACAAAATGATGTTGGGGTATTTTTCTCCTGAGGCACCCCGTAATGTGAAATGCATATGAAATTTGTAGCTCCTCAAAATTTACATGTGAATATCTTCCAAACCAATCAGACTATTAAAAAAGCCTCACACTGTTTTGTTGATTGATCCCTTGTGAATGATAAGGTGTAGCTGTTTTGCTTCAGTGCCCTCTTTTGATACCTGATAAATTCATTAGAATGATCCTTGATGATTTCAGCTTCTTATGGCTCCCGGCGCTTTGCAATTCGGTTTCCTTAAAAGCAACATGTGCACAAACTTTTTCATGAAGGGCACCCTCAAAGGTCAGTCGTAACCTTAACCTCTGAAATTAATTTTATCGAAAAAGATAATAACGGACTGCAATACTCACTGTCTTTCTTGCCTTTGACATTCAACTGAATATCATAAAAGGGTTCTTCTCTGAAAACAGAATTTATCACAAATGTTAGAAAGTTCTCTAGATACTGTACAGAAAAACATGCTTACAGCAGCATGTCCTTGTCAGGCTATTTTTGAATGAAGTAATAAATTCCAAATGTTAATATTTCCTCTTCTTTGCCAAAACAGAATAATGACATTTAATGTAAAGCAGAAACAACTGTTGCTGTTATTAAATGTGAGTATGTACATTATAATTTCCATATTCAAATTTCAAAATCCCAACATCTCAGCTGGTTAGAAATGGGAGGCACCATAACTCTTGAACATTAAAAACTAATTTAAAAGTTTCATCATTAGTTGAGGGGATGGGATAGTTGCTGTTATATTCAAGAATAAGCCCACTGTTCCTTCAAGCTTTGATTCTTGTCATTGCCACTCATGTGGCTTGGGGTCATTAACTGTTTCTTGTACCCTGGAAAGGGGAAAGGTGGCTTGTACATTTTCTAAATGTGTCCTGAGTGTAAAGCATCCTCATTTGGTTCTTCTGGTACTCACCTCTGTGATACATAGTCTACATTTGTACATTTAATATAGGACTGTGGAGGAAAAAAGTAGTGGAATAACTTAAACACTGTGCACACTGCAGTAACAAAAACAAAAAAGGAGTAACACCTTCCCTATAAAAAGAGTGTAGGTATCAGATCTAATTGCTTACTATTGTTTATTCCACCATGTCCTTGCTACTTTGATATTTAGAATAAAACAAAAGATTTACAACAAAGGAAAAATTATCTGTACCCTTTATACACCTTTTCCCAAATAGCTATGATAGCCATGATTATAAAGGCTTGAAACTAAAGGGCCAGCCAAATGGATCCAACATGTTGATGCATACATACATACATAATCTTTATTTAAACACAATGATTTTAAGTGTGGTTTTCCGCTGGCTGAGGAACAAAAGAAGCGGAAAATGTTTTTCTCACACACGGCTGGGAGTCTGGGTACAGGTGTGCAGGGGTTTCAGGTCACATGGCTTGTGTAAGGTTTCAGTTTTTGTTTTGCCATCCACCATTGCCTGACGTGTGTGTTTAGTTCTTTCAGTTTCCAGTCTTGTTTGCTGTGTTCTCAGTTTCTTCCGTTTTTGATGGCAAAGGATAATTCTCGTATGAAATCTAGAGCTGCTAAATGGCTTGAACCCTACAACAAGAGCCCATCGAATCGTTCTTCCGGGCGAGGTGGCGATGACCATACATCTGATCGCAGTGCTTGTGGCGGGTCGAGTAGGAGTAGTCATGCACGTTCTTCGCCTCTTCATGCCTCTTCAGAACCACCAGACTGGGCGAAGGAGCTTCTTAAGCAGCAGCAAGCCAATGCTACTGAATTGAAGCGCTTACAGAGCGAGATGGTGAGCTCGAAATCTCAGGGCGCTCAGAAACCCCGTGCAGCAGATCCAGAGTTTTGCTTCGCTGGTAACAAGAAGCAATACCAACTAAATAAGGAAGTATTGGAAAAAATTGACAAAGCGCTGGCGATGGATGACGGTGAGGACCGTACTAAAAAGCTCACTGAAGGTAAGGATTTGCTCTTGGAAAGGAACAAGCACATTTTACTTGCCGAAAAGTACGGTTGGGATACGGTCGCTTGCTATACTGCCGATCCGCTTGCTAGCGACTCGGATGACGAAAAGAAAATACGGAAGGCCGTTAAGAAAAGCAAGCAGTTGAGGGAGGAAAAGAAAAGAGCGGCTTCCACCAAGGTTCCGAAGGCTAAAGGAGTTATTCCACGTGCTTCGGAAAGGAGGGTTATCCTTGAGTGCAGTAATGTGAGTTACGCAACGCCATTAGTGGCGGGAAAACAGAGTCAGCCATGTGACGGCCGGTCTGTCCTTTTTTCGTTGCTTCAAGCCAGGACACTTTGACAGGGAATGCCGTGTTGCATATGTCCAGAATGGGGCAGGAACTGTTGGACAGTCCACAGGAAACTATCAACAAACAAGCCAGTAAATTCTTGATGTCCGGGGCGGCCGACGATCTCTACCGTGATGGTTCTGTGAGTGACTGTTGTTATGCTATAATCAAAGATGATTTATTTGTTGATGTAAATCATAGTTGTGTTGTTGTCAAAGGTCGCTTGCGCAAGAACATTGCTTTCTGGCAGAATATCGGTGCAAGTAATTGGTTACTGAGAGTTATTCGTGAGGGTTATTGTTTGCTGTTTGTTGAGTTACCTAAGGGGAAGTTTTTTCAGAATCACAGGAGCGCGTTATGCAATGCTGAGTTTGTGTCTGCTGCGACTTCTAAATTGTTGAAGTCGGGTGCATTGGTGGAGGTGAGTCCTACGGACCTTCTTGTGTGCAGTCCATTGGGCATAGCTACGAACAGTTCAGGGAAGCTTAGGCTTATTGTGGATTTACGCTATGTCAATCAACATCTCCGATCATGTAAATTCAAGTACGAGGACATACGTACGGCAGCTGATTTGTTCCAACGAGGCGACTGGTTCTTCAAATTTGACTATACCAGTGGATATCACCATGTGGATTATTTTGTTGAGCATACAAAGTTCCTTGGCTGCTCTTGGATGGTTGATGGTTCCTGTAAGGTTTTTAAGTTTACCATTTTGCCTTTCGGCCTTTCGGTTGGTCCTTTTATCTTTACAAAGATCCAAAAAGCCCTGACGAAGCACTGGAGAAGGCAGGGAATTCGTGTATTTACTTACCTAGATGACGGTGCAGGGGCAAATTCTGATTTCTCTGAAGCACAGCGGGTTTCAGACATGGTGCGAGTGGATGTGCGGCGTAGTGGTTTTGTGGCCAATGATGTGAAGAGCCAGTGGGTGCCAGTTCAATCCAGGGAGCTGTTGGGTTATGTCCTGAATTTACATGATGGAACTTTTCAAGTGCCCCAAAGAAGGGTAGATGCTTTTCACCATGTGCTAAGGGATGTTATAGCTCACAAGTTTGTAGTATCTGCATGCATGGCAGCCCGGTTTACAGGACTCCTGGCTTCCATGGGTTTGTCACTGGGTCCAGTGGTACGCCTTTGGACTAGAAGCTTATACCGGGACATCCTACAAGCTGGTTCGTGGGACAGGCCTTTCAATTTATCTGCAGATGTCCAAGGTGAGGTTGTTTTCTGGGAGAAGAATTTTCATAATACAGGCTATCCGATTTGGTCTCCTAGTCCAAAGCCTGAAGTTTTGACTTACTCAGATGCTAGTAATTCTGGTTGGGGCGGATTTGCTGTTCAGGTTGGGGGACAAGTGGCAGTAGGAAATTGGTCAGTCGATGAGAGTAACAAGAGCTCCACCTTCCGGGAATTGTGGGCAACTGGTCTAGTTCTGAAGTCTTTTGCTCCCCTGCTAAGAGGCAAGGAGGTTCTACACAGAACTGACAACAAGAACACTGAGATCATTTTGTCGACAGGCAGCCGCAAATCCGACCTTCACAATGAGGCAGTTAATATCTATAGGCTGTGCAGGGAGTTTAACATTCGTCTAACCGTAGAATGGATCAGTAGGGATTTAAATGGGGTTGCTGACGAGCTGTCGCGGATTGAAGATTCAAATGATTATAAGCTCGATCCTTCCTGTTTTGCTTACTTGGACAAGTGCTTTGGTCCACACACAGTTGATTGGTTTGCGAGTACGAAGACTAAGCAGTTAGAGAGGTTTTGTAGCAGATTCCTCAACCCTGGTTGTGAAGCTGTTGATGCCTTTACTGTCTCTTGGGCAGGGGATTACAATTGGCTGTTTCCTCCACCTGCGCCACCTGTCTGATGGAGGGGAGGATGGAACCCTCTTAGTCCCGGAATGGCACTCTGCACCCTGGTGGCCCCTGCTTATCACCAAGCGTGGTACGTGGAGGGGGTTTGTACCAAACTCCCTTAGGATCCAACCTTATGAGGGTATCTTTATTCCAGGAGCTGCTGCCAGCTGTGTCTTTACAACAGGTGTGCCACCTTTTGGACTACTGGCACTTCAGCTTTGCTTATGTGGCTCCCATGTTGGGACTTAGAGGCCTGCTTGCTGCCTTGTGTTATGAATTATTCTAGCGACCAAGACACAGCCGCCGGTAATACCTTGGCAATCCAGTCATGTCCCTGGTGGCTGGTGCCATGCATGCCATCATGTCTGCTATCGTTTGAATACAAGCTTGTTATGGGTACCTGTTTGGTTTTACCAAGCTGTTATGGCCTCTCAGCTGTTTTGGCAACTAAAGGCCTGTTATGGGCTCCAAGCTGTTATGGCTTCCTTAGTCCTTCTGTTATGGACCAAAAAAATTTTAGTGTGGGTATATGCATGTGGATCTACTCCTCTTTATGGTATGTGTGCTTACTGGATATGTCCCTGCTCTTATGGGCATTTATTATTGTGTTACAGCTACACAACCCATGGTGGAGGAGGTAATCTTTCCAGCTGAATTTCAAGCAGATCGTTTTGACCATCCAGAACTGCGACAGCTAACACAGGCGTTACCAGCTATATTGGTTCGTGATCGCACTACTACAACAGTTGCGTCTTATCTGCGTGTTTATAAATCGTGGAAGTCATGGGCCAGTTGCCATGATGCTGCTTGTTTGCCAGCAGATTGCGTGGTCTTCGCGCTGTATGTCGTATCTCTCATTCAACAGACCCGGTCAGTGTCTTCGGTGAATTCTGCAGTGTACGGTGTGAGTTGGGTTCATAGAAAGAGTGGTTATCAGGAGCCGAGTGAGTATCCGGGTAGTGAAGCAAGTGGTTGATGCTGCCAGGCGAATTCTCGCCAGACCGGCTGAACGTAAGGAGCCATTGTCTTCTGTTCTGGTGCGGAAAGTGATCAGTCGCCTTGAAAAGGGTAACCTTGGTGACCTCCAGCTGGCAGCCTTGTTTTCCCTAGGTTTCTTTGGTTTTCTTTGATGGGATGACTTGCGCCATTTGTCAGTGGACAGTTTTTATTTTGCTGATTCCCATGTAGCTATTTTTCTGGAAAAACGGAAGAATGATCAGTTCCCTGAGGGGTCATGGGTTTTTGTAGCCCATTGCAATACACCCCCTTGCCCCGTCGAAATCATTGAGAAATTCTTGAGAATTGCAAACCACTCCAAAGGCTCTCCATTATTTCGACGCGTGTTGCATACCAGGGGAGGAGTTCGTCTGCGGTCTTACAGTCGGGCAAAGGAGCTGATCAAGAAGGAGCTTGGCAAGGAAGGTCTGGACCCCACTAAGTTTGGAATCCATAGCCTACGTTCAGGAGGAGCCTCTGCAGCAGCAGCTCTCGGTGTGCCAGACAGACTCTTCCAGAGGCATGGAGGTTGGAGAAGTGAGAAGGCTCGGAACAATTACATAAAGGAGTCTTTAGACTCGCTTCTACTTGTTACAAAGTCCATTTAGGATGGACTTGGACATTGTTTTTATTTCTGTTTATGCCAACAGCTGGTGAAGTGAGGAGGCTTGGAACAATTTACATAAATAATGAGTCCTTAGACGCGCTTTTACTTGTTCAAGTTGATCAAGGATGGTCATTGACATTACCTTTCATTCTATGTTGTTTATGCCAGCAGCTTGTTTGCTCGTGTGTACATGTAGTTATTGGACATTCAAGGAACTCTATTTCGATCATTACATGTCCACTTTTGCCATCGAAATCGTTTTTGTGTGTGTAGAAAGTATGTTATAGTTGATTTTTCCTATATTTCTGCGCTCTTTGCGTTGTACAGTTGTGTGGTTAGGCTTGGCATGGCTCCAAGCGGTGTGTGAGAAAGCTATAAAGCTTGTGGGGTCGTCCAACATTGCTGAATCCAACATGTTAGATGATGTTGGATGATGTTGAACGAAGTTTGATTTCCATCAAATATTAGAGAGATTAAGCATGATGTTTATGGCCAATGGCAAACAGGAAACGGCAGGCTCCTGGTCATCATAAAAGTGTGAAAATTCTCTCATTTTAACTTGTCTTGTTCCTTTGAGAAGTTGCTTGATATCTGGAGCTAACAGGACACAAATTAGCTAATATCAAGCAGGGTTCTTACATTTTTGGCAAAACCCTAATTCCACTCCGACATTTGTCATTTGGTGTAAACGTCAAGCTTAACCTCCCTATTGTCTCCAACACCGTCGAATATCTCTTTTGTTCTCAGGTGTGAACAACAATGTTGCATTCATATGGCCACTGTGTTCAACATTGTTGGATGCTCGCATGCCCACCGAGCTCACTTTCCAGGTATCTATCCACAGTAATTATTTATTGTTTACATTTGCTTCACCCATTGCCACATGAGTGTTCAAGCTACAGTTTGACAAATGAACAAAGATTCAATTTCTTGATGAAGCTCGAAAACAAATAATCCTCTTCAAATACAAAGAGAGATGGTCAAGCAGTAAGACACTGGAAAGTGTGAAGATGGTCTAATGTGGAGGCAGAAAGACTTATCAGTGTTGCCTCATTTTCTGGGTAAATCAAGGATTCATGCTAGATTTTGGTGCCAAATTAATGAGTCCAGCATGTTGCATTTACTTGGCCACACAGTGCAACATTGTCGAACAATGTTGGATTCAACTATGTTGGACACTGTTGAAATCCTTTGGCCGGGCCTTACTGACAATAATTGGGATATGGTCCAAGGGTTGGTCTTACTGGGATGAACTGGCATTAATTCTATAAGACGATTTATTTTGTGGAGCAAGAGATAATTGAAAACCAGGAAAAACTCTTGGAGAAGGGCATAATTATGATCCCTGGCAGAGTTGGGGTTTAAAAAGCATGGAACTTCAAAACAGTTGAAGGAAAGACCAAAACAGCCACATATAAAATTACAAACAGCTCATTACACAGATACACACCAGCATTTTTCCTTCCAACAATCTGGGAATTGTGCCCTGAAAACACAAAAAAGGAGATGAAACTAACTACTTAATAACTGAGAATGAGGTCGTTAGCAGAAAATCTCAAACTGAGGCCTTGCCATATTGACCAAGCAATAGCAAGGTCAATACAGCTAGGGAGAGGTTTGAGATTTTCCTGTAACGACTGAACAGTCAAGGTTATTAAGTTATTTATTATAATTATGGCTAACAAAAGGGTTCTAAAATAAAAAAAAACAAACAAACACTTAAAGCAGAAGTCGTAGCTTCACAGTAACCTCTTCATTAATTTTTCGAAACCCAGGTCAAACGTTTCAGTAACAGTTTTCCTGGTCGTGTTTTTAGTCTTTTGCTCTAGTAGCAACAATTTTCAATGTAAATAAAACAAATGTGGTCTTTGGACGACTTTTTGTTTTTTTCTTTCTTAATTTGCATAATCTGTAATCGGCCCATGGGCATTACGGGAGAATAATGCCCTAGCGCTTTGCTTTGCTTAGCCAATCAAAGCATGCGTTATATCGTCTACAAACACTAACCATATAATAAAACTAATTCATTCACAAATAGTACTTAAGATCCCTTTCAGTCACCAGTGATCTAATAATATACATGTATTTTATGATGGTGAGTTGGAATGGGATAGTGGGCAGGGGTTTCAATATTTTTTGGAATAGATGTCTGAGCTAACTAAAGTAGGTGGTGACCTGATGAACACTTTTTAATCAGTTGAGTGAAAATCTAGAAATAGTAGGTGGCAGATTTCGCCAGTTGCCGGCTTCTAATGAAATCCCTGAGTGGGACAAAGGTTGTTACTTTAGTGCACCATAGTGGACCTTCTTTGGGGCACTTGTTCATGATAAAAAGGTGTTGGAAGTTAAGTTTAAAACTACAGTCAAATACAGTATAAGTTACATACTTCCACACATGTTCCTTTCATTTTGCTTTCCATGTTGTCAATTAACTACAAAGAAAAATGTACCAGTCATGCATCTGTCATCCATAAGGAATGTCACCAGCATGTTGGAAAAGCACAAGTGAAAACTCTTTCCTTCAATGTTCATCAATAATCCTGATGTTGCCACCAGGAAACATCACTCTGCTGGCTAATTTAACATTGTAAGTGAAGCCTTCATTACACCTCATAACTTGTAACCACCTGTTACAGCTGAATACCCTTAAAAGCATCTTCAACTTGTCAGTGAACTTTAAGGATGCATTTTTTTTGGGCTATTCCAGAATGAGAATAGAAAGAATGAATGATGGGACAACATAAAAAAATGACTATTCTGAAAGCAGAATGAAAAGGCACCCTTCCAGACTTGTTGCTGTTGTCCATATGCTTACGGAAGCTTGATAACAACATCTTCCACATGTTTTTGCAATGTGCTGGGGAAGGAAAATACCCCTCTTTCATCTCACATGAAATGCTGCCCCAGAGAGATTTTCAGTTGAATAGAACATCAGGAAAATGGTCTTCATGTTCCTTATACAAACTGAGAAGACCGAGGGTTTCCTGTGATGTCCAATTGCAGTTACTTTTCTTCTCAGGTTCAGAAGCAAAAGTTGGATTTGCCATAGATGTTGCCGACATGCTGGTGTTTTGGTTGGACATCTTTTATTTGTTGCTGAAGAGACTGATGTGTCAGGAGTTGCTCATTCTCTTCATTCTACCCCACGCAGCGGAATAACTGAAATGGATTCTAAGGATTTCGGAATTACAATAAACCAAAAAAAATACAATCCAACTATTGTCATTCCAGAATGGCTCCCAAAAAAATGCGCCCTAACAGTTACTGTGAGAATATCACTTCATTTGATAAATAAATAGAATGCTGTCCCGCAGAATATAACGAAATGACTAAGATAACCAAACCTCAGCTTGCCCAGCTTGAGCCTGGTTTCCATATCAGATTGCAAATGGTTGCAGGCAATTGCGGATCACAGATCACAAACAATAAAATTGCAAAGAGCCACTGTTTAGATAACATTGTTCAAAAATGATTTTCCTTTGCTCTCATGGAGACACCAACTATGACCAGGATAACATGCACCACTAGTACAACCAAAAATAAAGGGTATCAATGAAAACTACAAAATTTAATGTCAGTATAATGTGGTGCATTGATTTGTCTGCTAATCATCATCTTACCACTCTACAAAGTTCTTGAACATCATGCTGCATAAAGCTGTCAAGTGTCTCCCATCTTAAACAAATTTACAGAGGAGTTTTGTGAGTTAGTGTAGAAACTTATCAATAAGGAGACTGTAGGAAGTGATATTGCTACAACACAAATGCAGAAAACTGGTCAAATGTAAATTCAAATTGTGTGAACAAATGATCTAAAAAAACATTGCAGGTGATTAAAAATAATTATCAGTTAGAAGCCTATCTTTTGAGGTGAGTGGTTTAGACACTAGACCGTCTTATACAAAAGGGTGAGCTGAGTTTTTACAGGACATGGTCTTCAAAACAAGCATCCAGGTCTCCCTCATAAATTAACAACTGCACAGAATTTACTATGCTGCATCTTGTTGCATCAATTGAATGTACAACAAACTCACCCAAATGATCTTGTTAGCTTTTTGGTACCAACTGCTTTATCACTGCAAAAGTAACACAACTATTTGAGTTTTGGTGAAAATTCAAAGTTCAGTTGACTTTAAAGGGAAGTAGATAACACTGCAATAACAGTATGTACATCTCCCGCTAAGCTCCAATTCATAAGGTCAGCAACGTCATCACTTTTTATAACCCTGAAAATGGCAAATTTGCTGTAACCTGTTACCTAAACGCTGCTACAGTAGGTCATCAGGGAAGAATTTAATTTTATATAATTGTCAATACTTTATTTTGGTTCTTTGACATTTTCTTTCATGTACATAATTTGCTGATTATACTGTAGTCATTTCATCTACTTACATATCTGACACCAGAAGACTTGTAGCACCCCCCTGTCTACTTCTTTGGACAAAGATTTGTTACTTTTGTGATGATTTCTTATTTTCATTATTTTTGTTATTATTTGTGGTGTCCCCCATTTTTCCTTCTCTTGACAAAGATTTGTTACTTTAATAGTTTGTCGTGATTTTCATTATTGTTGCTGTATTTGTGGGGTCCCCCTTTCTCCTTCTCTCGAGAAAGATTTGTTACTTTCGCGAATATTTGTCATTTTTTTACTTTTGCAATGTTCGTTATATGACAAACTGTACAATGGAAAGGACCTGCTCCAGTTTCAAGAGATTGCTTTCCAGAAACTTTGAATCAACAGTTGATTTCAAAGGGCTTGCTATTTCGAAAAGTACAACGTCCACATTGTCTTCTCCTATTATTGTGGTAAAACTGGTTTGGTCAAGATCACTGTAACCTTAACCGATGACAGCCCTTTTAAGAAACATTTTTTCAATTGACCAATCAGATTCCCAGGGTCACTCAAAAGACTTAATGGCCTGAGTAAGAGGTCTCTCGCCGCCCAGCACTATTTGCTCTGATGCTCCTCCCTGCTGGTGAGCAAGAAGACCTCTGGCATCCAGGGTAACATTTTGATCATTATTAAACCTAAAAATCAAAATTTGAAGAAAATTGCCAATCTGAAGGTCTATGGTAACCTTAACTGCTGCTCAAAGTCATTTCTTTTCCTGATTAGGTTTGTTTCCTAAATGATTTAAATGTAGTGGTCCTATGGTGACAGAAGCTAGATTCTTGCCAAGAACATGCTTTTTCTTCTTTCTACAACAGAAATGCTGAAAGTCATGTTAAAACCACTCATTTCCTATGAAATGTCTAACTTTGGTCTTAAAAAACTACTTACCTGTGTTGGAGCTCATAGAAAGTTCTTTGAAGGGCAAAAGCTACACTTCTGTTTGGGTCATCATTTTCTGTCGGCATCTGGTATACCGCCTATGAGCAATATAAGAAAGGCAAGAAATAAACATTCTTAAGCAATGTGGGCATAAGCAATAAATGTAAAAACCCTGAAGTCTAATTCCTTGTGATAGTAAAGTGGACCAGACTGGCTTCCTTTGGCACATGATAGTGTCTGAGGTTTATATTAACATGTGAAAATGTACTATTCTTACACATATCTGAGAACTGTACTAGTTAACATAATTATTTGTTACATAGCTGGCATTTTTCCTGTTATAGCTCACCCATTCATTGGTTAGTTCATGGTCACATGACATCTAACAATGAAACTGTTTACTATCAAATTTCAAGAGCGGGCAGCACTGCGAAATTATGACATCAAACAGGAAACAGTTCACTGTTACTTGTAAAATGTTGACTGCTGTTGCATGTGATCAGAGCGTGCAGTTGAAAGTGGCCTGATGTTGTTGCTAGATATATTTTTCAAAATTTGCATTTGTTTTTGTTTCCATTTGGTTTGCTAAAAAACAAATCACTTAATGAATGGTCACTTGGGGAACAGTGAATTTTGTTTCCCGAGAATCTCAATGTTCATCTCAGGAAACATTGAGATTCTCGGGAAACAAAATTCACTGTTTCCCTCGGGACCATTCATTAAGTGCTCTTCCAAACCCCAACTCGCCTTATACAGTATATATTGCACTTTCTTGAAAAAATTGGAGTACAACTGAAGAAAATCTGGTGATTTCATTGCTACATAGTGGTGAGTAAATGGGTACCTGTAGTAAACTTAAAGGAATGTTTAAAAAATGATCAGCAGTGTTTTATCAAGTTTAAAAACATGAGGTCTAGCAGAATGTTTTTATACCCGATGTGACACATCTGTGAGATTTTTGAACAGCTTCAAACACTTTTGTGGTAGATCTATTCATTTGTAGAATGATGCTTGGGTTTATTATTATTTTTCCAGATAGAATGGGCTGTAAAATTTAGCTGTGTCTATATCAGATATAACGACATTCATTAAACATTTATTTATTTTGCATTTCCTTTATGAAATATTAATGAGTTTTTGAAAATCTAATAAATGCTTGGAATTGAGGGATTATACCTGCTGTACGTAATGAGAAGTCTTTACTTTACAAGTTATACAAACTTACCTTTCTTAATTTATTTGTAAAGTACAGTGTTTGTAACAAAGAGTTCATGTAACATGTTGCCCCTTGATTCTTAAGTCCCACGAATCCTGTGTGTTTCTTAGAGTCCCATCTGCATAAATACAAAACACAGAGATCTTCGTAAGCCCCGGCGACCGGTGAAAATCGCCGGCTAGTCGTCCTGGGCGTGCCGGCTACTCAGATCCAAATGAAAATATAAATTAATACTTTGTTTTACATCCAATGGCAACTTTTCCATTTGAGACGCCTACTTTCCCTTGGGTGAATACATTCGGAAATAAATAAAGTTTTCCTTAAAGAGCCAAGTGTCCAACTTTTGTTTTTGACTGAATAAACTTTAAAGTTTTGTCGAGAATTTCGCCATGCTTGAATCTGCTTGCAGACATTGATTGAACGTTAAGCAAACGAAACAGGCTCAGATTGCGAGGCAGCGGTTACCGACAAAAAATACCCCATATAAGACAACATACTCTGTATTCCAACATGTGCAAAATGGTGGAAAAGCGGCACTTCTCCTAGCTTTTCCCTCCTCCCATCCCCCCCCCCCCCCCCCACGTGCCAGAGGCGCATGGCAGGCACTTGCACGCCTTAATAAATTCCTCTGCCGGCTACTCCATTTTATTCTTCTTCTACTCCAAAATTTAGGGAGAACCCTGAAAACATTACAAAATTTTCAAAGAATTATGTGAGCTATAATTGGTTAAATCAAGTGCATTATACTGTATCTCTGATGAAGTAATGCACCTTACGTCAAATGTGTCGATGTCACCACTGTGTTGTGTGTGCACACACAGATATGTTTTGCAATATGTAATACACTTATTTCAGTCTGAAGAATCATAGGAAAACCATTTTTGTTAAAGGGAGAACTTGACATGTGGTTTCAGTTTTTCTTAACAGTGTTTAATATGCCACCAAAACAGTTTGATACCCAGAAGCACCTTTACAAAAAAAAAAAGCTGAAGTACTAAATTAAGGACTTGAATGAACAGATGAATAATTTTAAGCCTGGAACATATACTTCAAGGGTGAATGCAGTAGAATGATGCACCTTCAGCTGATGAGGGAACCTGCTTCACTTTATTACATATACTGCTGTAATGCGTCCAAACCCTTTACAGAGATCATGTTAGACTTACGCGACCCCATGTGGAGCTTCAGCTGCTACATGTACTTCCAGTATGATGGTGTCATCTTTGATAAAACCCTTGTTAGGATCAAGAGCATCCTATAAAGAGAAACAAGAGTCAAATAATGTCTTTATTAACATGGCTTGATGTGATGATTGTTAATACCTACAATCATGGTCAAAAGTGTTGAGATATTCCAGTAAAACAAACGGTTTCTGTCACAGAAATGTCAGAAACACTCTTCATGAGCACTGGCATGTGATTTTGCCATTGAAAAGGTGGCGGGGGAGGGGTGGGGGGGGGGAATTTGAGGACAGGAGATTTGAAGTTGCACTGTAACACAAAAGTGTCTCCACTACTTTTGTCCTTGAATGTAGCTTGTAGCTTAAGTTAATCAGTGTCCCAGGTTGATGTACTCCTTGTGGTAAGCTTACAAGACTAAAGACTCCATCATGTTTGAAGGAGGAGTCATGTTTGTATGTCTAGGCTGTTGTGATGATGACAGCAAAAGAAAGGCAAAGGATACTATAACAAAGCAACTTGTTCCAATTACATCTATAGCTTGCTCATGATCTAAGTTATTATTGTTGCTATCATTATGATTGTTATAGGTATTTAAAACTATAAAAACATTGCAATATGCACACAACAGAATTGTCCAATAGAATAAAGATTTTAAGTTAAAACAGATTAACACAAACTGACTTACATTCCACGCTACAAAGTGACTGAATCCCCAATCATTTTCCTTAGCAAAGAAGAGATGTGAAATTTCTGCAAATAAGTGTTCACAAAAAATGTACACTATCAGAGACGGAGAAATTAATTTGTTGTTCCTTTACAACATTTGAGAAAATCCACTTGCAAAGGGCTGATTTACACATCGACATAAGCATAAGATTAACGATGCTTACACTTATTACATACACTGTACACATACAAAAAGTAACTTATAACTAGCCCTGCTAAACTGGATGCCCCTGGGTAAACAAACAAATAAAAAAAAATTGCTCATTAAAAAGCACTCTTCTTGGTCACGTGAACAAGGGGTAGTTCTTTTGCCCCAAATTAGATCATTACCTTTTCTAAAACTGTGAAATTCTTGTTAATCTGGATCTTCTGGGTACCATGTTTTTAAATTCAATTTTATGTTAATTTAACAAAGCAGCTGGGTACATAAACTCACTTCTTGTGAAGTCTTCACCACCTTCCAGTTGATGTACAAGTGTCAATTTTGCTGAGGCCTGACAAGACCACGATCTAAAGAAGATGCAAAAATGGAAATAAGATAAAATAAATACTTAATTGACCACTCCGCTGGAGGGGCTTTTATTTATATATTTATTTATTTATTTATTTATCCAGGGGTATCCAATTTAGCAAAGCTAGTTTAAATGGAGCCCTGACAAAACACAAAAACAAAGACACTGAAACATTAAAATTAGACAATTAATTAAGTTAAGACAACATGTAACGCAGGTGTTACTGTTTAAGGTGGCACTTTAGCTTAATTTTGAATTTACTGAGGGTATCTACTTGTCTAATGATTCTCGGTAGGGTGCTGTAGGTCCGAGCACCATTTATTCTAAAGCTACCTTGGTATTTGGTAGCTCTTGCGAAGGGAGGGCGCAGTAAATCATGACTTCTGGTGTTACAGCCATGAAAAAGGTGCATGTGCCTAAACTCTGAGAGTAAGTACGAAGGCACTATCCCCTGAAGACACTTATGGACTAGGACACATTTAAGATAATTTCTGCGTGCTTGTAGGCTAGGCCAGCCAAGTGTTGATTTTAACTCCACAGCCCCGATAGATCAACCTTCAATAATACATGCGGCGCATCTATTCAACTTATCTAGATTTTCAGGGACAATGAAACAAATAACACAAATGAACCCAACAGAGTTAAGAATCCCAACTGGTGGGAGGCAGACCAGTGGGCTATTTACAAGGGTGACTGAGGAGTTGAACCAGGCATGAACCAAGAACAATGCCAGCTAGGGGCTAGAGTGGGATTTGAACCCAGGTCACCGCATTGACATCCAGCACCCTAAACCACTCGGCCATCCTGCCTCCACAAAAAAATGGAAGACATACAGAAGGAAGAAGTACATTGTGCAGTGCTGGGAATAATATTTTTTCCATAACAGGACATATGTCCTTTCTAATCTTTGTTTTGGTCAGACATTTTACTAATTTGACCAGACATTAATTAGCCCAATGTAATTCAATACAGAATTTTGCTTGGACATCATGTTCTGACATCATGTCCCAACATAAGATGAAATTGGCTGGACATTTTCAAAATTTGGTCGGAGAATGTCTGATGACCGATTGTTGTTTCCAGCACTGATTGTTTATGATCAAAACTAAATAATAATGCATTGGAGGCTTTGCGCCTCATCACTGGTGTTTTCTAGTACTTAGGTGAGTGATTTTTACCCAATTATAAGTTAAGATGGTCCTGAGAGAGGGAGGCTTCAGTAATAAGAATGATTAACGACAAACAAAACCTCCTTTTAAAACAAATAACAGATCTTGGCATCTGAGTCATGTATGGATAAACACTGTAGTAAAGTGTGAAACAGAAAATGGCAGTAACACAAGTGTGAACAGTGGCAAACAAATAAGCAGTGAATAGTGAATAGTGCTTTTTATGCATACACTGATTGGTTAACTCGGAGGTAATTAGGAAGAGTACTATTCACCTCTGAGAAGTGGAAGAAAAACAAAATGGCTTCCCATTTTGCTTTGGTTTTCAAACAGTAAATTATTTCAATAAACAAAAAGACTCTACCCAAGAACACAAAGTTTGATTTGTAAGTTATTCAATCTTTCCACCTTATATTTTAAGGTGAAAAATCAAAATACAATGCCTTGTTTATGACAACTGTCATGCGTTATAATGATAATACAACATAAATGTTTCGCAGCATGGTTTCAAGGATGTACACATACATACATACATACATACTTTATTAACGTGACTAACACTTAGCTACAAAGCTAGTTTACAGGTCAGTCACCACATGGTAAAATTCATCTGTAAGAGAACAGTCTTTTTCAAATGTTAGTCTTGATTTTGTTTAATTTACACTCACAGTGATTCTGTTTCTGGATTGCACTGCAAAAAGAATCCTAAGCTCTTCGCTTTCTCATGGTTGGAGTATCTTGGCATGCACATGATCCGCCTATAAAAAATATTACATCACACATGTATTTCTTGTGGTTTAAATTTTTGTCCTTGTTTAAAATTTTTTGAACCAGTTTTTTTATTTTCCATTGTTTCAGCTTATGGTAAAGAATTTGACACAAAGGAAAATAACAATTAAACTGGTCCAAATATTTTTAAACCAAAAAGAAATTTAAACCACAACATATACAGACTGGGTACTAATCTTCATGCGACCCTGCAATTAAATGTATCTTCAATCTGTGGTCTATAGTTATGTTGATTAATATGGTGAACACAGCAAGGTTCAAAATATGACCTGGACAAGCAGCTGTTATTCTACAGAATTTTGTTTCCTTCACAAGTTTGTAGACAGATTTACTAACTTAATGCAGAGAGACATGATATTTACCAACCTGCTACTTGCATAACACTTAATCGCTACTTCAAAGGACTTTGTCTGGAATTCTTTGACACTTTTCATTAATTTTGGTTTATCATTTGTTATATTTTGTCTTCAAACTGAGATAATAATTTGATAATCCAATGAAAGGTCTTACTTTTTGTAACACTGCCCTTTGCAAGCTTTTCAAAGACATACCTTTGCCCCAGTTTTCTTCCTGGATGGGCGGGTACTAATAAAATTCATCAACAGCTTGCCCAACTGGAAGGTTACTTGAGTATTTGGACAAATTCCCATACATCCCTACCCATTAAGCTGGTGACACACAGTTCAACAATTTTGTTGTTGATCAACAAATGTTGCAGCTCTTGCTAGTATATCATGCCATGTTTAATGTTGAAACAGACCATTCAACACGTCGAACAGAGTTGAAAGAAAATGGAGAGAAGCTCTATTCTGTTCAGCAACATGCTGGAACTCATTCAATATTTTTTGCTCAACAAATGTTGCATGATATTTAACTGTGTACCACTTGCTATAATTAATCATATATGCACCATTTTCACACTTACACTGTTTCAAAAACAGCAAACATATATAGATTCTAAGTCATAAAATCTATAAATAATAATGAAGCTGTACAAAAATCTTGCCAAGTAATAGCATTAAGACAAAATTAATTATACATAAATTATTCATGAAACTTTATGGACACCTCTTGGCACAAGATATCATATCGTAAACACTAATGAAATTACAGACACACTTTACTTTTTAGATAAATGGAAACAGGCTGTTTCAGACTTAACCCGCAGTAAACATGTACAAACTTCATACAAATCACTGTTTTCCCTACCATGGTAAATTCCTGACGGATATAGGGTCACTCAAGGTTGTTTTGTCAAGTTTGCTGAAATTGTGCACCGTGAACCGAATAATTCCTTCAGGTCTGGCAGTGTCTTCTTCCATTATAACATCTTGAGGCTCACTCGGAGAAGAAACTCCATTTGTCAAAGAAGAATCGTCAACGGCATCTAACCGGAAAACGTGAGCAAAACAGAGGTTGATTTAAACCTCATTTCATGTCATCAGAGGAAATGGACGCCTGTTACTTAACTGTAACAAAAATTGTCGTTTAAGAGAACTTACCTTCTTTTGTGTCCATTTCCTCCTGATCACTTTCATTTTCGGTCGCATTCATACTTTCTTCTTCGGTTTTCGAGTTTAAAATCTTGGGACGAGTTTTCGCCGAGCGAGTCCCAGTAACAACCTTGATGTGTTTACTAGCTATGCGGCCAATTGCGCCCCAAAATCCCGAAGCGGGAAACACGGCGATCAGTGTTTAGTGCATAAAAAGTTTCACAATTAAAAAGGAAAGCGAACGATCGCTAAGAGTAGAGAAAATAAAAAAGTCTAGCTTGAGAACCAGTGCAACTTCATATCGTCCACCATTGTGACATTTACGCCACTAAACTCGCAGTGGAGTGTGGGTACGAGACATGCGTGGTTGTTTTACTCTCCTCATTCCTGCTCGTGCGACTTTCACTTGTCTCCGTTGTTTTTTACAACACTACGTACTGAAAACTGGCATGTTAAGGCCATCTGCCCATGTCTGTTATAAATAAAGAATATAAGGCAAATGCGGCGAAACATCTTTACGTTCTTTTACGGTGGAGGGGGTGGGCCCGGGATAAAACACCAGGACGGGTCAGGGGGGACTTTGAACCTCTTTGCTACTCTGCAAAATGGATTCACGTTAAAATATTGAGACTGTTCACGCGTCACGGATAATTCCCAAAATTCGTTCACGTTCAAGGAGAAATCAAGTGATTCACATTTCACGTTTAATTGAAAAGTACAGTAGAACCCCGCCATACTTACGACCACTTTTTTGTGGCCAGAACTGCATAAGCCCGCTTATTTTCTTATTTTGAAAGCCCCGTTAATCCGACCACCCCATTAATACGGCCAAATTTTCATGGCCCGACGGTGGTCGGATTAATGGGGTTCCACTGTAGATTCACGGATTAATGCTCCATGTCGAGTAACCTGTTCAGACTGTTTACGCTCTAAAGGTAGCTCGTTTTTCTTGTAATCTCGTTGTGACAGTTTTTTGCTTGTATTTCGTGGATTCCTGTCAAACGGTTCTCTGTCATACACTTTTCCCGTTATCCCGTGCTCTTGCTCTCATGTACGGGTAAGAAAACTAAATATAACTTTAAGGTAATTCACGCAAAACAAGGTCGTTCACCAATCACGTTTAATTCCAACCTCGTTCCCAGAACCTTTTCCCTGGCTTGGGTGTGGGGCGCCCCACCCCCAAGCCAGGGAAAACGTTCTGGGAACGAGGTTGGTATAATTCAAGTCTTAATTAACGTGTCACACTGAATTTAAAAACCGCTTTCACGCGCACATACAAATGGTGTTGATATGGGCAATCACGAATCACGAATAAATAGAGAACCTAACTCCGGTTTCACGAGAAAAAATAGTCCTAATAACGTTTCACGAAAAAAGTGTAGGGAACCCTCATTCATCTGATCGTCAATTAAATTACCACAGAATAAAAATACCGTTAGAAATTTCGGCTTTGTCGCAAATAACTTCGCCAATGATTTCTATAGGAGAATTTGAATAAAGTTTAAAAGTCTCGTCCACGGCCGTTAGAGCGCGTTAAAGCGGTTACCCTACTGACTACACTTCCTGCGGTGGACCGAAATTACTTTTGAACTGAGAGGATAGAAGAAATATTTTGCGCAGACGATCAGCATCCGTCGCCATCTGCTTCTTGATTACCGCCATTTATTCATTCTAAACAAGCTTGTCAGTAAAAAAAAAATAAATAAAAAAAATAAAAATAAAAAATGGCGACTACTGAACTACCGTAAACACCGGCATATAAGCCGCACTCGCAGATAAGCCGCACTCCGAGTTTGGCAACTCAAATTTTGGAAAAAAATTTTTTAAAGAAATTTAAATAAATCAATGGTGGAGTCTTGAGAAAGATGTCTTACATGTAAATGCACTGTTTCTTTAAGTTTGTTGCACGTGTTAACCCGCGTATTAACTCACTAACCTTTAAAACAGAGAATACGAAACCTCTTACCTATAATTTTAGCTCTCTAATAGTATGAAAATCTGAGTTAGACATAACTTTGATCTTTCTCTGGCATTTTTAATCCAGTATTTTTCATTCCTGTGCATTTCTCAATAGAATTTACATACAACAACACCTGATGAACGTTTCGGTTCGTTCGTAGCGTAGTAACCAGGCATTTGATCAGGAGATCAAGTACTGGAAACGAGTAGATTTTTAGTACAAGAAACACATTCAGGTTGTGGCAGAATGGAGATTCCCTGCCGAGTGACATTCACCTGCTCAAGAGAGGCCATGTTAAACCGGTTAAAAGCTCTTTTAACGAAGGTTTAATCATTATATGTAACCTCACACAAAAACGGCTCTTTTAGGAGCCACCAAACTCGTAAAAGCAATGATCAATGCGTATTGTGGTATAGTTTTATGAAGCCGTTCTTACTATTTCGCTACACAGGTCTATAAAGACTGTAGAATTTTCGATGAAAATTGTTAATTTATGCAAATTTACGGCATGGTGTCCAGATATTCTTGCAGATAAGCCGCATCCCCGATTTGATACGAAAATTTTGAGCAAAAAGGTGCGGCTTATACGCCGGTGTTTACGGTACATGACTCAACTCGATCACTATTACAGACTGCAAGCACAGTGCCAAGTGTCAAGTAAGTTGATGAAAAAGTCTTACCAAGATACCAAGATTTAGTGTCTTGGTAACAATGGTGGTCTGGCTTGGCTATTTTGTGGATCGAGCTCCTGCATTTACATGTACTAATCGATTGTTCCCAAAGATCAGAAAACATACAAGCAGCACGCCAAAAACAATCTACTTTTTCTTTGATATTTTGAAAGCATATATGAACATACACTGTGGCCTTTTTGTAGAAAATGTAGGAAAATGAAAACCCCTGTTATGCGTTGGACCTGTTATTACATCTAAATGGATCCAAGGCAACTGGCGTAGACGGTATTCCCCCGAGGCTCCTGAAAGCATCTGCCCCTGCCTTGGCGGCCCCTTGACTCGCTTTATAAATTATTGAACGGACGGACGGGGAAACTTCCTCGCTGTCACAAATTCACTGCATTCCAGTCGCTTAAGTTAAGTACGTTAGTGACATGCATCATGTTCGTCCGTCGTTGTCGACGATGACCAAGACCATCACGTGGTAGAGGGATTAGGTGCGGTGTTTCCGGCTGTGACTGATCAATCCATCCTCAAGTATGGTGGAAGAAGGGGAGTAAACAGGTAAACACGGTAAACCAACGCATTTTATACAGACTTGACTTTTCGTATGCTAGGCAACATACACTTTCAAAAGTGACCGTTACAATTTTTGAAAACTATTTATATACTTTGAATATATCAAAAATTGTAACGGTCACTTTTGAAAGTGTATGTTGCCTAGCATACGAAAAGTCAAGTCTGTATAAAATGCGTTGGTTTACCATGGTTATCTCCGGTTTTTTTGTTTTATTTCTCTCAGTTCTATCCTGTGTTGCTCGAAGATGACAGTTCCTTTGTTGACAATTTATTGCTTTCAAAACGTAGAGAAAACTTTAATAAATCGAATGATGCTTTCTCCTACCTGTTCTGTTGCAACATCTATCTGATTTTCCTATTGACGTTTTTGCTTCCGATTTCAATATTCAGAAGAGAAAACCAGAATCTACTGTATTGTTTTTCCTTTAATAATGTCACGTGCGCCATTCTCAACACTAATAACGTCGACTTTGATAAAATGTCTTAATTTGCTTTTGGTAAAAATGCCCTGCTCTAATGTCCAAACACGGATTCGCGTTTTGACCCCTTCCCCCCCCCCCCATCCCCTCCACTAAACGTCCGGCGCGGGGAGGAGGTATATACCCGGACGGCTCCTAAGGGAAATGAACTTTATTGAACTAACGCAATAGGGTATTTTTATGCAGTTTGTAAACTCTTTTTCTTGTTATCAGTCATACTTTTAGCATTTACCAATGTTACAGTTCGATACCAGTCCTGAAGTTACTAACCACGTATAACCACTACGTGTAGGGGACTGTCGATCCTCAACCACAGTATTGTAGCGGTGGAGTGCAATTAAAACTCGATCACAATACTTGCTGTGACATGCCAGAAAGCAGTTTTGCATCTGAGGACATGATTTGACTCCTTCATTACACAACTGGGTATTTATATTGTTTTGAAAGTGAAGCTACGATGGTCTCTCCTGGCTGGCAACCGGTGACCAGAGTTGCGATACATGAAATTACACTTCTATCATACCAAAATATCTCAAGTATGCCCTGTGCAAACTTTTAGCCAGACATTGGAAACCACAAGGCTCCTGGACACCCTTCGTGCCTCCCTTATCCATGTTTGGACTAAACGAAGATGTCAAACCCCTGTATCGATGTTAAAGTAAAAAAAAGAGTTCAAATAAAAATATCTACGTAAGAAATTCACATGAGAATGCTTGAAGGTTCCCTACACGTCACCTGAACTAAAAAAAACAAACAAACAAACACGAGCAAACGTTTGATCAAACATCGGACAGTGTTAGCCCGCATGACGCTTTCTGCGTGTTACCGCTGAAATTGACGTTCGCTTTCTGATTGGTTGCCTTTTCGCGCTTGCTTTGTTTGAAGAGGTGGCTAAAAGGTCAAACATTTGCGCGTGAAGCAAATGTTTGATCTACATCAAACATTCGAAACCATTCAAATGCAAAAACGGTCAAACATGCTCATTCAACACGATGTTGGATGAAAATGTTTGATCATTTAGCCGGGGCTTTTAACTTCTCCGTCAGCCAGGGTACCTATTACTCAAAGAGATCAATGTTTCCAGAGACCTTCCCTCAAGTATGGTAAAAGGAGGGGAGCAAACAGGCAAAAGAGAACCAACACAACACGTGAATTCAGAATGTCTTTTATTGTGCTCATGGTCAAGCTTATTCTGCACCAGCGGTTAGCTCCCTCTCGCGGTCCTTTTTGAGCAGGCCCATGAAAGCCCTCTTCTCAGCAGGATGCTGGAAGCGTCCATGACCAAACTTGGAAGAGGTATCAATAAACTTGAGTTCAATCTTCTCCGAGGCAGCACGACTTGTATGAACGAGTAAAGACTGTGGAAAATAAAACAGAAAAATAATTAACACAACCCAGTCAGCTACAGCCTTCAAGTAAAGAACTGATGACTGGGCGTTCAAGGGCCACACCATGAAGTGAAATTGTCATATTTTCAGAGAGTGAACACTGAATGGATACCCAGGGATCCCCTGGCATATAAGTGTTGATCATACATTTGTCTTTGGTGCTTTTCAAGGGCCCATGTCTTGATGGGTTTTATATTTTGAAGGTCAAAATTAGAACCAAGCACCCTCAAGTATAAGCCTGCGCAGCGCTCGAAATTGGCGGTCGTTCAGTCGTCCAAGACGACCGAATGTTTACCGGGCAACCAATTTTTTTGGTAAAATTAAGAGGCTGGTTGCCCGAGGAATAAACAACGGACAAGCCAGCCAAACCTAGAAAATAAATTAATCATAAACGTCACAAGACTTCAGTGAGTGTTTTGTATTGTCAATATGTCCGATAATGTGAAGTTAATAATAACTAATTTGCCCCAGCTAAGCGGTTTCCTGTGCCATCTTGAATATGCCACAACTTATCGCCAGACTTCGCGAAATTCTGTGGCACGCACTTAGAGCTATGGGATATTCAAACTTGACCGCCTTGTCATTACATCTCAAGCTCTGCATGGCGTGTAAATAAAGGTAGGATTGTAACCACAATTGTTCTCAAATTCTTTATTTCGGTTTTGGGTTTTGTTTTCAATAAGCAATACAGAATACACATCTTTTCTTTCACAGTTAAAATGTGGTGTTTTTTGACAGCTGCCTCCTCAAAAGAAAGCTTAATTGAGCGAGACAGATGCTGTAGAAAGCAAAGGCAAAGTTAACATATAATTAAGATCACTAAGAAGACAAAAATGGTTTTTTTTTTGTGTAGTGCACTTAAATTGGTAGGTTTTTCTAACGGGCAATCAAGAATTTATCAAGGCAACCAAATTTACGGGTTTGGTTGTCCAGCCTTTGAAATGGGGACAACCAGGATTTTTTATTTTATTTTGAGCACTGCAGCCTGCATAGCACTCAGCACTCTCTCCTCACACAGTGAGCATGCACATTTCCCTTTTCTTTCCCCTTTCCAGCATCTGCCATGCCATGCAAGTTACAAATACTTGCTCATAACCAAAATTCCCCTAGCACACCAAAGATATCACCCTATTTTCTTAGCATCATTCCCAGAAATAGAAGTCAGTATAGATTATTTGAAACTTTGCAAGGTGGTCATCAACATCAAGAACATCAAAGAAATGCAATGAAATGATTGGGTTCCTGTGTCCGTTTACAAGCTTTGAGGCTTTAGTTCATGACAATTGACGGAATTGTTAGCACAGTTTCTGGACAGCCAAAGTGTTTGAGATTGTATCATTCACAAAAATGGGGACAGAGGATAGGAGACAGGTTTTATCTTGTCAAGAGCACATCACTATTTAAGTTTAACCTCTGAAAGGTTAAGAAAAAAAAATGAAAAGGGTCGTGTTTTTTGCATCTGTGCTTTACTGTTGAAGTTTCAATAACCTCATTGTAAAGTAGATATTTCGTGAATGTATCACTGGACAATAAAAAATTCTTCATATCTGGATATGTCATGGAGAATTGCATTTTCTTTCAATATGCAAAATGAAAAGCATGGGTCCCCATACTTGTTTGGGAGAAAACCTGCACTGTTTTGAACATGCATGAGCTCGTGCACATGGTAGTGATGCAAGTAATTATGCACAGTAAGGATGCACAATGCAATTCAGGGGAATTACCTTAAAGGGAAAGTAAACCATAATCATCCCTTATCTAAATGTTATGCCAGAATGCTGATGAAATTTTAAACTCCATTCTTACCTTACGCAGAGTTAGCACACGCTTCACTTTGCCCACAACACACCCCTTGATCATGACAAAGTCTTCATTCACTTCACCATAGTGAGGAAAAGAACCCTACAATTCATAAAAAAATCAAGTCAAGTACCACTAAACAGAAGTGGCTTCCCAACTGATGGTTTATGTTGCTTCCAGTGGGTATAATTATTTTTATGTTGAGGATCACCTCAATAGCAACCAAACGCTTAACTTTTCCTCTGCGGGTCAAGTTTAAGTGTAGACTAATTTTCAAATACTGGGTTGCTTCTACTCTTGCATGGTTAACAAACATGAAAAACGTGAGACCATTTCAAAATAGTAACTCACCATAGGAGTGATTGACTTGTCTGTCAGGTCATATTCTGTGCTTGCATTGTTCTTGATCACCTTGCCATCTTTTGTGTGGATGCCACGACCAAGGCGGTAAATTTTCTTGTTAATTTCAGTACGGTGATGATAACCAAACTGACCAGCACGGGCAACAGAATATGAGACACGAGCTGGATGCCATGCTCCAATGCAAGCCACTTTACGCAAACCTTTGTGAGTCTTGCGTGGAAGCTTCTTGGTACCCCAACGGTATGTGACACCCTTGAATCCATGACCCTTGGATACGCCTATGACATCAATCATCTCGTCCTTAGCAAAGACTTTGCGTACAGGAGCAGGGTTTTCCAGGCGTTCACGGGCCCAAGCAATTTTCTCAGCCATATCCTTCCCACCATTTACTTGGATCTCCTTTATGATAGCTTTTTTCTGACCAAGTTTCACAAGCTTTTGCTGAAATGATGAAAATAGAATGCCGACATTGATAAGTAATGGTATATACTTTTTCAATGCTGACAAATGACCAATACAATCAGTGTCACTGGGGATGATTGACTGCACAGAGTTACCCAAGATAATCTCCCTAATTAACCCTTTCGCTCCTGAACCGGCCGAAACCGGCCGGCCGGAAATGCTCTGCTATTCCTGAACCGGCCAAAACCGGCCGAAAAAAGCGACTCTGTTTTGCTCCTCTCTCCCCTCCCCTAGAACTAAATATTAGATGGACAAACGTTTGTCCATTGTTTAGGAGTTATTGACCAATCACATTGCAGTTACTGCGCATAACAAAGGTCTCCCAAGGAAGAGAGAGAGGGTTGCAAATTTCGTCTTATCTCATGTGCGAAGCGCGAAAACATGGCGACCGTCACGATTCGTTTCTATGAAAGAAACGTTTGTGAATTGTCATCTGCAAGCTGGGCAATCACTTAGTTTATGATCAACTTGGAGCCGATAAAGCAGAGAAGCTTCCGTTGTGGGATTATTTGCTTTATCGACTCCAAGTTGATCATAAACTAGGTGAGAATGGCGAGGGGTCTAGATGTAAGTGTCGAGGAGTATAGAGCGATTTTCGGAGATTCTGATAGTGAAGACGTCGGAGATATTGAGGGAGACGGTTCAGATATCGATTTTTCAGGAATTGATGAAGATGATGAGGAAAGTGGCGAGGAAGTGGGTGGCAGAATTCGCAATGAAAGAGCTGCTGAAGGCGCCTCTGATACCGATGATGAAGAAGAAGAGCAATGGACCGATCATCTCAGTAACATCCCAGTTGATGACTTTACAGCACAAGCTGGTTTTCTCATAGATGTAGGAATCGATCCGAAAGCTGATAATTTTTTTTCATTTATGTTTGGCGAGGATCTTTTTGATAGAATTGTGGTGGAGACGAATCGCTATGCTCGTCAAAAATTAGCCGGCAATGAACAGCGTCTCGGTCGATGGCGGGATGTAAACAAAGATGAAATGAAAGCATACTTTGGAATCTGTGTGATCATGGGGTTGAATATTTTGCCTAAAGTTGCCAACTACTGGTCTTCTGATGTATTTCTGGGCAATGAGGCAATAAAACGAGTCATGCCGAAGAACAGGTTTGAAGAAATAAGTCAGTATTTCCACCTAAACGATTCAACTTCGGAGCCCGCACGTGGCGAAGAAAATTATGATCGCCTTTACAAATGTCGGCCCGCTTTGACAATGATTTTGAGAAATGTTCAACGCTGTTATTTCCCCACTAAAAACATTTCTATTGACGAGGGAATGATAGCTTTTAAAGGCAGATTATCATTCCGCCAATATTTGCCAGCAAAACCAACAAAATATGGCATAAAGGTGTGGATGGCAGCTGATTCTTCGAACGGATACGTTCTAAATTTTTCTGTTTACCTTGGAAGCGAAGGTGAGAATCGAAGGCTTTACGGACTAGGTTATGATGTGGTAATGAGCATGGCGCGTCCTTTCTTGAATAGAAAGCACCACCTTTATTTCGATAATTTCTTTTCAAGTCCAGTTCTTTTAGATCATTTGCTTGCTCAACAAACCTACGCTTGTTCGACAGTGCGATCCACGCGCCAAGGCCTACCTCCATGTGCCAAAACTAAACTTCGCAATGCTGGACAAACGATTACTCGGCAAAGAGGGAGTCTTTTGTTTACAAAATGGCATGATAAACGTGATGTGGCATTTTTGTCAACAAATGTGTCACCAGACGAACCTTCCAGAACTGTTCAACGCAGGAAAAATGGAAGAAACTTTGACATACAGAAACCGCGTGTGTCCGATGTTTACACCGCGAACATGGGAGGCGTCGATCGAGCTGATCAAATGCGATCCTTTTACACTGTTGGAAGGCAGTCACGAAAGTGGTATCGCTATATTTTTTGGTTTGTCTTCAATGTTGCTGCATGCAATGCATATATTTTAGAGTGTGAACACCGAAGAAGAAGGAATCAGCGAAAACGGCCTCAAGCCGATTTTCGCTTAGAATTAGGGAAGCGCCTGATCAATGGCTACTCCTATCGAAAGCGACCAGCAAACCAAGTCCCGGCCGATGAGCCAAGAAGAGATCACCAGTCAGTTCGTTTGGAGGGACGCAAGAAGGAGTGTGTCCAATGCAAGGCTTCTGGCAGGAAAACACAGAGAGGGTACCCAGTGGAAACCAAGAACAAGTGCCAACAGTGCAATGTTGCGTTATGTAAACTGCGATGTTTTGACGAGTATCACAGCGCAAACACTTGAACATTCAATCCGTCAGTTCAAGTCTTAATTTCACCTTTTTAGAATAAGCACACAATGTAAATATGCAATTGAAACTGAAAACAACACTTATTTTTTCATTTTATTGTACATTGTCAAATCATAATGCTGTTCTTGTTGGTTTTTTGACCCAAAAGAAACCTTATCTCTTGAAATTCAAATGGTGCTCATGGCGGCAAATTCAAATTTTTTAATGAACGTGAAGTTTTAATTGAATTCACATGAAAAGCTTTAGCAGTATGGGTAAGTTCACCTCTCTATTTAAAAGAACAATATTTTAACTTTAATTCTCACTAGCCAGATCTATCTATAGAGTCCCCAAATTTTACTGAGCATACATGTTTTGGATTTGTGTTAATATTTTGTGTGACTGCCCAAATTAGCTCCAGGAATAGCAGGTATTCAGGGCCAAAAGGTCCCCAGGAGTGAAAGGGTTAAAGACCCATTGTCACTTTCCATATAATGCACTGCAGTCGTACTAGAATTTTGTGGACCACAAAAAATCTTCAGCCACGACAACAGTAAGAAAAATCACGAGTAATCCGTCTCCATCATGAAATTTGTGTTCAGTTTTGGTCACATGTGTGGGTACAAAATAGGCACAGCATATATTGTTATGAGATACTTTGCTTTGTAGTGTGATGGAAACCAATTTTTACTGCCACTGGAATTTTTCTGTGAGGCTTTCTGAGAAGAAAAGAAGTAAATAAATACCCAAGCTATAAAAAATTTCAAAGTATTACTGGTATCACTTATCACCTTTCCTCAACCAAAGAGGTTAGACAGAAGAAATGACTTACCTGTGTGTGGCAAATAACTCGGATCACTTTGCAGTACTTTATCATGGTGTTGAAATCATTTTCAATTTGGCTTTTGCCATCATCATCTGCCCAGCGTTTGGAAGCTTTAGTGAATGCCTTCTTCTTGGACTTGCACCTTTATGTACAAACCAGCATTTGCATGGTTGATGAAACAGAAGAGAGAACAGGGATGCCAAATCTCATCAGCACTGACTTGCTGAGCGGAGACAAGGCACTGTGGGCAACACTGGTTAGAAGTGCACCACAGAACACATCAATTTTACTTACAAATACCATACATTTTGAACACACTTCAATAAGACAAATATAGTATAATTCAATAGTCCAAAATGTGACTGGACTCCCAAAGAAGCGGCATGCACCTATAAACTTAGGATGGACTGGTTGTCAAGATGAATCCTGTTACAAAAGCAACCACCTATATCTGAATAACTGGATCACTGGTTTTGCAAGAAAGGCCATGATTATGGGTCGAGATATTCTCCTTGTATTTTGAGGCATTTCCCTGGCTACTTTGATATAAAACCAGCATGTTGACTTCACTACAGCAACTTGATTCTATGGCTACTTTTTGTATATTCCCACCTACCGGTACTTCAAAAATTAGTGTGACTAAATGCGAACAAAGTCCATTAGCAACCTCTGTTTCTTAAGCTACAGCTCTCTCTTAGAATCAATACACACCAGTTTTTGTAAAAGCGGCGCTTGCACTCCTCACTTAGATGTTCAGCCCAAACGGTTTTAAGGACACGTAGACCCCTGGGAGTTTCAATGTAACCAACAACACCAACAACCATCATGGGTGGAGTTTCGACTATTGTTACAGCTTCCACTACTTCCTTCTTGTGAATCTCTGAGAAAAGAAAATTATGTTAAATTTCCAAGTTACTTAAAATTTTTGGCTCAAGACAGTACAGCATTTTAATCAAGGGAGAAAACTCTAAGAAAATGCTGTTTGAGCAATACTTTGTGTAAAATTTGACTATGTTCTCTGGTCTGGTCATCAGTGTAAAATTCTGGTAATCTCTGGTGACTGGATAGCGGTGAATTTCGAACCCTGCTACATCCCCTACTCTTTGCGATCACAACATCGGGAACTATGTACCCTACTATCAACCGTCAGTGTGTGGGTTCTTTAACATCCCACAGGGTTGTCGTTAGCCTGTGTACAGCTGCCCTGTCCCCTAAAAAAAAAAAAACACTGGGGAAGGAGCTTCTGTGATTTACCATTGATAATCATGTTCCTGGATAATTTTGCATAAATTATTGAAAGTGATTCACACTGACCAACCTTCCCATGGCTCACATTTCTTGAGAGCTAAATTATCAAAATGGCAGTCAATGTAATGGATTTCCATTGTGCATTAAAGAGAGTCTGCAATATTTTCAGGATTCCTTCACTTAACAGCAAACAAGAAAAATGCTTTGAAGAAAAGGATGTGTATGCAAGCTCCAGCAATAATTTGTTTGTAGGTACCAGGGCAAAGCATCTTGCCAAGTGTGTCTAGTCCTTCATGAAGAGTACAGTATACACTTTTGCTTGGCTTGGCCATTAACATTTGACTTGAATGTGTCTTCTTTTCCTCAACTTCATAAACAGGAATTGGCGAAACAGCTCCAAGGAAAAATCATGTGGTATTTGAACAAGATTATCAACGGTAAATCACAGACGCTCCTTCCCTGATTTTTTTAGGGAGAAGGGCGGCTAACACAGGCTATTATACCATGTTCCCATACCAGAAGACTAGAAGGTCTTAGCATTTGCAGATGTCATTACAAAGGCAGCACTTTTGTCTCTGTGATTTACAAACCCAGAGTGTTGATCCAGCAGGGGTTTGAAGCTGCAACCTCACACACAGGAGTCCGGTATTCTACTTAAGGCTGGTTTCCATATGATCGCAGACGATCACGGACGATCGCAAAGAGATCTGTTTCCATATAATCGCAGACGATCGCAGAGCCGACTGTAGCCCTTCATTTTGTTCAGCGGAAATGTCAATTGTACATGCACTCTGTGCTTGCGTGAAAATCAAAGCAAACAACATGGCTGACATCAGGGAGGAAATTTTGCAGCAAGCAAATTTATTTCTTCTTTTAGTCTTAAAGCGTCAACAACTTCAGCTCCAGAACCGAAGGAAACATCGGTTTTGGATTCGGAAAATATTCTTACGACCATACGCGGTTCTTATGTTGCGGAATTTGACCTCTGCCTCCGCCGCCGATAAATTAAATTTCTCGCCGATTGTGTGGTTCCAGAAAATATCCATACTCCCCCACGGAGGGTTTTTTCAGTTTGAGCCCCCACCCCCCCGGATTTTCTGTTCCAGAGGGCTTCATGTTATTCCCCCCACCCCCTGGAATTTCCAAGATTTTTCCACTTGGTTCCCCCTACCCCCAGGAAATCCCAAATCCACAAATAAAGAGACTTCATTACTTTATTTTGATCTACTTAGAGCCGAAATGAAATTTAGTTGCGGCCGATTATAGTTACACTTCAGATGACGACGTAAAGCAGCATATTTTTCACGTAAGCGATTTGGCCACACCACACTTGCTATTTCATGGAACATTATTTAAGGAGATATTCACTAGGTAAGGAACAAAATTGCTGGATGAGGCTGTGAGATTTAATTTTCCTAACAACGACCGTAGAAAATTCTAGATGTATGAATAGACGCGCTTATCTCGCTTTCTCTCTTTTGAAATGCTCAAACTATAAACAACTGAGCTTATTAACACTCTACAGTCCTTGCAGCTCACCTTTCGTATTGTTCACGTTTTGTAACCTTGTTGAAGATTTTTAATTTATACACAATCGAAACAAGATATCGAATTACTTTGTACGCGCAAGCTATGTTATTGCGTCTTATTTTTGCTGTCAAAGTGGAACTCGGGAAATAACTCAATGCTAATCTCCACGATATTTCTGTATGTTGCAAGTGTAATTTTTATCTTGTATTATGTGTGAACAGTATACGTGCTGTTTATAAATATTATTTTTCGTGTGTGGAGCCTTGAAGTGACTTCGCTTATCAGCGGGAATCATAAGTCGTCAGTTTGTCTTTCACCAGGAATACTTCAAGTGAATGAGAAGCCAAGCGAGTGAAAATGAAGAGTCAGTGAAAGTGCGCAAAAGCGAAGAGAGAAATTACCCACTTCAGCTCAAACTCATTTCCACGCGTTCGCTCAATACGGCCAATCTTAGGGGACTGGGAACGATATTTTTCTAGTCGGCCATTTTGTTTTACTCGATGTTGAACGTGCTGCTGAGAGGTGTGCCTCAGTGGTGTATGTGTCGTCTGGCGCTGGAATAATAATAGGAAATATATGACAAGGAATCCTACGTCTATTTCTATGGATATAACTTTGTTTTTCTTGGTTACCTGAATCAATTGTAAAAATGCATAAGTGTTTATTCGATCGCATTTCAAACCCTCTGGAAAGAAAAACTCTTTATGTACCCCCCCTTCGGAAATTTGTCTCTTTTAGACCCCCCTACCCCTAGGAAATTCCGTGACCCTCCGTGGGGGGGTATGGATATTTTCTGGAACCACACATTTTTTCCCAACTGTTAGCCTTTTTGTTTTTGTCTTTGAAATCCTTACTATTACGGTGTAAATGCACTCATACCGCACAACTTCTTCCATGAATTCCTTGTTAGAAACGTTACCATGTTCAACGCCAGCCATGTTTAAAACAAACGAGTGTTGCTATAAACAAAATATTATGGGATACGTTTCGATCGCAGATCGCGGAACTTTGGTTTCCATATGATCGCAGGATCGCAAATGATCGCAGACAATCGCAGACGATCGCAGAAGTGTTTCCACATGATCGCAGACGATCTGCGTACTGCAATCGTCTGCGATCATATGGAAACCAGCCTTAACTGAGCCAACCGGGTGGCAATTTCTTCTATGCTTACAATGCAAAATTATTGCCTGGAGGAGGCAACCCAAGATGGTACAGGTGTACTTCTGTATTTCCAGATCTAATGTACCAACTGGAATGAAATACAAATTTCAGATGTTACATACTGAATACCGGTCAACTCGCCTACGTGCAAACTCGCCTACGCCAACTCGCCTACGCCTATAGGTGAACTCGCCTACGTAGGCGAATTTGATCACCATCATAGGCGAGTTCGTTGTTCCTCATAGTTGTGTAAAATGTGTTGTAAAATGTGTTTGTTCTGCTCCCAATAGCAGAATGATTGCGATACCCAACACGAATAATAAGACCTAATAATGGTAAAGTGTTGTCGCCATGAGAAATGGAGTTCGTTTTAATAAGCACTACTCAATCTCTTAATTCACACTGGCATCTCTTTGCGCGGCGCCACTTAGCAAAGAAGGTGAGACATTTTGAACTTCATTACAGCTGACAAGTTGTAGGCGAGTTTGTTCGTAGGCGAGTTTGCACGTAGGCGAGTTGACCGGATACCTACATACTTGATCCTGGTTTATCCACTTCTCGAACAATGTGAGTCATACCAGCCTTAAAACCCACAAATGCGGTCAAATGTGGAGGAAGAGTTGGGTCATCCTTCGGGAAGGATTTTATTCTTCCATTGTGGTGCTTGCACCTCTTGCGAGGCAGGAACCCCAAGGATCCGTGTCGCGGTGCTCGGAACTTCCTGTGAGACTAACATAAAAAAAATACAATGGTCTAAGTCTCGTCGTTTAAAAGTTACTTTCAGCACTGACGTAATTTAGAAATATTGGTACAGTATTTTCACAGAATAATCGGTCTCTTTTCATTTGGGGAAGGAAAGGAAACGGACCGCGTTGAAATGGATTGACGCTACCCGCGGGCTACGAGCTAACTTATTTGAAAATGCGTTGCCTGCTGCTCGAAAACGTTTAACCCGAAAAAACAGAAGTAGCCGTGACTCAACCTTCGGCGAACTTCGTTTATACAAAATTGGGGACTGTTCTCCACATTTCAAACATTTACACCTAGAAATAAAACCAAAATACAAAAAATGAAGGAACAGAGACGAGTAGTAGACGTTGTAGCATCAGTAAACTCATTGCTTTTCACTAGATGGCAAAAAGATCGACTAAAGAAAACTTGGATAGAAAAGACACATTCCCAGTTGCACCCACCATTTTGTTGGACAACAAGGTAAGAGGATGGTAACACGTGACATCAGGATATTTGAGATTTCAAATTCCTTGAAGGGGGTTCTTAACAATTCCACCCCAACTTCATTGGGGCTACCCCCGATGCAAAACGTCCACGTTGTTGTGACAGATAAATACAGTTTGTTGATCAATGTCTCCATCATATTTTCGCCAATCTACCCGGTTAAGTATATCTGGAATACAGGAAAAATTTTTATAATTTTTTTCAGTTCATTCCGAATAATTCTCTTTCCTTGGTAGCCCGCGGGACAGTCAACCTGCGGTAAAAGAGGTTAATACAGGACACCAGAGGGGACCTTATATGAAACGAACGTTTACAAGTCGTTGCTGGAAGTGCAGATTGCCAAATATTGCAAGAGGAACGATCATTTCAGTTCTAGAGAGAGTTCTAGGTAAGCCAAAGGTATTTAAACTAAGTCCGCTTACTAAAGCCAAACCAACAATGGTATCATAATAAATGAAGAGTTTATTCAAGGTTGGTGGTCGATTGAGGTCTGTTCGTACATGAACACTTAACCGTCGCTCAGCTTTTTCCTCTAGAAACCGCATCCCCTTGTTTGAGGTTTTGTCTTCTTCAAGGTCTCTGTCGTGGTGATGTGATATCAGAAATACAATTTGTTTTCTCAAGAGGCTTGTGTCAGTATGAACTTTTGTTAGCTCGATGGTTTGGCCGGATCGATCGGAGCTGATAGGCTTCACGGCACATTGTACTAGGGTACAATAATGTTGCTGTTGTTGTTCATTCCAAAGATTTACCGAACCGTTCATTAATGTGATGTGACTCAATTGTTTTCTTTTGTTGATTAATGCTTTCTCCTCTGAAAGATATTACGTTAAAAAATAGGGAAAGATTTTCCACACAGACCCGTAAAGTATTACATGCATCACTGTCATACTAACCAAGTTGAGTTTGAATCACAAAATGTATGTCTAAAAATTATTAATGTATGGGGCTGTGTGGAAATCTTGCCAAAAAATAGATTTTGGTCTGATATGTGATGGAGATTTTGGCTCTAATTATTGGATCATTGCTGTACCATTCTCCAGTGTAAACTCTGAAAAAAGACAGGTGATTAAAATGATTTGAAAACAACAGCTAAGTATTCTGGTGAAGGGACAGGTGGGAGGGTGGACTACTGGTATGTGGAATTTGATTTGAAATGTACATTAGTTAAGTGATTTGTTTTGGACAAACAATGAAGATGACTGTATTAATTTCTCTTCACACTGTACTCTGAGCATGACACATACATGGTGGTATGTAGAGTATTGCAGTAGATTAAATGATGCTATTGCCTCACAGAAAGGGGTCACAGTCAGGGCACAGTGTGTCAATTCGTACGTTCTTACAGTCCATATGCTGAACTCATACGGAGCATGCATCCCATTGAGAAAGTGGAAAGACAGTCTCAAATAAACAAACGCATGCAAGGAAACAAGGAATCTAGAAATGTGTCTATACCTTGTTCTTAAAGCGTGAAACCAAAAATCACACATTTTCAAAACTGGCTTCATGCACTATCATGAATCTATGGATTACTACACTTCTTCAACAAGGTTGCTGCGCTAAATAAGCAACACAAAGAATGTATAATGTTTACTTTATATTTCTTTAAGTGTGAAATTGAAAATCACCCAGTTGCAAATGGTCATATTTTCTATCCAAGTTCAAAGCCAAAACAAAGCTTGATCAACAACACTCATTCTTCAGGATTAAAACCAAAAATCATACGTTTTCATAACTGGCCTTGTGTATGATAATGAAGTATGGATTTATGCACATAGCTTGCATACAGGCTCTTCATTTTGGGCTATTTAGAGAGGTTTCTTTCTTTTGAATTTGCTTTGGAATGGTGTGTGGTGAAAAGTTTTTTGCATGACTGCGCGCCATTCTAAGGCAAACTTGAAATCTAGACAAAACTTCCTCTCTAAAATGCCCAAACGAAATGCCAGTATGCAGGCTATTCTACACCAAGTAAGCAACTCAAATATATCATTTTGTAAGCTTGAAAGTGAAACTTGTGTGATTACAAAAGGATTTATGTCTATCTGAGTTCCAAGCGAAATTAATGTTTGTATTCAACTATATCTGTAGAACGCGTTTGTTGCAAAATTCCCCATTGTCTAAACCTGCTCTTGGTTTAGCTAGGCAGTCGCTGTTGTTCTACTTTTTTTGTTTTTTCAGAAAGTCAAATTCTGAAAAAGTGTTCTTTAGGAGAAATCATTCTAAGGGTCAGGAGCACACAACAATATTAAAAGTGGGCTTGGGGCGACAAATTTGGGTGAGAACTGCACATGTTGTTGTCACATCAATATTGGTCATAACTTTGTTCGGGAAGTGTGCTGGTCGATTTCGACAATTTTCTGTAACAATATTTTAAGACGCTGTTCTACCAATGTTCAAACAATTATTTTCAACTATTCAAAATGTCTTCAAGCAAGTATCATGAAAAGGTTGAGTCACAATTTGGCAACTAATTTCCAGGTTTAAGTTGCGAGTGGACATAACACATCTCCAATACATGCATTAATCACCTGTATAAGAAACATTTTTATGCCCAACAAGAACCAAACAGACCAAAGACCTATACAGATCAACTACAAGTTTACCGTCCTTTGATACACTCCATATGGATTACATGCCCAATGAGCCCACTTTCCACATTTAGCTTCATATGATCTGTAGGGATTGAAATGGCTACCCACTCCAATCATTTGGATCAACAAACCGTACGAGCACCCACACCAAACAGTCACCATGAAAATATTCTAAGTCTCACTAATGAGATGCAATTCACAGACCGTATGACACTCTATATGGACTGACTGCCATGTTTACGTTCCGTACAATCTGTACGGATCGACAAACTGTATGAGTACCCCTGGGCAAACAGTTGGCATTACAATATTGTAAGTCCCACCAATGAGATGCAATTCATGGACCCTACGCCACTCTATACGGACCGACTGCCAGGGTTGCACTCTGTACAATCCACAAACATCAACAAACCATATGAGCACCCACACCAAACAGTGGCCATGAAATGAGATGCAATTCATGGACTGTATGCCACTCTATATGGACTGACTGTGCCAGGTTCATGCTTGGTATGATCTGTGCAGACCGAAACATCACTTATATGGACTGTCACAGTGCAGGTATATTGGACAACCCTCCTTATTCAAAATGTTGTGCCTGTAGTTGGACGGATCATATTTAAATCACCTGTAACTGGGAAGCTTGGAAATTTCACTTCAGTATCTTTGATTTGGGTTCACTATGTTGTCTTTCAGTAGCTTTGATTTTTCCTCATCTACTTTGCTTGTTCCTTTGACTTTCTGACTTTTGCTGAAAACATGTTCATTCCTTGCTGTTTTGACATTGTGTTTTACTTGATCAATCAGCTCAACAACTTACAGTGCAGAGGTGAATTTACATTGCACCACATGGATTACAATATATTGAAGGCCCTCTCTCTTGTTTCCAGTCTGTTCTGATTTGTCTTGACTTTGGGGTGGTGAAAGAGCAAAGCATTTAGTGTCCAAATCACCCATGCAATGAAATTGAAGGGGACATGTTGCAATTTTTTTGTACCATTCTCACAATGGCATGCTATAGATTGGACACTGAGCATTGTTTTGCCAATACATGCTGCTGAAGATAACTTAAAGTGCACCTAGACCCAATTTTTTTTTCTTACATAAATCTTTGCACCTTTTCGAAAAGCATTGCATTGTTTCTTGTTCTTTTTTGCCAAAGTTGGCTTTTTATAGGCTTCAAAACTTGCAAAAAAGTAAGCATCATTTGGTACACAACCGAGTGAAGAGGGGCGTGGGTCCATTCTTGATTTGACGTCAAAAACTGCTTTGCATGCCTGTTTACAAAGACTTAATGCGATGTAAATCGGTTTGTGAAGTCAAATCAAGAATAGACCCATGCCTCTTCTGATTCGGCCGTGTACCAAATGATGCTTACTTTTCTGTTATTTTGGAAGCCTATAAAAAGCTGACATTTGGCAAGAGAAAATAAAAAAGGGCACAATGCTTTTCAGACAGGTGCAAAGACTTATTTTAGTGAAAAAAATATTCTGGGTTTAGGTGCACTTGAAAAAAATTCAGAGTCTCTTATGCTTGTATAGTCTTATTTGATTAGGATTCCATAAAGCAGTTGATGTCTATTCATTTAATTGGAAAAAAACCCAAAGAAATAGTATCATTCCTTACTGTCATTCTGTTTCTGTAATGCAGCTGTTGACTTTACTTTATTTTACAGGTTTCAAGATGTCTGAAAAGTTTATGAAGAGATATGATGAGAAAATCAAGGCACCACCATTTGAGGAAATTGATCGGAAAGATCCTGTGGCATTTAAAAGAGCAAGGGATCGCTGGAATCTAGAAAGGCTTATTGAGTTGGAAATCGTGAAAATTTACCGTGATAGAGTCACAGAATGCCATAGAAGAGAAGAGGTCAATGCAAGACAAAACTGCAGAAAAGTTGTCAGCGACTATATGAAAGCTTTCAATGAATACAAGAGAAAAGGTAGTGTATGATACATGTATTCTGGTATCTGGCTGAAATATAGTGCAAATTTGTATCATTTTTGGAGTTGAAAGGGAAACAGTATACAAAGGGCAAACTACAATAAAGTGTAAAAGTCGACTACAAAAACTGCAAGTTTTTACTTCATTTATCCTTTATATCTACTATAACCAAAGAAAATTGCAAAGAATGGTCGGTCAAAACTACACATCAGACACAAATGTTTTTGATGAAACAAACCAAATCTTAAGTTTGAATAAAATATGTTGTTTTTATAAAGGCTAGGTGATGGCTGTTGTGAAATTGAATGATGTCTCTATTGTCTGTATGATCTGTAATTAGAACAGAATGTTTTTGACTCAGAAAAAGGCTTTATTCCATTTTCAAGTTGTAGGTGCAAGACAGATTTCACTTGCTTGATCCTTTGATTGATTGACTAGTGAAAATGCTTGGCATATATTGTTTCAAAAGAAAATGTTGCGGTAGCATACTTGCAACCTAAACTTTACAACCAAAATTAAGATCATGAAAACGGTGAAATGAAAAAACAAATTTCATCATGATACTACAAACAACTACATGTAATGAGAGATATTCAGAAGAAGAAGAACTTGCTTTTGGTAAATTTTTTTCTCTGGGAGAATAGGCCTGTTAGACTTAATTTTCAATGACCCTACAAAGACTTGGTCATGTCTGTGAAATTATATTAAAGCAAATGTTATGCTTCTTCTTTGGAGCTTTCAGTAATGAAGGAATCCAAAACATATACCTGTGAGTGGTTGATAATTCATTTTCTTAGTTCAGTGGCTAATAGCCACCTTGATTAAAAATGGTGAATGGATGTTCAAACCATGGCTGTCACAGAAAGTTTTTCTTTCCCCCAGCATTTGCCCAACATCTTTTCAACTTTTGTTGAGCTCATATTGGCCAAATGCAGAAAGTTTTTAAATTGAAAATTCACGGGATATTGTTTCTGCATATTGCTGCTATTGACAAGTGCAACCTTTAAACATTATGTTGAAAATGAATCATTTCATTAGTAGCCTTTGACAAAAGTAACTAACATATTATGATCTTTAAAAAAAGCTGGTGTTGCATACACTGTACATTGTGTATTATAATTATTCTAGTAACATGATTTGGCAGCCACATGCTTGTAGTCAAGCAGTGGCCATATTATAAGGAGTGAGTTGCATTTAATTAAAATGTGACAGCCTGTAGAAAGGGCAGTTGGACAAAAGCACAAGGTAACTATGGCAAACCTGTGAGAGACCTGGGATCAGACCTAGTGAAGCAATGCCAAAAAGCAAAAACAAGCGTGAGTGATTGGCTCTAAAGAGAGGCATGCCACGCAACAATGCTAAGATTCCTTAACAGGGATTCTGTGCGTAAACACTTTGAAAGCTAAATTTAGAATAGATATATGGAATGCACTGTGCCTGTTTACCATAACAGTGTAAAAAATGACCTTGATAATGTGCTTTTCATTATCAATCCTGGTAACTTGTTGGGATGTTTATTTTGATAAAAAGGCTTCATTATGGTCATAGACTTGCCTTGGGTAAGAAGTGAACAAACCATCAAAAGGGTTGAATCTGATGGAAATAATTATTTTTTTCACTTTCTTTTCCTTAGCATGGTTTGTTACAGAAGAGGGAAGCTGGAGCAAATGGAAAGTGGAATATAACTAACTTTTATCTGAAAACATTGAGGATTTTCCTTGACACATCCTGAGTTAAGACGTGTTTGCTTTTTGCCACATTGTTCTGAGAAGAATTGTTGTAGTTGACCAAAAGAATGAAATTTGTGAGTTTTATGAAATCTATTTTGCATTTTTCTGCTGCTGGTGTGAATGTTAATTACATTGATTGCTAGTATATCATCACTGCTCTGTTTTACTGTAATATTGTACAAAGTTGGCAGCTGGTCAGTGTATCAATTAAACAAACTTTAATCAATATGCAAGTATTCAATTTTTTTTGCAGTATAAAAGGGAATACATTTGAAGCAAAGTGGATCACAGATTGTTGGTACTGAGAGAACAAACAAATTTGCAACATTATTCTTGTTAAGGGTAGGCTTATGAGAAACCTAAAATTACATCTGTAAGCATGTTCATTGACTGACTAACTAGCTGATGAACAGTCAATTTCATCCCAGCGTGTCACTTGTCCATCCATGCCACACATAGCCCCATATTTACAACCTGTGCTGTCAGAGCCTTCAAATATGCTTCCATATGGATACCACTGGTTGTCATAGTAACATCCTTTTGGCTGGGATTTTGTTACCATGGACTCTCCTTGCATTGCACAATTCCAGTCGTCCCATGCCACAATCTTACCATTATGATCACAGGATATACCATGACACAAGCCTTGTTCATCTGATTCCCTGCTTATCTCACTGCCTGGTTCATACCAGGCACCATTTTGGAAGCAGCCCAATGGAATAGGAACTATGGTTGGGTTCAGTACAGAGTTGGTTGTGGAAGCAGGAGTGATGGTTGGGAGCAGATCAGTGGTAGTTACTGGAGCAGGAGTGATGGTTGGGAGCAGATCAGTGGTAGTTACTGGAGCAGGAGTGATGGTTGGGAGTGGTTCAGTGGTAGTTACTGCCGCAGGAGTGGTGGTTGGGGCTGGGGTGGCAGTGGTGGTGGAGGCGGGAGAAGTGGTGGGAGAAGAAGGTTTTGTGGTAGCTGGGTCACAATTCCAGTCATCCCAAGCTATAACTCCTCCATCAGCTGTACAAAAAATGCCATAGCACCATCCCTCACCATCTGATCCTTTACTTATGTCACTCCCTGGTGAATACCATTTACCATTGTACAAACATCCACTGCGTTTTTGTTGTGGAGTAGTGGTGGGAGGAGTTGTTTGGGTAGTTGTGCCGCAGTTCCAGTTATCCCAGTTTATTAGCTGCCCACTTTCATCACAATATAAACCATAGCACCAACCATAACCATCTGACTCTTGGCTAACTTCACTCTCTGGTGGGTACCATTTGCCATTGTCAAAACATCCATGGCGTGTAGGTCGAGGAGTATGTGTAGTTGAGCTTGGTTGTGCAGTTGTACCACAGTTCAAATCATCCCATCGCATCAACTGTCCATCTACACCACAGTACATACCATAACACCAACCGTTACCATCTGATTCACGGCTTATTTCAGCCCCTAGAGGGTACCAATTGCCATCATGGAAGCATGCCGGGGGTTCTATTGCAGTTGACGTAGTAATTGGATTTGATGACGTTTGAAGTTTTGCAGCATCTGAAGGTGGAGAATCTGTAGTTGGATTACAATTGAAGTTGTCCCATCCAACGGTGTTGCCATTGATACACAACAATCCGTGACACCAACTTGACCCATCGTAATATTCACTGGATATTTTCTCACCGTTTATGTAGCATTTTGATTTGTGATAGCAGTGAGGATAAAGGCACTGTGACAAGTTATCTGCTGGTAGTTGGGTCACAGGCCTCCCATCTGAAGGGCGAACTTGAGCCTCAGCTAATAAGAGTACCAACAAACACGGCAGCATTTCCAATGTCGAGTGATTTATTTCCTGTCGAATGGAGCATGTGACTTTGTTAAAATTGCCTGAAACATGGTTGTGTTATCAAGAATTAAACATTTCCAAGTAGATAAACACAAGTTAATGTTTAATTTCTCTCAGTAATTAATGGCTGTGTCATTTTTTTTAACGAATTACATTGAATTGTATTCTGTGGTTTCTCGAAATTGTGGTCAATGGTTAACTTGATGAAACATCGTTTATATGTTGTGCTGCGTAGCACTATAAACACGTACAAGTGGTGGAACAGAGAACTAACTCTGAGGTGTAAATTTAAGTGCTAGAAGAAACCCATGAAAAACCCGAACTGGCGTTAGCCCTAGTAAAGGGTATCAGGGAACCACACAAGGCAAAGAAAAAATTCTTATGACCTCGGCGGGATTAAGGTGGTGAATTAACCACCTTAATCCCGCTTAATAGCTTATCCAGCTCAGTTTCCAAAGGATAACAGCAAAACAGAACGGCAAAGCGATTAACTTCACGAAAATCGTCAGTCGTAACCTCAGTGCAAGAGATTACCATGCTTCCCTCATTTTCAGCATTTTCAGGGTGCCTTTCACGGCCAACGCTATAAACTGAGAAAAGCCCTACACACAGATTACAAACTAGACTGCGAGCAGCTTCTTTTGATCTCTTTGTTCTCTTGGTTCTGTAGTGATCTACCTTCTCTAGGAGACCCTAAGAAGCTAGGAAATTATGATGAGGAAATGAGTACAGCCACTCGCATTCTAGCTACACTCGAATGCAGCCCCATTGTATCCGTATGTAAGTAGAGCCATCTTTAGCTGGTTTTGGGAATTTACTTTCCAGTTGTTGATGACCTTTTATCATGCGGCAGTGAGTGATAACAGAGGGCTGTATTGCTATATTCACTGGCGAGTTTAGGAAACCTTCCACACAGTCTGTTCTGGGACGTTTTTAAATAGCGACGTATCAGTATTTACGAAACTAAACCACTACACACAGACGCAACGATTGGGATCAGGCAGTCTTTATTTACAAGGTTAACAACAAATAGATATAGAATATAATCCTTATACACTAACGAACACTAATAAATCAATGGTAGACAATCAGATATGAAATACAACACAAGACTGCCTATAGATATAGGAAGTGGGTGGGTGGGCAAACTCTTTGCCTACGCTGAGCTAAAAAAATTGTTCTACTTTGCGGATAGCGTGCTGGAACGAATAACGTGACCACAGCTAGATTACAGTTGATATGTAGAGTTGAGGTACAATATGTAATTGTGCTAATAAGCTAATGTGATTGGTTGTTGCACATCTCATGACTACGGCTGCATATTTATGTAATTATACATCAATATACCTTTGCTTATCAATGCATCCAGTGTTGGAGTAAGAACGCTAAAGAATGCTAGCTATCAGACCCCTGATCCCCCCGGTTTGGTCTAGATTTATATTAATAACAAGTTATCAATATCCACATAAAAAAATTAAAATTCTGCCTTGCGAAGTGAGATTATTCGGAATCAATATTTGAGCTGAATAATACGGATTGCAGAATACCCGGCTCCTTCATTTACATACACCCAGCATACAGTATGTCGGAGGCTTTTGAGGAACGAGGCATATAGTATTTACAATGGCACTATTGTTATTCAATGTAAATGAATGGGCCGGGTATTCAGCAATCCAGCGACGGATTAATACGTAATGAATATATCATGTCAAGTTCTGTTGTGGCAAAACAAGTTTTCACGTGTGGCTATGTGGTGCTCTTGAAAACATTTTGTTCCTCAAATAATCAATGGTATATTTTTTCCCTTACTACCCAAAATGTTTGGTTGCTGGCAGTTATGTGTTGGTCTGAAGGGAAACACAGTTGCGTCTAGAGCTGTCTTGACCTTACGCGTGAGAGCTTTTCTTTCTCACTTACAGCATTTAGCGTGATACCTTTCATACGTCTGACCGTTGATCATACCTTGTGTTCACCGACTTAACCGGATTGTGCAGCTGAATAAACTAATTGTAGAGTTCTTTGTATAGTTCCTTCTTACTGAGTGTGGAATGTACGTTTCCTGTCGTATCCTCTCAATAATCAAATGCCTGCTATGGAAGCCACATGACACATGACACTTTTTTTTCATGATATATATCAATTTTGTAACGTCGTCGTTTTTTTGCTCGGCTCAGCTCCGTCATATCATAATTTGTAACCCTGGAAAAGAACGGCAGGGCATCTGCAAATATCAGTAGGTTATTCTACAATGTATATGTTACCCTATGTAATTACACAGATCGAGGAACTTTTAATGTATAAGGATTTGAATGGGGAAAGTATTAATTTTTGAAGCCAAAATTACGAACGGGATTGGAACTAAAAAAAGAACAATAAGAAATCGCTACTGTCTTCTAAAATACTGTCATTGTTCAAGGGAAAAAATTATGCATTTTGAAGAAAGCCCCATTCAAGAGTCTGTACACTGTTACTATGGTGATTGAAACCAAGGTTGTGATTGGTTGATTTAAACTACAACTTTGAATGTGATTGGCTCATTGAACTGTCCGATAACAAACTGCTCAATAACAAACTGTCCGATAATAACTTGGCAAGTGAATTAGTGAAAAATAGGAGTTTTTTTAAACCAATCACAATCGAGGAAATAGTATTTTTTATGATTAGGTCTGAAATCATACACGTGATTTCAAAATCGAACGAACGCGCAGTGCGAGTTCGATTTGAAATCAAAAGTATGATTTTAGACCAAAATTGCACGACATGAAGTTGAGTTACCACTTTATTACACCCATTTTGAAAAGTAATTTCAAAATGGGTGTATTAAATGTGAGAACTTTTATTGACGTCGCGTTTAACAGTTTGGATTAAAAAAAAAATTTCTCTTGCATATCCTAATAATTTTTGTTATCACGTAATGGTTTTATGTCCCTTACTGGGTACATGTGCTAACTGGAGTCTCTTTTTTTCACACTTTGGGGCTCATTTCTTGTGGTGGAAAGATTGAATTGATTGCCCGTTAATTTTCCTTGAGTTGGTAAGTTTGGATAATGTTAACAAAGAATGAATAGCATGATAAGAAGCCCACAATGCGAGGTATTTCCAAGTGATCAATCCTCCGTCCAACAAACTTCGCCCAACACAACTCACCTCAAACAACAACAATAACTTTAACTTTATTGTGGATGATATATATGAAATAAATTATTTATTTCATATATATATCATGCACATTCATTTCTTCCACGGGAACATATGAACCTACAATTGACTTGCTTTCAACGTCATTGGCTTCATAGCCATAGTTGGTTGGAGCATCGCACCGGTATCGCGAGGTCACGAGGTCAAACCCCGTTGAAGTCCTGAATTTTTTTTCAGGCTTATTTACGCAATTGCATAAATTACGTTCACAACTGCGAGGATCAGTCTTAACTTGATTTTAACAACTTTATTGTACCCAGCATTACATTTGAGTTTAACTAAAATGTAACGGGAAAAAGGAAATGTAACAGGTAAACGCCGCTTTTTGTCAGATCACCGTTGCCGCTCACCACGAAACTGTGTGCAGCAAACTGTAAGCCATCAGTCCCCACGCACTGTGAGACCGTTAGAGGATGAAACAAAACTACCTCAGCAGACATGACAATTCCTTTTCGTGCATCGATCTTAACTATGAGCAGTCTTTCGTTCAATCTAGTAGAAGGAACAAACAGGCAAAGACGTATCGTTATTAAAGGTCTCAACACTCTTAATCTCTTAAACGTGCTGATCAGCGACACTCATTGAGGCTAACATGATGTCCTTGAGGTGCTTTTTGCATAGCAAAGTTGTTGAAACTCAGCCGACGAGAAAGTAGACTTCCCTAAACAATGGCACGCCGGAAACCCGTCAAAAACTTCTAAATCACTAATCGACATATTCCTCACCAATGAGCCAGATAAATTTGCTCTATCGGGGGTCTCCCATATTTGAGTCAGTGACCATAGGTTAATATACGTCGCTCGAAAACAAAGAAGCCCTAAATCACCTCCGCGAGTCACTCCGGTTGGCTCAGTCAGTAGAGCACTGGACTGCTGTACGGGAAGTCGCGGGTTCAAACCCTCGACCGGACCAAAACTCAGGGTCTTTAAATAACTGAGAAGAAAGTGCTGCCTTTGTAATGACATCTGCAAATGGTTAGACTTTCTAGTCTTCTCGGATAAGGACGATAACCCGGAGGTCCCGTCTCACAGTACTGGTGTGTGACGTTAAAGAACCCGCATACACTGTTCGGAAAGAGTAGGGGACGTAGTCCCCGGTGCGCCCTCCTGCGTGGCTGCAATTTGCGGCTATAAAAAGCAGTCTGGCAAATAAAGCGCTATATAAATCCTCATTATAACTATTTTTTTTAATGCTAGACATTACAAACGCTTTTACTATGCGACATTGAATTGGCACCATGGGCCATGATAGAACAGATTCACGACCCTATCCAGGCATGGGAGTCTTGGAAACATTTATTCCTGACAATGGCAAACAATCGTGCTCCGTTTTAAAAAAAAAAAGAATGCGAAATTCATCTTCTGCATCCTGGTTTAATTCTGAGATCAAACGACTAATGAGGGAAAGAGATCGATTTTCCTTTCACAGCGGCCTCCTTGACATACGGTCAGTATAAAACACGGACTGCGGACTACGGACTACGGACTACGGACTGGGTATAAAACACGGACTGAGGTATAAAATACGGACTAAGACTGCGGACTGGGTATAAAACACGGACTGAGGTATAAAACGCGGACTAGGGATTAAAACACAGTGAAATACCTTAGAGTGGGTAAAATGTTCTTCAAATGGTGAAATTACAGGCTGTCACGTAACCACAGTTCATAGACAATGGTTTTCGCGCCATAAATGTCACGTAGTAATAAATGCGCTCTCTTTGATCGCTCCAAGATGGCTGGCGTCGAAGGTAATTATAAGTCCCACGGCTCATTATATAATTCTTCTCTTTTCCACAATTTTGGTTTAAAAGAAAGCGAAATGATTGTACTATGCAAGTAGTGTGGCTTAGTGCCTGTTTTTGTGCTGATAAGGGAAAACATTAGTTTGAATTTTCCATATTTTGGCTGTTTTGTGGTCATTATTCGTCTGTATTTTTTTGTGTTAAAGACAAAGTCATCCCCGATGTAGTGATCGTCGGCAGTTCTTGTTCCGAGGATGAAGATAACTGGCCTTTATATTTGCTCTGGAATAAAAACGAAAACATTTGATCTGGCTTGCTATTAAATCGATTTGCAGAGCATGCTTTCGCGAAAACAAGTTTCCATGTGACATTTACGGCGCGAAAACCATTGTCTATGAACTGTGGTTACGTGACAGCCTGTATTTTCACCATCTGAAGAACATTTTACCCACTCTAAGGTATTTCACTGTGTTTTAAACCCTAGTCCGCGTTTTATACCTCAGTCCGTGTTTTATACCCAGTCCGCAGTCTTAGTCCGTATTTTATACCTCAGTCCGTGTTTTATACCCAGTCCGTAGTCCGCAGTCCATGTTTTATACTGACCGCCTTGACATACGTCTTTAACTTTTATTTCTATTGGTATTATTCCCAGTGACTGGAAAAGTGCCAGGGTAACCTCAATCTTCAAGGCTGACTCGAAGGTAGACCCAGCTAATTATAGGCCCATATCTCTTCTTTCAGTAATTGCTAAAGGTTTTGAATAGGCCATATTCGTATTCTCGGTATTAGACTGGATCTAGCATGAAGTGGAGGCTCTTGCGGGGGAATCTTTTCATATGTAAATGTATTCCCCCGCATGAGCCTCCACTTCATGCTAGATCCAGTTCAATACCGAGAATACGAATATGGCCTATTAGCGATCTTCAATCAGGTATATAAATACTTGGATGAAAACAATTTACTCTCTAAATTTAAATCTGGGTTTTGACCGTTACACTCCACCTCAACATTTCAGTTATCGATATGACAGTTAAGCGCGCTGTTCATAATATTACTGTGCAGATGTTTTTTTATATTTTTATTAATTTTGTTGCATTACTTAATTGTGATACTCGGAGATACTAGTTCTCTCGAGCTATTCTAAATCCGAGTTAAAATAAAGTTATATGTACATGTATGTACGTATATATATGGATTAACAAATGCAGTCCTGTTTATTGATCTAAAAAAGGCATTTGATACCATTGACCACTATATTCTTCTAGCGAAATTAGTTATATGGTCTCAGAGGTACTACTCTAAACCTTTTTAAAAACTATCTATCTATCTGTTCTAGACAACGTCCAATCTGAAATTAATTACATACGTTGTGGGGTCCCTCAGGGTTTAATACTTGGACCCTTATCGTATATCAACGACTTGCCTAACTGTGACCTTTCATCAGATGTAAGAATGTATGCCGATACTAACCTTACTTATGCATTAAAGGACCGTAAAGAGTTGTTCTCCCCCCGCCCCCCTGACACGTGACTTAGGCAACCTAAAACAATGACTTGATTCTAATCGCCTAAATCTTAACGTTGTCAATACTAAATGTCTGCTACTGACCCAGACATTTAATGAAGTAATCGATAAATTGATACCATCATATAAAAGATACCGTTGAGGTTGGTCGTTTGACCAAGTTTGATTCTTTTAGGTTGAACAGAGACCAAGTTATGGGCTTTAAATCCCGTCATCCACCTACTATTTGGAAATAACTGAGGTGAAAATCAAAATGCTTAAGTAAATAAATGAAGACGGTCTTTTAAGTTTGTTTAGCAAGTGTATTTCTTTGATCCCTTTCTCTTTTTTAAAATCCATTTCTTGTGTTTACTGTTCCCTGGAGTTTTCGTTTTAGTCGTATTATCGTATTTCACTACAATTAAAATTTGCAGAGGAAAATCAAGGACAGACTTGTAAATAGCCGGTTCTTTGTTTCCCCGGAAAATAAAAATGTCTTCAGATCTTTGAGGACATCGATGGTTTTTCCTTAAAAAATTAACGTACGTTTTTTCAGGGGATATTTGTGCTTTGATTGGCGACTTTGAGTGTTAGATCAGATAGAGTTATCAAGGTTTATATTACTACAATTTAGAAGAAAAAAGCGACGAGGATCAAAGAAGACAGTTCTAAAAAATGATCTTAGATGAATTTTGCTTTTGGTTTCGGCACTTTGCTATATGATTTGGTTGTTTAATAAGACACTCAGCAGAGAGCTGCTCTGTTATAAAATGCCTGACAGATGAGTTTTATTCAACAGCCAAGGTAAACTGTGGACCAAAGAGGGATATTGTACAATTTTTTCAACAATGTTCTCCAGCTTGACTGCAAAAAGTCTACTGTTATTACAGGGATAACTCCACTTGGGCATCCAAGAAGAGCACTGAGCCTGAAAGTTAACACTGACTTCACTCAGGACTTGATCAGACATGACACCCTCATACCTGCAACTGTGCAACTCATTTCACGACACAAGATGGTACATTTGTGGGTGTTATTTCCGCTGCTGATAAACACTCTGAGGCTCAATTTTCACAACACAACCAAACAACTCAGTGAGAAGCTTCTCTGTGAATCCCACAAGAAAATAAAACTTAACAAGATCTTGATCCTTTGATACAAGGAACACAACGCTGATGCGGTTTGCCTTTCGCTTGATCACCACTTCAGAACTCAAGAAGTCATGCATGACACCTTCCACAAACTTGCGAATCATTATGTCATCTAGCAATCTTTCTGATGCCCAGTAACTTCCTTTCAGACTTCCTGGAAAAGGCAATTTATGTTGTAAGTGGTGGAATGGAGAATTAACTCTGGAGTGTAAATTCAAGTGCTATTAGATTACTCCAGAGTTAATTCTCTGTTCTACCACTTGTATGTGTTTATAGTGCTACGCGGCACAACATATAAATTTGTTATATATTTTCAAAAGTAACAAATTACTTTGGACATGCTGATCAAAAGACCTCCACTTAAATGATAGACTTCAATGGGCAGGATGGAAATAGATTACAAGTGGTCAAAAGTGGAGTAACTAAAAAAAATGTTGTAAGATGATTGCAACTTGTTCATCAGATCAAGAAACCACTTACAATTCTTCCCAGAAATCTATGAAGCAATCACAGTTTATTTCAAATAAAGTGTGAGGTTTTGACTGAAATAGAGCAAAGTACTGGTGATGATATCCATTTCAGAACACAAATTTTATGTAAAACAGTAAACACAAAAAAACATGTCATCATTTTGAATCAAACATGGCAAGTCACCAAATAAAGTTTGAATAAATTTTACACAACCTTACATGGTCATGACTGTTAACTACACACAACTTGGTTTTACCAATGCTTTTTGTAAAATGGATATGTCAACATCCACTACTTTGATTTAGTTTGCCTTATAACGGAATACTCTTTTTGTTTAAAGAAACAACACATCCATTCAGTGAAAGGAAGGTGAACATGGTTTGAGATCCAAGTTAAGCTACACAAAAAGTGAATGTGGGAATCATGATTTATTTTATTAAAAAAAATATATGAGGTGAGACTGACAGCCTACACTGTAAAAGTTCCCCTTTATGGTCTGGCCTTCAAACATAGTTCAGAGTGGGCAGGGTGAACTCACTTTGTTCTCCCAATGACTTACCTCCCCCAACCATTAGTGGGCTTTTCAATCAGGTATACTTAAAGAACCTGTGTTAACAGTATTTCTAATAAATGTCTTTGAATAGATGCTTATGTACTGTACCTGTGTGTTGTGAGTCCCAGGCTTGAGTGACTCCAATTCTGTGGCTTGGTACCACATTGCTTTTTTTCTGTTGTTTAGCTTTTGCCTGGTATGCATATCGAACTCCAAAAATTACTGGAACAGAAGGCATTACACGCATTGCAGGGAAACATGCCATACATCGAGAGACTCCTTGAATTCCTGTCAGACCCACATGGCAAAGTCTCTGTAAAAAATATGCAAGGTACATACAGAACAAAATGCTGCTTCAGGGGGTGTACTGTTTACATTTCACTGTGCTTTATGCTTTGGGTTACTTGTAAAGAAAAAAAAGGAAGGGGCATGTTAAGCTATTTAGGTAAAAAAAACTCTTGGTGGCTGGAACAATGAGGCATAATGCATGAGGCTGAAATTCTAACACGGTAAGAAAACAATATGTCCAGTAGTTTAATTATAAAGTACTTGAGGAAGAGTAAATCATGGGAAACTGAGCTGGGCAGTGCTTATTAATTTTTGTTGTATAATCCTTCAAATGTTTTATTATGGCTGTAACAAAACAGCCATTGTTGGTCACACTATGATAGCAGGTGAAGAAATGCAAGTTGGTTAGATACTTAACCATAAGGTTATGATAGTGGAGTAAATTGAAAAAGTGAAGACAACAATAGAAGAAAGTTATCATCTTTTATCGATAGCAGTTAAACAATTTCTTGAAGGCAGAAACAAACTTGAGGGAAAAAAGCCCATCAACTGCTTATGGATGTCTCAAATTCGGACATAAAGTTGTCAAAAAGCTGTCAAGAAAATGTCATGCTTCATTGAAAAAGTTTGATATCTTTGTCCAAAGACTGTAAACAATATTTGCTGCCTTCTTTGATTACTTTTCAGTTTACTTTTGTCTGAACCAGTGAAAATCTGTGTTTGAATGTTAAGAGCAGTGAAATGGATTAGCTGGCCTTACTATTTTATGGTGTATGGGTCTGCCAGAGAAAAAAAGCCTGTGTGATCTGGCAAGGTTGTAATCAGGTACTGTCTTTGGATATTGTTGTGTAGGTGGAGGATGTTTTGCTGCTAAAAGTCCTTAACTGAAGAAGCTTCCTTGGTAGACATGGGAAGTAATACAGAGAAACAGTGAAAAACTATCAAGGTGGCTAAGGATTTGTACCTGCTTAGCAAAGCAACAATTTTGTGTGAAATGACAGCTCTGCATTTTGAGTGAATGTTGACTGACCTAAACTGTTAGTAGGTTCATATTCCTTTTTTGTCTCTTATATGGACATTTATGTCAGACAATGCTTAGCAAGTTATCTAGCTTACTACAAGATGTCATGATGTTTGTTACCTGTCTCATTTCTCCAATTTCTATGAGAAACATTGAAGCAACATTGAAGCAACATTCACATTGTTCTTGTTTTTCTGACATTTTGTTGTTTTCAACCCGCTGTGAATAATTCTTTTATGATTTCAAGTGAAATTGTTTGGACTTAAAAATGCTTATGTTTTTTTCGAAATGTTTTCTATCTAATATTTCATTTGGATCCTGAAACACTTCATTTCCCTGCTGCTGCTCATTTTCTTGGGCACAAAAGTGATTGCTGAAAAGCCAAGTGAAGTTCGGGGGGCTTTTATCCCTCACCCTGCCTCTGCCTTCCAGACCTTGAATTCCTTGACTTTGATTCAATGTCTAAAGTAAAAGGGGGCATGCAGATTTTCACAATTATGGTAATTTCCATAAAAATTACAGTCTGCTGCTCACTTTGTTTATTAATAAACACATGAAAGCTACACTAGTGGAGGAAATGAATTGCAATTGTGATAACATCTTGCTGTCCATTGTATACCAGTAATTTAGATTGTATAAACAGAGTGACATTGGGCTTGCACAATAGAGATGGCTTTTAATTATCCAATTTTTTACCAATTATTGTAAATAATCATTTTCGTATTTCATTTTCAAACATGTAAAGTGTACTTGATCCTTTTTATGGAAAGTTTGTGCTAAATAAATTTTCAAAATTATTATTATTAATACAGAGATGCTAACCTCTTGGGATTTTTTCTTTTGCACCAACAGCCCCCTCCTCAATTGTACATGTAAGACGCGTGGAAACAAAACCACATTATTTAGGTAAAATAAATAAAATAATAAAGGGAATATTATTGATCCACTTTACTTTTATCCAGGAGATTTACATGTGGTTACCCTTATGCATCTATCAATGTTACACCCGGGGGTGGACCCCAGGCATATGTGGGGCATTTGACTTTTCAGAAGAATTTTTGGTCAAAATCCCCATTGCGGGGCCCCAAATTTTGGTCAAATCAGATCAAATATCCCCACCTAAAAGCTTTAAGTGGCCCGTTACTGTTAAGTCTGGCACGAATACATAGTGCTGGGAAATGGTTCCAGAGACTTTAAGACTTTAACGAGGATACTCCTAAAACAGTGTACACAATACTAGGAGTTAAATAAATAAATAAATAATATTATTGTTTGTAAAAGAGAAAATTATTTACACTTCCAGGTATCTACAATTTAAAATTGTTGTTAACAAGATTTATCTACAATATAATCTGATATAATAATAGCTTAATCATGGATGTTATGGTGGGCATTATACCATTAGTGAAAGGAAAAGCATCCATAGTTACAGGTAATTTATTCCAGGCTACTATTGAACTTGGGTAAAACAAATATTTATAGACATTACAACTGGACTGAATGTGACAAAAGGCGAATGAATTGGGAGCTCGAGAAGCCCTTTTTAATGGACATACTTCAGATGGAAGGGACATACCAACCAAACCTTGTTGGATTTTGTATAACATAGGTAACTGGTATGAAAGCCTGCGTTGTTAAAGAGTGTCCCAGCCAAGCTGTTTTAACATGGGAGTAATATGACTAGAATTTGAGTAGTCTGTGAGAACGACCTTGCTGCTCTATGCTGAACTAGTTCAATTTGGTGAATATTTCATTTAGTGTACGGATTCCACACTGAAAAAACATACTCTAGTTGAGGATGCACAGGGGTAGTGTATGCCTTACATTTGAGATCCATGGAACAATCTGACAACACCCTCCTTAGAAGACCAAGCGTCCTATTAGCCTTACTACAATATTATCACAATGTTGATTCCAATTTAGATTATGAGATATAGTTCCTCCAAGATATTTGTAAAGGCTGATTTAGCAATAACAATATCATTATGTGATAACTATATAAGAATGAGACAACCTTATTAGTAACCCCTAGGTGATAACATTTGGTGATATTAAAGTTTAGTTGCCAGGTTTCAGCCCATTCACATAAACTGATTAAGTCCTGCTGGAGCAGTGCATGGTCACAAGAATTCTTGATCTCTCTATATACAATGCTGTTATCAGCAAAGAGGCACATTGTTGACTGGATATGTTCAGTAATATTGTTTATATATAATAAGAATAAAACAGGTCCCAGTACTGAGCCTTAGGGTACACCAGAAGATACAGGTTGAGGACTGGAGTGAGTACCATTTACAGACACCACTTGGGAGCGATTGCTTAAGAAGGCCTTGATCCATGCTGCAGTCTTTCCACATATTCCATAATAATCAAGTTTTAATAGTAAACGCTGATGAGGTACAGAGTCAAAGGCTTTACTGAAGTCAAGAAGGATTACATCAATTTGTGAGTGTGAATTAATGCATTTAGCCCAGTCATTGATCGCTAAAATAAGTTGAGTTTCACATGAGAAGCGTTGCCTAAATCCATGCTGCTGATCGATCAGGATATTGTTTGCAGCCAAGTGTTTTGCAATATGACTCAAAATAATGTGTTCCACTGATAACCTTACAACATAAGGAAGTAAGAGAGACAGGGTGATAATTAGCAGGGTTAGACTTTGAATACTTTTTATGAATAGCTGTACCAAAGCTTTAGTCCAGTCAGAGGGTACTGCTCCTGTGTCATAGGACTGTTGGAATATAAAACCAAGCCAAGCTGCAATAGATGGGGCCAGTTTTTTAAGAACATGAACTGGTATATTTCATCTGGACCACAAGCTTTTCTTGGGTTTAGTTGAAGAAGTTGTTTATAAACCCTGTTAGCTGAAATGTCAATGTCAGAAATTAGGCTGTACTGTGAAGTAGGTTTAGTAGTTATTGGTTGTTTCTCTTGAGTAAATACTGAGTAGAAATAGAAAGTGCTTTGGCTTTGCTTTGGACAGTAGAGAACAGGTTATTGCCATATCGCAGAGGGGGTATACCAGTGTCTTCTGATTCACAAGATCTGACATAACGCCAAATTTTTTTGGGGTTCTCCCGAAGGCTTGCTCTGATAACATTGTTCAAGTAATCACTGAGAGATTCTTTAACAATCCTTGAAACAAGGTCCCGTTGTTTCTTAAACTCCGCCCAATGGTCTGATTTCTGGAAGTGAAGAGCTTTTTTGTGCAATTGATCTTTTCTTCTCATTTGATGTTTGATTTTAGGAGTTATCCAAGGGAGCTTGTATTTTGTGGAAGAGCATCTTTGAGGGATGTAATCAACCATGGCCTATGTTAGTGTAGTTTTAAAGAGGGACCAATTATCTTCTACAGCAAGGTTTTGTGGAGCTGATGCAAAGAGGTTCAATGCAGAGTCAGACATGGACTTCCTTAAGCCTTTGAAATCTGCCCTCCTATAGTCAAAAACCTTGTGTGGTGGCTTAACTGATATTGAAGCTTTAACATTTATATGAAAAAGAATTGTCAGATGACCACTTATTCCAGGAACAGTATGGACATCAGAAATAATGTGTGGGTATGATGTAAATAATAAATCCAGATGTTGGATGTGTAAGGCATCTCATGTGCTGCATGAGTGAGACGTCCTCTGTAATTCGAAGCAGCCTATTATGTTGAGTCAAGGTAGTTTGGTTTTTAGCAAATGGGACCTCAGCAGACCAGTTGATATCTCCAAGGTTAAAGTCTCCTGCTACTACTATATTGGCCATTCCGAAATTCAAAAGGGAACTGGAGCGAGTTTCAAATTTTGAAGTAATCGATAAATTGACACCATCACATGAAAGATGACATTGAGATTGGTCGTTTGACCAAGTTTGATTCTTTTAGGTTGAACAGAGATCAAGTTATAGACCTTGAAACATAGCTCAAAATCCATACAAACGTCTCCAATTTTGAGGCTGCGTCCCCACAAACCCATGGATTTGGAGGACGCTGTCACAAAATTAGAGATGTTTGTATGGATTTTGAGCTACCGGTATGTTTCAAGGTCCATAACTTGGTCTCTGTTCAACCTCAACGAATCAAACTTGGTCAAACGACTAAACTCAATGCTATCTTTCATGTGATGGTGTCAATTTATCGATTACTTCAAAATTTGAAACTCGCCCCAGTTCCCTTTTGAATTTCGGAATGGCCAATTGGGGTGATGATTGGAGGATTACACAATTAATGGAATCTGAAAATTGTTCCAAAACATCTTGGGGAGAATTTGGTGGTCTGTAACAAGATGCTAGGTGGAGAGTTTTACAGTTACCGAGCTTAACTGATGACCAGATAATTTAATTGCAATCTTTTCCAAATGTAGGCTTTTCCTCACAAACGATTTCAGACTTAATTGCCAGGGACACACCTCCCCCATTATGATTTCAGTCCTTTCTGAACACAGAATGTCGACACATTGCAGTCAAGCTTGGATTCACAGCCAAAGATCATACATCAGGCTTGTGAAATTCAAGAAGCACTTGAAATTCAGAGAAACAAGATGGACCCTTGAGGCTATTGCAATTGATGATCATCCCCTTTAAGCCAGAAGTTTCCTTGGTATGGGTAGAGGGAACTGGGAGCTAATAGGTAGGCAGGCTGCTGTTTGGTGATGGGTGTTGGATGGTCATGGGCGGTGTTAATGTTTTCCGAAGATTCATTTAAAATACTCATGTCAGCATCTGAAGCAAGATTCAAATCAGAGCTGAGATTGCTGGTATGAGCAAAAGGCAGATTCTTTACAGTTGAAACACACGCAGGGCAGCTCCATGGAAAGCTGGCAGTCGAGGAGGCAGGTTTGGTGTATTCAGCAGGTGTTACTTTGCTGCATTTGATGTGACACCAGCAGAAGCAAAGATCACATTGAATCGCTCGACAGTTATGAGCGACACTCCTTCGGCAGACTGAACATAAGTTTTTATTACAGTAAGGAGCTGGACCAGGATTAGGAGAAATGTCGCCACAAGAAAGAAGCCATATTAGCCGGAACCCAGCAACTGAGTTTGGATAGTACGTAAAGCTTGAAATTAGAAAAGTCTTTCGACAGCGAGCAAGAAATCTAAGATGGCGGCCGAAGTTGACTCGGTTTCTGAGAAAAGTGACCACACTTCTGTGAAACCCATGGTTAATGGTACAAAAAGTAGATGAATTCAATCCTTTTTGCTTCAGAAGGTGTAGAGAATCGTTTGGACGCGGTAAGCACACATAAGAAAGCAGAAATACAATGTAAAGAATGCAACTCAGGAAAACACAACCAGTCGCCATGATGTGATGTCAGCCTGCCAACTTACTGACTTACTGACAACTTAACTGACTAGTCCAACTTACGAAACTGTACTGTCCAGGAACACTTAGTGTTGTAAATAAGTTAGCGTATAAGCACTAACCCGATAGGAGAACATCTCTCGAATGTAGGTAGGGTATCAGGAATAAGTCTGTCTGAAGTGCAAGTCTGTAAGTTATAGCAGTTATAGGCAACATAACATACATGCCCGCAGCTTATCACTGGATTTATAAAGTTTACTTTTTTAATCCGCATACAAACCTACCTGATAACTGGTTATTTTTAAAAGGTTGTGGCAACCGGCTACTGCCATAACTTGACGGAGAAGCCTGTATCAAGTTCAACGTGACGTGAAAACTGCAACCTCACCAGACTCTCACTTAGGACATGAACCGTCCGCCATGTTTGTCCTTCCCACAGTGCATCAAGCTCAGCTCTGGTGATGATGTCACAGATAAACAAGATGGCGATGATCCTGTATTCATACGTGGATAACATTTTCCTTTCCGTTGTCAGTTCCCCTGGAAATGATGTTCATCTTGTAATCCAGTCGGCATGTAAGCACTCCAGCCACGGAAAATCGCAGCAATGAGTTGGTTTGACAGCTCTAGCTTTTCATCTTTCGCTAAAACAGCTTTTTCCCAAGCACAAAATCTTCAAAAATCTATCGACCGTGTTTTGGATATCAAAGAAGAGAGCACTGATGCAGCTTCAAGGTCTTCAGGTTAGCTCTTCCCTGTCTTTCTGTGCTTAAATTAAACTCTCTGCAACATTTTCCCATTTGACGACTGTTATCAATGATATGTTGAGGTGCCTCGAGTTGTTTTGTCCACACAGAATTAAATCACTTTGAGACTTATGGCTCTCTTATCATAGGTTTCGCTATCCCCCTGACAACAATCCTTTTCAAACAGATTATTCTGTGATGATTCTTCTTCAGTTTTCCTTGGTGAACCACTGGTGTTCACTGTTTTTATTCTCAAGCCCAGTGTATTTTGATGTAAAAAGTTCCCACTAGTACTACAGTGTATTTGCTCGCTTCATTATTTTAAAGAACTCTTTTCAAATATCATGCCCAAAAGTTAAGTCTTATGTTCCTCCAATAAACAGGTGTAGAAAATAGTGCATGATTTCTCATGGCAACCTTATTGAATGAATGGCCCTATTTATACTAGAGACGGATCATCCGTCTGGGACGAACTTGGGCAAAGAACGATAGTTTGTCTGATAATTCGTCTGCGTATAAATACGGGCAAACAGACGGATTATCCGTCCAGATGAACTATCTGGATAATTCGTCGATGAACATGAATTATCCAAATAGTTCGTCTGGACGGATAATCCGTCTGTTTGCCCATATTTATACGCAGACGAATTACCAGACGAACTATCGTTCTTTGCCCAAGTTCGTCCCAGACGGATGATCCGTCTCTAGTATAAATCGGGCCAATCTTTGGGCTTGGTCATAAATTGATATCAAGCAAATGTTATCGTAACTAGGAGATGTTGAAGTAACGGTAGAAATGAAGACTAATCAATGATTAGTGAAATATTTATGGTTCATTGTTTACTTATGTTGTTTTCTGGTATTCTCTCTTACTTAACTGATGTTGGTTCATCCTGTCTCCACAGCTTCAAGCAAACAGAAATCTACTCTCTCTTCTGAGTCCAGTGGTTCTTCAAAAGAGAATTCAATAGCAAGAAAGTCATCATCATCATCATTATCTACTACTACAGCCTCAAAATCCTCAAGAAAATCTTCCCCTGTTATTGTAAACTCAACTGAAAATGATAATGCAGAAGGCAATTCATTCTGGTCATCATTTCTTGGCGACTCGTTTCACTCAACAGCCAAAAATATTGATTCTAAAACATCAAGCCATAGAACTGCTGGAAGAAAACCAGGTGCTAGAGTGAGTGCACCAACAGCTGGAAGAAAAGTCAGGAATAGTGATGACAGCAAGAATGCTCATAGTAAGAATACCACAACAGTTAGTGATGGGGGATTGTTATCACAAGAATTGAAACAGAGTGAAAGTGATACCTCTTATATCTCTAATGCTACAAAGATGCATAGGCAGTTACCTGTTTCAAATAGTCATTTATCTCAAGAGGATGAAACAGCAAGGGTTACTGAAGACATATGTACAACTAATGTTGACTCTGCCACGTCTAAAGAAGAGGAAGATATTTTACCAAGTTTTAAATGTGGGTCGCAAGATTCAGGTGTTACACCTGTTGAAATTAGTGATGGATCAGAGATAAAACAATGTCATTTAGAACTTTCCTCTGTCAATAATTGTGAAGAGCCTGGTGTACTGGGGAATAATAGTAGCTCTTTGGTTAACACTTCTGTGAAAGCCAGGAGCAAAGATCTTGAAAAAGTGGAAGAGCTACCACCTGTTAGCAAAGAATTTTTGTCAGTGGTGGAAGCTCAAAATGAAATTTGTAACGTGGAAACTGTAGATTCCTCTGCAGTTTTGCATCCTGAGGTCTTGCAGAGCACAAATGTTGAAACAATGAGTTCACAAAATATCGAGGAAACTAACAATTTAGGTATTGACAACTCAGTAAGACTCATTGGTCCACCTGTCATAGATTCTGAAGTCAGTCTTGCTGTCACTGGAGATGAAGCTTTAGTTGAACTTCTAACAGAGGCAGCTGATCAATATAGATTGCATAAGGTTAACCCACTTGCTAGCTCAACACCAATTTATTTTTCAAACAAACAGTCAGATAAAGAAAGGAAATTGGATGAGACTCTTCTAGTTGGTAGCGGTGAATACAGGGAGGAGTTAGATCGGAATGAAGATGTAGTTGAAATAACATTTAGTGATGTTGGTAATCCAGGGATGGAAACAGAAATAGTGGTAGATGCAGTTTCTGTTGAACAAGATAAACATTCTGAAGATATTATCCCACAGAATCAACCAGAAGAGGTGTCTATTGAGAAACCAGAAAAGCATTCATCTAGGATTAATGGTGAGTCTCAACAGTGACATTAATTTTCTCACAAGACCTTTAAACATATCTCTGATTACAGTATGTCTCGCATGAATGCACTTAAGTTGAAATATTCCTTTATTAGCAAGTTTTTTGGGGAGAATCTGAAAAAGGATTTATGATCTCAGATTATGTGGATTCTTCACCACCAAAAAATGGAAGATCCGAAAAAGGATCATTTGACATGACAATGAATGTGTGTGTCAGTCTATCATGTACATATATTCTACTAAAAAGAGTACTAAGAGTCCATTTAATTGAAAAGATGCCACAAGAAAAGAAATAGGTCTGCAATCATATGGATTCTTCACCACAAAAAAATGGAAGATTAAAAAAAGGATCGTTTGCCATGACAATGAACGCACACGTTTGCTCTCATAGACATTTCAGCAACAAGAATAACATCAGACATCAGTCTATCATGTGCATATATTCTATTAAAAGGAGTACCACAAGAAAAGAAATAGCTTTGCAATAGAGTAAAACAAGTGATAAAAAACATGCCAGATGAAATCAATGGCAAATTACAAATATATATATATATATATATATGATTTTGCTGATGCAGTTCCAGGCTTCAGATGGTACTCATTGCTTTAATTTGCTACAGCTCTGTTTCGTGTGGTCGAGAGCGACCACACTCATCAGGCAAAAATAGCGAATGACCGTTAACTGACAATGCTGGTGATATGATAAAAATACAAATGTATGTGCATGCCGGTAAATAGCGCGCACCGTTTCGTTACATGCACGTTATGTTATTCAGAAGAACTTGAGTGTGAACCTATTTCTATGGCGACATGAACTTGCTAATTCATTTCATCTTGTTAAGGTTGCTTTAGACCTTTCCTAAAAATGATGTAATACTTTTCTTGAAGGCACAGATTGCACTTCTTGCTCTTGTTATTGAATGGTTTGCACGTTCTTAGAATTCTCCACTTAACGTGAAACGACTCCTTTCGGTCTTTGAGGTTCCAGATGTGCTTCGATAGCTCGGTCTCATTTCTTTTGTTGGGGTGCCGGAAAGATGTCTGATGGTTTCTATACCGTTCTTTGAAATTTGAAGCAAGTCCGACATAATTTTCCGTTGTTGTTTCTGTGGCAACTGTCGCTTGATAAATCACATTTTCTTGCATACAGCTTCCTTGTAGTGGGCATTCCGGCTTATTTCTGCAGTTACACGTGCGTGGTTGTTGCAAGGGTGCAGCTGTAGCGCTATCCTGGGCAAGCATGGTCTTATTATGCGATGAAATGATGGCTTTCATGTTTGGCATTCACGAATAGCTGAGTTTAAGGGTATGCCTGTTGAAGATTTTGTTTAATGGGTGGTTCTTTGGGAAGCATTTATCTACGATGAGCAGAAATTTCCTTCCCAGGTTGGTCTTGACATTGCTGTCCCATGGAGGGTTGTACCAGGTGATCTTTCTTTTCCTGCGTTTGCTCTTTCTCGTTGCCCGCCTTGCTTGGGGATCGAATTTAAGCTTGTAGTCGTAGCCACTTTCTTCAAGTGCTTGTTGGTATGGGGCGCTAGCTTCGTTGAAGACTTGTTCAGAAGATGAAATGTTCGTTGGCCGTTTATTAATGTTTAGAGGGATGTTTTTCAGCAATGCGGGGGGATGGTTACTCAGCCGGTGGACATACAATAATTTGTGGTTTGGCTTCATATATGGCTTGTATAAAGGTCGAAGGTAACATCAAGGAAGTTGACTATCTTCTTGTTTGCTTCGATTCTTATTTTAAGACCGTTGGATTTAAAAACATTGCCGACTTCTCTCTTTGTTTTTTCGAGAGCAAGAAGTGCAATCTGTGCCTTCAAGAAAAGTATTACATCATTTTTAGGAAAGATCTAAGTAGCCTTAACAAGAGAAATGAATTAGCAAGTTCATGTTGCCATAGAAATAGGTTCACACTCAAGTTCTTCCGAATAACATAACGTGCATGTAACGAAATGGCGTGCGCTATTTACCGGCATGCACATGCATTTGTATTTTTATGACGTCGCCAGCATTGTCAGTTAACAGTCATTTGCTATTTTTGCCAGATGAGTGTGGTCGCTCTCGACCATACAAAACAGAGCTATAGCAAATTAAAGCGATGAGTACCATCTGAAGCCTGGAACTGCATCAGCAAAATCATATTTACCGGTCCTGTTAAGTTGAGCGCTCTTGAAAAATTGTTCTACCTAAGTATCCAGAATTTATATATATATATATATAAATACAAATGGACGACTGTCAACCATCAACATAATTTTTGCACTCAAATTGAAGGGCTGAGAGCATAATCGACCTATGTCGAATTTTAGGTGGTTTTTCAATTTTGCTTGAAAAATTGTTGTATTTAGTACCTTTTTGATGTATTTTTTTTTGTAAAATTTGCAGAGAAACCTACCTTCCTTGAGTTACATTTAGACCATCATGTATGGTAGCTTTTATTTAACTTTTTTGTACAGAAAATTGCTTGTCAAAAATACTTGTTTTGAATCTCCCCCCCCCCAAAAAAAAATGCTTAAGTGGATTTTATGATTTCACGATCAGTGAAAATACAAAATCTGTTTTTTGATTCAGATATCCAGATATAGATTTTCCCAAAAAATGCACCCTAACAGATTATATTGTTGTGGAGAAAGTTACCATAACTTGTCCACCAACTGTTGGATATTTACAATGCAACTATTATAGTATCAGATGGTGAAGGGTGTTAGTATTGATCCATGAATTACATGTTGGAAGCTGTTGTCAACAAGGTTATTTGAATAAGCAATAGACTGCATTCTCTATGGGTTTCCCAGTGTTATAAACCCATGCGGGCACTATCTCTGGCTCATGATTTACAAGCTTTTCTTAAGTGTTCTTCCAACATCCCAAGTGGGTTTAGTTATTATGCTGGGAAACTCAAAGAAAAAGTGGTCTATTAATTTGTAAAATAATTTTAAGTAGGAAGAAGGAGTTTCACCATTACAGGAAGTTTACCAGTACAATAAACCATAGGTTTTTGACCAATCAAAACACAAGTAGTACTAGTATTTCAGTTATTATATAAAATGTTATGGGGGCAACCTCTTATGTCATGAAAATGCCCATAGGCTATTTACCAGTGATGTGGGCTCTGTATATCATTTTAGCTATAAAGAGTGATAGCATTGATAGCATTGGTGAGAAGTGCTGAAAACTATTATGAGATGCCTTAAATATCTAACTGAGCTTAAATAAATGAATGTGAATTATGAAATTAGTAAATAAATAAATAATAACGTGATTATTCTCTCCTTATCGGGGCTTTTCAGAAATAATGATATAAATATCGGAAACAAATATTTGAAATATACCATAACAAGTTAAGAATCCCAACTGGCAGGAGGCACACCAGTTGGCTCTTTACAAGGGTAGGCAAGGAGTGGTTAGAGCGGGACTTGAACCTACGACTTCCCGATTACAAGTCAGGGACCGTGCAGAAGGAGGGGCTAGCCCCCCCCCCCCCCACTTTTTTGCAAGAATAAAAATAAATTAAGTAACGGAGTGAAAAATAGCAAAAAATTGTTAATTCGAAAGTGACCAGAGTTACTGGTAAAGACAAACGTGCAGATAAATAGACAGAATGAAGCACTACCGGTAGTTGTTACAATTGTAAATATATTATCGTTATAATAGCATTCTCGGTCACTTCAGAGAAATAGCCCCCCCCCCCCCCACTCGAAAACTTGCTGCGCGGTTCCTGCAAGTCCAGTGTCCCAAGCACTCAACCATGTTGCCTGCTTAAATCATAGAGCTCAGCTAGTGAATTACTGGGCATGAACGGTTCAAAAGCAAATTAAATAAAAACCTGACATTATCTGTGGTTCATTTTCTTCTTGGTTGAATCTAATGTTGGATGTTTCATTCCAGAGAGTGCTGTCATGCAAGAAGACATGGAAGAAAGGGAGAAGGACCCTACTGATAGTACAGTAGACTTACAGAGGAAAATCAAAGAACTGCAAAATGCAAGTACTTGGCTAACATATAATATGATAATGTATTAAACAGCGAGGTGTACATGAAATGCCAAGTAAGGCTTGATTTAACAAACTCAGATACATGGGTGCTTTCTGTTATACCAGACTGACCAGTCAGAGACTTCCCTGCTAGCAGAGGTAATAATAATAGCGATAATGATAATGATAATAATGAGAAGAGATTTATTGATAACTAACACAAACATTAAAATCCTGTATACAATAAGTAAAAAAAACTATTCATTTTCAAATTGTTTCGATTAAAAAGAAGAGGACTTGATTTTGGTCAGAAAACTTCAATTGATTAAAAAACAAGACGCGAAATTAAAATAAAATAAAAAGTATTGGTTGCTCCTAATTTTACAAGCAATAAAAATTTCAATCATTTTAATTGAAAAAGCCTTTCGTTTTCAAATATGGAAGTCTACCAAGAAAATGAAAAAAAAGAAGAAGAAGAAAAAATATTGTTCTCAAAAAGCTTTAACAAATATTTGCATGTTCTTTCTTGATGTCAAAGTCAATGTCCGACAGTTCTAGATGGACCCTCCTCATAGCTTGCAAACCTCTCAAGCATAGTAATGCTGACCTCAGCAATGCAAAGGACACTCTTGCCCTGATCCATGACATAGTAGTCACACAGCTTTAACCCTTCTTTGTAGCAACTAACTTGGCAAGCCTACTATGGTATCTCTTACATTCCACTGCCATTCCACCTGTTGTGCTAAAAACTAATGGAGTGAATGTAGCTTCCTCTACTTCTAGAACTATGCTAGCGTACTGTCGCTTCTTCTCTGTTTGGTGTTGCCTGAAAATCTGGTCTGGATCCATATCCCTGTAGGAGTCTGCATTTGGATGGCAAATTCTCACGTGGAAGAAGGCCGACCTCTGCCTCTCCCAGAACCTCCTGCCCCTGATGCATGGCTGAATATAGTGACTAGTGTTGGCTCCCCTATTCAATTCTTCTCGTGTGATGTCTTGCAAAACTGGTTCAATTTCAATGCCACTGCACACCATGCGAAGCATTTCTGCCTTCAGATCCCTCACTTCATTATGGTGTTGGATGACAAAACTGCCCCTTTTGCATATCATAGCGTGATCCACATTGAAGTGGTTCCTGCAAACACAAACAGAGGGCATATCAGGAACTTCCCAGTTGTACCTGAGTTTTTCAGGATTTCGAAATTCACTCTTGTTTAAGTCAAAGTTCATATCTCTAATTGGCAAAACAGTAGATCAACTAGAAGCACCTTTCTAGGTGGCAAAGTCCACAGCTCTCAGAGTTTTTCCAGGAACCAAGCCCTTCATCTGATCAAGTTTTTCTTTCAGATACTGATTCTTCACTTGGCACACCTCCCGTTGCGCAGTGTGTAATTCATTAATAATAATAATAATAATAATAATAATAATAATAATAATATTTAATAGTAATAATAATAATAAACAAATATTTAAACAGGATAAACCCATCAGTACAAATAGTACCGTTATTGAAGGGGTCCTGTAAATACTTAAAATATAAAATAAAGTAAAATAAAAATGTAAAATTTACAAGTGGAAAATACAGGAGTAAAAAGCAGTACTATAAAAAACTACAAATAAAAATATTCATTGACTTTTTGCCCAAATAAGACTCTGGAGTTTGGTTTCTGGATCTCTAGTGGTAAACTATTGTAAATAATAGCACCTAATAAAGAAAAACTTTGTCGACCAAACTCCAGTTTCATTTTTGGAAGTTCTAGTGATGAAAATCAAATCCTCGTGTTAAAACTGTGATTTGTCCTTGTGAAATAATAGGCATATATACATTACTAAGTACAAACTTTACTTTTCAAATACCTGTCACTTGATGGAGTACAAATGTACATATTTTCCATTCCTGAAGTTATGCTGTTCAGGCCTCAACGTTCAATGTTACAAATTTGTTGCTTGCGCATAATTGAGTAGCTAAGTGTGGCTAAATTACAGCAAGTAAAAGCAGGCATGATCATGGCCCTGTAAATACTTTCAGCAGCAGCACAGGTAATGGAAGAACAAATTTTCCGCAATAAGTTTACTCTTCCAGCTGCTTTCTTGCAAGTTTTGTTGAAGTGCGTTTTAAATTTTAATGAAGCATCTAAATGAACACCCAAAGATTTGCAACTTGTTGTGCTATTTATAGGTAGCCCATTGATCATCAGGTTGAGTTGTCTCCCCTGCAGACGGATTAACCTCTTCGCAGTTCCGAAAATCATGGACTTTGTCTTTCCCTTTTTGAGATTATCGAACAGTTCATTCTTGTGGAACCAAGTTGACAGATTGTTGATGTCATTATTAAGGTTCCTTTTGATATCGTCAAAGTTGCTTGAAGAGGTAAAGATAACTGCATCATCGGCATACGTATTAATTCTAGATGACTGAAGAGGCTTATTAGCATTGTCAAAATGATTAATGTCACTATTCCGTTATTCAAACTAAGAGTAGATGTAACGCAACCAGACAAAAGGTGACACAACAAAATACGCAAACAACAGTATGGCGTAATAGAGGGGGACACAGCCCTGTGGCAGGTTTGACGTGACTTCATGGTAGGTGCACAAACAAAAGGCCTCACTTATTCCCCCACTAACGTGGGAATAGAACAAGAGTGTTGGCAGAGCCTTTCTTATCTCCCCAGCACGGCACAGGCTGGATCGGACAATTTTGTTGTGCAGGTGCCAGTCTTTCCTTAACAAGGAATGACATTTTGGTCTTACGGGACCTGACTCTGCAAAGCGGTTACTCAAATTACTTGACGTTTGACAACAAGCTTGAAATGCTCCAGTCACAACATGAGATTTCTAAGCCTTCAAGGGAAGGCAAGTCGCCTTAGATCTTGATAGCTCTAATTTCCAGTTTTTCACTCGATAATACCTGGTTCTTTATGAGGGAATTCAGTGGAGACACAACCAAAACAAGTGGCTTGGGGGAGTAAAGGTGCAAACTTGGCGGCTGCACGGACAGCCAGTCGGAAATTCAGGGAGTCTGTTGGAAGTCACACAAATGTACTGTAAAGACTCGTGTATAAGCAGCACTTTTTTGCTTCAGTTTTGGGTCAAAATTCATGGGTGCAGCTTATACAAAAGACCATTGCTTTTAGAGGAGTAAACTGGCTTGTAGGGGTCACAAATTGAACTGAAAACCTTCTGTAACTAAAGATTAAACATATTGAAACCTGTTGTTGATCACTGCTTTTGGTAGAAGTGGTGACTCCTAAAGGAGCCGTTTGTTTGCATCTTCAGGTTCTAAACCCAAATCTTGCTTGCCAGTAGTTCTTTCAAGCATTTCATTTGCACTTTGTTTGAGCAGTTAAACACTAACTTGCTTGGAATCTCCATTCCTCTGCACAGCTGCTTAGAATGTCGTCTATGTCCGATCACCTCAACACTGATTTCTCCACCACATGCAAGAAAATACCACGCTATTCGGGAGAATTCGTGAGGCAAATGGCTGACTGTTTCATCGCCCTTCACTACTTTCATGGCATGTTTGTCCATGGGGTTGTTAAACTCTTGTTTAGCAACAAGTTTTTCTGCAATCGATGGTTTCCATACATCTCGATAAACATGATATCCACTCACAGCTGATGTGAAAGCGAACGTTTCCATGTTGCTTGCTGATGGTGGTCTACTGCGTGACTCGGCCCATGCTTTCTACAATGTTTTTGTTTAGCCAATCAAAGAAGTGTGCGTCCATTCTGCGTTGCTAACTTACCTAACCAAGCGCGCGAGTATGAGTTTAAATAATAATTATTGTGAAATGGACAGCGATGACCGGTTGTACTATGCAGATCACTTCGAACAACAACGAGCAGAAATTGATCCTGAATGCTTCGAGAACATTTTTGGTGAATGCAATAGTAAGGACTTTTATGGTTTCTAGCTAAGCAACAATGGCAGTAGTGGAACATTGAACATCGAACACTGGTTGATAAAATGAACTTTTAAGTAATGCTCATGTAAATAGTTTTTGCTTTTTTCGTTATTTTACTTTGAAATATCTGTACCTTGCGTAAAATTGTGTAAGATACAGTCTTGATTAGTCCAGCATTTGTCTCTGGTGTCCAGACTTCCCTTGTTAACTGGCTGTGTGGTTACCAAGTAAACATTTTGCATCAATCGTTCTCCTTTGCTTTTTTGGTGAAAATTCCATCGTTTTCATTTCAACTGTGGGCTTTAGCATTGAAGGCAACTCTTGTCAGTCACAGGGAGTTCTTTTTTTTTTTTTTTTCAAAAATCATGCGTGAAAGTTGGGGGTGCGGCTTATACATGAGTCTTTGCGGTATCATGTTTTTGCAAGGATACATGTCTTTCTTCTGTATTAATTGGTATTATTTCTCTGGTATTGTGATCGTTTGGGGAAGAAATCGCCAATTTTAATTATAGCTTGATCAAAAGTTTGTTTTGCTTCCATGACACTGTGGGCTTGGACAATTTCAGCAGTGAACAGAAACAGAGCATGTGTAACAGAAACCAGTTTTAAAAAACTGGTTGGTTTTTTCCAGAATTGTGGTTGGTGGTTAGATGAAAGGAACTTGTCGGGGACCGACAGAGGCCTCTCTCCTCTTGTTTATTTCTTGCTGTGTGAGACCTCTGCTAGCAAGGAGTCAGAGACCAGGCCAACCAACCAGGGGAAAATGGAATGGCATCCAATCAAAAGGTCCAATCAAATTGATTGATGGGTAATGATTTGGCCCCATTCTCATGTGTTCTCTCTCCGACCATCATGGTGGATGAACCATTGCTTCTTAATGGGGACAACTCTGAAGTGTTATTTCACTTCTTAGAAGAAGAAGACTACTCTTTAGTTTTGGATACATCTTGTTGCCTCATGCTTAGGGATCTGAACACCAAAACTGAGTAGTTGGTCAAAGCTGTTAACATTTCGTTGACAGAAGATGATGTTCTGCACCTGAGCCTTATGTGCAACTGTACATGTCATGAATGATCATGTCTTGTATCTGAAGCTTACAAATAGTGTACTTGTAGGCACTCGTACAAGTCATTCGACATTTTACAGTTGTAGCTAATCTTGTACAGATGAGGAGTGGGAATGGAAACAAGAATTTCTGAAAATGGAACTTGACAGTAATTTTGGTTGCTCTGGACCGACCGGTCAAAGAGGACCATCTTTGGAAGTGTGTTCCATTTACTTTTTTTTACCTGAATTTCCAGAAATTTTGGCATGATGGAAAGCACCTTCAAGTGTAAGATAAATCTATTTTTATTTTAATCCACTAGATTGAAGTTAAAATTGAAAAGCCCGCTAGATATTTACTATAGTAAAAGTATTTTCATATAAAAGTTAATAAAATCAGTAAGGTGTCATAATCTCATAAATGCATGGACTCATCTGAGGAGTTTTCATTGCAAATAATTGCTTTGCCCAGGAGATCATATTTCATGATTGTGTAGTTCACGAATCACTACTTGCTAGAAAGTTCTATAATATTAAAAATAAACATGATCAATGTGAATTAAGACAAGATGCTAAAAATAACATAGGATATGGAACATTATAGATCACATGTTAAAGATTGATTTAGCAGGTCTGACATCTTTTGTTGTTGTTGTTGATTGTTCAGTGATCACTAGTTCAGTTTAGTTCACAGTTCAAAAATATCAAGATCAGTGATAGTCGTCAAGTTGTATTTAAAGTTTAGTTCAAGCTTCTACTTGTTCAAATAAAACCCACTGCAAAACACTCTTAGTTTGGCCAAAATCCTGTGCAGTGAAGTAAAGAATTGGAACAGCATTCTTGCTTGTATTCATTATCTTCTTGAGTAGCTAGGAGCTTCAAGATTAAAGCTGTAGAAAGTACAAGAGTGGAGAGATGTAAATTCTATTACTGGATTATTACTAATAATCTTCATAGTCATTGCTGACTGGATGGATTCACCTTCACTCACCTTGGATTTTTTGCCTTGCTTTTTTCCTTTGTTTTTCACAACCTTTCCTATTTTTGTTGTTCATGGCCATAGAGAATGCAATCACAAATGGCTTCAATGCATGTACATGTAATATTGAGTACTTAAAAACATTGAAAATTACATGGCAGTACCCCTTTGAAGCTCACATGCTTGTTCAGGGTTGTTACTAGTTCCTGAAGTAGCTGTGGAAGTGGTAAATGTATTCATGGGAAAATTT